>CM063457.1:19064500-19689500 GCA_032191425.1 Lymantria dispar | reverse complement strand
GTTTGTTTTTCTTTAATAAAGTAAAAGCAGATAAATGTTTAGTATCGAGTGTGACCCCCTCTAGCTAAAATCACAGCTTGAATTCGTCTGGGCATGCTAGCGAGTATATCCCGGATACTTGCTTGCGGAATACGTTCCCACTCCGCAGTAATCACATTCTTCAGCTCTCTGATGGTCTGCGGAGCCGGGTGTACTGATCTCACACGCCGTTTCAGAACGTCCCAGACATGCTCTATGGGATTGAGGTCGGGACTTCGAGCTGGCCAATCCAAACGACGAATGCCGACCTCTTGCACATACGCATTAACATCGCGGGATCGGTGGGCGCGAGCATTGTCGTCCATAAAAATCGAGTCTTCACCTAGAGCGGCCAATGCGGGTTGTGCATGAGAAATTAGAACTTCCGTTATGTATCGATGCCCAGTCAGTGAGCCGTTTTCAATAAAGACTAACTCTGTACGATCCATTGAATTTATTCCTGCCCAAAACATAACAGAGCCCCCACCATAAGGTGTGATTTCTTCGAAACATGCCTCTGCAAAGCGTTCTCCTTGTCTTCTTAGCACTCGCCGACGTCGATCTTCACCGAACAGAGATATCCTGGCTTCATCAGAGAACAAAACCCTATTCCAATCGTCTTGAGTCCATGATTCACAATTTCTAGCGAACCTAAGCCTGTGAACTCTGTGCTCACGGAGTAATTTGGGGCCGCGGGCCGGGCGGTGACTGCGTATATTGGCAGCGAGAAGCCTCCTCCTGACCGTCCATAGACTAATATGCACATTTCGTACTTCTTGGAGGTTGTTCTTAAGATCCACATACGAAGATTTGCAATTTCTCAATGCGCGACTCACAAGAAAACGATCATCCCGTGGTTGGGTACATGGTTTTCTTCCAGAACCAGGCCTTCTCTCGACGGAACCAGTCTCCTGATATCGCTGCCAGGTCCTTTGGACTGTCAAGCGACTAACATTTAGCCTCCTAGCCACGAAACATTGGCTGCAACCCTCTTCAAGCAGCGCGATAATTTTGGTAGCTTTTACCACTTTATCTACCATTTTTGATACAGCCAAACAGCATTAAATAAAGCTTTGACAGTCAAGGATATGAAATTAATCGATAAAAATTGAATAAAAGTTATGAAAGTCGATGTTAACTTCTGGAACTTCGCGCCAAAAATGTAGGATAAAAAGGGGTTTTCTGTAAAAATGAACATCAAATGAAAAATTGAATTTAGAACGTACTTTTTTAAATACCACAGCATTTTTAAAACCGGCCAGTAACGTGTACAAACGATTGAAACCTTTTTGGTATTGTATCTTTTTAAATATGAATGAAAATCAAAACCGCCCGTTTTTTTTGCAAATGAGTTTATAATAAAGAATTAATTTAACAAAATAATTATGGATTGTTTTGTACTGACAGGTAATATTTTTTTAAATTAAATATGAAACTTTTCTTTGTTTTTAGCTGGCGTAAAGGTGGTGATAAAATATTCCAGCAGTGTGTTGTGGCATATTTAAAACTCCCTCTGAACGCTGATGTTCTATATTTAGGGACTATGAGAGGATGTACTGTGGATCGAATTGGGTATTTACCTTTATCTGCTTTCCAATCTAATTTGAAGTATAAATACTTAGGACTTTGTGTTGCAATGATACTGTTCTGATGAACTTTTCTCCTAGGATTCATCCTCAAAATGTTATGCTTATTTAAGTACGGTGTGACATGGCTCCTTCTTGGTATATTAAAACAAAAGCGTGCACAGGCATTTTGAATTCGTTGTATAAGATTCTCAGTTCTGTTCAACAGGCATGGTCCCGTACACAGCATTACAATAATTCAGTCTAGACAGTACTAGACTATTGGTTAATTGTATTCTTAAGGGGACACTTATGTAATCTCTTATTCCATAAAGCACCTTTAATCTGTAGAAGCAGTTCCTTAAGGTATTGTTGATATGTTTTTCAAACCGTAGTTCCCCATTCATCAAAAGGCCTAGAATGCATGCATTTTCTACTCTACAAATTTTTTCATCTTGGATAGTGACTTCAGGGTTTTCCGATATAGTTGCATTAATTTGGTTTTTACTTCCCAAGACCATGAATTTTGTCTTTTTAGGGTTTAAGAGTAAGGTGTTTTGTTCTGCCCAAGTGACTACCCTTTGCAAATCCTCATTAAGATTTTTGATTGCCAGGTGTGTATTCTTTGGCTTAAAGGATGTGTGTAACTGAATATCATCAGCATACATGATTTGTAATGCAGAAAGCACTTAGAAATATCTGCAATGTATATGATAAATAATAATGGCCCAAGAATAGATCCCTGTGGTACGCCTCGGAGCACATTGAACTGAGGGGAGGTTGCAGTTGAGCCATCTGTTCTATGATATTCTACATATTGCGATCTGTTTTTCAGGTAACTAGTGAACCATTTCACTGCCTCTGCATTAAAACCGTAAAATTTTAACTTGGAGAGTAGCAGATCAATATTTAAACTATCAAAAGCACGGGAGTAGTCCAACAGAACCAGAATAGAAGCATCGCCTTGGTCACGAGCCTCTAGGATGTTCCTCACGACATCAGACAGAGCAGAGGCAGTACTATGGCTCCTTCTGAATCCCGACTGTAAATCTGGTAGTATATTATGCGCCTCTAAGTATTCAGTTACTTGTTCATATACCACCCTCTCCAATATTTTAGAGACTAAAGGTAGGATACTGATAGGACGGAGATCTTTACATGTTACGGGGTAAGTAACTTTAGGGATAGGTCTAATTATAGCACACTTCCATAACTCAGGGAATGTATGAGTGGCTATGGACTTATTTACAATGACAGTAATGGCCTGCAGAGAGCTGGGCAGCAAGAGGGTTAGCATATTCAGGCTAATACCATCATTACCTTGTGCATTGGATTCCATGCTGTTTATGACCCTAACCACAGTTTCCTGATTTACTGACCTTAAGGCAAGAGTAGAGTCACTGAACCTGTTTTGCTCAAAGTACAACAATAGCGAGGGGTCTGTGGTACAGCTGCCGTGTAATTCCAGAAAGGACCTACCAATAGTAAGAGGATCATTAAAATGTTCCAAAAGACTATCATCCCTATGGTGTGGCAATACATCTAATTTTATATTCCTCCATAGTAATTTAGGGTTTTTTAAACGATTATTAATAAAGTTAGAAAAATATGCTTTTTTATCATTATCCAAAGCTAGAGCAGCTTGTTTCTTTAGATCTAAGTAGTATGTTTTATGTACCTCTCTATGTGTCTTTTGGGCCCTACTTCTAGCTTTGTCCCTTAGTTTAAACAAAAGTTTTACATTTTCAGTAATCCAAGGGGTTGGACGATCTCTAAATGTTCGTTTAACAAGAGGTGCATGTAGGTTGAACAACTCAGTTATAAAGTAATTAAATGATTGTACCATGCACTTCACATCTGACAATTCACAAATGACTGACCAGGGTATCAAATCCTTGTTCACACTAAAATAGTCCATCAGTATATCCTTTATGGGGCGGAATAGAATAACCCTTGGTTTTTGTTTTTCCCTTTTGAACACAGTATCACAAGTTATGAATCCACCACTATATTGCGCACTTTCATATCTGTATCTGTGATGATGAGATCGATGAAAGAACTACCATCACCCATAAAGTGGGTTGCTGAATGTACCACTTGTTTGAAATTAAAATAATTAATAAATTGTTGTATTTGTTTAAATTTAGAGCAATCTGTGTTTAATATATCTACATTTAAGTCTCCTAATAAAATTAGATCATCAAAAGAGCCCATGCCGCATATGGTATCCGTAAGACTGTCAAGGAACTCCGGGAGAACAAGCCATGGTGGACGATATGCTGTGCCTATTAACAGTGTTTTACCATTAACTTTCATTCTCAACCAAAGCTGCTCCAGATTAGTGAATATGGGATGAGATGGGACACGTGTGGTTATACCACTCCCAATATAAAAGCCAACCCCGCCACCTCGTCCTCCACGAACATTTTCTGGTCTGGGAATGTGTTTAAATTTGTATTCAGTTACAGATGGTGCTCGGCCCTCCTGCCCCTCCCGCAACCAAGTTTCATTTATTGCCATGACGTCCACAGCGTGGCGATTTATGGCAATTCGAAGTTCATCCTGCTTTGTACCTAAAGACCCAGCGTTAAATAAGCCAAACTTTATAAATTTATGGTTAATCATTGTATATAAATTTGTTTACAGGTCATGAAAAAATGTATGTATAAAAGTGCTTTAATATGATTAATAGTAAATAAATGAGATAATTGATGATTGTATAAATAAGTGATTATATGTTTAATGTATTTGGTGTGCATTTTATTTAATTTATTAGATAATTCTGTACATTGAATGTGTAATTTATTGACAGTTATATCATAGAAAGTATATAAAATATATATATAAACCACTTTTAATGTGTTATGTAACACTCTGCTAACAATAGTATCTATCCATGTATTTGACATGCGTGCGAGTGCCAAGTGCAACCTTACTCTGTATTGTAGAATATGTTGAACGTGAATACTAGTATAATATATATTATATATGAGAGTAGCTGTCCAGCTGTTAAGAAAATTATGTACCTATTGAGTAGTTGCGGTTGTAAGTGAATAAGTGTAACATAACAATATTCTGTATTTCTAAGTAGCATTAGTTCCAAAGAAACGTGAAATATCAGCCTAGGTGCGAATAGTAATGCAGGGATCACCGGCCTCTTTACGTGCCAGGATGGTACCTCGCTTGGTCCATACGAATCTCCATCCGGAGAGCTTGCCAACTTCTCGCGCCTTGCGAAATAATTGCCGATTAAATTTTGTTAGGCGCTTATTAATATAAAAACGGCGCGGTGGCACAATCGGACACACACCCTCCGTGGTAGCCCCACGGCGCACGCGCGCGCTCTGCAGTAATTCATCTCGCAGCTGACGACGCGCTAAGCGCACTACTAGGGGGCGGGGGCGTCGCTCCGGCCCATCGCTGCCCGTGGCACTGATATGATGCGCGCCCACACGCACCGCGCTCACTACGTCACGGTCTTCCATTACGACATCTAATTTTAAGGCAATCTGTCCCACCAAATGTACTGGATTCTCACCATTAGACTCTGGCAGGTTACCGAGCTCGACGTCATTTACTAGGAGCTCTTGGTCCCTCTCATTAAGCTCCTGTCTGAGCTCTGCCAAGGCATCTGCCAATGGATTATCAGCTGCACACTGCTTCTGTTGCTCAAGGGAATTGATCCTTCCTCCAAACCGTCCATATGTTTATTGCATTCCTTCAAAGAAGATCTTAGATCAGCTATGTTCTCTCGAAATAATTGCAGTTCTGAGCGAACTGCGCACAACTCCTCACAGAGTAACCTCAAACTGCTAATGAGGTCATCCGGAATCTTAGGCACCGGTGTCGACTCACTTACACAGCAGCTGCGATCATGGTCATCAGTCTCCGTAAAACTAGCAGAGTGCTGCGGTCGTGGCCTAACTGGGGTATCAGCTTTGTTATCCCTAATGACAATCTTTGTTCATTCCGGGCAGAGCCTGGAAGATGGTATGGCACCGACAGTAGGGAGGTTCACACACACCCTATGATAAGCTGCAAGGCATTTCCGACATTTGGCCGTCTCAGCTTGGAATATGTACCTACCGCACCCACCGCATTTAACCATTGTTGATGAGCCAAACCGAAAGAATGATGAATTACCTCAATACACTGATAAGATATAGTATGTTAAAGTATCGACACTGCTATTCTAACACTTATTAATAGAAATTACTATATTATTAATTATTACATTTAATACTTACTATCAATATTTTCATCCTCACTTTCAGAACTGCCTTTTGAGCCACTGTCTGAAATATCAACATCTTGCAGTATTTCAGGCTTATCAGTTGTGCCAGATAGGTCCTTATTCAATCCAGCAATCTTTTTGTATATCAATTCTTCTGATTCCCCTTTCTTTGCATTTGTTATATCTCGTTCATAGTTAATCACCTGCAATATTACATAATAAAGAAACATTTAGAACTAGGTTTAAACTCTTTCCTTTTTACATAAATTTGGTTATCTATCGTATAAGAAACTCTGTTGGACATTGGGCTTTCATTGTGTCAATCAATTAAATCATACAAGGAAAGGATTACAAATCATCCGAACAGCTTGGCTAATATCCTGATGAAAGAAAACCAAACGACATGCAGATTGAAGAGGAAGATGCCCCAGGACATACTTAAACAATAAAATAATATAGGATGCGACACAGGTCGCATACCGAGCATGACAGCTATTAACCAACATACCCACTGTTTAATGTTCCTAGGGCGACAGATTGCAGTGATATCATCATCTCATATACGTCCCACTGTTGGGCTCGGTCCTCCTCCATAATGGAAGGGTAATTGACCTACCACGCTACTACTATACCACGCTGGTCAGACGTGTTGGTATAGGGTTTTATTTCGAGATTTCCTTCTCTCGCATAGATGTTATATGCGTTTTATATCCCTTAGTCGTCTCGTACGAGCACCCACGGGTAAGATAGGGGGTGGTGAATTGTATTCTTACTCCGTCACCACACGGATGCAGTGATATAGGGGATAAACAAAAAAAAATAAATTTAAATGAAAAGAAATGTTTGTATTTACTAAAGATCAATATTTTTAATACATACTATAAGATTTTAATAATAGCAATTATATTATAATTAACGTTCTATTCTGTAAGAATACAATTTACCACCTCCCTGCCTGTCCATGGGCATTATAAAGACGACCAGGGATATATGGGATAAGGACGACCATATGAGATGCAGATAAAATCTATGCAAGAGAAGGAAAACTTAAAATAATACACTAGCATCAACCAAACCATCTGATCATGTGTAGGTAAATTTTTCTCTTACTGTGAAGGAGGCACCCACCTAACATATTGAAGTGTGAGATGAAATGATGATTATGAATATTAATGTTCTTTAAAAATGTTTATAGTATTAAGTTTACTTAAATCTTGAATTGTGAAAGCGGTACTTAATTCATAACAAAGGACACCATGCTACTTTGGCTTTAAGTGATTAAGGGAAAGACATGATCAAAAATGGAATAATTTGAGTCAATAAAAAAAATAACACATTATTGTATGAATTTCATAACTGTTATCATCATCATCACTCTGCTTTTATCCCCATTATTTAGTAGTAGTACAATATTGATTCCTTTTCCATCATGAATATAAAAAAAATAGTATATTTTATGACCGGCTGGTCATTTACCCAATGTCAACTGTCCTTGGGAAAGTAATTGTTGACTAGATAGTATTAGAGGAAGTTAGATCATCATCATCTTGTTCTTATCCCAATTACTTGGGGTCGACGCAATATGTCATCTGTTTTGACATATTGCAAAAAGTTTCGGCAATGACTTTTATGACCGGACGCCTGCCTGACGTCAACCCTCCTTGGGAATGTAATCGTTGACCCAAATGGTACCAGATGGAGTTGGTCTGGGTCAATCTAGGGCTCTTAGTCGTCTTTTACGACACCCATGAGCAAAGCAAGGGTTGGTAGTATTCGAAGCCGCTACCACACAGCAATTAGAGGAAGTTAGATAATAAATGTAAAAGCTCAATCTTTTACAACAATCCCAAGGAATTTAAGAGAAGCAGTATTTGCGGCCGCAACCACAAAAGGATATAAATAATAGTATATTAGTAAATAAATTTTACCTCTGTTAATCTTTTTGGAATATAAACATTCTTAAAGGCTTCTTCTTCAATTTGCTCCTGAGCTGTCATCTCATCAAAGTTTCTTGATGCTGTTTTCTCCGACAGTCTTTCAAGACAATTCTCTAAGTTGTCCTCATTGATAGTGGAATCAGTTATAAAGTCAAACAATTCTTTAACAGTTAATGTGGCTACGCCTCTCTTTCTAAAGAAATCCGAAATATTCGTACAATCTTTACGTAAAAACTCAAATGCATGAGGATGATCGTGTTCGACGGACTGAGATACATCAATAATGACAACATTACCTTCATGGAACAAAAGATTAAACTCGGACAAATCTGCATGAACTAATTTGCAAATATTGAACATTTTCCACATCATCATAATGCAATCTCTATACAAGGAGCGTGCAGTTGATTGTGATATTTCAACATCTTTAAGCTTCGGTGATGGCCATCCATCTTCACCCATAAATGACATTACTAGCACATGACTGCGTAGAATTACTGGCTCTGGTACACGGAGATTTGCATTGAACATCCTTACAAGATTTCTCATTTCCTTCTCAGCCCACGTGCGAACCATTTTACGCGGATTAGATCTACAGTAACCGTTTCTGAAGCGATATTCACCAGACACATATTTGTCTCTATCTTTAAAAACCAGTATTGATGTTTTAAATATTTTTACTGCATAATGTTTGCCATCTTTGGAAGTAGCATGATATACATTAGCCTCTTTACCCGTAGAAATACAGCCATTTATTTCATTGATAATACCTCTGTTTAATAATTTGAATAAGATCATTTTTGTCCGAGGATCCATGACTTGCTCCGCTGTAGCTCTGTCATGTTTGTCTTTGATTCTAATCCTTTCATTATCAATTTTTCTATCATTAATATCCATAAATTTCTCTGTATTCCTTGACATTGGCTCATATTTGTCAACATTTATTTTGTTGACATATTTCTTGAATAACTTTTCGCTTGGTTGGTAAGTACTGACTTTATTTGAAGACGCTTGGACATTGCTATTAATTTTCCGTTTGTTTTGCTCGGGATCATCAGAATCGTGAAAATATTCATCTGAATCCAGGTCTTCATCATCTTCACTTTCACTGCTAAGATTTTTAATCTGTGGCACATCTGAAAACTTTAAAAACACTTAATTCTATAACTTTTAAGCTAGTAAGAGAAAGTGATGGGGCAGTAACATTACGAGTAAGGATTTAAAAGAAAATACGTAATTACGTATTTAATAAATAAACAACGAGCTGTCTGCGAATACAAATCGCAATCGTTTTAAAACAAATAATATTTACTCACTCGCACTGACTTAACCTTTACTGTTAAATTTTCTTCATAATCACTAAATTGACCATCAGACATATTGTTAATATCTAAATAATGGTATTATATAATTAAATCAAAGTTATAAAATACACCTGTTAAAGTGTTATAAAATACAACTTTTAAAACATAAAACGATATAATACAAATAAAGCATGTGAGGTATCAAATAGGGATGCTCGATGAACATCGATTAGGGATGGCGATCTGAGATCGATTAATCGAAGAATCAATTTTTCAGGCCCAAAAGATCGATTTTTAAATCGATATGTTGTACTGAATCGATTCAGTGAATCGATCTTTCTCCCTAGAAAAATGTCCTATAAAAAAACCTCATCACAATCCTACTAGGCGAAAGGTAACCCATACTTTAAAAGCGATTCTTCGATACTAGTGTTTCGTTTTCAATCGATTCATATCTATATTATTGTAAGACATTAGTCTCTCCAGATTTCCTAAAAAAAAAAGCTCATCACAATCCCGCCAGAAAAAATACTTCCTATAGAATTGGAAGAAAACTCAAAAAAAAAGATCGATAGATCGATTAATCGGGATCGATCCTTCAGACCTCGATTTTATTGTGAATCGATTCTTTGGACGACGATTCAAATCGATTCAAGAATCGATCTTTTTCAGAAAGATCGCCCATCCCTATCATCGATATTGAAAGGAAAAACATCGATGTTAACGGAATTCATCGTCGATGTTTTTAACATCGATGTTGAAGGGTAAATATCGTGTTGCTATAGGCAAAATATCGTAACATCAATGTTGAACGTACTTTCTAAAAAAAAAAGCTCATTAAAATTTTCTCGGAGAATTTAGTATTATAACGTAACATCGATGTCACATGGCACCCAAAATTCTCGCCGGAGAATAATAGCGGTAATGGACGATGTCACCTAGGAACCGAACGAGATTTCCTACAATAAAAACCTTATTAAAATGGTCATCAAAATTAGCCCGGAGGATTTTATTTCTTCGTCGTCAAATATTAAAACGTAACACCGATGTCATAATTCCCGCTATACATTAAAACATCCCACTGAGATTGCCTAAAAAAAAGGTCATCAAAATTTGCCTGGAAGATTTTAAAACGCAACATCATCGACAGGACGAGTCATCCTATATTTATATTAGAACATCCGACTGAGATGTCCTAAAAAGAAAAAAGAGCTCATCAAAATTTTCTTTCTTAGTAACATCGATGTTATACAAGTTCGATAATGACATCGATGTTTTCCTAACATCGATGTTCAACATCGGTGTTCGGTTTTCAATAAATATCGAACATCGATGTTGGGCTTTCGATTTTGACATCGATGTTAACATCGATGTCATAATCGAATTGTATTATATTACATAAAACCAGCAAAATTATTCAATACTAGAGGTCGCCGAGTGGTCGAAATTCGACCATAATTCATTTAAATTAATTTGTCTGCTGCTACACAATTTTCTTTTAATTATCTTTATATATAAATATATATAGAGCTGTATTTATTTTATAATTAATATTTAAGTACAAATATCTATTGGACATTGTCATTATAATTATGATTATTTGATATTCAGTTCGACCAGAGATTTTACCGGAAACAAAAGTATATAAGTGTGTGTCTGTGTATCGATTGCATAATACTGGTCATAATGCCTTTTTTAATGAATTTAATATATTTCTAATCCATTATTATATCAAATTTTAGTTTTCTGCACTTCTCCTCAATCTATTCTTCAGCTGTGCTAAATTTCATATTTGTCCATCTACGTGATTTTCATAAAAAGGGATTTTTTTTTTATGGGTGGGCTATAGTAAGCACGCGGGGTCCTGTCCGTCCGGGGCGATGAAAGGACGGCGCGCGGGCCCATAACCCACCCGTACCCACGTCTGACGTCACCTCGTTGTTGGGCCGACCACCGGAGCAGATGTGACTTGTCATCAGTGGTTTCATAAAAAGGGATACAAAGTTTTTTCTTCACGTATTAATATATAAATAACAATGTAAAACACTAAAAAATGAATATAATACAAGACATTAGGAGTGCACGATATATATCGATATTTCAAAAAATACAAAGTCTTTCAAAGTCTTTCAGTCGTATACATTTAAAGACAATTCAGTATTACAAAATTCGGCTAAAATAAACTTACTATAACTAAATAAATATCATACAAATAAGCTAAGATCTTCATCTTCAATCTTCAAGCTCTTAGACTGGACTGGACTCGGCATCAACATTAACGGCGAATACATCACTCACCTTCGATTCGCAGACGATATCGTCGTTATGGCAGAATCCATGGAGGACCTTGGCACTATGCTCAATGATCTCAGCAGAGTATCCCAACTAGTGGGTCTACGAATGAACATGGACAAGACGAAAGTCATGTCAAATACCCATGTCATTCCTGTACCGGTCCTAGTTGGCAATGCGATTCTCGAAGTTGTCAATCACTATGTTTACCTAGGACAAACAGTCCAGTTAGGTAGATCCAATTTCGAGAAAGAGATCAGCCGACGAATCCAACTCGGTTGGGCAGCGTTCGGGAAACTTAAGAGGATCTTCTCGTCCAACATACCTCAGTGTCTGAAAACACAGGTCTACGACCAGTGTGTGTTACCAGTGATGACTTACGGCACGGAAACGTGGTCCCTAAATGTAGGCCTCATATCAAGGCTCAAAGTCGCTCAGCGTGCTATGGAACGGGCTATGCTCGGGATTTCTCTGCGAGATAGAATCCGGAATACAGAAATCCGCAGAAGAACGGGTGTAACCGACATAGCACGAAGAATTAGCACGCTGAAGTGGCAATGGGCAGGCCACATCGCTCGACGAACCGACAACCGCTGGGGAAGAAAGGTTCTCGAGTGGCGACCACGCATCGGACGACGCAGTGTAGGACGCCCCCCCACTAGGTGGACCGACGACCTAGTGAAAGTTGCTGGGCGTCGTTGGTTGCAGGCGGCACAGGACCGCACATTGTGGCGCAATATGAGGGAGGCCTACGTCCAGCAGTGGACGGCAATAGGCTGAAATGATGAAGCTAAGATAAATTTCATTAAGACTAAATATTAAACATTATTGAACTAAATCTAACTTATATACAATAATGAGACTAAGATAGATATGTACATATTTTAAATTTTGCCTACTGTGTTACAAATATATTTGTATAATGCGCTTAAATAGTTCTTATTCGATGATAATTCCTGGACACTGCGGGGTACACTTTGGTGTTGTTCACTGTCATTATTGTCAGAAATATCACTTATTTCACTCACTAAAATTAACCGCTGCAGTTTGAATGTTGAGCATCGTAAAATAATGTGATCTAAATCAGCAAAGTTGATGGTGTTGTGTCTGGAATCAAAAAGTTTCAGACGATTCCGGTGAAGAAACAAGTAACAGAACCTAATTGTTATTTCAATGAACCTAATTATACACTTCATTGATTAAACGGTCTCTTAATTTAATAATATATTTATATTAAATATTCATGTACGTACTTCCGCATTGGTAATTTAGTTAGATAACAATCCGCTAATAATAATGTTTTAATATAACGTTATACCTAGATATACCTATATTTATAAAGTAATATATATCGTTATAAAAACATAAAATTAAAATATCTAATAGTATAGTTATTTCGGGTTGTCGCTATAGATCCCGTGTATGCTGACAGTACTATCGTCATAATTGGCCGCCATTTACAATCACATTCTTTATCTGTACGGGTAGATGTACGTAAATCAAATCGTAACCTTTAATTAATTGCTGGCTATTTTATTATAGAAGGGAGGAGGAGTATGGAATTTTCTAAGAACGTGAAAACATACGTATCACCATTATTATATCATCATCATCATCATTGCCGTCACGTAGGCGGCCCTCATGTTTCGCAACTTAGTGTGCACCTGTTTCGCCTGCATCTATTTACGCCTTCACCAAGTTGACGGTCTACCTAGTGGGGGCGTCTTACACTGCGTCACCCGACACGTGGTCGCCACTCGAAAATTGAGCGATGTATCCTGCCCATTGCCACTTCAGCGTGCTAATTCTTGCTATAACGGTTACATCCGTTCTACGGATTTCTGTATTTCTGATTGTATCACGCAGAGAAATTCCGAGCATAAACTGCTCCATAGCACGCTGCGCAACTTAACCAAGTGGTTATGAGGCCCACATTTAGGGACCACTTTTCTGTGCCGTAAATTATCACACTATTCGTAAACCAGACACACGTATGTAAGTATATTGGAGGACAAGATCCTTATAAGTTTCACGAACGCTGCCCAGCCGATTTGCAATCGTCGGCTGACCTCCTTCTTGAAATTAGACCTATGTAACTGTACTGTTTGTTCAAGGTGCCCTGTAATTTTCAAGACGCCGTTAGTCCCCTAATAAGGCGGCAGCCTTCTGCGAGACAGTAATCTCGCAGAAGGAGGCGGCGGATCGTCTGCGCGTGGAGCGCAGCCTCGATGAGGAGATCCACCGCCGGCGACTGGGGCGGCGCAGGCGCAACTATCTGCGCCTCATGCCGCCCTGCCGAGGCCGCGGGTGACGTGACCGGGGATTAGTCCGTCACCCGCTGAGAGGCCGACCGCGTGAGGAAAGACCGACGTCCTCCCTGAGGGGGGGACGTCGGTCGATGGGAGGGTACCCCGCGTAGGGGGTATTCCGTCGGGCCGACCACTGACGACAAGTAAACCTGCTCCGGTGGTCGGCCCAATGACGAAGGCGAGGTGGTTTTCGGGTGGGTTGCGGGAGTTGCGTGCTTAAGCCCCTCTGTCGCCCCGGACGGAGTGGTGCGGAGGCGCGCCGAGACCCACCCAAAAAAAAAAAAAAAAAGTCTCCTAATAAGGCGTCGTTCTACGCTGTTTTGCCCGCTTCGTTATTTTTCAGGCTATGTTGGTAACACTCGTTCTCCTACGGATCTCCGTAAGTATTTTGAGTTTTATCACTTTTAGAGACCAGGTTTCAGTGACGTATGTTGTCGCTTGTAACACTCGCTGGTTATAAATCTTTGTTTTCAGACTGCGGAATATTGAACGAGAATTTTCTTTTCCTCACAAGTTTCCCCAACGTTACACAGCCGAATTGGATTTGTCAACCGATTTCTTTTTGCGAAATGGGATCTACCTAACTAGACTATTTTACCTACCCTGTGACTGATATAGCCCGAAGAACAAACATATCCTGGGTAAACATTTTGATCGACAACATCGAGAATCGACTAGAACCAGTACAGGAATGACTTCGGCATTACATATGACTTTCCATATGACTTTCCATATTTATTTTCTTGTTCATGTTTATTTGTAGAACCTCTAGTTGAGAAACTCTGGTAAAGTCAATGTGCATGGTGCCAAGGTTCTCCAGGGATTCTGCCATGACTACAAAAACCTGCGAATCGAAGGTGAGTTATAGATTCGCCGTTGATGTAGATGGCGTGTCCGTTCCAGACTAAAAGCTTGAAAATATCTCCCAATGAAATGGTGAACAGTTTTGGAGATATGGCTTCTCCACGTCTCATACTCCTCTGCAACTGGATCGGTTTCATACTATTACCTCGGATGTGTACCGCATAGTAGCGTTTCTGTACAAATACTTCAGCACTTCGATATATCGATAATTGATTTGGCACCACTGAAGGAACTGTAGCATTGCCTAAGTTTAAAAAAAATCAAAGATTATAATAATATAATACACATACGCTAGACACAGACGCCTATTATACTTTTGTATACTCACGGGTAACGTATGGATGTGGTCCATAGTACAATAACCTTTTCTCAATCCCGTTTGTTCAGGCCGCTGGAAGTTGTTGAGCATGCACGCGAGTATTGCTCTTGAAAATAATTTGTACACGTGGCTCAGTAGTGAAAGGCGCCTATAATTTCTTAAGAGCGTGTTACCGCTCTTTTTGATAAACAACACCACCACACTCCTGGTCCACGAGTCGGGAACATCACTGTATATGACAGAATTGAAGAGCTTCTGTAGGGCTTTTTATGCCGGCTCTCCGCCTGCCCTCCGAAGCTCTGTGGTAATTCCATCACCTCCCAGTGCCTTTCCGTTCTTTAGTTGTTCCGGAACCATTCTGATCTCATACAAGCTGACTTCAGGGATTTCTTCAGTGTAGTGCCGAGTTAGCTTGGATCTGGGGTCTTGGACCAAGCCGGCAAAATGGTTCTATGATTTGTACAGCATCTTATAGAATCTTTCGAACTCTCCCAAGATCTTACTTTGGGATGAAATAATAGTGCTGTCATCGCTGTTCAGCTTAGTCATTTGGCTCCGCGCGATAGACAAATCTCGTGCGAATACTTTAGAGCCACGGTTTATCTCTCTCTATTGCCTTTTCAACAAGATGTGCATCGAAGCGACGAATGTCGCGTCGCATAGACTTGGAGATTTGTCTATTTAGCTGTCTATATTTGGACCAATCAGCCAAAGACTGCACCGTCATTTCCTTTCTCCGTTCCACGAATCTGAGATCTGACGTCTGAAATTTTTCCTCGATCTAATAGCGCTACGGGCCTTGAACAATTTCGACCCGACCGCGAGGACAGTTGCCACGAACTCGTTGCTCATACAATAATATTTTTATCAAAAAAACCATTCTTATTTTTTCATATAATATATTTTCGTATATATATTGTAATTCAGCAGCCAGAATATTTATTTTATTGAATTTCTCTCAAAGTTAAATTGTGCGAAGTCTAATAGCATATCTTTATATAACTATAACTTTTATATTTTCATTGTATAAAGTTTTGAAGTGTCCTAAATTTAAGTATATGCACTTTTTGTATTGTTTACTTTTTAATACCTACTCTTTAGTATTTTTGTCATCCATAGTTTTCATGTAGGTACTGGCAACTTAGTCAATTAAAGCCAAATAAAAATTTGGTGTATTTGATTCTCAATTTATACGTGACAAACAAATTATATAATAATATAATAACCTAGATTTATAAGCAAGTACTTGTACGAAGAGAAGGACAAAAACTGCGGTTAAGTGCATTTAAGACTAATTATGTATTCATTTAATTAATAATTCAATTAATTACAAGATAAGGCTTTACGTTCGTTTAAAGTGGTTCAATTTCAGCGCGCAGAATATTGTTTGCCCCAAGCCGGTTTTATTTCCGTGTTCGGTGGGTTCAAAACATGTAACCTTAACCTATGTTTTTTTATTGAGCCGACCTAACCTTGACCTGTGTACTATAATTTGACCAAGTTTAGGACATTTGGTTTTGGCGACAGATTGTTGATCTAATTTAGAATGATTTACCTATGCAACATTATGTCCGTGTGATGATCGCATAAAATATAATATACCAATACTTCAGCTCCTATGAGAGACATAAAAATTATTACGGATAGAAAGCAGACAATACCTCTTAACAAAAGTAAAATTCGAAACTATATAAAAATAATATCTATACAAATTTGATGCATGAATTTTCATGTGGTGATGGAGTAAGAATACAATTCACCACCCGTGCTGTCTTGCTCATATACAGCCCACTTAGGGGATCGAGCCTGCTCCGCAATTTGAGCGAAATTGGCTTACTATAACACGCTTGGCAGACGAATTGGTTTTATTTCAGGTTTTCGTTCCCTTTTATTCATATTTTATGCCTTTTTTTTTTGTGGGTGGGCCGCGGTCGGCGCGCCTCCGCACCACTCCGTCCGGGGCGACAGAGGGGCTTAAGCACGCAACTCCCGCGACCCACCCAAAAACCACGTCGCCTTCGTCGTTGGGCCGACCACTGGAGCAGCGTTAACTTGTCGTCAGTGGTCATATTTTCGTCAGTGGTCATATTTTATGCCTTAGTCATCATTTGCGACACTCACGGGTACGGAGGTTAGTGAATTGTTTTCTTACTCCATCACCACATGGAGGATGATATATGTACGCATAATATCTAAATTATTGTGAATTAGCATTTAAAATGCTATATTTCGAGTGAAAAATAAATGCCTCACGCGGGACTGGAACTCACACCTCTTGGAAAATCCATCCATTCCTTAGTCGTCTTTTATGACATCTATGGGCAAGAAGGTGGTGAACTGTAATCTGACTCCGTCACTCAGAAAATACTGGTTAAGTCATAAAAATTATTTCGCATACTTAGAATAATAACGTATAGAAGGATAGTGTCAATACTTCGAACCTTTGAAATTTGAATCTAAAAATACTAATGACGCGCAGACGATTACACACGTACACACGCAAAACATTATACAAATTATGAAATCAAATTTTGTCTTTATTAACATAGATCATCGAAATACTTTTAAAAGTAATATTAAAAACCTTTTTAAGATTTTCAAATGTGTTATGACACCATTTGAATGCACAAACCGTCATAGTTACCTATTTATTTTTTAAGAGTTGCGTACGTTCGTGCAGTATAATGACTTGACATTACGGAACGTTTCCGGCGTAAGCTCCATTAGGCTCCAATGGGAATGCCTCACTTTTTGTGCGTGAACTTACCTTCTATACGTTATTATTCTAAGTTCGTATATTTAAGTATTCTTATCATAGCGGAAATTTAAAAATAAATTGGTTTTATCAAATATTACTTTAACTAATAATTCGCAGAATTTGAAATTTTAGGGTATAATATTCTTTGAAGTGGAAGCTTCTTTAGGAGGGTTGCGTTTTTTTTGTGTGAAAAAAGCGTGAAATTCGTGTCATCGTCACCGCACGCTTCCTGGTATACTATGTATATATGTGCATAGATATACCTGTGATTGAATTGATGTGATTGATATATCTTAATAGATATAAGTTACGTGTTACGTTGTTTGTCCGCGATGGACTCCTAAACTACTTAACCGATTTTAATCAAATTTGCACACCGTGTGCAGTTTGATCCAACTTGAAAGATAGGATAGCTTACATCTTAATTTATAGTCGCAATATTATTTTATTAAAAATTATTTGTAATACCTACATATACCTACCTATTATTTGACATTCACAATTATCTATTAACTCCAAACGATTTTAACAGATGGCGATATCTGTTGACTGGATTGAGTAATTAATTAATAGATGGCGCTGCTATGTCAAACCTACAAACGTATCATATACGATTTTAACTTGCTTTTTTACATAGATGCCACTTGTAAAAAAATATGACGACCTCCATGACAGATGTTCTCCTACAGTTCCACTTAAATAGTTTAATAAGATGTAATATAACAAAAACATTAACCACAGCAACGCGTGGCCGGGTCTGCTAGTATATATATACCTGCTATGTCCCTGGGTATCATTAACGAAGAGAGGGAAAATGATATACACGCTTGAATTTTTACACGCACGAGTTGATTATGGTTTTTTTTTTGGATATTTTTATGGCGAGGAAACCGGACCCTTTTGGTGTTCCCTAGTTCTATGCATAATATTCTATGTATATTTTGGGGAGTAAGTTGGCATAGCTTAAATTCCAGAATCTATAGGACTGAAACTATGTCTTCGTATCATTGGTGAATAAGATCTATAATAATCTATTGGGACATCAATATCCTAAAATATTCTGATTTCTATCGATAAGAAATTAATTCAATCAATCTATTTTGGCGAATCTTGTAAACATAGTAATCAAACACACTTAAAATACATAAATTTAAAGGCTATTTTTTAGACATATTAGAGTTTGATAATATGTTGGTATCATGTCCTTGATGTGAATATATCCAAATTTATATCTTATTGTGTATGTAGAGCCAGGACTTGTCTCTAGTCATCATAGTTAAAACTAAAGTAACTTTTACTCAACTGTGAATAATAAAAAATATATAAACACAGCTCATAAATATTTTAGTAGCGTGTCTTGAGTCTCATAAAGAATAATTGTTACATTAAATATATCGCGAATTATATAACATCCGTTATTAAGTCTGAAGAATCGACAGCTGCTTATTAAGGAGGTATTATTGAATAAATACAGTAGAACCCGTTTAATACGATTTCCCGTATAATACGCCATTTTGCGTCAGTCCCAGCAACTTGAGACATGTTTTCATACATTTCTTAACGCTTAATACGATCGTCATCCCGTTTAATACGCCAACACGTGCCACTCAAATACACATATTACCCCTTGCGGCAGCGGCCAGCGACTGACGAAGTGACTATTGTCGAGTGACCCTAAGTGATAATGAACAAGAAGATGTGTCAACTCCGATTTTGTCACACGCCCAGGTATTATCAGCAGTTAATGACTTAAGACGCTATGTAACTTCTTTGAATCAAAGCGGAGACGCACTGCAAAAATTAAATTATGTTGAAAATCTTGTAATTGCTAATGCCTCAAAATCTTTTTCTCAAACTAAAATAAGTGATTACTTTAAGTAACGTAATAATAATAATAAACAACATTTTTTTTATATTTTTAAACATCATTTATTTTTGATATTTAAAAATGTATGTATGTGTAATATGTGTAGTAGTATTATAAATAAAGAAAATAAACAACATTTTATTTAGGTAATTTTTAAATATTAAATTCAATACTTAGGTATTCAAAATAATAATGGAATATAATAAATAATAATGGCATGTTTTTTCTTTTCCCGCATAATACGCTTTCCCGTCTAAGACACGTTTTTGGTCAGGTCCCTGCGAAATCGTCTTAAACGGGTTTTACTGTGTGTACAAATTTATAGCTCAAATACCATTCTAACCGATCGGCTAATATGAAAAACTTTACATACTATTCAAATCCTTTAGATTCTACTAAAACTAATTGCAAACAAATGTTATGTACTCACGCGATGACTCCAATTGTCGATCTTTTTTTTTTGGGACTAATCGCACCACATATTACAGGAGTTACAATCCACAATGGTCTCCATAGATCACACCGAGGTTTGACCCCCAGACAGTCCCGGGAAATAATTTTAATTATATTGAGACCCGTAACAAGCTTAATTTAAAAAGTTAAACAGGAGTTGGAGGACATTGATTCCACTTCCCTACTATGAAATACGGGAGACATGAAGCAAAATGGACTAGTTAGTCAATAAATAAGAAGACTTGCAGTTACGATAAGCGCAGCCGCACAGCACAAGGTATGGGAGGGTTTGACGGAGCCTATGTGAGCCTTAAGATTGATTGCTATAATAGGTATGGCAAATGTCAAAATCTTAACTAAGCACAAATTTAAGAGGTTTGAGGATAGAGAGGATTTGCTATTATTGGTAGGCTGATAACAGAGTAAGAGCTTGCTCGACACCGAATATTATCGTACCTGTGAAAAGTCTGTTAGTAATATCCGTACTTGATTTTTAATTGTCTTTCCTATACATATACGTGGATCAGCTCATGTGGCTATTGTCCATGTGCTTATTTTCGATTAATCTCCAATTACGCTACCTTAAACAAAAGAACTAATGATGTAACAAAAGTTGAAATTGATCATATTCTTCAATGCGAGTGTGAAAAGGAATGTTTTCTCCAACATTAGAGAATGCAAATGTTGACTTTTAAATAAAGTGCGCGGAAATGGTAGACAGGTTTGATATTTTAGACAACATGCGGAACATGTCTCGTTTAAATCGAAAATTTCAGGAAATTTTCTCAATTTTTTTTTGTATAAAATATTTTTCATACAGTCTCAATATTAGCAATAATATTAGTGGTAAGATATTTTAAATATTTTTCTCCTTCGTAGTGAAAAGTAAATAAATAAGAAAAATATATTTATGTAAAACTAAAGAGTTATTTCGTAAAGATTACAATTTAGTTTTTATTTAAACTGAGTAAAGTTATGATGTTTTTTCGTGTGGTGATGGAGTAAGAATACAATTTACCATTTCTGCATATGGATGTCGTAAAAGACGACTAAGTGATAGCATACGCATATAGCAACTACGCAAGAGAAGGCAAACTCGAAATAAAACCCCATACTAACCTGTCTGACCAGCAAGGTCAATTTCCCTACTATTGTGGAGGAGGCTCGAGCCCAACAGTGGGACAAATATGAATTGAAATGATGATGAAACTTATGATAATAAATATAAATGAGGTATGAAAGAATAATGATTTTTAAATGAATAAATGAACATGTATGGAATGTAATCCATACTAATATTATAAATGCGAAAGTAAGGATGTTTGTTTGTTTGTTTGTTTGTTTGTTTGTAACGCTTTCACGCTTAAACCACCGAACCGATTTCAAAAATTCTTTCACCAATGGAAAGCTATAATATCAGGAAGTAACATAGGCTATATTTTATCCCGGTATTCCCACAGGAACGGGAACTACGCGGGTTTAAGCGACTGAAACCGAAGCGAAGCGAGGGCGGGTTGCTAGTATTTTTATAAAGGTATGGTATACCGTATACAATATTATAGGGACAGTAAAAATGATGATGATGAGGAAATAAACTGAAGTAAATGTTACAAAATAAAAGAGTATGGAACTATACACCTTTATGAAGAGTAGGTACTCTTAAGTGTTAGGGTCAAACCTCGTTTATGAGCAGAGAAAGCTGAATCTAGCAGAGAAGACGTTGCAATAATTACTGTAGAGAACAAATCTCTTCAAAGTAGGTGTGGTGTACATTTCAAAGATAAAATTAAAAATACTGTTAAAAGAGAGTGCTGTGAAGTGAATGAAGAAGTAGTGATAAAAATCGGAAAAGGTATGTTGGGGTGGTTTGCATACCGAATGAAAAGAGGTTGACCAAGCAAATGTGAGAGAAACAATTACAAAGAAAAGACCATTGTTTCTGAATCAAATTGGTGAAGTGATGGCGAAAAGTCACATTAACAGTAACGTATCCGTAAAACATGCATGAAGACGATGATGAATATGAATGAAACGATAAACGTGTACCAGGGTCACAGCTTGAGGCAATCCGTAGTCTGTGACTGCCTCCCGGGAAAACAGCTGCGAATCTATGTATCTATGTTAAACTAATTAAAAACGTTCATTATTGATATACTTTTAAGTATTTTTATAATTTGTTAATATTTTAATTATACTAGACTGCTTTTTAGTTACTTGTTTACATATCACTTGATTTTATTTGTCAAAAACGTTTAATTGCATTGTTTCCTGTGAATGCGAAACTGAAGGTAATAAAATGCGTATATCCGCGTATGCATGCGTATTTTTGTTACATCACTGATAGGGACAATGACGTTATCATATTAATGACGTTATCATCGTAAGCTGTACGAAATCAAGGTAGACTACTAATTTGAGGACATTGGTATCCGTTCTTTCATGTTATTCACTAAAATTGTACACTTATTTCATTAAATTTATCTAAAATTATGCATAAACTGTTTATTGCCTAAGAGTCTAGACGTCATTGATCCGAATGAGTTGACTAGAACACGTATTATTATAACTATTCTCGTTCTAAAAGTTATTTTTTACAAAAAAAAAACAGCTCTTCAAGAGTTTCATGTAGCTGCAACTGTAGCAGCAACCCGATGGGTGAGCTACTCTTTCAGGATTTGACAGTTGAAGATTTCAAAAATATGCAAAAAATATTTAAACTGGTTTCAGAATGCATTTAATAGAATTTCAGTTCAAACATACATACATATCTACAACATTCAAACATTTATAAATATCTAGGAATGATTTTTAAACACTAGTATCTATAAATTGGCATATCAATCAAAATTCGAGGTTAGATTAAGGCGCTTATTAGCCATTACCTAAGTGAAAAAAATGTTGTTGACATCGAAAATCATAATAACATGATATAATTTGAATTTGGGGTCATATAATGAGGAAGTAGTTAGGTAGGTGGTCATATCAGCACGCTATCATTGTTTGATTTATGTGATAGGTAATGAAATAAACATGTCGTTTAAAATGGGGTGATTTAATTGAGTAATGAGTCAATTCAATGTCAATTGGGAAAATTGCGACTGTTGGGCTTATAATATTTGCAGTTGCGGAAGGTACCATTGTCAAATTGATTAATAGCCTGAATTGTTTATTCGAACTGCGCAATGAATTCAATTTAAACAATATATTTACCGTTGAAAGTCTGATCGTGAAGAAATTAATTTTACGATATTTTATTGTATTAATGTGTCTATTAGTAAGTAACCACAATATACCATCTATGCCAAGAGCTCCGCTTGAATTATTTACATGTTAGTTCTTGTCAGCATCCATAACATTCCGTGAAGTATTAAAATAATACAAATATCAATTACGTAATAATACGAGGAAAGATTGAATTAAAAATATTTATGTCGGTGACAATTTTATACCAATTTGTTATCTCAGCACTTATTATGACGACTGTAACTAAATAAAATAGGTAAGCGATTATCAACGATTCATTGTCATTAAATTTTATCTGATTTCTATTTGTAGTTCTGTCCTTATCTAACACAGAATTATATTTTAAATAACCTTTATAAATATGCTCCTTAACGTAATAAGTTTTCTCAAAACAAAAGTGATACTTTTTGAGCTTCATTATCATCGTCAGCCTACTGTTGAACATAGGCTTTTCTATGAAGGGGATATTGCCTTAATCGCCATGCCCGATAGGTAGTTTGGCGTTCGCAGTCGATATTATAAGTTGCACATTACAGTGCCATTTATTCTCTTGGACCTTGGTGATCCCTTAGCCGTTTTTAAAACTATCACGTGAAGTGAGTGATCTCTTCTTTTTTGTCTTTTCGTCTTCTTAACTCGTCACTATGGGGATTTCTGAGATTCATCAAATCAAATCAAATCATTTTATTTGCAATATAGGTAAGTACATATTGTTACAGAATGAGGTTAGTAGGTATTTCTTTTTTATTTTGCCACAATAAGGCGTGCAAATATTTAATACAATTTAATATAATTATAAAATATATCTATTAACTATAATTTACTGGAAATGTCAGTAAAGTTACTTATGTCAATATAATCTATTTTTTTTTTAAATTGCACCTTTTTTCTATGGGTGGGTTGCGGTCAGCGCACTCCTCGCACCACTCCGTCCAGGGCGACAGAGGGGCATAAGCACGCACACCCGCAACGCACCCGCGATGCACGTCGCCTTCGTCGTTGGGCCGACCACCGGAGCAGGGTGACTTGACGTCAGTGGTCGGCCCGAGTCAATATTACCTATCTATTAGGAAATCATTAATTGTATAATAACATTTGTCTACCAAACTTGTTCATACATTTTTTAAATTGTGTTATATTTCATTTTTTAACATCATCTGGTAATTTATTGAAATTTTTTTGTGCCATGCAATGAAAACTCTTACTCAGCAGTGCTGTGCCAGCACCATACGCGATATCAAGCTCCATCTTATTCTTATCACGTAATTTTCTATAATAACCTTTATATATTATGCAATGTTGTATAGATAGGTGTTCGTCCTAACAGGGATACTTCATAAATATACAAGGAAGGCAATGTTAACAATTTTGAGTATTTAAAATAAATATAATAGTTTAAAAAAACTAAAAAAAATACACTGAAATCGCTAATCCTGATTATCCTAGTAAGGATAACGGGTTAAACTGTTTAAAATATTGAAAATTGTCATCGGTCCTTAATAAGTATGCCAAATTTCGAGTTAATCTGACGTTTTGAAGGGGGTCAAAATCATGTTCAAAGATTCCGTTACATACCAACATACTAACATAGATACGTCTGAAGCTAATAAAAGCGTATTAAAAAAGGCTGGCAGCTTGTTGTTGCGTCCAGGCCGAATATGGCTCTGATGCATCTTTTCTGGGCTTTAGATAGTTTCTTTCATGACTGAATTTCCCCAGAATATTATCTCATATCTCAGAACGGATACGACATTTCCATGGTAGGCGCATAGGACAGATTCTCGATTGACTGTTTTGGTTAGTTTATATAAAGCAATGGCTGATTTGTTTATTTTTTTACAGATCGTATCTAAATGTGTTTTCCACGATAATTGATTATCAATACTTATACCTAAAAATTTGATTACATTAATTGTATTAACAATTTCGCCTTGATAATGTGAACTGATAATCTGTAATATCTAACCTCTGATAGAAATACATAATTTTGGTTTTCTGAAGGTTTATTTTTAAATTGTTATTCGTTAGCCACTGAAGTATCATATTTAATGTATTATTAATTTGAAACTCATACTTATTACGATCATCACATTTTATTATTACAGTGCTATCGTCAGCAAACAATACCATAGGATGTTTAACGTGTCTCGGGAGGACATTTATTATATAACTTAGGAAAAGCAATGATCCTAAAACGCTGCCTTGTGCTATTCCATATTTAGCAATTTTGGGCTGAGATGTGTGTTTTTTGTTCTTAATTCGTTTTAGGACATACATACATATCTTAGTGATTTCCGTAATTTGTTTTCGGTTTAGGTATGGTTTCGGTAGGTTTTAGGTATGATTATATTAGATGTAGTACATTACCTCTTATTCCATATGCATTAATTTTATTAATGAGAATATTATGATCTACACAGTCGAAGGCCTTTGTCATATTCATAAATATGGTGCAAATAGGTATTCTTTTATCCATATTGTGTATGATTGGTTCTAACAAATTATACATTGCTAAATTAATACTTTTGCCCCTACGAAATCCATTCTGCTCTTTTGTCAATATTTTGTACTTCTCTAAATAAGCAATGGTCCTAAAACGCTGCCTTGTGGTATTCCATATTTAGCCATTTTGGGCTGAGATGTGTGTTTTTGTTTCTTAGCCGTTTTAGGACATATCTTAGTGATTTCCATTATTTGTTTTCGGTTATTTAGGTATGATTGTATTAGATGTGGTACATTACCTCTTATTCTATATGCATTAATTTTTTTAATGAGAATGTTTTGATCTACGCAGTCGAGGGCCTTTGTCATGTCCATAAATATGGCGCAAATAGGTATTCTTTTATCCATATTGTGTATGATTGGTTCTAACAAATTATAAATTGCTAAATTAATACTCTTGCCCCTACGAAATCCATTCTGCTCTTTTGTCAATATTTTGTACTTCTTTAAATATGAGTATAGGGAAACGTATATTACCTTTTCAATAATTTTTGATATAATAGGTATTAATATTAATTTTAGGGTCCTTTTTGTGTAATGGTATTATTATTGAGGTTTTAAGCTTCTCGGGGTAAATTTCGTGTATGATGCTTAAATTAAAATATAACCAAGGTGTGGCGCTATTGTTTCTGCAACTTATTTTAAAACCCTCGTACCTATGTATACCATCATAGACCACGCTGTTAGTATTTTTTAGTGTTTTTATTTCTCTTGGCACGGTCTGTGGAATTGTGGGATTCATAAACATTGAGTTGGTGCATTGGTAATAATAAGATATATTGAAATTATTTACATCTGTGATATTAGAATTATTTATGTCATTATTATTGAATTTATTTGTCATCATTTTTATAATTATTTATGTCATTATATGTTATTGTCGGTAATAAAGGGTCAGTAAAGAAATCATTGAAGTGATTAGCTATTTTGGTGGGATTCGTAACTTTATTGTCGTTTATGTGAGCTTCAGTTATTGATTCTTTTGGTATATTCAATTTCGACTTGTTGATTATACCATGTTGCTTTAGATTTTTTAATACCTCGTGAAATCCATTTTTCCTTTTTATTTAAGGTTCTAGTAATAGTTCTATGCGGAAAACATAAGTCATAAAAACACAGGAACAGATCTATGAAGTGTTCATATGCTTCATTAGGTTCACTGGAAGAATAAAGTTCAGAAAACACAAGACTATCGATACATTCTGTGAATCTCACAAGATTTTCTCTGCTGTAATCGCGTCTTATAGTACGCCATTATTTAATACAACAGCTTTTCTTTACAGAGCATTTAAATAACTGTGGAGTGTGGTCAGATAGACCAAAATCAATTATGTCACCTTCACATATTTTAATATTATGAGCAAAGTTATTTTACTTATAAGTCTAGTTGGTTTGTAAAACTGTAGTGTTAAATTATGACTCATTAAAAAGTATTCAAATTCTAATGTTTGTCGGTTTCTGTTCATAACATCTATATTAAAATCTCCACAAACGACAACCTTTTCACTTGTATTGTCACAAGTTTTATGTAAAATTACGTTTAGTTTATCATAAAATATATCCACGTTTGACTGTGGCACTCTATATATACAAATTATAACAATACGGTGTTCGACAAGTTCAATTGTACAACATTCTATAACATTACTTACCGACAGATTAGTAGTATTCCAGGTTTTGTATTTGTGATCCATCTTTAATAAGATGCACGCGCTTCCTCTTTTCTTATTCCTAGAGTAACTTGTTGCCAGGTGATAATTAGGAATATATAACATGTCTTCACATTCAGGTGTCATGAAGTGTTCCGTCATGCAAACAACATCAACTATTCGTCCGGATGTCTGCAGTTCATTTAAGTGTACAGTGAGAGCATAGGATTTGTTTAGAAGACCAGCAATGTTCTGATGAAGAATATGGATGTTGTTATAAACGAAAAAACTGAGCCTGAATTGTTCGATGCCTCAGAGGCTACATTATGTGCTTCTACTGCAATTAACCCATCGTCTTGTTTTGTTATTGAAGTGCCTTCTTCTTGACTGAAACATGTCAAGTCTACAAGTATTCGTTTCATAATATTTTCATATGTATTTTTGATTCCGTGGCTTAGTGGCATCATCATCATTTCACCCATTTGTCCACTGCTGGACCTAGGCCCCCCTCATGTTACGCCACAAAGTGCGGTCCTGAGTCGCCTGCATTCAACAACGCCCAGCAAGTTTCACCAGGTTGTCGTTCGATACGTGCTCGCCACTCGAGAACATTTCTTCCCCAGCGGTTGTCGATTCGTCGTGCTATGTGGCCTGCCCATTGTCACTTCAGCGTACTAATTCTTCGTGCTATTTCGGTTACACCCGTTCTTTTGCGGATTTCCGTATTTTGGATTCTATCTCGCAGAGAAATGCCGAGCATAGCCCCTATTTTTCTAATATTAGCGCACTAAAAAAACAAATTCTTTGCGTAAAAAATGTGAGCCAAAATTTAATGAATAAATGATTCTGTAGGGGGTAGATGTAAATCTCTGTAAAAATGATGTGATGTTGGACGTGAAGTATCTTAGTTCGTTAGTTCTTCCGCAACCACGAACGCTGAAATGCGTTCGAACCGATAGGCAACCAAAAATTAAATCATCGTCTTGCTCTTATCCCAATTACTTGGGGTCGACGCAATATGTCATCTGTTTTGACATATTGCAAAAAGTTTCGGCAATGACTTTTATGACCGGCCGCCTGCCTGACGTCAACCCTCCTTGGGAATGTAATCGTTGACCCAAATGGTACCAGATGGAGTTGGTCCGGGTCAATCTAGGGCTCTTAGTCGCTCTTAGGGCTCGGAAACCAAAAATTAAATACAAACACAATAAAATCCGTAAAATTACTTTTACATAAAATGTTTAGTACTCGCGTAAAATTCAGAAATCATTATGTAAAGTCGTCTGATTTATAATAATAGTATACAGACATATACACATAATAATGTAATGACAGAAAAATACCACTATAATTCTGTTTACGGAGAAAATCCTTCCATAACTGTGGAAGTATTCGAGAACCCTCTGGAGAACAAGTTTATTAACCTTGTTCGAGATTTTGATTAAATAACAGACAGGTAGAATTTTGCGTTTACACTAAAATTTAAATTATGTCGTAAACAACAATATTAATATTTACGACTCAGACTTACATACTTATCTTTTATTATTTATACGCTCAATTTAAATTAAATCATGTAAGCGGCTGTTAAGTCTCATTGATTCATGAATGTTGAAATTACTTATTTTTTAGCCGGACTATGGTCAGCCACCCACGCCTCTCCTTTCCATCCGGGGGATGAAAAGGCAGCCCGCGACTCCATAACTCACCGTATTCCCTTTCCTCCACCATTGGGCTGGCCACTGGTAGCGAATCCTTGACATCCGTGGCTATGTTGAAATCGCCTGAGGTGCTAATTAAAATGTAGTTATTGTTGGTGAAAAATGGCATATGTCGTAGATTGAATAACCTAATTTGCTGCTGAAATTACAAGCAAGAGTACTTTCTTCTTTTTATAATATACTAGCAACCCGCCCTCGCTTCGCTTATAGGTTATAGTTATTTTACCCGCGTAAAGTTCCCGTTCCCGTGGGAATACCAGGATAAAATATAGGCTAGTTTACGCCCTGATATTATAGCTTTCCATTGGTGAAAGAATTTTTGAAATCGGTCCAGTCGTTTTGAAGATTACCCGGAACAAACAGACAGACAGACAGACAAAAATTTTTTAATTGCTATTTTAGGCATAGGTGTCATGCAAATAACCGTGTGAGCATGAAAAAAGCCTATTATTTTGACATTACAAACAGACACTCCAATTTTATTTATTAGTATAGATATGGCATTTGATACGGCTATTACCGCATTTCGAACAGTCATAATCAATTAATATCAGTTACATATTGAATTAATTAACATAAATTATAATTTTAATATTAAATATAAATGTAATATAGAACAAGAGTATATACACGTATTAAGTCGACTCCAAGTAATTGGGATAAAAGCAGGAAATGTTGAATAAAGTAATACTAAAATAAAATAATTTTAATTTCATAATATAACTAATCTGTGATGTGGTATTTAAAAATGAAAATTCTTAAAACTATAATCCCTGTGGTGACTGTTAACCCCGGTTCGAAAATGTATTTGACTATGCTTACACAAGCCATTTTATGTGGTAACCTATGGTCCAGACACATCCTGCCCAATCCGTCCTAAGCGACAGAAGGGCGTCGCATAGTGGGAAAATCACGTATGTTTCGTCTCAAAACTCCGTACCTCAGTTGTTTCAAAACTAAATGAGCTCTAATTTTGCACACATATATTTGAAAAGTTTAAAGTTTAAATGAAATAACTTTGATTTTAAAAATTCTGTTTATAAATTGCTCTCTTGAACACTTTCTAGAATGATGCAGTCTAAACTTTTTGTAATCCCTTTTTCGTGATTCTTGCGCGTCTTCGGACAATTGACCGATAAGTAAAATAGCATAGTACTCAATGATTTTTCTCTGTGAATAAGTATTTTATGCACGGAAGAAGGCATATAATACCAATTATAATTATTTACGAATAGTTGGGCTATATGCGTATTTATCGAACTTTTTTGAACCAATAGTCGTTTCAGATGACATAGTTTGTAGTATTATGTACATTCCTTTTATAAGTACTATGTCTACACCTGTAATGTTTGCAGAGCACGATTAATTCTGAAAAAATGTCCGACCTGTGTTTCCGTCATTACTATTTCTAGTGCCTTGACGAGGTTTAACGACATGCAGTCCCATTTCTTCCCTAAACCGCTTTTGCACCAGTTTTTTCTTTTAGTCTTTGATTTTTTTATTTTCAGGTGTAATAGCTGACCACTTTTCAAAAGACAAGTTATAGGAGATGTGTAAGATCATCGCCATACTCCTAATCCAAGCATGTAGTGTTAAAAGTCCGTAATGAAATGAACTTTCATTTACATCTCGTATCCTAACTGCCTCTAAGTTATTCATTTGCCGAGGAGTAGCACCACAAACTGTACAAGAAGCGCTCGAACGAGTTTCAGTTAAAACTTGTGCCACTTTACCATCAATCTTGGTTAAAAATAGGTCATGAGTTATTTCGATTACTTCAACATTTTTATTTATCAGGAAAGAAGACAGTTTTTTTGTGATTGTTTATATCAGCCACAACAGACGTGGTTTTTTCAGGAGTTTCTTTAGCAAACTCTAACAATAGGTATAGGTCTGCAATATCTAACAGATGAGCAGGTTTCATTCTTCCAAACAACAGTATTAGTTGTCTCATCTATGAGTCTAATGGGTACAAGTGAAATAATAAAAAGGTTTGCATCTGATATAAAATCGCTTTCTTCGGGCAAAACTTGCTTGTATTCACTCTGCCCTGATGACCCGTCACAACCCTATTTACAGAATAGTTTCAACTTTCGTGAACCGTTTTTGTAAACTGAACCAATTTGTAATATACGTGCGCAGTTTGATCCAACAAGTCTTGCAGATTTACTTTGGCACTTATGTTAGTAATGGTTATGCTCGAATCTGGTAGGTAACACATCTTCGCTTCGAGTAAAGTTGGATAAGAAGGAAACACTGAGCAGTTTTTGTCCTTCAAATAAAGTCGAAGTTTGGCATACTGTTCTTTGTTAAGGTCTAAGTCAATAAATGTCCGTAGTGCTTCTTCCTTTGGGAAGGTGTAACGTCTTCAGGGTTCTCAGTTACGTATTTAAGAAATTTTTCTTATCATTTCTTGATGAAGTTCATATATTATTAAGGATTGTGGCCTCTTCCGTCTTACCCGTAGACCGTAATTCTTGAGCATATGCATTGAGCACAAAATCCAGTCCGTACTCTTGTATCAATTCCATGTTTTTTCGTTTCTTTGTTTTTTCTGAAGATGCTTCGTATGGTTTCGAAGGTCTGCCACTACCACCACTTTCAGATGTATTAGGGTTAGTAACCGTGACTCGACACTAGTGGAACACGAAATTGACCATCTAACCAGTTGGCGTTCTTACTTTCAAAGCGTTCTTTTATTCGAGATGCATTTTTCCAGCGTTCGTTACATTTAGATACCAAGTTTCTGTGAATATAGGAGACCACAGTAGCCATATCCTCTGGTAACAAATAGAAATTTTCTCGTATGTAGTCTTCTATATTATGCCCATTTATCAATAAATTGCACAACTCTCGTTTGCTACAAACAAATTCACCCATTTTTCAAATCAGTCAACTTCTGCGAATATTTGAAAATAAGTATAATGTGCTTTTTAGGGCAACTGAATGTCTAACCAATAACTCAGAATGTTTCAGAGTTCGCCGTCCTTTTATAGGCCAATGAAATAGTGATAGCAGCGATAAAGGGTAAATGACTCGTTAAAAAAAATGAACACTTAAATATATACCATCTTAAACTATATTCCTTAATTGTATTTCATTAAACCAATATTTATAATATTAATTATGAAACATTATAAGGAAATTATAAGCGTTCCAAAAATGTATAATACTTGTATATTTATATGAAAAATTTCTGAGTAATGTGGCGTTGAATGGTAGTAATGTATTGCGTCAAAATTACGTTATTAAATATGAGTTAGCTTTGATGCCTATTTATATACATTATGATTAAATAAAAAAAAAAAAACTAAAAAATTGCGAAAAGAAAGCTTATTTATTAGACTATATTAATTTATTAATTTTATTCCATTACAACGATTTTCACCTTTTTTTTTATTTTTATGAGTGGGCTATGTAAGCGCACACGCGGTCCATTCCGTTCGGGGTGACGGAAGGACGGCGCGCGGGCCCATAGCCTATCCGTACCAACGACAACGACTTTCACCTGAAATGGTTTTGAGACGGCTTTATATGGGGCTCTACCACGGTGCGTCGTGAGGCCCCATAACGTACCCCACATGTACGAATTTTTAAAAAATTAATGTCTATTAAAATATCTGTATCCTTGGTCTAGCAGCGTAGGGTTGACTGTTAATCACAAGATCATTTCAGCCTACATAAGCTGCTATGTATTCCCTACGTATTCCCTATCAATATAACTACCAATATAACTACCTACTCAATTTAACTCATATACATTATTGGTCATCATAACTCATATACATCTTATTATTGGTCTCGAACCTCCTCTATAATGAGAGGATATTAACCTACTACTATACCACGCTAGTCAGACGTGATGGTGTAGGATATTATGTCGAGTTTTGCTTCTCTTACATAAATTTTATTTTCATCATATATCCCTTAGTCCTTTTATACGATATCCACGCGTTAGATAGGGAGTGGTGAATTATATTCTTACTTCGTCACCATACGGAATCACAAGATGCCCAATTCAAATCTTAGATAGAGATGTGTCATCTTTTACCATCATAACGGCAGTCTCTCCCAGTAAGAAGATTAAAATGATTATGAAAATGTGTTACTGAGTGGGACCAATCCTAGGTATTGTTAGTTGAAAATTATTTCTAGTTTTAAATTTGGCCTTAAACTTAGGACTTGTGTTTGGCAGTCTATTGATTAACCCTCTAGGCAATCGCAACATACCGGAAACGAGTAATATAAATTAAATTTGAATTATGAAAAACATTTTTGGACAATCAGGAAGCTTTTTCGATCCGGTATTACACTGCTCACTTGAGATAACTATAAAACTTATGATATAGGTACCTATATGTGTATAGCTGTTTTGAATGAATATTGACAAAGTAGCAACTTGAAGGTTCATTAATAAATTAATTTCAGATACATATCACTTGACGACCCTAAAGCGAATGGTTACAGCTTGGTTAACTTTCTTAAGAAATGGTTAATTTTCTTGACCGATAATTCACAATCTCTAAAATATGTTGACTTACTGCAAAGAAACGTGGATTTCAGGATAACACAAATAATAAAAACGGGCTAAGTGCGAGTCGGAGTCGCGCACGTAGGGTTCCCTACCATTATCTATAAAAAGAGCAAAAAAATCGCATTTGTTGTATGGAAGCTCCCCTTAAATATTTATTTTATTTTGTTTTTAGTATTTGTTGTTATAAAACGCATATAACATCTATGCGAGAGAAGGAAAACTCGAAATAAAACCCTATACCAACACGTCTGACCAGCGTGGTATAGTAGGTCAATTACCCTTCCATTATGGAGGAGGCCCGAGCCCAACAGTGGGACGTATATGGGCTGAGATGATGATGATGATGATTTGGTGTTATAGCGGCAACAGAACTACATAATTTGTAAAAATTTCAACTGTCTAGCTATCGGATCTTGAGATAAAGCCTGGTAACAGACGGACGGACAGACAGCGAAGTCTTAGTAGTAGGGTCCCGTTTTATCCTTTGGGTACGAAACCCTAAAAATGAAATTAACTGATAATGTATATTATTTGTTTTAATAGATTTTCATCATAACAAATATTGAGAGAATGTGACTGATAAAGGACCTGGATCAAAATGAAAAGAGTGTTATACGCAATCTCACCATAATGCAAGCGAAAAAGAACACGTTTTTTTCAAATTAAAAAATATTATATTAAATTTAAGACTACTATTTTAAGATGAACATCGTGCGGTTGATTACTATCTTATAAGGAAAGTATTTTTTCGTGTGGTGACGGCGTAAGAATACAATTTATCACTCCCTATCTTGCCCGTGGATGTCGTAAAAGACGACTATGGGATATAATATGCACATAACATCTGTGGAAGAGAAGAAAACTCGAAATGAAACACTATACCAACATGTCTGACCAGTATGGTATAGTAGGCCAAATTCACCCCATTGTGGAGGAGGCCCAAGCCCAACAGTGTGATGTATGTGGGCTGCGACGAGGAGAGTATTTTCCGTGTGGTAATGGAGCAAGAATACAATCCACTAGCACCTCTCTTGCCCTTGAGTGTAGTAAAAGAGGACTAAGGGACTAAACACTCATTTAACATCTATGGAAGAGAAGGAAAATTTAAAATGAAATCATATACCATCACGTCTACCCAGCGTGGTAAAGTAGGTTATTTTCCTCATACTGTGGATAACAGTGGGGCGTATATGAACTGAAATGAGAAGGGCTTCATAGAGAGATCTAATAAAGTCCTATAGCAGCATAAGATTTTGTTAAATATCTTTGTTGTGTCAGAATTAATTTTAGTGACATCTGTTAAAAGAAAAAAAGAAAGTACACAGAAAATCAGAGAACGTTAAGCGAAAACGTAAGTTTATTTTTTTTTTATTTATTTAAATCTTCTGCACACAAAAAAAGGTACATGGCGGACTTAATGCCTTAGGCATTTTCTACCAGTCGACCTGGGGTGGAGCAGAAATAAGTTAGGTAGGTGCAATTTAGCGATAGTAATGAATTCTGGTGAACAGTTATCCGAATCAAATTACTTAATATAATCTTATACCTAATACATAAAGACAATACATATATACATACCTACCCATATAAATACATAAATATTTGCATACACACAAATACATATATATATATATTATATATTAATAAATATATATTATATAAACGGCTGAGATAATTCATCACTGATAAGTCGACTCCATCACAAAATTCAGGTATAGTCGTTTGACCATAGCCTTAAAACTGTCACGACTAGTGGCCATTTTGATATCTAATGGTAACGCATTCCAGAGAAGAATAGCTTGGATATAAAAGGAAGAGTGAACCAGATTAGAGGAGTGAGAAGGACAGTGAAGAAGAAGAGTTTTTGAGGATCGGAGATTACGGTCATGAGTAGTGCAAAGAAATTGAAAGTGAAGTTTTAAGTAGGGGGGAGCATTAGGAGAGTTTAAAGTAGAATACAGTAAAGAGAGAGTTCGCAAGCTTCGTCTTTGCCTAATCGGTAGCCAATTAAGCTGAGAGCGAAATGAGGAGACATGGTCGAATTTGCGCAGGTTAAAAACGAATCGAATGCAATTGTTGAGAAGTCGGTCCAGTTTATTGAGCAGATCTGCATTCAGGTCGAGGTAGCACACATCAGCATAATCGATGATAGGAAGGATTAAGGTTTGAACCAGCGCTGTCTTAGTCTTCATAGGAAGAAAGTTCTTCAAACGATATAGCGAGCGAAGTGTGCCCGTAACTTTGTTCGATACGGTAGTGATCTGTGTTTGCCACTCCATCGTCGAGTCCAGAAATAGGCCGAGATTTTTGACGTGTTGGCTATAAGGGATCACTGTTCCATTATAGACAACTGATGGCAAACTATGAGGATCAAGTCTGCTGATAATCCGAGGACTACCGAGTACAATACATTGGCACTTATCGGTATTCACTGCCAAGCCGAACCTTGCACCCCAATCGCTTATAGCTAATAGATCCGAGTTAACACTTGCGATAGCTGATTGCACATCATCCAGCTTGGCATGAGAGTACAGTTGTAGATCGTCGGCATACAAATGATACGCACACTGAAGTTCAGAGGTTATAAGATTAATGAAGAGAGAGAAGAGAAGAGGGGAAAGTATACCGCCTTGAGGGACGCCAGACCCCAAATCGCACCAATCGGACAAAGTGTCGTCGATACGGATGGACTGCTGACGACCCTGAAGATAAGATGAAAACCATTCTAAAGCATCCGATGAGATCCTATAATGGGACAGAATAGATAGCAGGATATCGTGACTGACGGCGTTGAAGGCATTAGAGAAGTCTACGAGGACCAGCACGGTGATCCTAGTATCCTCCACGGCAGCTCTCACGTCGCCAGTCACTTTAAGGAGTGCTGAGACTGTGCTGTGCCCAGGCCTGAAGCCATACTGCAGTGGACTTAAAATGTTGTTAACATGGACAAAATGAGATAACTGTTTGTGGGCACAGGCCTCAAGCACTTTGGAGAGAAATGGTAGGATAGATATCGGACGATAGTGCTTAAGAAGAGAAGGAGTAGAAATTTTGGGTAAGGGTAGGACATACGCCTTACGCCATATCGTAGGAAATGTTCCAGAACGAAGAGAGAAGTTAAGGATGTGTGTGATAGGAAACAACAGTTGGTCAAGAATGGTCATGATCATACGACGGCTGATTTCATCGCAACCCACTGCCTTGGATTTGATTGAGAGGAGTGTCTTTCGAACCTCATCGGATGCTACAGGAGAAAAAGAAAAGGAATGAAAGTCCTGAGGTGGTAAACTGGTGATATAGTTCACCGTTTGGCACTTAGTGTGGTTATCTATGGTGATTGAGCTCGTGAAAAAATTATTGAGGTCATCTAGAGAAACAGTGTTGGGTAATTCAATTGTTTTCCGCTTACCTATGCCAAGAGAGCTAAGGAATTTCTAGACTTCAGGAGCAGAGGAAGAAGAAATAGTGTTCGAGATATGTCGGCGTTTGGCGTTGCGCATCATTTGGTTACACCGATTCCTAGCGGTCTTGTAAAGGCCCCAATTAGACTCGCTGCGTAGTCGCTTGAATTTTCGACAAGCTGCGTCACGACGTCTCATAGCCTTTCGTATCTCGTCGGACATCCAGGGCGCAGGCAGGTGCTTCAGTTTGACATTTTTTATTAGAGCGTGAGCATCATAGAGTTTTATAATATTGAAGTTAAATATTCCAACCTTCTCATCTACCGTATCAGCGTCCAGTAAGGGTTGCCAGTTAATTGCCGAGGCCTGTGCACGCAGCTTATCGACTTCCACTCCCGCAAAACAGCGCAGGCGCATAACCTTAGGTTTAGGTTTGGGAGGCTTAAGGATGTAGGAGAGGAAAATAAGATCATGATGGGAGAAACCAGGAGCAGGAAATTGGCCATGAGAAGAGACTTGGTTAGGAGAGGATGTGAGAATTATATCAAGCCACGTGTCGTCTCCGTGTAGGTTGTGGTGAGTGGGTTGAAGAGGCAACACGTGAAGACTGGCGGCTTGAACGATGTGTTGGAGTTTACTGGCACGGGAGGAACAGGAGGATAGTAAGTCAGTGTTGAAATCACCCATTATGATGTGATGTGCATAGTCAGGCCCCAAAGATCCTAAAATTATATAAAGTAATTCGTGGTTTTAAGTGGTGAACTAAGTAAAATGGGAGCTCGAGGTGGTAACTAATGCAATCTTCGTCCATACCTTTCAGTGATAAATGTAGGAAAAGAGTCGGTGTTAATGATAAAATGACCGCGATGTGATTTTGATATCCTTTATTGGAATCATGACCATGCAGCAATACTACTTTTTTTTTTTTTTTTTTTTATTGCCAACGGTGGCAAACGAGCAAGCAGCACACCTGATGGTAAGTGAAACTGCTGCACATGGACCATTGCAATACCAAGGGCACAGCCAGGCCGCTGCCTACCGTGAAGGAAATACTCTTCTTAAACCTCGTTTAAAGAAGGACATGTCATAACGCTCGGGAAACACAGCAGCAGGTAGTTCATTCCAGAGCTTGCACGTACGTGGGAGAAATGATCGCTGGAAACGTACAGTTGAAGACCATAACGTTTCCAGGTGAAATGGATGAACCCTGCTGCGATGTCGAGTGGTACGTTGGTAGAATGGTGACGGTGGTACCAAGTCAAACAGTTCCTCGGAGCACTCCCCGTGAAAGAGTCGGTAGAGTACACAGAGTGACCCAAAGTCTCTCCGCTGCTCCAGCGACTCCAATCCGTCCGTAAGATTGGGATCCCCGACGATTCGAACAGCCCGTCTTTGCAGGGAGTCAAGTGGGTCCAGCTGATATTTGGGCGCACCTGCCCAGAGATGTGAGCAGTACTCCACATGAGGACGAACTTGTGCTTTGTATAGCACAAGACGCTGTCTCGGTGTGAAGTACCGCCTGGCTCTGTTCAGGACGCCCAACTTTTTGCTTGCCAATTTGGCTTTGTCCTCCAAATGACTCCCAAACTGGACTTTGCTCGATATTTTGACGCCGAGAATCCCAATACTCTCAGAAATTGGAAGAGTTACTCCTTGGAACTGAGGCGCCATGACAAATGGGTCCTTCTTTGCAGTGAACGCGCAAACTTGTGTCTTTGTGGGGTTGAACTGGACTAGGTTCCGTTCACCCCATTCCGAGGCCCGCCCCAGAGAGCGCTCGACTTCAGACACAAGTTGAACCCTTCTTTCCTGAATACTCTGATATTCCTTTGCTCAGTGTACCGCTCATCACCCGTACTGTCATCCGCATAGCAACGCATACTCTCGATAGAGAGCATGTCATTGATATGCAGGATAAACAACGTCGGGGAGAGCACCGAGCCTTGTGGTACACCAGCATTAATGGTCATGGTATCGGAGCAGGAGCCATCTACGACGACTTTTATACTCCGACCATCCAAAAAGCTGGCAATCCAATTACAGAGTCCCTCGGGGATTCCGTATGATGGTAGCTTCGATAGAAGTGCCCTGTGCCAGACCCTATCGAACGCCTTTGCGATATCTAGGCTGAACGCCAGCGCCTCACCCTTGCCCTCCAAGGCTTCAAAGTATGCATGAGCTTTAGAACTCCAAATTACGATTGCATTACCATCTAAATATATTTTGATTTTGTTAAGAAATATGTAGTTTACAATAGTTGCCATTTTTGGGGTTCTGTACCCAAAGGGTAAAAACTTTCTCTTTAGTTTTTTTTTCGCTTGCATTATGGTGAGATTGGGTATAACACTCTTTTCATTTTGATCCAGGTCCTTTATCAGTCACATTCTCTCAATATTTGTTATGATGAAAATCTATTAAAACACATAATATACATTATCAGTTAATTTCATTTTTAGGGTTCCGTATCCAAAGGGTAAAACGGGACCTTATTACTAAGACTTCGCTGTCTGTCTGTCCGTCTGTCTGTCACTAGGCTGTATCTCAAGAACCGCAATAGCTAGACAGTTGAAATTTTTACAAATTATGTATTTCTATTGCCGCTATAAAAATAAATACTAGAAACAAATATTTAAGGGGGTTCCCATACAACAACCGCGATTTTTATAGATAATGGTACGGAACCCTATGTGCGTGATTCGACTCGTACTTAGCCGGTTTTTAATTTAGACCCGATATGCCTTTTGTGATTTAGTTTCCTACTTAGAACGGGGATTCGGTGCGGATCGCACCGGTAGCCCTCGTCTTAGCCTGCCACTAATTGTAGTGGCAGCTGTTTTAAATAATATTATTTTATATGTTCTTGATATTAGTAAGAGGCAGGAACTGTATTTTTTTTTCGCTCCTTTATTATAAATAAACTGAAATAAACCATTAGCATTTAGTATTAGTTACGCTACGCTAAATTATGAGTAATCTACAGAACTATCTAGGTTTCGATTTGAAGGCACTTATATATTTATAGGTACTTATGTATATATTATATGTAAAACTAAATAAGGATAGAGAATTGTTATCATTATGTATATATTATTACTTCGAGTGGTTAAAATTTAATGTTTTATAACGTCTTCGTTTTTCCTTCCTTAAGGTCTGTATATGACAATAAGACATATATGGTAAAAGGGAAAACAAATAAATTTTATAGCGATGCATACATAAATCTTACTTCTTACTAATGCTTACTGTATTTTCTATATACTGTATTGTATATTCAGTAAGAATACAATATTTCATATGGACATGTGATGGCGGAGTAAGAGTAACAAAACAAAGAATGTTAATCCTTCATTTTGCCCATGGGCTTCATAAGAGATGATTAAAAATGTAATATTTATACAAAATTCTGACAATTGTAGTATTGTAGTTCAATTTCCCTCCCTAAAGGATGTCACTTATAGCACGCTTGTCCGACGTGTTAGCAGTGTTTTATTTCGAGTTTTCTTCTCTTACATAGATGTTATACGAACATTATAGTGATGTGACGAATGTTAGGATTGAGACATTCGCGAATGCGAATGCGAGTGCGAATATTCAACTCCAATATCCGCGAATGCGAATATGAATGTTTACTTTCAAATAAAGCGCGTGCAAAATATCATACGGGTTTGACATTTCGTACCAGCCATGTTTAAGTCAAATATAGACAAGGTTAAGGTGTTAACCGTTACAAGTTGACGAATGAAACTAGTGAGGTTCGTTCGAAAATATTTGTTGTAATTTGAGATTAGCTTATTATTATTGTATTTGTCAAATTTACAAATATGAGTAAAGCACATGTTACTGAAGTGTGGACTTATTTCACAATTTGTGATGCTGAGAGTGTTAAATGCATGATATGTCACAAAGTTTAATAATTATTTAACAAAATGTTTTTTTTTTTCATATAGAATCATGTTCTTTTTTACTGGCAATTAATTTGTATAAAAATGTGGGTCATAATTCAACAACTAATTTTCTAGCGGATAGATATAAATCTCTGTAATAACCATAACGTGTTGGACGCGAGACATCTTAGTCCGCCCGTGACCATAAAGCCTGTAAAGTGTTCGAAAAATTGTGCAATCTAAAATCAAATACAAACGCGATAAAATCCGGCAAATTAGTTTTACTTATAATGTATAATACTGGCGAAAACAATAGAAATGATATTTTTGTGAATTATGTTTTTCATTTTTTGTGATTTAGTTTATATTTTAACTAGCTATCTCTCGCCTACTTATTTGTTTAAATGACAATTATGACAAATAAATCAATCACTTCATTATTATGAATAATTCTTGACAGTTCTCGATTCACCAAATGTCGAATTAATAAATAAACATAACCAATAATAGAATTAAAACTATTGAATAGAATGAATAAAAATTCATTTTTTCTAACACAAAAACAAATATAAATGCCGGATAAGTATTCACCAACATATCATATACTAAATCTTTGGACTGGCATGTTCTATAATAAAGGTCTATAATAAATTAACTAAGAATAAAAAAATAAAGAAATACTAAATCTTTCTCCGGAACTTGCTGCATCTTATGGTATAAATATTATTCTGATCGTTTCAGTGGTTTTCGCAGTACAACCGAACAAAAAACCGGCTGCCCATTTATTAGTATATATTAGACTGACAAGAATAAGAGAGACAGTATTTCTTATTTAGTTGCCGACTTGAGTGTTCCATAATATTGTTTTATTCAAATATTATGAGTAAATAAAAATAATAAATATTATCAGTTCTAAATATTGTCATTCCATTCCACAATTACATATATAATTTCCTTTTAGTTTGTCAAATATATTCGCCAAACATTCGAATTGTTCCTTGCGAATGCGAATGCGATTGCGAATGTCAAAAACATATGCGAATATTCGCGAATGCGAGTGCGAATGCGAACATTCGTTACATCACTAGAACATTACATGCCTTAGTTGACTTTACGGTAGGATAAAACCAAGAAAATCTGGAGATCGCTTAGAGTTGATTTATTTAATAAATGCTAAATTAATGCGAGCGAAAGCACTTTAAACGTACATAAACTAGTAAACATCTTTATATATAAATTTCTTGCGTACGTGTGTTTGTCACTGAACTCCTCCTAAACGACTGGACCGATGTTCACGAATTTTTTTGTGTGTTTTCGAGGGATTCGAGAATGGTTTAGATTCACAATTGGACCCGGTAGGTGGCGCTTTATTTGAACGTCAGCTAGTCTAAATATATAAAGAATTAGCTAAGCTACTTCTAATTTAGAAGAATATTTTTATGCAAATTCAACCCTTTCTTATAAATAACATTAAATAGTTTTTATTGCAGTTTCTTCGCAGTTGATTAGTCAAGTAAAAAGATTGGTATTGACCTCCGTAAGGTTAATTACCATATACAAACAAAAAGTAACTGTCAAGGTAAATAAAAAAGGAATTGTAAGTAAGCTAAGTACAGAGTAGTTTGTACATGTGGAAATTATGCATGTAGGTACTTATTGTGAACTTGTTCAAAAACTCTCATTTTCAATACGTATTTTAAATACGAAAATCGCTTTTAAAATATAAAGATATAATCACAGCCGTTTCCCAAGCATTCTGTACTATTATACAAGATTTAACACTGAGCCTTTAAATATTATAATAAAAGTAATAGAAAAGGCTCTAATTATCTTACATATTGTAAAGATTTCTTTGACTTAACATGAAATATAAACGTTTTATTTAAGGTATTTGTATGTAAACTATAGCCATTTAAAAATCGATGGAACGCCAAAACACTTCTTCCCTAGCCGAGGCCGCGGGTGACCGGACCGGGGTTTAGTCCATCACCCGCAGAGGCAGACTCTGCGACGGCGATCGACGTCCCGGGAGGGACGGACGATCGAAGAGGAGAGTATCCCACAGGATATTCCACCGGGCCCGCCACGGAGGAGAAGGCATTCGCTACCGGTGAGAGGAGTCGGTGGGTTATGGGACCGCGCGCCGCCCCTTCGTCACCCCGGACGGAGCTGGACAGCGGGTACACACTTCTTGTAAAGTGATTTTTGTATGATGACGGAGTAAGAATGCGATTCACCACTCCCTATCTTGCCCATGGAAGTCGTAAAAGGCGTCTAAGGAATATAGTAATCGAATAACATTAAAGGTAATCTCAGAATATAACCCTATAGCAGAGCAATTTCTTTTCTATTGGGGAGGAGGCTCGAGTCTAGCAGTGGGACGTGTTTGAGATCAGACGAAATCAATTAATTATTTACTATATTTTTTATAATTTATGGCTAGCGATTATAGAAATATACAAAATAGGCTGTTTATGGGATATAAGCCACTATCAGACATACCGACGAATATATAGCGAAGGATTAATAAAGGATTCTGTCGAGATCTTTTGGATACAGAGTCCTAAAAGGATATTGGTACGTTCCAAATATAATGAACAACTAAGAGGCTAGGCTAAGTCCATCTTAACTACCGTCAGGTTAGAACTACATTACCAAGTAGGGATGATGTTAGGTAGGCAGCTGATCATAAAACTAGTACCAATAACTTTCGCAATGTGTACGATGAAAGCGATGTACTTACATATTGCGTAGTAACTTGGATAAAGGCAATCATTACTCTAATGATGATGTAGATAATCGGGCATTATCAGAAAGTAAATAATCGTAATTTTTATCAATTTATGCACGGACATGATTATTCCACAACCATCCCATGGTTACACACGAGGCAATGTGATAAACATGAGCTACTAAGCTGGTTGACCGGGTTGACACAGAATTTTTCTGTGTGCTTTATATCTAAATAATATTATACGCAAGTCCCGGCAAGAAATAAGACATAAACATATTCTTACTTATATACAACATATATTCATCTTCATCATTATCGCAGCCCACATACGTCCCATGCTGGTCAGATATGTTGGTATAGGGTTTCATTACGAGTTTTACTTCTCTTGTACAGATGTTATGTGCATATTATATCCCTTAATCGTCTTTTACAACGTCCACAGCCAAGATAGGGAGTGGTGAATTGTATTCTTTCTCGGAAAATATAAATATTGCAAGTAGACAACCAAAACTTTACACCACACAGCAGAGCATTTTACAAAATATAAATAATTAAAAAACACAATTGGTATAAATACGAAATCGTCAACAACTATTTGTGTATCAAACAAAGAATTATATTCTTTTTTTTTTTTTTTTTTTTTTTTGTTTTTTTTTTTTTTTTTGGGGTGGGTCACGGTCGGCGCGCCTCCGCACCACTCCGTCCGGGGCGACAGAGGGGCTTAAGCACGCAACTCCCGCAACCCACCCGAAAACCACCTCGCCTTCGTCATTGGGCCGACCACCGGAGCAGGTTTACTTGTCGTCAGTGGTCGGCCCGACGGAATACCCCCTACGCGGGGTACCCTCCCATCGACCGACGTCCCCCCCTCGGGGAGGACATCGGTCTTTCCTCACGCGGTCGGCCTCTCGGCGGGTGACGGACTAATCCCCGGTCACGTCACCCGCGGCCTCGGCTAGGGCGGCATGAGGCGCAGATAGTTGCGCCTGCGCCGCCCCAGTCGCCGGCGGCGGATCTCCTCATCGAGGCTGCGCTCCACGCGCAGACGATCCGCCGCCTCCTTCTGCGAGATCACTGTCTCGCAGAAGGCTGCGACCGCGTCCCAGTTCCTGACGCTGTCGACCATCGCCCTAGCGATGGCCGGCAGCGTCAGGTCGGCACCGATGATTGCGACGAGTTCACGGCGCTGCACTGCCCAAGCCGCGCAGGCCTCGAGCGTGTGGCGCGCCGTGTCCTCGTCGCAATCGCAGTGGTGGCAGGACGGTGTACTCTCCCTCCTCACGAAAGAATTATATTCTGGGAGAATCATATGCTTGACACTCGGTGTGTGGTTGCAATTTTACAGCCAAATTTTTTCTCTACATTATCAGAAATTTTCATTACGCTATCAGTGCAGTTTTACTTGTTTATTTTAAGTGTTGATGAAAAAAGAAATTGCCTTTTTTTTAGTATGTTGATGAAGTTAGTATACAATTGCCCACTCCTTTCTTATGTATCGTAAAAGATGAAAAGACATTTAAGCATACAATATTATAGTAAGGAAGGAAAACTTAAAATATAATATCCTCATTATTCCTCATTCTTCTTCTGGTTTGGGGTTAATAGCATAATAATATATACACCATGAAAAGAAAAGGTATTTCTTTTTACGGTAAGCGCACTTCTCGCCCGTCTCCGTCCAGGGCGACAGAGGGGCGTAAGCACGCACATCCATAACCCACCCGTATAGCACGTCGCCTTCGTCGTTAGGCCGACCACCGGTGCAGAGTTCCTTGACTTCAGTGATCGACCCGACAAAAAAAAGGTATAAGAATATTTATTTTGTAATCTAACAATGGCTGATAACATAGCCTTGACATAAAAAATCGAATGAAAAATAAGAAAGAAAGAATGTAACTGGACACACACACATATATATATATATATATATGTATATATATAGATAATGGTAAGGTTTTATTCATATGATATCCATTATGTAACAGCGAAGATAAATTGAAGTTTGTCAAACTGGCGAAGTCTTTAAATGCATGCATACAATGCATGTGTGTTTACATGCAATGCATGTGTTTTGTCATACTGGAGCTAGTTCTTACAAAATATGTTGTATACAATTTTATATCTAGTAAGAAGAAAAAAAAAATTGAAAATATTAGACAAGCCCGCTGAGTTTCTTACCGGATGTTCATAGTAGCGGTCGCGTTCCGATCCGGTAGCAGTTTATTTTTTTGGATATAAGAATTTAATTTTGTAAACTTGACAATATGCCCTCTCGGGGTTTGTGCATAATAAATGATTTGAATTATTTTTGAATAAAACATTTATTTATTCTCAATAAAGAAAATTTATTGATAAAGTATTTCCTAGTTTAACAAAACCCTTTTAAATTGTAATATGCCTTTCATCATGTCATCATTCATAACTGAAAATTATTACGATATAGTTTTATTTGTTGCATCATGAAATTATCAGACGGTAGGTTCTATCTAGTCATTATAAATAAAACTTCAATTTCCTTAACAGTCACAAGAGAGTGTGACCACACCGAGAGTGGTAGGACCACACTGTCGACAGTTATCTGTTTACAGCCGCGGGCCGGTCCGTCCGGGGTAGTTAGTACCACACTGGCAGAAAATGGACGTCTGAGTAGTAGCGATTTGTTATTGCACTTCGTTCGGTGAGCGAGAGAGTCGGAAGCCCAACTTTCTGAGGGTGTTTGCGTGTGGAGGGTTTTGTTGGTGCCCTTGGTATCACCGAGCCTCAATGCACGCATTCACACTCCCTTCACTTTCTTCGCGGTAGGCAGCGGCCTTGTAAAGGTCCTTGAGGGGCAGCAACACTTACCATCAGGTGTACTGTTTGCTCGTTTGCAACCGTTTGCAATAAAAAAAAAAGATTAAGGATATTCGACTTCACTTAGATAAAAGACAAAATTAAATTAAGAAGAATATATATAGTCATACATTTTATATAGTCTCAAACTATAAAACAATGTGCCTGTATTTTCATTATCATCGTAGTCCACATACGGCTCACTGTTGGGCTCAGGCCTCCTCCACAATAGGAGGGAATTTGATCTACTATACCATGCTGATCAGACATGTTGGTAAAGGGTTTCATTTCGACTTTTCCTTCTCTTGCACAGATGTTATGTACATATTATATCCCTTAGTCGTCTTTTACGACATCCACGGACAAGATAGTGAGAGATGAATTGTATTTTTACTCCGTCACCACACGGATTTTTTTTTGTTTTAGGTATGAAATACTACGAGCTTTCTTTTGGCAGGACCTGACTAGGCTGGATTCAACTGATCAAGTGCGTTACGACGAAAGGCGGTGTGTGCTCCCATAACCTTATGGCCTTTGAGCCGATTACTGGTACCAATTCCTTGTGAGCCATAGCCCTGGCCTAAGTCATCGAATAAGCTTTCATTTAAATTGATTGTTAAATCGATAGGAAACAAAGAAATTAAAATTTTAAACAAAAATACAACTATAACTAAAATCGTTGTTTCATATTTTTCATATTAGACTTTTTTCAGAAAGTGAATATTTTTTACATAACTTATATAAAAATAGTTATTTTCTGAAAAGATTTACTTTTTAGAAATTAATTAAACTTTTCATTATAACTGTAAAAGAATCCAATGAAGGTTATAATGACGCGAACTGATAATATGCTGTCCATCAATAATTTTTCAGTCGCCAACAGTATATATTTACTGCGACATTTAAGGTTATTAAGTAATATATGTTTAATTTATAAAATATATATTACTAGCTGACCCGGCGAACTTCTTACCGCCATAATTTTTTCGTAAATAATTTTTCTAAATTTCCGAAGATTTAGTATCTAATAGAAGAACCATTACAGCTTTGTCGGGAAAGATGACCCGGCGAACTTCGTACCGTTATAATTTTTTCGTAAATATATTTTCTAAATTTCTGATGACCCGGCGAACTTCGTACCGCCATAATTTTTTAGTAAATATATATTCTAAATTGCCGAAAATACTGTATCTAATAGAAGAACCGTTACAGCTTTGTCGGAAAAGATACCCCGGCGCACAGAAAATATATTTACGAAAACTTATAGCGGTACGAACCGCTATAATTTTTTCGTAAATATATTTTCTAAATTTCTGAAAATATAGTCTCTAATGGAAGAACCATTACAGTTTTGTTGGGAAAGATTCGATCGTCTTGGTCGCGGCATTGTTAATGAGGATTCAAAGAGAATACAAATTACTGATTGTATTGATTTCTGACAAAATTATAATTATCAAATTTTCAACCATACTTAAATATAGACAAAATTACTCTTAGCTGTCATTTGCGTTTTTTTTATTACTCATATTCATACATTATATATCAAATGCGTTTTTTTTATACTAAGTTTCATAGTGACTTTATTCTCTTTGAAATTTTATGTCACGTCACACGGGAACGCGATCGAACGGGATAAAAGAGTTATTGGCGAAATCTTGTAAACTCCATAATAAAAAAAACGAGATAAAACGCATCCTATGTCCGTCTCCTGGTTCTAAGCTACTTCCCTACCAATTTTCAGTCAAATCCGTACAGCTGTTCTTGAGTTATAAATGTAGTAACTAACACGACTTTCTTTTATTTATATAGATGTAAATATCGATTATCGTAAATATACTAATTTATTAATGTTAACAATTATAGGTAAATTGTTTTATTGAGAACTTATTTACAATACAATTATCATAAAAATTATAAGCAACACTTCACCCTAATTTATGAACATGTATACAGAGTGCGGTCTTTTTCATTGGCAATTTTGCTAAAACAGCCTTTTGAGGTGAATGACGGTGAACAGTAGTTAGTATTTAAGAAGGTAACGTAATGACTGACGAGCCAAACCTTCAGTCCACGGGCTCACGGCCGGCCGCAGCTACCACTCACAGCGCATTCGCAAATGCATTTTAGTTACTATATTTTCTTCGAGTAAATATCTTGCGTGTGTAGTGAAGGAAGTTTTAAAAATGCCTGCCGATTCAGATCTTATTGTACCCAATGGTGATGATTTAGAAATGGACAGGAGTTATTTTAAAAGTCTGGCGGATCGATCGAAGCATGAAGATTTTATCAGGAGAGCAGTGGATTTGTTGATCGAAAGGGTTGTTTTTGGTAGGTCTACGAGAACATCTAAAGTGGTAGAATGGATGACTCCCGAAGGTATTAAGTCTGCTATTGACTTAAAGCCGAGAAATAACCCAGCTACCCATGATGAACTTTTAGGACTTATGGCTGATGTAAGTAATATTTATTAATTGCTTTAATTTTATTCAGAAATGTGTAATAGTCACTCATTACTGTCGAGTAGTGTTAATAAGTATGCAACTGCTGTTTGTGAAGTATCAAGTTCGTAACCCAGTTAGGAAAAAGGATTTATTAAATTGCGTTGTCTCAATCTATACCAATAAATAAAATTGGAGTGTCTGTTTGTAATGTCAAAATAATAGACTTTTTTCATGCTCACACGGTTATTTGCACGACACCTATGCCTAAAATAGGAATTAAAAAATTTTGTCTGTCTGTCTGTCTGTCTGTTTGTTTCGGGTAATCTTCAAAACGGCTGGGCCGATTTCAAAAATTCTTTCACCAATGGAAAGCTATAATATCAGGGCGTAAACTAGGCTATATTTTATCCCGGTATTCCCACGGGAACGGGAACTACGTGGGTAAAACGACTATAACCTATAACCGAAGCGAAGCGAGGGCGGATTGCTAGTAAGAAATATAGTAAGAATGAAAAATCCGTGAGTTCAGAATACGACAAAAGATTAACTAATAATTGGGTCTAAGTTACATGGAGAAATGAGGATATTTTAAGCCTTTACCTAACTTTTCAAGGATAAAACCGTGAAAATAAAACGAGCATATATATTACTCTGACTTTTATTATCTTTTATAAATACATTTTTCGTTTTGTCTTCATAATAATTCATATCAACATACCTTTTGTAGACTATTAATTGCAGTAAAGGTAATTAAAATAACGAATGCAATTGCAGTAATAATTCAATTATTTGACTAAAAACTTTAATAAATATATAATTTATGGATATACATATAACAATAATATAGTTGTTGATGAATTGAAAGATAAACAAGTCGGTAGTTTATTTTATTACGGAGTAAGAATACAATTCACTACCCCCTATGTTGCCCGTGGGTGTCGTAAAAGATTACTAAGGGATATGATATGCATATAACATCTATATAAGAGATAGAAAATTCGAATTATAATCCTATATCAACATGTCTGATTAACATGGTATAGTCCGCCCATTTCACTTCTATTTTGGAGGAGGCTCAAGGCCAACAGTGAAACATATATGAGTTTAATGATGGAGTTTATGAACAGATTTGCTTATTTTTTATTTTCTAACGCAATTATCAACATTAAGCTAAAAATTCGTCACTTTGCCCGGTTAAGGACATTAGAAGTAGGTATATAAATTAGGGGGGTGAAATGTGGGTGTTACATGTCAGTTTATCCCTTTGGGGATATAAAACTTTATAAAAACAATTTTTTTTTTAACTTTATTAACTACTCAAGAGAGTGGTAATGGTGTAAAAAGGCAGTGTGCCTTATTTATCGCTATAGGCATAGCACTAACTGATTGAGGGATGGGAAAGGCAGCAGCAATATCCCGGGCAACTTTATAACACCAACTGCGATCGTAAAACCACTTCTTAAGGTTATGTCGGGCTGACCACTGACGTCAAGTCACCCTGCTCCGGTGGTCGGTCCAACGACGAAGGCGACGCGTCACGGGTGGGTTGCGGGTGTGCGTGTTTACGCCCCTCTGTCGCCCCGGACGGAGCGGAGCGAGGAGTGCACCGATCGTAACCCGTAACTGTCGTGGCAGATGAACAAGTATCCCACCAAGTAGCAAGTGAAAACTTCCACACATGAATGTTTATAATGCCAGGGGCAAGGTGTGACTTTCCTCTTTATACCATCACGATTGATAAGCGTGGTAGGTCAATTTCGCGCCCACCGCAGACGAGGTCAGAGCCCAATTGTGGGACGTGTATGGGCTGAAATGATAACTAATAGCGGTAAAATATAAAAGCATTGTACATTTTCAGTTTCACATAGTTTCGTAATAGCGCTTTGTTTGGCGCGCGGAAGTCAAATTATAACTCCACAAGTTGATGGTAATTAACTAGCGAATCTTTTTATTAAGCGGTTTATTTTGTCATGAAGTATGAAATTAACAGTGATATGCTTTAATCTGTTAGACGGTAGTATTTAATATGAAAAACAAGTGCGTAACAAGATAAAAAACTTTCTAAAAATTTTACCCCTCCGCGTTAACCTACGTTTGTAGAAAAACAAGGTTAATAATAGAAAAAAAGGGTATTCAATACATAGAAAATTTAACGCATTATCTAGTTGATATTTGCAATATGTGCGCGAGTATTGTAAAAAAAATTGACTAGTTAACTTCAGAGTGTCGGTTTTTTGTGACAGTGTGCGGGCGCATCGTAAAAATTTACTGTTATAATTTGTCTCTAACGTGTCAAAGGAAATGTAACTTTAATAAAAATGTAGCTGTTCCATTCATTCATCGGCGTATTGACGTCCAGCATTGGACATATATCTCACGAAGAGGGATAATGGTGTAGTCACTAAACCTGGGTGGCAGGTTGGTGATCACCATTGGTGATATGAATTTCCCAGGAGAGCGATGCATGATCGACTTAGTATAAAAATAAATAACTACCTAAATAAATTTCATTCAAAATCACTACACGGACAAAATTTATTTAGTTATTTAATAAAAATAACTAAATAAATTTTGTCCCTGTGGTGACGGAGTAAGAATATAATTCACCACTCCTTATCTTGCCCGTGGATGTCGTAAAAGATGACTATGGGATATAATATGTACATAACATCTGTGTAAGAGAAGGAAAATTCGAAATAAAACCCTATACCAACATATTTGACCAGTATGGTATAGTAGGTCAAACTCCCTCTCATTGTGGAGGAGGTCCGAGCCCAACAGTGGGACGTATGTGGGCTGCGATGATGATGATGAAATAAATTTTCCCCTTAAAGAATGTTAAATAAAACATTCACATCTCATGAAAGCAAAAACACAATAGTATGATATCACGGTTATTGAGGAGAATTTAACTCATACCAATTCTAATTGCGGTTCATGACAGTTTGGACTAATAGCTTAGTTTTTGAGGCGAGATTTTGCATATATCATTATTAATCTTTTTAAGTTTTAACTGGGATTATTTTATAACACTGTCAGTGTGCCTGGAAAATATAAAATGCACGCAAGCATCAAATTGTCAAATTAAAATCGTTATAGGAATTTTACTATAATCATTCCCATGTTATTTCTGTATCGGTATTAGTTGGGAATACGATTCTTGTAGTTATTAATCACTATGTTTACCTAATGATTTCTGATGTTTACGCGAGTATTACATATAATAATTAAAAATATTTTACGGGTTTTCTCAACAATGAGTCCGCTCGTGACCATGAACGCTGTAATGTATCTAACATCGGGCAATCAAAAATCAAAGACAAACGCAATAAAATCCGTAAAATAGTTTTATATTTTACCTAGTACAAAAAGACCAGTTAGGTAGATACATTTGGAAGAAGTCACCTAAGTAATTCCTCGGTGGTTGGAAAACTGATGACGATTGAGGTCGCGATGTGTGAAGGTAGAGATTTAGGTAGAGATAACCAGTGTGTATTACTAGCGATAACTTAAGGCATTAGAACGTGGTCTCTAAATATTGGCCGTGTCACTCAAAGTCACATAGTGTGCAATGTAGAAGGTTACGCTCAGTATTTCTTTGCGTGATTGAAGCCCGAAATAATGGGTAGGCCTCGTTCGTCGAACCGATAATCCTTGGGGAAGAAACGTTCTCTAATGACGAATAATACTCGATTGATGTAGTGTAATAGGTCTATATCTGACGGTGGACATTTACGGGCTGAGAGATGGATGATTATAACTACTACTATACAAATCATCATCATCATCATCTTGCTCTTATCCCAATTCCTTGGGGTCGACGCAATATGTCATCTGTTTTGACATATTGCAAAAAGTTTCGGCAATGACTTTTATGACCGGCCGCCTGCCTGACGTCAACCCTCCTTGGGAATGTAATCGTTGACCCAAATGGTACCAGATGGAGTTGGTCCGGGTCAATTTAGGGCTCTTAGTCGTCTTTTACGGCACCTACGAGCAAAGCAAGGGTTGGTAGTATTCGATGCCGCTACCACACAGCATATATATACAAATATTATTTAATATTTTTACGTGTAGTTTCATCTTGCGTGTAGTAACGGAGTAAGAATACAATTCACCAACCCCTTCTCTTGCCCGTGGGTGTTGTAAAAGACGACTAAGGGATATCTTGTGCATATCACAAATGTGCAAGAGAAGTAAAACTCGAAATAAAACCCTATACCAACCGGTCTGACCAGCGTGGTGTAATAGGTCAATTTCCGTCCAAATATGGAGAAGGCTCGAGCCCAATAGTAGGACGTGAATAAGCTGTGATGATGATAGTTTTATGAGTTGTAATTATTAAAAAAAATGGCATCTATAGTTTTATTTTTCCGTTCACGGAAAAACTGGCACTGACAGGCTGTTTGCCTTAGAAACTTTAGCATTCATACTATTAGCAGGTGATCTATTCAAATAATTAGATACCCATAGCTTAGCCCAGCTTCATAAAGTTATTGAAAACTATTGTATTTCTTTTTTAAAACCGTCCTTTCAAATTGGATCGAGGAAAGTAACAACAACAATTTATTTAAACTGTTATATAATTTTCTTTACTAAAGCTGCGTTTTTATTCAGTGTTGTAGATTTGCTACGAACTTGTTAATGATCTATCTATATATATATATATATATATATAAAAATGAATGTTTGTCTGTATGTCCTTTATAGGATTGTAAAGTATGCATTTGATCATGTGATGATCTTGAGCAAAGTGTTGTGCGTGAGCCCACGAAGGTTTCTTAGTTGGTACGATCCGAGCAGGTAGAACCGGTAGGTGGCGTGATGGTCGATTTCAAGGAAAATTCTTTTACTATTTTTTTAGATTTGAACCGAACAACGTCTGTTGGATCAGCTAGTTGAAGACAAAGAGAGCGTCAAGCCTAGATCAGTTTTTAACCTCAAGTAATTTCGATAAAAATAGAATAATGACAATATTTACTGTTGGATCTTTCCAGGGAATAATGATGGATGAACCAACAAGCTTGACAGTAAAATTATCAAATATAGTAGGTGAAATTAAGATAATTAATAGATTGTTCAAGAGTGCTCATGTCTATTTTCCTCGTGATCCATCAGCTGGTTTTTAATAGTTCTACTTGAAAATACGTAGCAGTAACACAATTCCTAAACCTTGCCACCATCACATACCATTAGCTACTGTTCTATACTCATCATCATCATCATTTTTGCTTATATACTTCCTCTATAATAGGAGGGAAATTGACCTTACTTTGTTTATCAGACCGGTTGATATAGGGTTTTATTTCGACATTTCCTTCTCTTGCATACATTTTATATGCGTATGATATCCCTTAGTCGTCTTTTACTACATCCACTGGTAAGATATGGAGAGGTGAATTGCATTCTTATTCCGTTACCACTTGAACTGTTTTATACTATTGCACTCCATAATCCAGGACAATTTTTTGTGCGGTTCGCAATTGATTGTTTTAGTCTGGGTGTGATTTGGGTCCGTTAATTTTATCCGTGATACAAAGATTTATTGCTTAATGCGAGGTGTTATCTTTTTTTTCTTTTAAAGAAGAACATTAAGTATAATGAGCAAAAATATATATATAATATATAAGTGCCATAAAATGAAAAAAATGTTCGCAAAAAATACCACAGTCTGTTTTTCCGCACTGGTGAAGCTGCGAGGACAAGTAGTATATATTTATTTAACCTAGCCACGATTCGGCTTTGTATGACTACTAAAATTCTAAATATCTTTCAAAGTTCGACACATCCATACTCATTTTCTAAATTCTGTTGAAGTTAATTAGATTTGATTATTAGCGATGTAGTACGTTAGTTAGTTCATACTAAAGTTAACCTTCTCCAGAAAAAATGAAATAAAACCCTTTACCTTTCTAACCAGCCTAAGACTGCCATAAATGATTTTGATTCTGACATTTTTCTTGCTACGTAGAGAATCCATTACCTTATGGTAGGATGTATATGTCTTTTTTTTTGTGGGTGTGTTGCGGTCGGCGCACTCCTCGCACCACTCTGTCCGGGGCGACAGAGTGGCGTAAGCACGAACACCACGTCGCCTTCGTCGTTGGACCGACCACCGGAGCAGGGTTACTTGTCGTCAGTGGTCAGCCCGACGGAATACCCCTTGAGGAGTACCCTCTCATCGACCGGCGTCGTCCCCTCGGGGAGGACGTCGGTCTTTTCTCGCGCGGTCGGCCTCTCGGCGGGTGACGATTAAACTCCCCGGTCTAGTCACCCGCGACCTCGGCTAGGGAGGATGTATATGGCTAAAGAAATGATATGTAATAAATATGTGTATATATTAATAATAATATAATGAAGAGTCGACTAACTAGTAAAAAAAACATTTGGATAATGAAATAACATACATACTTTGAGGGGTCAGATTAATAATATTTTTTTTTGGCAAATATTTGATTGAGCATTCAGTTAATTGTCCCTTTGTAGAAGTACATTCCAGATAATCTAATCTCTAATACATTTTGTAAAAACCTTAATTAATTAAGATTTCTGATGTTTACGCGAGCACTAAACATTGTAAATAAAACTACCTTTACGGATTTTATCTCGTTTGTATTTGATTTATGATTGCCCGACGTTATACACTCATAATAATAGATACACAATGTTACACATACATACATAATAATAGTTTAAGATAATTTCATAAATCAAAAACCTTTTAGTAAAACAAAGTAAGCCGCCTTTAAAAATCAAAATCAATATAATATTAATTTAGCATTATGTCCTCCAAGTTTTCTTGCCGGATCTTACTCAGTGTGGCCGCGTTCCGATCCGGTGGTTGTATATTTGATTTGTTAGGTTTAAATTAACAAATTGCAATAATAATTATTACAAATTTTAATGTTGAATAATTACTAATCATAAACAATATAATTTTTTCATATATAATCATTTTCTTTTTGTACTGGCAATAAATTTGTACCAAAAATGTGGGTCAAAACTTAATACCTAACTAATTTTCTGTAGCGTAATCTGTAATAACATTGACTTGTTTGAACGTAAGACATCTTAGGCCGCCCGTGACCATGAATACTGTAAAGTGTTCGAAACGTCGGGCAATCATAAGTCAAATACAAACGCGATAAAATCCGTAAAAGTAGTTTTATTTACAACTTAATTAATGTTTCTCTGTGGTGGTTTTTTTTATTATTATGTTGTTTTTTGCAGATTGCTCGGTACTCTGTTAATACGGCGCATCCTTACTTCGTAAATCAACTGTTTTCTGCATTAGACCCTTATGGTTTAGTGGGTCAATGGTTAACAGATGCACTCAACCCCAGTGTATATACCTTTGAAGTGGCTCCAGTATTTACTCTCATGGAGGAGGAAGTTCTTCGTGAGATGAGGGGCATAGTTGGATGGACTGAAAACGGAGATGGCATTTTCTGTCCAGGTGGATCAATTGCTAATGGATATGCTATTAGTTGTGCTCGACATTACTTCTATCCCGAAATAAAGGTTAGTTTTGTATAATAATATAAAATATTCAAATGCAATATTATTACTATCCGTTTGTTAATAGGTTTTGCAAATATAAAAAGGAAATAAAACACGTCATATTTTTTATGTTTCGTTGGTGAACAGGTTTGTTATTCATATTTCATTATCGAGTCAGACACTTTGTTTGAGTCAGGTTAGGTATACTGCGCAAGTAATTATTAGTACCAATAAATAAAATTGGAGTGTCTGTAATGTCAAAATAATAGGCTTTTTTCATGCTCACACTGTTATTTGCACGACACCTATGCCTAAAACACAAATTAAAAAATTTTTGTCTGTCTGTCTGTCTGTCTGTTTGTTCCGGGTAATCTTCGAAACGGCTGGACCGATTTCAAAAATTCATTCACTAATGGAAAGCTATAATATCAGGGCGTAAACTAGGCTATATTTTATACCGGTATTCCCACGGGAACGGGAACTACGCGGGTAAAACGACTATAACCTATAACCGAAGCGAAGCGAGGGCGGGTTGCTAGTACCAAATATGTTTAGAATTATTTGTAGTAATTGAACGCAATAGGTTCGATTCTGAAAAGCTAATTTTCTGTTATTATACTGGGGGATGTGATTATTACACACTTCATCATCATCATCATCATCTCAGCTCATGTGTCCCCCTGCTGGGCTCAAGCCTGGGGGAATACTAGAAGGGTCACTGCGCAACGGCGGCCGACGTCTTGGACGTCGAGAGGAGAGGTTACCCCGCGGGGTATTCCATCGGACCGACCACGGAGGACAAAGAACATGGTACCGGTTGTCGGCCCAACGACGAAGGCGACGTGCTTAGGTGGGTTATGGAGCCACGCACCGCCCCTCTGTTGCCCTGGCTGGAACCGGGCGGCGGGGGCGTTGACAATAACTCCCAAAAAAAAAAAATACAAGGGCCTACTATACCATTTTGGAAAGTTTTGGAAGGGTAATCTCAATTATTTTTTTTTTAATATATGTAATCATGTACACACCCATTCATCTTTTATCTGTGTAATGAAATTTCCATGAGTTGACGGACTTAGAATACCATTCACTATCCCCTATCTTGCCCGTGGGTGTTGTAAAAGACAATTAAGGGATGTAATATGCTTATAACATAGAGAAGAAAAACTCGAAATAAAACCCTGTACCAATCTGTCTGACCAGCATGGTATAGTAGGTCTATTGCCCTGCTAGTATGGAGAAGGTTTGACCTTCGAAGGAGGACTTTTATGAGCTGAGATGAAATAACTATATAATACGTGAGCCATAACAGACCTTTATTGTACCTTCATTTTTTGAACTGTTTGGCAGTATATTTATAATATATAAATAATTTAAGTCAGATAGTAGTAAATATAGACAGCTTTTTATCTATTTATCTTCTATTGTAAATCATATAACCCAAGGTTCACAGTTATTCCTATAGATGACAGATTTATGAGCCCAAGACCTGGGAAGCGCTTTAATTATCTCACAATTGCCAACAATAACACTAATTGAGGTATAAATTAAAATCAAAAACCCAAAAAATACGGTGAAACTTCACGATCGCAGTTGGATATAGAAAATAGACATGGCAATTAGAATATTAAGAAAAAAATCTCTTTAAATTTGCCATGGCTGCGATTGGCCTCTTCAAACACTCACGAATATTTGAAAAGAATAGGTTTCGGTAACAAATCCCATCTCTTCTACACTTTGATGAAGAGCTAGATAACAGATAGCAAAATAAATTGTTCGCTAATTTTATTAATTGTTATTAAATAGAGACAGCCTATATAAAACACAACAATAATAACTGGGGTTTTATAATCTTGAAATTCGTCAAAGAGTCTAATATACTCTAAAAATTGTTTAGATTTATCAAATAACATTTTGTCATCAATGTGCAATTAAACAATAGGTACGGTAAAAGGTCAACTGATCTGACCAAACCATTATCATTCCAATAATAATCTTGCCTTCTAACTCTGTTCTATGTGACAAAATAAACGTTCGCCGGGCGCCGCTCTCATGCGGGCAGCCTCCGCAGTTGACGGACTATTGTCCGATCTAGTCACCCGCGGCCTCGGCTAGGGCAGCATCAGGCGCAGGCACTCGCGCTGGCACTGCCCAAGTTGCCGGATGTCGTACGTATCGCCGTAGAGGAATTCCTCCCATACACGATCGGCCGCCTTCTTCCGCAAGGCGACTACGTCCCAGTTGCAAGAATTACAACGGTAAATATACCACTGTAGGACCTATTGCCATTTGTCGTTACTATATAAATATACTGCTATTTATGTATATTATAGTACTAACTAACGGCATAACCCATCTGTCCATTGTGTCATCTGCAGGTGTTTTAAAAAACAACTAAGAGAGAGAATGAGATCATATTAAGATAGGGAAACTTCAAATGTTACTCTAGGTTGACACGTTTCGTGTGACAACGATGCCACGAGAGGGGTATCGGAAAGGGATGATACCCGATAAGGTATCTCGCCGGGCTGGCCACGCATGTTAAGGAACTCGGTACTAATGACCGGCTTATAGGCGAAGCGGAGGGATTATGATGGGTAATGGGGCCACGCGCCACCTTATCGTCACCCGGAAGAGACAGATGACCATTGTCCACCCAAAAAAAGGCATCATGTCAAGCCAGAGTTTTTTTTGTGTGTCTTAGTTGTTAGCCGCAGATGGCTGGGACAACTTTATCCGGACTGTTGGGTGAGCGCTGAGGTTTCTCAACCCGTTAACCCGGCCAAAGTTGTAAATAGGAGATATTTAAAGGTAGACCGCGCCAAATAGTCGAACGTATACGGACTTACTGGAAGACGAAGAACAGAGTGAAGAAGTAAATAATCCAACTTTATTGTTGATGATATGGTTTAGTGAAGGACAGATATTTGGTCCACTGGGGAAGACCATTTAATACCTCTTTTCTATTTTAAGTAAATTTCAATTATTTGGTCTGAATGTTAGATCTGTTCCGATTCCAATTCAAATTTGAGAGTAAATCCTAAGACGAAAAAAAGTTTGTATATATTTTTGAAATTTTTTGTCTATGAAAATTTACAGTTAATTATTATCATGAAGGCCACTGGTTCGTCTGCCAACTTTCGCAATAATAAAGGAACTAAACTAACATAGTTAATTAAATTAAAACGAGATAGAATTCAGACCTTGTTACCTATCTAACGAATTTATCTTGTTTTCTGAATTTGTTCATTATAAGCTAGTCTTACAGGAAACATACCATTCGATTGTTGCCTTAACCCCGATATGCCGATCGCTATTATCGCGTGCTGTGGTCTGTATAAACCTTGAGGCTTTATTTTATAAGAAAAAAGGTACTAATATCCGTGGTTATGACTACTTATTCGTTGCAACCTGCCTGTAATTGATTGTTTTATGATTTCGATTATGTAGTCTTGGTAGATTTTGTGATTAGTAATTCTGTATTGAGCAATAATTGTTAAATACCTTCCACAAATAGGTTAAAAATTCATGTGTAATGTCATTATTTACTTGTGGAGTCGAAAAAAAATGTTAAAAGAGGAGAAAAGGATAATGTATGCTGATAGGCTGTTGGATGGAAGTTTGAAAATGCAGGCAGAGTTGTGGCATTTATAGTGATGGACTTAGAATACAGATATAGTCAGTTAAAGAGAAGGAAAAGTCCGCAAAAAACTCTATAGCTATGCATCAAACTACCCCCGTAGAAGGCTTAATGCCCTGCTTTGCTTAAATTGTATGCCAAACAGAGCAATAATTTACATTAATCCTTTTATACAAATATCATGTAAATGTACTGTATTTCATATAATAATAATATTAGCTTGCTTACTTTCTAGGCGTTTACGACACCAAAGTTTTCACGGTCAGTTGTTTAAAATACACAATAACAAATATGTATCTAAATTAACAAGTAGTACTTATTTATTAATTTGCAAACATGTATGGCCCTGAACTAGAGCAAAAAAGGTTAGTGAAACATTTTTTGAATGTTAGTTAAACATAATTACTAGATTATTAAAAATAATAAGCGTTAAATATGAATAAAATATGTTTTATTCATAAAATTAATATGTATGGCGACAGGTGGAATACGTTGTGTCGTCACCCCTTAATTTTACGTGTAAGTTAAAAAAAACCGGTTGGGAGGCCATCAGGTGAATGGACAATTATATTGTTTTAGGAAATTTATATCATCAACTGCAATCATCAACCCATTTGCCAAGTATTGGAATTATTTCATTTTCTTTTCTCAGGGAAGCCTATATTTAACATTGAAAGTTGATGGGCTGAGAGGATATAATCATCAATTCATGACTCTATTTTCAAGACCCAGGCTGCACATGCAGATTGAACATTCGAAATGACTTCTATCTTGTAGATGTGACGTTCCAAACTGCGCCTGGATGTCTCTCAAGGTGTAGGTTCACAAAGGAACAATTTGGGTGGGCCACTGTCAGTAAATTTACATCTTGCTACTGGTTTACTAGAAATGTCTCATGAAGGATCACGTGCCACCTTGCTTCAGGCACATTTATACAGCCGACTGGTAAAACACCGGTTCGCCATGCAAATTTTGCATTAACAAGGCTGAAGTTTGATGAGATTTAAAATTTGCTAAGTATCTTATTAATGTCTTCAGATCATCACAATCTCAGTCTATATAAGTCCCTTTGTTGGACTTGGGCCTCCTCCACAATAGAAGGGAAATTGATCTACTATACGGCGCTGGTCAGATGTGTTGGTATAGAGTTTTATATCGAGTTTTCCTTCTCTTGCCTTCGTTAATCATATTTTACGATACCTACGGGTAAGAGAGAGGTGTGAACTATATTATTACGTCGTCACTACACGGAAAATGAAAGAAATGTCTTCAGGTATAAAAATAGAAATGATTAAAAATTACAGTAATCCTGCCAAAGCGGCTGTCTTTGTATCTCTCGTTTTAATAAATATCCATACAGTTGAATGAATAGTTATAAATGCCCTTTGTTAGATACAGGCTTCCTTAAGGTGGATAAAATCACAATCTCCATGCTTGGCATGCAATTTATTATATACATCTTCTTTATATACAAATTTCTTATGTACGTGTGTATGTCACTGAACTCCTCCTAAACGGATGTACCGATGTTGATGATTTTTTTTGTGTGTGTTCAAGGGGATTCGAGAACGGTTTAGATTAATAATTGGACCCGGTATGTGCCGCTACTATCGATTTTAATAAGAATTCCTTTTATTTTATTTGAACACAACAACGTCTATGGCGTCTACTAGTATTTACAAATGTTTTAGGCCGGTTTACAAACGTTAATGGGAAAGAAAGAACATAAATGAGAAAAAGATAATATTAACATATCCTAAACGTCCTCGTGTTGGCACTCGGGGGAATAATTTCGTTTGACTTGGAGATTTTGAGATGGCCATCAATGTATTACACCACTAGGGAAACTACGAGGACAGATTACGTTCCACCGCGCGACCGTAATAAAATCGCCAGATTGTTGGCACCACAATCCATTGTCTACGAAGAACTTCTAACCGAATGGCAGAAGAGATGGAATTCATTACCTTGTCTTGAGCTTTACCATTATGTGGTCCAATTCCTAACTGGCCATTGCAATTTCAAAAGTAAATTATTCTCTTTTAATCTCGTATCTTCACCAGTATGTCCATGTTCCATATTTGATCACAAGTAGCACACCATATTCTCTGGGAGTGCGATCTCTGGCGTAATGAGCGCGACTGTATGTTAAATAGTTTACAAGTCACCTCTGGAATAGTATACTATTTCTCCCATACCTATTATAGCAATAAATCTTAAGCCTTACATATAGGCCCCGTCAAGCTCTCCCATATCCCTGGTGCTGTGCGGCTGCGCTTATTGCAGCTGCACATCCTCTTTTTTTTTTTTTTTTTTTTTTTTTTTTTTTTTTTTTTTATTGGTTAGCCAATTCTTCATTGCATAAAAGGGAAGAGGAATTAACTCCTCCTGTTTAACTTTTTTAATTAAATTGGTTGCGGGTCCCAAGACAATTAAAATCAATGCCTGGGAATGCCTGAGAAAAACCTGATGAGAAATCGTACTCTAAGAGTATCTCTAATAGTATCGTATTTCTAAAAGTATTTGTTATATGTGTGAACATATGACATTGAGTCCAAGTGATTTATTTTGTTATGGTTTTTTTTTTTTTTTTTTTTTTTTTTTTTTAAGAACAGGATGATGATGATGGTGACGACGATTTACAAATTTTTATTTTTGATCATCTAGTTATTATTTAGTTTGTCTGATATTTATTATAACAGTTGCTGTTATTAATTATAACAGTTGCTGTTATTAGTTTGCCAGGAGAATACCCACCCCCCATGGAGCTACCTTAATTCATTACGTTTACGGTTTAAAATATATCTTTAAAATAATACAGTTCAATTACAAAAGAAATACAAATAAATTTAATACTAGGAAATGCACGGCATTCATAATAATAAACTAAACATATTTGCCGTGTTGTGAGGAAATAAGAATACAATTCATCCCTGCTTTCTTGTCACCGGCGGAGGAGTCCTGTTGGCGGTGTCCCTGGACATCGCCAACGCCTTCAACAGTCTGCCATTCAGCTGCATCAGGGAGGGGCTGAGGTATCATGGGGTGCCCGTGTACCTCAGGCGGCTGGTGGCAGACTACTTGGAGGGGCGCAGCGTCCTCTACGTTGACCGAGTAGGGGACGTTGTACGAACGCCCATGACGTGCGGTGTCCCGCAGGGGTCGGTTCTGGGTCCGACCCTGTGGAACATCGGCTACGACTGGGCGTTGAGAGGAAGCCTCCCACCCGGGCTGGGCGTAATTTGCTACGCCGACGATACACTCGTCACAGCCCGGGGTGGGACGCTAGAGGAGGCGGCACGCCTGGCAACTCTCGGCACCGAGGAGATTGTCAGGTGGATCGAAGCGCTGGGGTTGAGGGTAGCCCTGGAAAAGACGGAGGCCCTTTTGTTCCATGGCCTCCGTACCGCCGGGCCTCCCGCCGGCGCTTCGATCACCGTGAAGTCGGTCACCATCAGCATCCAGGTCCACATGAAGTACTTGGGCCTGGTGCTCGACGGGCATTTTTGGTTCCGGGAGCATCTCCATCGACTAGTTCCCCGGCTTGTCGGCGCGGCGTCCGCCCTTTCGCGGTTGATGCCGAATGTGGGCGGACCCAGTGCTACGTGCCGACAGCTGTACGTGGGAGTGATCCGGTCGATGGCCCTGTATGGCGCACCGGTGTGGGCGGAGTCCCTGACCGTCCGTCTTAGGGCCCTCCTGTGGCGACCACAGAGGGTCATGGCGATCAGGGCCATACGGGGTTACCGCACGGTGGCGACAGAGGCAGCGTGCCTCCTGGCCGGAACTCCCCCGTGGGACCTGGAGGCGGAGATGCTCGCCGACATTTATCGGCGGGTGTCGGAGACGCGCGCCCGCGGCGGCATGGTCTCCATCAAAGAGATCACCGCCTGGCGGGTCGACGCCCGCCAAGAAGTCATTGCCCGCTGGGCAGTCCGGCTGGAGAGTCCTCGGTACGGTGTCAGGACCGTCGAGGCCCTCCGGCCGGTGCTGATGGAGTGGTTGGAGCGGACGCACGGGGTGCTTTCCTTCCAACTGGTGCAGGTGCTGACGGGGCACGGTTGCTTCGGGAAGTACCTGCACAAGATTGTCAGGAGGGAGAGCACACCGTCCTGCCACCACTGCAGTTGCGACGAGGACACGGCGCAGCACACGCTCGAGGAGTGTGCTGCATGGGAGGGGGATCGCCGTGAACTCGTCGCAATTATCGGTGCCGACCTGGCGCTGCCGACCATCGCCAGGGAGATGCTCGACAGCGTCAGGAACTGGGACGCGGTCGCCGCCTTCTGTGAGGCCGTAATCTCACGGAAGGAGGCGGCGGATCGTGTGCGAGTAGAGCTCCTATTCGGCGACACGTTCCGCCGCCGGCGGACTCGGGCGGCGCAGGCGCGAGTATCTGCGCCTAATGCCGCCCTAGCCGAGGCCGCGGGTGATTGGACCGGGGAATTGTCCGTCACCCGCAGAGAGGCTGACCGCGCGACGGCGACCGACGTCCCAAGACGTCGAGAGGTGAGGTTACCCGAAAGGGTATTCCGTCAGGCCGACCACTGACGACAAGTCACATCTGCTCCGGTGGTCGGCCCAACAACGAGGTGACGTGGGTACGGGTGGGTTATGGGCCCGCGCGCCGTCCTTTCATCGCCCCGGACGGACTGGACCGCGCGTGCGCTTACCATAGCCCACCCATAAAAAAAAAAAAAAATAAATAAAAAAAAAAAAAAAAAAAAAAATCCCTGCTTTCTTGCTTGTGAGTATCGTCAAAGACGATTAAGGAATTATACATGTACGAGAATAAAAAATCGAAATAAAATCATACATCAATCTGTTTAACTGGCTTTGATATTGTGGAGTTCAATTTCCCATCTATTGAGGAGGAGGTTTGAGTCCAGATGTAGGATATATCGGGCCGGCCACGGAGGACGAGGTACTCGGTACCGGTGGACGGCCCAATGGCGATGGAGAGGAGATACGGTAGGTTATGGAGCCGGGCGTCCTTCTGTCACCTCGGACAGCGTATGCGCTAGCTATATAGCATTAGCGGATACGTGGGCTATATAGCCCACCCAAAAAAAAAGCTGTAGTATATATCCGTGTAAGAGAAGGAAAACTCGAAATGAAACATGTTTGACCAGTATGGTATAGTAGGTCAAATTCCCTCCTATTGTGGGGGAGGCCCGAGCCCAATAGTGGGACGTATGGGGACTGTGATGATGATGATGATGAATAGGAGTTACAAAAATCGGCTAAGGTTCTCAACTAGAGAGAGAGAGAGAGAACCGCGGTTATCTTGAGAAAGATATAACACCTAACTATAATCACCAATTAGCCTGCCAAGCGTGCCTATTATAGAACCCTCTTTTATGTGCGATGCCAGCGTCCAGTACGTAAACGATTATAGGCTAATCGATAATTGTATTAAACAACTTTAAAATGCGGAGTACTACAAGTAGATACATAGCAATAGAGCACTAAGAAATATAATATAAAATAGTTATCAGATCTATTACATATAATTTACTTTTATAAAAATCAATTTCATGAATCATTTCGGCATGTCTCATTTAAAAACATCGTTGAAATTCATCCACAATAAAAGGGTAAGTGATCTACTACACCAAGCTAATTAGACAGGCTGGTACATGGTTTTATTTCGAGTAGTTCTTTTGTTGCATAGATATTATATGCTTATTAATCATATAATTATTAAGTCGTCGTTTACTACACTAATGGGCAAAATAAGGGGTTAATTTTGTTCTTAGTCCATCACTATAGTGATGGACTAAGAACAAAATTAACCCCTTATTTTATACTGTATACAGTATGTTTGGGCTGTCTTAATTTTTGTTGTTTGCATAATTACTTCTATGTATAGGGTAAATTGAAATAAAAATGATGTAATCTAAAGGTTGTTTTCGATCGAGGTACTGAATATATCTAAACGTAAAGAGACTTCATAAAAAAACGCATGCACGCGCGCGTTCTTTTCAAAGGTCTAGTAGATACTATCAAATATCCTAAGGCATATTTAGATACTGCAAAATGTTACACGTGACTGGCTGCAATAAATAAGCACTAAATTGGTAGCTAACAGCTAAAGCGCAACAAAGGCTTGATATTTCATTTAGTCGAGCTCAGCGTACCTACATCATTTTACTTCATATATATATATATATATATATATATATATATATATATATCGTATTGTCATGAGTTTGACACTTATTAGAATATTTATAACAGCAAAACACTCATGTGCTAAGATGCTATTACGCACTTGCCTATATGATGACCATCGGACATACTTGAAACCCAGGTCGCTGTAATCGAATTTGACACGTGAATGTTTTGTCATTATAGTAGGTAAATTTCTTATTCTGGAGGAGGCTCGAACCCAGTCGTACGTGTGAGCATTGAGATGATGGGTTCTTATATTTGTATTCTAAGCAATCTTAATTAGACTTTCGCTTACAAAGGGTGACATAGACCTGTCACTTCTTTTATTCAATTTCACGCACGTCATTTTTAACATTAGCCTTGCAGAAATTCATCTATATTTCTTATAGACCATTTGTATACTTCATATTGTATGTGAACACAAGCCTCTTTTGCTGGGTGACCGCGGGTATCGTAAAAGACGGCTAAGGAATATAATATGCAGGTAACATTGATGCAAAAGAAAGCAAACTTTAAACAAAACCCTGTGACAATACGTCTGACCAGCGCGTGGTATAGTCAAATTCCCTCTCATGGAGGCCCGAGTTCAACAGTGAGACATATGTGGGGTGAGATGATGATGATTTGTTATTCTGAGAATGACAGACAAGTATTCATAAAGATATTTGCCATTTTATTTACTCGAGCTTTGTAGATATTAATTTATATTTCTTATCGTTGTCCCAACTCGTACCCGTGCCACATTGGGCTTGAACCTCCTCACCATTAGGAGAGAAACAGACTTACTATACCATACTGGATAGAAATGTTTGTATTTTTTTTTAATTTTTTTTATGGGTGGGCTATGGTAAGCGCGCACGCGGTCCATTCCGTCCGGGGCGACGAAAAGACGGTGCGCGGGCCCATAACCCACCTGTACCCACGTCGCCTTCGTCGTTGGGCCGACCACCGGAGCAGGGTGACTTGTCGTCAGTGATCGGCCAGAAATGTTGGTATAGGGTTTTATTTCGAGTGTTCCTTCTCTTGTACAGGTGTTATGTGCATATCATATCCCTTAGTGGTCTTTTACGTCATCCACGGGCAAGATAGGGAGTGGTGAATTATATTTTCACTCCGTCACCACACGGAACACTCCTATTAGTGGACATGGAAAGTATTATTTCTTATATATTACCCTAATAATCTAAGATAACCTCTAGCATCATAAATTACGACAAAAACTTGTCATTTTATTTATTCTAGATTTTCGTACGTTATTTTGTTGTACCTGCTAGCCTTGTGGAAATTAAAATTTATTATTGGTAGCCGGTTAATTGGATCGTATTATATTAAACAATATTATTACAAGACATATTTGAGTTCATTAATATAATGATTAATTCATACGATCTTATCTTAATATTAAGTATGTAGTTATATCACAATGCCATCTATACGAAAAGTATGAAACAGGAATACGGGCATATTGAGAGATAGGCTTGGTTACTTGTGATTTTAAATCTGTGTAACAGATGGCATCGCCTGTTTTAGTTTTCAGCCGTATTATTAAGCGTGCCTATTTTGAAAAACTGTTACGAGTTTTTGTTGTTATGGCTAGCCAAAACGGTGAGCCACGCAGTGAAACTGATCATATTATGAGATTCAGGCTAACTTTTTTTTTTGGGTTACTTGTCGTTCATGGACAGCACGGCGGGATACCCTTTCGGGTACCCTCCTTTTCTAACGCCGCTCCCGGGACGTTGGTTGCCATCGCGCGGCCATCCTCCCTGCGGGTGATGGACTATTTCTCGGTCCAGTCACCGGCGGCCTCGGCTATGGTGCCATCAGGCGTAGGTAGATTCAGGCCACCTTACTCTACGATGGCCAGCCAGCAAAAATTTGTTGTCAGTTTAATAAATACATATTCCAATTAACGTACCTATAATCAACACTTTATATCAACTTTTCAATGTTATTTTATATAAATAAAAATTTTGTTTATCACGTCGTATCTTGGCATATTAACATAATTATGAAGCTAATTTGACTATATCTTTATCTTTGCTCTTAATACAGGGGCGATAACGTTTACATTTCTTTATTGTAACTTTTTAAATAATGTTATTTAAGTATTATTTTTCTTCTTCGTGTGGTGACGGATTAAGAATGCAACTCAGCATCCTCTGTATTCCCCGTGGCTGTCATAAAAGACGATTAAAGGATTAAATATGCATAAGACAATGTGCAAGAGAAGGAAAACTTGATATAAAACTCTATACCAACCAGTCTGATCGTGGTAGTAGATCAACTTCTTCCTTTTGTGAAGGAGGCTTGAGCCCAGCAGTGGGACGTATATGGACGTATATGAGATGATGACGCTTTTATGTCAGTAGATTCACAAGGTAGTCAAATTAATCTAGCACCATAAAGACTGTTGTTTTGAAAATGCCAAAGCAACTTACGATATCTGGAAAGTTACAATTTGTTCATATATAAAACTAATTTGTTCAATCGAAAAGAGGGTTATCAGGGTTGCCAACTTTCATATTCATCGTAAATCAATTCAAGTGTATCAGTTTTGCGAATTAATTTTACACAAAGTCTAGTTAGTATGTCAAGTACATTAAAACATAAAATAAAATATAATATGAACAACCGAATAATAAAAAAAAAATATGAAAATTAAAATAATCCATCCCATACGCATTAGAATCCAGCTTATCTGGGTCGGCTTTTAAACCCGGTAAATTACCATTTCATGATAAATTTAAATATAAATTTGACTAGACCATTTATTAAAATAGCACGAGACCTATTAAACTTTTTTACATAATACATAATTACATGCTATGGTTTTTCTAATTAACTGCAACTAAATAACAGATGTCTTAGTGGTTAAGATACTGACTTACCATACCAATGTCTTGGGTTTGAATCTCACACAGTACAACACTTTGTGCGATCCACAAATTGATGTTCTGAGTCTGGATGTAATTTGTGTCCGTTAATTTTATGTTTGTAAAGTCCCCCGCAATACCAAGATTATTTCCTTAGTGTAAGATATTGTCATTAAAAAAAAAAGAAGACGTTAAAATCTTTAGTGTGACTATGAGGAGAATAGGAAGTAACATTGCCCTGGGCATGCGTGGCGTGACGTGGCGTGGCCAAACGTGGCGTTTGTTTATGTTACTTAAGGAGACTCCATGGATAACAGTGGACTTGGTTAAGGTAATGAATGATATACTATGTACCGTGTTTCGATACAGTTTTTCATCATTTCGTCATCTCGGCACTCCCACTGGGCTTGGGCCTCCTCCACAATTGAAAGACAAATTGACCTACTATTCCGCGCTTGTCAGACGGGTTGGCATAAGGTTTTGTGTTGAACTGTCCTTCTCTTGCATTGATGTTATCTGCATATCATATCCCTTAGTCGTCTTTTACGACAACCACGGGTAAGAGCATGGTTGGTGGATTTTATTCTTATTCCGTCACCGCACAGAATAGTTTCTCCTTAGAATAATAATGTATGGAAGGTAAGTGCGCACACGGAAAGTAAAGCATTTCAATTGGAGCCTAATGGAGCTTACGCCGGAACCGTTTCGTAATGTACAAGGTCACTGTACTGCACGTATGTACGCCACTCTTAAAAAATAAATAGGTAATTATGACGGTTTGTGCGTTCAAATGGTGTCACAACACATTTGAAAAACTTAAAAAGGTTAAGGCTAAAGGTTAGACGATTTATGTTAATAAAAACAAAATTTGATTTCATAATTTGTATAGTGGTATGCGTGTGTACGTGTGTAATCGTCTGCGCGCATGTAGTATTTTTAGATTCATGTTTCGAACGTTCGAAGTAGGGATACTATCCTCCTATACGTTATTATTCTAAGAGTTTCTCATAACATACATAAGAATGAATTGCCAGGAATACAAAATAAATTTACTTATTATTAATTTGTAAACCTGACAATAACCGGAATTCCGGGTGGTTAAATTTTTAGAGGGCAACATTCACAAAATGCATTTTTGTGTAATTATTTTTTTGCAATCTATACAATTTGTGTTAAAATATCATGCAATAAAAAATACAAGATAATCTGTTGGATTACAATAGCGGAATTGTTATTTGTATTTCAATACACTTAAGCGTGGATTTAGCAGTTATTGGCGAACTTTTCAATTTTAAATCTTTCGCAATGAACGGACTTTAAGTCGAATGGTATTATATCCTGGTAGGATTTTTATGTTTGATATTTTTGAACTCAGTGTAGTGACAAAGTATGAATACAATTCATTAGCCTCTTTCTTGCACGTGGATGCCTTAAAAGACAGCTAAAGGACAAGGAGATAACATCTATGCGAGAAGAGGCAAACTTAAAATAAAACCCTATAACCAACGAATGCTACATGACTAGCGTGGTTTAGTGGGTCAATTTTTCTCCTATTATGGAGGAGGCTCGAGTCTAGCATTGGGACAGTCATGATATACCAATAAATAAAATTGGAGTGTCTGTTTGTAATGTCAAAATAATGGGCTTTTTTCATGCTCACGCGGTTATTTGCACTATACATATGCCTAAAATACATTTATATTTTTTTGTCTGTCTGTCTGTTTGTTCCGGGCAATCTTCAAAACGGCTGGACCGATTTCAAAAATTCTTTCACCAATGGAAAGCTATAGTATCAGTGAGTAACATAGCCTATATTTAGAATTACGCAGGCAAGACAACTGAAACCGAAGCGAAGCGAGGGCGGGTTGCTAGTTTAAGGTAATAAACCACTAAAATGAATTTATCTTTTTATCCTTTTTTGGGATTATTTCCACCACACGTTGCCATCCCTGTACCTCCTCTAAGCCGGGTTCTACAATGATCTTCGTAAATGACAATGAGGTACTGTCCCCCTCTATTTGTTTTAAACGTAAAAACGTCTAATAATGATCATCCATCATTTATCTCTATGTCAAATTTCATCCCGATCCGCTCAATCGTTATGACGAGACTCAGTATCTAACAAACATTCCTCCCTCTAATTTTCACATTATAATAGAACAAGATTAGGTTTTAAGCTTTCTGTCATTTATACTTATACTTGAAACAGTATTAATATAAAAGTCGAGTTTCTGCTATCTATAAACTAGTACTAAAAAACTGGTACTAATTTGCAGTCTTCGGAGAAATATGAGCAAATTTTTATAATATTTGGGTCAGTTATTTAATTAACACTGGGATATATAAAATGCATTTTGTATTCTAGTGATTAATCTATACAAATAAATAAAATTGAAGAGTCTTTTTGTAATGTCAAAATAATAAGTATTTTACATACTCACACGGCTACTTGCATGATATCTATGCCTAAAAACCAGTTTAAAATTTTCGTTTATCTGTCTGTCTATTTGTTCCGCGTAATCTTCAAAACAGTCTTGTCTGTGGGAGAGCGGCGACTGAGTCCCAGTTCCATCCTTGCTAGAACGATGCTCGACAGCATCAGGTTGACACCGATCATTGCGACGAGTTCACGGCGCTGCTCTGACTAGGCCACGCAGACCTCGAGGGTGTGCTGCGTCGTGTGCTCATCGCAATAGCAGTGGAGGCAGGAAGGCGTCCTCTTCTTCCTCGTGATCTTGTAGGTACTTGCCAAAATAACCAATGCATTGAAGTCTAAGGTTTCCAAATAAAATACAAACATTTTATTTGCAATAATAGTTATACATATATTCTCGTAAATTCAATGCCTTAAACCTTGGCCTTAACCTGGTTATGCACATTCTGCCAAATTGATGATAATGAGTATATGCGTGTATGTATGCATGTATTAGTTACCTTCTCTGCGGCTACCTAATTAATATTTATTTTACAACTAGCTTTTGCCCACGACATCGTCCGCGTAAAAATTATATGTGGCATAGGCAATAATAGATAAATGTGCAGTGTGTTCAGGGTTCTACAGGCCCACTGTGTTGCTTTGGATGATGTAAGCAATCTAGTGTAAAGAATCCTGATTGCTCGCATCATCCAGCACCTTAGCGAGGTTGTCTCGATCAGACTAATTCTTTCTGGCCGCAGATTTCTATACCTGTAGGCTATTTTCGTTAAGGCGGTCACTGGCGGAGGGGTGCTGTCAGCGGTGTATTTAGATGTCGTCAACTCACTTAATAGTTTGCCAATCTGGAATATCAGGCGGCATTGGAATTGAACAGATTTTACTACTTGTGTATTAGAGTGAAAAATATAAAAGTATAATTTATCCCTTTTTTTTGGTTGTGTTGCGGTCGGCGCACTTCTCGCCCAAATCCGTCCGGGGTGACAGAGGGGCGTAAGCACGCACACCCCTAACCCACCCGTGACACGTCGCCTTCGTCGTTGGGCCGACCACAGCAGGGTGACTTGACGTCTGAGGAGTACTCTCTCCTCGACCTCGTCTCGTCTTTCCTTACTCGGTCGGCCTCTCGGCGGGTGCCGGACTAATTCTCTGGTCCAGTCACTCGCGGCCTCGGCTAGGGCAGAATCAGGCGTAGGTAATCGCGCCTGCGACGCCCCAGTCACCGTCGATGAGATGCTCCTCGTGCATGCACTCCGCTGCCTCCCTCCGCGAGACTACCGCCTAGTAGAAGGCTGCGACCGCATTCCAGTTCCACCGCCAGGATGATGATCGACAGTTCACGACGCTGCTCTGCCAAGCGACTCAAACCTCGAGCATATGCTGCGCCGTGTCCTCGTCGCAATCGCAGTGGTAGCAAGACCGTGTACTCTCCCTCCTAATGATCGTGTGCAGGTATTTGGTGAAGAAGCGACCATGCCCCGTCAACACCTGCACCAGTTGGAAGGAAAGCACCCCGTGCCGCCGCTTTAGCCACTGCACTGCCCAACGGGCAATGCACCCCCGAAACCCGCCGATACAAACCGGCGAGTATTTCCGCCTCCAGGTCCCACGGGGGAGTCCCGGCCAATAGGCACGCTGCCTCCGTCGACACCATGCGGTATCCGCGTATGGCCCTGACCGCCATGGCCCTCTGTAGTCGCCACAGAAGAACCCTGAGTCGGATGGACCCCACCCACACCGATGACCCCCACGTACAACCGTCGACACGTAGCGCTTGGTCCGCCCATATTCGGCATAAGCCAGGATAGGGCGGACGCCGCGCCGACGAGCCATGGAGCGAGCCTGCGGCAATGCTTCCGGAACTACAAATGCCCGTCGAGCACCAAGTATCAACCGAATTGACGGTGATCGAGACGCCGATGGGAGAGCCCATGCGGGGCCCATGAAACAAGTGGGCCTCTGTCTTGTCCAGGGCCACCATCAACCCCAGCGCCTCGATTCGCCTGACGATTTCCTCGTTGCAGCGATTTTCCAGGCTTACCGCCTCCTCCAGCGTCCCACCGCGGGCTGTGACGAGCGTGTCGTCGGCGTAACAGATTACGCCCAGCCCGGGCCCGGCCCGGAGGCTACGCCTCAACGTCCAGTCGTAGCCGATGTTGCACAGGATGGGTCTGAGGACCGACCCCTGTGGGACACCGCACGTTATGGGCGTACGCACAACGTCCTCTACTCGGTTGGTGTAGAGGACGCTGTGTTCCTCCAAATAGTCTGCCACTAGCCGCCTCAGGTAAACTGGGAGCCCGTGGTATCGGAGCGCCTCCCTGATGCAGCTAAATGGCAGACTATTGAATGCATTGACCATATCCAGGGACACCACCAACAGCACTCCTCCGCTGGTGACGGCCTCAGTCGCCACCGCCCTTAGGCGCAACAGGGCCGCGATCGTCGAACGATAATCCCCTATTTTACACTCTTAGAAAAGAATTTATCCTCTGAGGAGTTGATTTTCAGAATAATTTTCTTTAATAATGAGTCTTTTTATATTGATTTCCAATTAAGTAGGCTGTGTACTAAGCTGTACAAGATACTATAGTTTTTTAACTATCCCACGGGAACTCTTTAATTTTTCGTGATTGGATGTGTTCTATTTCACTTTTAACGTCCCCCTGACATGGTTTTAGCGTTTTATTTATGAAATTCGACCTCTACAGTTTCATTATATGTATAGATAGAAGAAGACAGAAAGACGTACATATTTTGTCGTCTTTTATATGATTCCTATATCAGGCACCGAGCTCTTAGATAAGAGACTGCATAGTTTTATCTGACTTAAAATGACGGATGTTTATTGTCTGTAAAAGCAAATGTTTTTATATTTACATGGTAAACGCAATCATTTATTTGTATTAGTTCGCTGTACTTAGAAATGACAAACAAGCTTTCGTTTCTATCTACAGAGACAAATAGTAGAAAGAAACTGCATCCGTGTTTAACAGCGTATAAAATACTTAATAGACCATCCTGGCAAATATTTATAAATACTTTTATGCATATTGCTCTTCTAATAGACTTATAATACTGACGAAGTTTAAATTCTAAAGGTTTATAGCCTCATACATTATTAAGATAACTTCCTTATATCCTATTTCTACTTGATCCTATTTAGTTTTCATTTCTTTTGTAAAATGCACCGTGTATTGATTAACTGCGAGAAAACGGTGGGACCTTTTTTTTCCTGCACTTAATTTTTCTTATAACAATTTACATATTAAAAACTTTTGTAGATATAGTTTTTTTAACATCATCATCATTTCAGCTTATATACGTCGCACTGCTGTGTGCGAGCCTCCTTCACAATAAGAGGGAAATAGATCTACTATACCATGCTGGTTAGACGTGTTAGTATAAGGTTTCCTTTGAGTTTTTCTTTTCTTGCATAGGTGTTACTTGTATATTATAATCCCTTAGCCGTCTTTAACGACACCCACAGGCAGGATAGACGTGAATTGTGTTCTTACTCCGTCACCACACGGCATTCATTTTCATGTCGTTTTTAAGAAGAAGTATTAATGAGTTAAACTTTATTTCATTAAGCACGATACATACGTTTAAAAATAAAATAAATTTGCACGTTGACAGTGAATGGGGTCGTAGTTCAAGTGTTTACCAGTGATGAGCGAGATGGTTTGAATTTAACCACTAGGAATTATTTATGCAATTCGTGTCCGTTAATTATATTTACCCCGAGATTTTTCACGATACAATACTCAGTGTGGAATATCGTTAATGTATTATTTTAAGGGTAAATTGGTGATATTTATGAACTTGAAAAACAGAAGTTAGGTTTCACAATTTTTTGTAATGCTTAAAATTAAAAGGGGTCGTTAATAAAATACCATAATAATTGTTCAGACCTTGCTTTTCAAAATAATAATGCAACAAGTCATTTCCGCTGACAGGATTTTTCGGTTTAAATAAAATATTACAAAAAACGATTATAAGAACGGTAGCCGCGGGTTTTGAGGTCAAAACTACAATCGTTACCGTAAAACAATCGCACATAAGTATATAACATTTTAGATAAATTGCTTATCAAGCAGATAAGCAGATTTAAACTAGATATTGAGATAAAACATTTCTTTGTGTGAGACTAAACAATCACTGAATGCTTTGGAACGAAAATATAGAAATATGACGGACGGATGGTAAGATAGATAGAAGGTAAAAAGGATAGAGGTAGAAAATATATACGGTAGGACGCTTGGACGGTAGGATGGTAGAAAGGATGAATGGTGTCCTACCATTTGTTTGTTTGAGGATAAGACAGTAAATTATAGGCTCTTTTTTTATGTATCCGCTTTTAATTTTTTCCTTACTTTGGCATGGCGGTCTTTACCTAACTTATTTATTTTCATGTATCATGGTGGTAGCTTATAAGATTAAAGTTTCTGATCAATACAATATCTAGTACAAAAAGATAAGAATCGAATAAGTGACAATCATACGTAGCATGATTATACCACGATTGAGAAAATATTAAATATTAAAAAAAATGTTTTAGACAAAGGATCATCAGTTAATAAGCGATGCTCAGTAATAAAGTGAAATCGGCGTTTTAATTCAAAGAAAAATAAGAAATGTTTAATGTGCTTAATCTGTTTGCGCTAATTAAGCCGACGTAGTAGGAACAATCTCATGGAACATTATTCAAAAATAAGGGCTTTTTGTGACATTCGTTAATGTCATTATATAAAATTAGAAGACTCGTGAGGGTAGTATGTAGAGGAGTAGAGAAATACTTTATGGATTTTATCGTCTTTGTATTTGATTTTTGATTACCCGACGTAGGACACGATTAATTTCTGTATCGAGTAGATAGTTATAAATTTTCTGCAATAACTATGGCTTTGGACGTGAGGCATCTTAGTCCGCCCGTGACCATGAACGCTGCAAACTATTCGAAACGTCGGGCAATCAAAAATCAAATACAAACGCGATAAAATTCGTAAAGTAGTTTTATTTAAAATACTCGCGTAAACATCAGAAATCATTATAAGAGTAGAGAATTTATATAACTGTAATTTAATAAATATATGTATATATAATTTGATAAACTTCTGTATTTAAAGGTGATATGAAGCAACATTTTCAAAATTTTTGAAAGTTAATTTTAATATATTTATTTATGATATGTGATGAAATATTAATTTTAATTCTGTCCATGATAGGATCTGATTAATATATTTACTAATGATATCTGATGTTTATGCGAGTATTTGCACATTTGAAGTAAAATTATTATTTATTTGAAATATTTAGTTATTTTTCGTGGTTAGATAGAAAAATTATCTTGAAATTTTTTTATTATGTTAAATGGCAGACGGGCAAGTTACCCACCCAATGGTAAGTGGTAACTGCCGCAAAAACCATAATTTCAACAGCAAGAGAGTGTTTGCGTGTGGTGGGTTTTAATGATGCTTTTAGTATCACCAAACCTCACTGCACACATTTACGCTCCTTTCACTTTCTTCACGGTAGCACGGTATCAAAGGTCCATAAGTAGTATCACTTTTTGTTTTTTATTGCAAATGGTGGCAAACGAGCAAACAGTACACCTGATGGTAAGTGTTGCTGCCGCTCATGGACCTTTACAAGGCCGTTGCCTACCGCGAAGAAAGTGAAGGGAGTGTGAATGCGTGCATTGAGGCTCGGTGATACCAAGGGCACCACCAAAACCCTCCACACGCAGATACCCTCAGAAAGTTGGGCTTCCGGCTTACCATCAGGTGTGTTGTTTGCGCGTTTTACACCAACAGCCGCCGTTACAAAACAACCGTCTCATTACAATTTTTTCCTGATCTTCTAATACATATATTACTCTAGACTATTTATCGTAGTATTGTGTATTACATATTTCAATAAGGGCAGGCTATCTAACAAATAGGGTTTTTCAAATACAATTTAGTTTCCATCAAGATTGGCGCTTTCAAAGGAACATAAATCCTCTTCAACTTTAAGATAGCTTGGTTTGATAGATTACATAACGCAAGGGCTAAAGTTATATAGTATTTGTAGTTAGGGCGTTCTATTTTTTTTTTTTTTACAAACAGTGACAAGCAATCAAAAAGTTGCTTGGTTGCTGCCTACCGTGAAGAAAGGGAAGGAAGTGTAAATGCGTGCAATGAGATTTGATCGATCGAAAAAAGGCATCACTAAAACCCATCGCACGCAAACAGTTTCATAAAGTAGGGTGGCCGGTTCTTCCGCTCACTGAACGAAGCGTAGTAATAAATTGCTACTACTGATACGTCGATTTTCTGCGAAAGAGTGGTACCTCTAAAGTACTCGCCCACGGAAGTCGACAAAAGATTGTCGACAGAGTGGTCCATATAAAAATTATAAACATCGCCGTTAATACATTAATATAGCCACTGTTACAAAATAATTGTAGTGCTTTTGCTAATGAAAGCAGTATTTACAAATGTAATGATTACTATTGTTGAGTACCTACTTACTTAGTGTTGGGCCGCTTTTACGTTTGTATTCGAGGGGTGGTGAATTTTATTCTTACTCCGTCACCACACGGAGATAAATTACCAACTTTATAAACTTGCAAGTTGACTATGTGCATATATATTTATTATTAGCAACCTGCCCTCGCTTCGGATTCAGTCGCCTTACCCGCGTAGCTCCATTCCCATGGGAATACCGGGATATAGCCCATGCTACTCCCTGATATTATAGCTTTCATTTGGTAAAAAAATTTTTGAAATCGGTTCGGTGGTTTCAGCGTGAAAGCATAACAAACGAACAAACAAACTTACTTTCGTATTTATAATATTAGTAAGGATTTTTATGGATATTCATCCATAGATGGATGGATGGATGAATTCGTAAAATTTCTTTGGAAATTCGTTTAAATTTCATTGACGTTAAATCATCGACCTCGGTTATATCCATTCATCTATCAGCTTGTCGATTTCTACTATCTTTGGATACGAAATTTTCAACGAGATAAGGGAATTCGTTAATAGCATTAATAGGTACTAATTTCATTTACTAGTATATCTGAGAAATATGTTCTATTAGATATTTAGTACCTCATAATATAGGGGGCGCTTTTATAAGCGCTGTTATTTAATTATTCCGTGTGGTGACGGAGTAAGAATACAATTTACAACCTCCTTTCTTATCAATAAATTGATTGATGATGAAAAGTTGAATCTATGGGGACTAGGTATTTACCGCAGGTATAATAGGTGGCGGAGCGCGTGCGCGGGGAGCATCTCCTCGACAACGCGAGCTGCCGCCGGCGACTGGGGCGGCGCAGGCGCGAGTACCTGCGCCTGATACCGCCCTAGCCGAGGCCGGGTGACTGAACCGGGGAATTAGACCATCACTCGCCGAGAGGCCGTGTGAGGAAAAACCGACGTCCTCCCTGAGGGAGGGACGCTCGAGGAGAGGGTACTCCTCAAGGGGTATTCCGTCGGCACGATCATTGACGTCAAGCCACCCTGCTCCGGTGGTCGGTCCAACGACAAAGGCGACGTGTCCTGGGTGGGTTACGGGTGCGGGTGCTCACGCCCCTCTGTCGCCCCGGACAGAGTGGTGCGAGGAGTGCGCCGACCGTAACCCACATAAAAAAAAAATTATATGTTATATTTACCACAATAAGACCGTTTCCCTGTGGTGACGGAATGAGAATACAATTCATCACTGCTTATTTTACCAGTGGATGTCGTAAAAAACGATTAAGGGATATAGTAAGTATATTATATCTATGCAAGAGAAGTAAAGTGCGAAAGAAACCCTATACCAACCTGTCTGACCAGCATGCTATAGTAAGGTCAATTTCCCTCCTGTTGTGGAGGAAACTCGAGATTGGGACGGATATAACTGTGATGATGATGATTAATTGTAAGAGTCACATACCAAATTAGTTATTATTGCTTTTTGTATTAATTGCATCAAATTAAAATATTAAAATTGAATAAATACCCTGATTAATATTATTAGATACATTATTTATTCTGGCTTACTTAAATACGAAACCTTGTATAACAAACGTTCAGAAACAGTCTACCTTTAATGCTTTAATAAATAATTATTAACGATGCCTTATTAAACCAAGGTGATATATTGTTAAGATAGTATTGAGTATAGTATATGTTGAATTATATTAGTGTTCAGTTACTACCTACAATATTAAACATAATTAATTTGTACATAATCATTCCAAAATTAATTGATATCACATACTCGTATTAATTATCACCGTATTAGATAATATTCTAACAATTATAAAATCAAGCGGAGTACGTAATATGAAATTATAAGTATTTTATTATTTAAAGGAATTTCCTCATGTTGACGAATTGAGAATATAATTTACCTCCTCTTTGCCCGAAGATATCGCAAAAAACAACTAAGGAATATTAAGTTAATATAATATTTATGTAAGAGAAGAAAAACTAGAAATAGAACCCTATAGCAACCTATCTGTCTAAAGTGGTATGATTGGTTAATTTCATTTATCATTATAACAAAAGTCCTCGCACTTTGAATCTCTCCAAGGAGGCCTAGAGGAGTCGTTAATAAGGTGGAAGATTGAGTTTTAGGGGGAAAATAGATACATTTTTTTTGTGGCGAAAACTATTGTGGAAGAGGCTCGTGCCCAGCGGAGGTACACATATGAATTGATATTAATTCATATGAAGGTTAAAGTAATAATATTGAATGTAATTTAATGATAATTTTTTTTATTTTATAGAGCAAAGGAGTCTATGCGGTACCCAGACTGGTACTTTTTACTTCAGAACTCGCTCATTACTCTATCAAGAAATTATCTACATTTATGGGAATAGGTGGTGATAATTGTATATTGGTCAAAACTGATGGATACGGCAAAATAATACCATCAGATTTAGAAGCAAAAATAGAAGAAGCTATTGAAGATGGAGCAACACCTTTTATGGTGACTGCTACTGCTGGTACTACGGTTTTCGGAGCGTTTGACCCACTGGCGCCTATATCAGCGATATGTAAGAAATTTAAGCTGTGGTTACACGTAGATGCTGCGTGGGGAGGCGGTGCACTCATTTCCAAAAAACACAGGCATCTTTTGAACGGAATTGAAATGTAAGTTTTTAGAAGATTCATAATTCCGTTTTTAGAAATTTAATTCTTATTTCTTTCTAATTATTTTGAATTCGTATCTCTCGTTTCTTTTTGTTGTGTGGCGGCGGCTACGAACGAACCAAGTCTTCCATTTCTCGTGGTCGTAAAAAACGGTTATTAACTTTATTTGATACTAGCAACCCGCCCTCGCTTCGCTTCGGGTTCAGTCGCCTTAACCGCGTAGTGTCCGTTCCCGTGGGAATACCGGGATAAAGTATAGCCTATGTTACTCCCTGATGTTATAGTTTTCCATTGGTGAAAGAATTTTTGAAATCGGTTCAGTGGTTTAAGTGTGAAAGTGTAACAAACAAACAATCTTACTTTCGCATTTATAATATTAGTATTTGTATAAAGCTGGTCTAGCTCCATGTGATGTCATCTATATCTATACTAATAAATAAAATTGGAGTGTCTGTTTGTAATGTCAAAATAATAGGCTTTTCATGCTCACATGGTTATTTGCACGACACCTATGCCTAAAATAGCGATTAAAAAATTTTTGTCTATCTGTCTGCCTGTCTGTTTGTTGCGGGTAATCTTCAAAACGGCTGAACCGATTTCAAAAATTCTTTCACCAATGGAAAGCTATAATATCAGGGCGTAAACTAGGCTATATTTTATCCCGGTATGCCCACGGGAACGGAAACTACGCGGGTAAAACGACTATAACCGAAGCGAAGCGAGGGCGGGTTGCTAGTTTGTTTAATAATTGCATATCCAAGTATGAAAGAGGAGTATCTACATATTGAGTTGATACCAATTAATTTTGACTATACACAGCATTTAAGGGAAATTTGGTATGCTGTATAACCGCTTACTCCACTATATGCAGAAGTGCGACTTAAAGCGGTCATGTCGATCGATCCATTACTCTTAACATGGAGACTTTTATGTTATACTACCAACCCGCCCTCGCTTCGCTTCGGTTTTTGTCGCCTTATCCCCGTAGTTCCCGTTCCCGTGGCAATACCGGCATAAAATATAGCCTAGTTTACTCCCTGATATTATAGCTTTCCATTGTGAAAGAATTTTTTAAATTGGTCCAGCCGTTTTGAAGATTACCCGGAACAAACAGACAGACAGACAAAAATGTTTTAATCTGTATTTTAGGCATAGGTGTCGTGCAAATAACCGTGTGAGCATGAAAAAAGCCTATTATTTTGACATTACAAACAGACACTTCAATTTTATTTATTGGTATATATGTAAAGAAAGCCTTTTCACATTTTACAGTAGTTTCATGTAAAAGACTAAAAAACTTATGAAAAATATTTAAAATGGCAGTTCATTAACCTACTAGAATTGTCGTATTGTCTATTTTAGAGTAGTTCTAAACTACAGTTATCACTTGTGATTTTAGTTGTTTCAAGAAAAATATTAGGTTGATCACAATGAATATTTTGCTTTCTTTGATGAGAAATTAGTTCGCAAGTACAAACAACTATTATTCACTTGCCTTTACCCCGATACAATACTCGTATATGAAACCAACGTAGCATGTCCTTTTATTTATTGCATATACAGGAAAAGCGAATGGAAAAGGGGTTAGAATAGGTATTCTTTTATTTTAAAAATAAAATAGTACCCAAGTACGTTAGGAACGCTATTATAAAAAAGATTTGAAAAGTCTGCATCAATCTACACTAATATTATAAAGAGGAAAAATTTGTATTTTTGTGTGTGTGTGTGTGTGTAGGTTTGTAATTAATAAACTCAAAAAACTACTTGATGGATTTCGATAATTCTTTCACCATTAGAATGCTACATTATCGATATCTAAACCAATAAATAAAATTGGAGTGTCTGTTTGTAATGTCAAAATAATAGGCTTTTTTCATGCTCACACGGTTATTTGCACGACACCTATGCCTAAAATTGCAATTAAAAAATTTTTGTCTGTCTGTCTGTTTGTTCCGGGTAATCTTCAAAACGGCTGGACCGATTTCAAAAATTCTTTCATCAATGGAAAGCTATAATATCAGGGCGTAAACTAGGCTATATTTTATTCTGGTATTCCCACGGGAACGGGAACTACGCGAGTAAAACGACTATAGCCTATAACCGAAGCGAAGCGAGGGCGGGTTGCTAGTTCCTGAATAATAAGGGCTCTATTTTTTTATCCCGGTATTCCCACGGCAACGGGAACTACGCAGGTAAGGCGACTGCAACCGAAGGGAAACGAGGGTGGGTGGCTAGTTCCATATATAAAAAAAAAATATCGTACTTTAAAATTCGCTAATATGATTTTGTTACAAAATAACTTCGAATAAAAAAATCGCACTTTATGAAATTGCCTACAAAAATTGTCCTGAGTATCATAATATTTGAGATATCATCATCACAGCTCATATACATCCCAGTGTTGGGCTTGAACCTCTTCAACAATGGGAGGGAAATTGACTTAAAATATAACGCTGATCGGACGTGTTGGTATAGGATTTTATTTCGAGTTTTGCTTCTCTTGGATAGATATTATATAGATATCATACATATTGTATCCCCTAGACAGCTTTTACAATACCTATGGATAAGATAGGGGATGGTAAATTTTTACTCCGTAACCACATAAATTTGGCAACTTAATCTATTAAAATAAGTGAAAGTTACAGACGAAATACGATGTTAATCTCAAACAATTTTCAGGGCGGATTCAGTGACGTGGAACCCTCACAAGCTCTTAGCTGCGCCTCAACAGTGCTCCACCTTCTTAATTAGGCACGAGAATGTCCTCAAAGATGCCCACTCATGCAATGCCAAGTACCTCTTCCAAAAGGACAAATTCTATGACACTTCTTATGATACGGGCGACAAACATATACAATGTGGGCGCAGAGCTGACGTTCTCAAATTTTGGTTTATGTGGAAGGCTAAAGGCAGCGAAGGACTTGAAAAACACGTGGACACACTTTTCGATAGCGCAATCTATTTCACAGAGCACATACGGCATAGAGAGGGTTTCCAGCTCGTTTTGGAAAAACCCGAATTCGTCAATATCTTGTTCTGGTATGTACCACCGTGCCTTCGAGGTTGTGAAAATGAACCGGATTATAAAACAAGATTAGCCAAGGTCGCGCCTAAAATAAAGGAGCGAATGATAAAAGAAGGAAGCATGATGGTTACTTATCAACCTCAAGGCGATCTTGTGAATTTCTTTCGTATCGTATTCCAAAACTCAGTTTTGGATCATAAAGATATGATATATTTTGCGAATGAATTTGACAGACTTGGTAGAGATCTTATTGTATAGATTTACCTAGGTATATCTATGTAAAACATCAAATTGTACAAATAATAGATATATCATTAGCATATTTTAAGGCGAACTTATATTAAGTAACACTAATTGTATTCAAAATTCTCGTAATGTATAACGCAGATTTCAGATTTCCTGTAGTGAGTATATGTATGTATATAATTGTTAATATTTAAATAATGACATCACACTCAGTAACTATCAACATTCAGCTCATTCCTTATATAGGAATGCAATATTTTGGTATTTATTTAATATGAATTTTATGTATAATTTTCACGAATATTACCTTCTAAGTATTATATTTGTTTAAATAAACTTACCTTTATGGTTTTTAACTGTAATTGAAAAAAGTATCACATAAAATGCACACAAATTCAAAGAATTAAAGTTTTCTAACTAGCATTCTCATTAGGTTATACTAATAAAACTATAGTCCCTAATCTAGGTTCAGAGATTTTATTTAGTTGTTCTAAAATCATAAGCATCAAATGAGTAATTTAAAAGTTCTAAATGTATGAAAACAATATATGAAAAGAAGCAGATATTTATTAAAATTCATGTAATGAATAATATTTTTACCGGCTCATAAACCTTAATATACGTGTGAATCAAATAAAGTGTCTTCGCGATTCATTCTATTAATTATGAGCATAGAGGTAGGATAATAGAAAAGTTTAAAAGTATAATATTATACGATGTATAAATCTGCATGGATTCGGACTTGAAATCTATATTTAAATCAAATTGAATAAAAGTATCTTTCATTTTGATTGTATTCGGGCTACTTTTTAGAATAAATTTTAAGATTCATTATGAAATGGACAAGTATAATAAATTATAACTAATTTATAACTATTATAATTTTAATTGTAATTAATAAAACTTAATATTATCACGTTGTATCTCATTTCAAAAAATAATGTATTTAAAAAGTTGATTTATATTTATTTCATTTGTGAAATATAAATTTGTAATGGTTTATCAAATAAATCTTTATGATTGAAGAATAAAAACAATATGCATTTTATTGAGAAGAATGACATTAATCTTGTACTAATTGGTATTTCGTGTAGTAACGGAGTACGAATACAATTCACCACCCCCTTTCAACCCTGGGTGTCGTAAAAGACGACTAAGGGACAAAATACACATATAACATCTATGAAAGACAAGGTAAACTCGAGACATAACCCTATACCAACTTGTCTAACATGGTATAGTAAGGTCAGTTTCTCTTCTATTGTGAAGGAGGCTCTTGCCTAGGAGTGGAAAGTGTATTAGCCGAGACGAAACAATATGTAATAATGTACTAAAAATACAAATATAGTTTTATTGAGAAGTTATGATTAATTGCTGTGTGGTAGTGGCTATAAATACTACCAATTCTTAAATTGTTTTTGGGTGTCGCAAAAGAGCGACTCGTCGACTCAGGGTATTTTTAACCGGCTTCAAAAAAGGAGGAGGTTTCCCAATTCAACCGTATGCTTTTTTATGTTTGGTCGCGGTTAACTTCGTCGTTTATGAATCGATTTTGATGATTCTTTTTTGTTGGAAAGGGTGTACTGCCCAAATGGTCTCGTGAAAATTTTATCGAAACCACACAAGCGGTATATGAAAAATCAACACGAAACTAAAAGTGTATCTACATTATTGAAGGCGGTTTCTTTTTTTGCAAAAAATAACTATGTATTTTTGATGCCCTGTGGTCAACATTGCCAAGAATGGTAGATGTCAGCCACACCAGACATAAAATTATTACCGATAATTCTTGCAATACAATGGAACTTATTATGGCAACCTTAAATAATTGACGTAAGAGCAAGATGATCATGATATGTTGTGGATAGAGTTCTTAATACTGTCTATGTTGCTTGGATTTGCTGTATTGCTAATATTTAATTCGTGAGCCCAAATGACATATCATGATCATCATTTCAGCCTATCGCCGTCAACTGCTGGACGTAAGTCTTCCTCATCTTACGCCACAGAGTGCGGTCTTGTGCCGCCTGCATCCAACGACGCTCAGCAACTTTCACCAGGTCGTCGGTCCACCTAGTAGGGTGGCGTCCTAAACTGCGTCGGCCGATATGTGGTCGCCACTCGAGAACCTTTCTTCTCCAGCGGTTGTCGGTTCGTTGAGCGTAGCCTGTTACGTATTTCACTGTGATAAATAAGTTTCACTTACGATTCGAAGCTATCATGGCACAATGCATCTAACCACAAGTTACTGTTTTAAACATAAAAAAATATAATTTCCCTGCGGTGACGGAGTAAGAATACAATACCCCACCCCCGGCATGATATAGTATGTCGAATTCCCTCCCATTGTAGAGGAGGCCCGAGCCCAACAGTGGGACATATTGGGCTGCGATGATGATGATGCTTCAATAACCAATTTAAAAAAACCACCAATCTGACATACCCAGTCGTGGAAACTCAATCTCCACGCAGGATTCCTTGTACTATACATAAATGATTGTTCCGAGTTTGGTATATTTATAAAGTCGTAAATTTTATAAGTATTTATTTCTTAATATAGCGCGTTGTCTATAAAAAATATATGCTAATATAATGAATATTTTATTACAAACACAAAACAAAAATCGTATATATAAAATCTTAACGTAAATATAAAACTTTAAGATCTATTCATACTTAAAAACATTGACTATTTAAAATAACTTATGCTATATATTATTCTCTAGCTATGTATGTAAATAGAATACAAGTAATACTTACATATATGTCTGTCATTAACTTTGAATCCATCAAAACATATCGCTCTAAATCGATTCCATTACAAAGGCATAATGCGAAGATTGTTTTAGACCACTAAAACAATGTATAACGACTAGGTAGATGATGCATCGTTTTGAAATAATTAAATTTTTTTCAAGAAAAGGAAATCTCGAAATTAAACTCTATTGTTTTTTTTTGGGGAGCGCTATGGTCAGCGCACCCGCCGCCCGGCTGCGTTCGGTCCTACAGAGGGGCGGCGCGCAGCCCTATAACCGACCATAGTACGTCACCTTCGTCGTGGGGACGACCATCAGTACCGAGTTCCTTGTCCTCCGTGGTCGGCCTGACGGAGTATTCCGAGGGAGTACCCTCTCGGTCGCCGTTGCGCGGGACATAAAACCCTATACCAATATGTCTGACTAGGGCGATATAGTAGGTAAATTTCCTTCCATTATGGCGGAGGCCCAATCCCACCAGTGGATCTCATGTGGGCTGAGATAATGATATATTTTTTAATTAGTATAGTACACTATTTCGTAGTAATGCATTATTGGATTAACAACTAACATAATTATAAAATAAGAACTAATTTCTTAAGTATGGTCGCCTAAGCAGGAAACTAACAAATTATTTTTACCATCTTCATATATATAAATCTTTTGTTCATGTATTTGTAATTGAGCTCCTTCTAAACGGCTTTACCGATTTTGATGATTTTATTGTGGCTGTTCTGATTAATATGAGAATGGTTTAGATTAATAATTGGAACCGGTGGCGCTGCGACCGATTTCAAAGAGAATTCCTGTTACTATTTTTTAGATTTGAACAGAACAACGGCTGTTGGGTCAGCTACTTTGTAATAGATTCATTATTATCTTAGATTGAAGAAAAAAAATCTGATCATTTTATTACGTCTTCATCTAGCACTTCTTCCAGCGGTATTTCTTCACATTGCACCTGAAAAAATATAAGCATTTATGTATACAAGATAAAAATTATATTAAAATACTTTTGGTTATATTTGCATCCGTGTAGTGACGGAGTAAGAATTCAATTCACCTTTTGCTCGTAGGTGTCGTAAAAGACGACTAAGGGATATAATACTTATGTGATATCTATGTAAGAGAAGGAAAACACGAAACAAAATCGTATACCAATGTATCTGACCAGCGTGGTGTAGTAGGTCATAGGTCAGGTTCCTTTCCATAGTGGAGGCAGTCCGAACCCAACAGTGGGACTTGTATGGGCGGAGATGATGATGAGATGATATTAGAATTAAAAAGGTTACTTTTTATTTCTTCGAAATATGTACATACTTATGACGGGAGCACTTTTTAAATATACGATTAACGGTCACAAAATATTACGCAGAATCGAAATAGTAATTTGCGGATCGCAAAAATAATTGTCTTGCATGGAAATCTAACTCACGTCTAAACGTGAAAGATCGGTACTTGGATCTCTACGCAATCTGTACCAGTTTATTTGTTTGTGTGTGTTCGATAATTTCAATAACTACCGTTTGGATTTCAAAAACCTTTAATGTATCAGATAACAAATTTATCGAAAAGAGCTATAAATAATGCTGCGATAAAAGAAGCGAAGCTGTGATCATAAATTTTACCGTAACTTTGCTATATCTTAGACGTCAAATGTCTTAGTCCTGATTACGGATGTTGTTCTGTACAAAACATGAATACAGTAAAAATACAGGTAATGTAAAACAAATAATAGGTCGGGGAAAAAGTCTTTTCGCATATAGTTTGTGTAAACTTTTAATAAAATCTCTCTTTGGTTGTACTAGTTGTATCTGGCTAGTTTTAATACCATTAAAAAATTATATTTCAAAAAAGAAACAATTTAGTAAAATATTGGTTACTGTATTTGTCATTTGTATCTTAATTTTATAGTAAATTATCTATGCATTTGTATTTCTTTTTGTAAAAATTAGTGAATATAAAAAAGAAATTCGATACATTTTAAAATTTGATTACAAAAACGTAACGCAAGACGTGAAAAAAATTTGTGACGTTTATGGGCCTAATGGCCTAATGCAGTGTCAGTAAGAGTAGCACAAAGTTGGTTTAAATGTTTTCAATCCGGGAATTTTGATGTCAAAAATGCGCCTTACTCTCTCACTGACAAAATGGACGACTAAATTAAAAATGGAGCAAGATCATATCAGTAGGTAATTAGGACGTAGCTGAAGATCTGGGAATTGACCACAAAATAGTTTAGACCCATTTGAAAAGAGCTGCGTATACAAAAAAGTTTGATATTGTATGCTACAAGCTCACTATAAGAAGCCTAATAAGAACAAAGAAAATGAACAAAGAAAAATGAACAAAGAATAATGAACCTACATGTACTCATTTGCAATTCCTTATTAGTACGTAATGAAATCGAACCATTTTTGAAGAGATTGATAGCTGGTGTTGAAAAATGTCTTGAATGTTCACAGAGAATGCGAAGAAACTTCTTTCATCGATGACCTAGTCAACATCACAGGGAAACGTTAGATGCCGACAGCATCCAATTGGAATTCCATCTGGATTCATGGGAAAACTTACGTCCAGAAATGGAAGTCGATGTGTTGATGAGTGGAGAAATACATGTAAACATTATTATAACCATTAATATAACTAATAATTGTTGTACTAGGTGCGTTAAAATTCCTATATTTCATTTTATGGCTATTGTTTGTTGCACCAGAGCTGATTTTTGATAATTTATTGTCACTTTTTTAATTTTAACCCGCATATGCCTTTTTCGCTAAACAAACTATGGAATATGAAAAGTATTTTTCCAATAGACTGGTTAATGAAACTAACGCGTTTAAACATAAATTATTTAGCCGCGTTGTTTAAAAATTGTTAGTTCATAATAATTATTGTCTTACCAATATTTCATCATTAGGTACTCTGGAAAGCAGGTCGAGGATTTCATTGTTGGGAATTCTATTAGGTCGTAATATTTTCCTCGTGAATTTATGAATACCTGCAAAAATTACAAGAAAATATTATTTAAAACATCCAATTAGCCTTGTTCAACAGTTCAATGCCGACTGTATAAAAAGATTGATTAAATATACATTTCAATCTGAGAGAGAACATTTATAGACGACATTTAAAAGTAGTTATTGCAGTGAATGGTACTTTTATAACAATGGTTTACTTGAATCTTGCTAAGGTCAGCGACTTTATTGTGTTATTGTAATTGTCAAAAATAAATTTGCAACATATATTTTTATGTGTTTTTGTATGCCTGTCAGTTCGTGTGTGACGTATTAAGAATGAAATGCCACCTTCTATGTATTTCCTTTTCATAAATAGGGACTAAAGTTGTACAAAACGCCGCAAAAGTAAGAAAAGGAGAGGATGCATTTTAAGCTTATGCAAAATCTCATTGTAGCGCCGGCATCGCAATGTATATATCTTTAATAGGCTGCGCTTTCCCTGTGTTTAACTGAAATGGTGATATCAAACCAGCTATATAGCACCGGCCACTAAAACGCACTGTGCAATCTCTATGTCCTTGAAAAGCAAAACTAGCGTAATGCCAAATTGACTTTAGTGGCTCGTCTAATGTGATAACCATTGGCTTTTGGTACACTCCAGAGGACGCCTCTATGCAATAGACCTCGGTTAGGACAGCTTCATCATCATCATTTCAGCTTATCGCCGTCCACTGCTGGACGTGGGCCTCCCTCATGTTATGCCACAAAGTGCGGTTTTATGCCGCCTGCATCCAACGACGCCCAGCAACTTTCACCAGGTCGTCGGTTCACCTAGGGGACGTCTTACACTGCGTCGTCCGATACGTGGTCGCCACTCGAGAACCTTTCTTCCCCAGCGGTTGTCAGTTCGTCGAGCGATGTGGCCTGCCCATTGCCACTTCGTGCTATGTCGGTTCCACCCGTTCTTCTGCAGATTTCGGAATTCCGGATTCTATCTCGCAGAGAAATCCCGAGCATAGCCCGCTCCATAGCACGCTGAGCGACTTTGAGCCTTGTTATGAGGCCTACATTTAGGGACCACGTTTCCGTGCCGTAAGTCATCACTGGTAATACACTGGTCGTAGACCTGTGTTTTTAGACACTGAGGTATGTTGGACGAGAAGATCCTCTTAAGTTTCCCGAACGCTGCCCAACCGAGTTGGATTCATCGGCTCTTTCTCGAAATTGTAAGCCTCGTCTCGAAATTGTAAGCGTTATCTCAAAACAGCATAAGATATAAATAATAATGTGTGTGTGGCTATTCAATAAATAAAGACGTGTACGTGTCCTATTATACGTGACTTCATACAATGAATCAAGAAGGTCAAGCTGTTATTATACGCTTCACTGATTCTAATAAGATAATAAATATCTAGAGTAGTCGGGCGTAGTACTAGATACATATATACTACGCACTAAAAGAGAATTCATATTTATTACTGTACCCGAAAGTTAAGATTCAAATTCAAATGATTTGTAAGAAAAATGTGTGATGATGTAATAGGAATATAATTCATCACCCCCTTTCTCGCACTTCGGTGTCCTAAAAGACGGTTAACTGATTATAATATACAGATTATAACTATGTAAGAGAAAACAAACTCGACGTAAAACTAGTGTCCGACCGAAACTATTATTTATGGCCGAAACCGAATTTCTGCTTCAGTCTCAGTTTCGGCTGAAACCGAAACCGAGACTTCTGTGTAAATTATAAGATCAATACGTTTGTGGGAAGAAAAATAAAGTCTATCATAATCAGTCAGTTTTTATTCCTTATTAATATAATCATAAAATGAAACTTTAATATAAACATAAAATAAGAACAAAAAAGTGAGTCGTCGTTCAGGAAGCCTGGCAGATGTGAAACATCGAAATTATTTTGTACAAGTATAATATATACATAAAAGAACAGATTACGACAGGAACTAATTAATATTATAATATTGTTTTGCCAAAAAATGATGATTTTTAATTAATAATAATTTATTTTAATTAAATATAAGAATAAAAATTTAAAAATATTTTAAATTGTGACTACTCAATTCACCCCAAGTATCACCCCACTGAAAAGCAGGACAAGAAGGGCAATTCCTTCTGAGTATAGGTATAGTGGGTAAGTTAGGTACCTGTACTTGGGTACTTGTACACATTCGAAGAGCTAACCAATAACAGTGGCATATTGAATTGCAATTATTTTGTTAATAGTTCTTTTGATAATTATTTTGTTAATAGTTTCAGCATAATTATTGATATTTAAACTTGTGTGATTATACTTCAATCTTCCATCAGTGTAAAACAGAACGCGCTGCGCGGCGACGAGTGTCAGAACGGCAAGCACTAGAGGCTGCTGTCGTTCCTCCCGAAGGCGGCAACACTTTTGCCGCGGAACCGTCGCAAGACGGGGACGGCAGCACTGCTGGGCCGTCACAGGGCCTTCCGGATCCTCCAACAGCTCAGCAGGGGTCACACAGCGGACGCAGCTGTCGCATTTCCATGTTAGGTTGTGGGTCGAATAGATCGGGACCTATTGGTGGAGGCAGCTATCGTTCACTCATGGCTGTTCTCAACGCCCCAGGCGGACGAGGTGGATACCGAGGCTAGCCGAATTCGCTGTGCGTTAATGCAATTTTGCGAGGCGGTCATGTCCCGTGGGCGGTGTCTCCCTTTAAGCAGGGTGGTCCCCTTGTATTCCGGATAGTTGGTACATCTTCAGGCCGCGTGCGCCCGAAGATCCTACAGGCTACACCCGCAGCCGGTGGCATCTCCCTAGCGATGGTTGGCAGCGTCAGGTCGGCACCGATGATTGCGACGAGATTACGGCGTTGCTCAGCCCACGCAGCACATATCTCGAGTGTGTGCTGCGCCGTGTCCTTGTCGCAATCGCAGTGGTGACAGGCCGGTGTACTCTGTCCTGACACCATACCAAGGACTCTCTAGCGAACCTCTCTAACCAGCGACCAGGACCCATACTGGGCCCGTGGAACAAGAGGACCTCCGTCTTGTCCAGAGCCACCCTCAACTCCATTATACGAACGCCCGTTATACGAACGCCCATAACGTGCGGTGTCCCACAGGAGGTCGATCCTCGGACACACTGTGGAACATCGGCTAGACTGAACGTAGAGAGGGAGTCTCCTACCCGGGCTGGCCGTAATTTGTTACGCCGATGACACGCTTGTCATAGCCCGGGGTGGGACGTTGGAAGATGTGGCAAGTCTAGCAAGTCTCAGCACCAAGGAGATTGTTAGGCGAATCGAGGCGCTGGAGTTGAGAATGGCTTTAGACAAGACGTAGGCCCCCTTGTACCACGGGCCCCGTATGGGTCCTCCAATCGGCGCCTTGATCACTGTCAATTCGGTCGACATCAGCATCCGGGCCCACATGAAATAATAATAATAATAATATTAATTGGGTTAATAATAATAAAATAATATTTGGTTCTGGTGCTCGACGGGCATTGGTGGTTCCGGGATTATCTCCGCGGACTTGCTCCGCAGCTGTTTCGCGCGGCGACCGCCCTCTCTTGGTTTATGGCAAACGTGGGTGGACCCAGCGCTGCGTATCGACTGCTGTACGTGGGCGTCTTCTGGTCGGTGGCCCTGTACGGCTCACTGGTGTGGGTGGGATCCCTGACCGTCCGTTTTATGGCTATGCTGTGGCATCCACAGAGAGCCATGGTGGTTAGGGCCATATGCGGATACCACATGGTGGCGACGGACGCAAGTCGGAGGTGGCATGGTCTCGATCAAGGAGCACCAAGGAGTGCTGTAGGTAGGACGGTACCCGCCGAGCCGGCCACGGATATCAAGGAATCGTTATCACTGGGGTCAGCCCACTGGCGACGGGGAGGGGGTAGTTTATGGAGTTGCATGACGCTCATCCATCACGCCGGACGGATTGGGCGGGATGTGCCCAAACTAACACATAGCCTACCGAAAAAAGGGGCAGCATAATCGGTATTGCACACGGGCGCTGAAACAGCTAGCGGCGGGCCTGACTAAGTCACACCAAAAAAAAAAAAAAGAAAAGTGATGATGATAAGAAAAATCCCTCACGGGCACTTTATTTCTTTTAATTTTACAAAGTATTCTAATCTTCTATCAGATGAAAATGAATTGAATTTTGACCTTTTAATATAAGTACGAAGACTGCTAATCCTGAAACATAGACCTTCTAACGTAGTTTGCGATGCTGATCTCAAGTTACTTATAAGCAAATATGATTAAAAAGTATCAAATAAACTGTAACATTGCTTCAATTTGTGAAGTGGTACCAATAATTAAACAAATAAGTGTAGTTTAAATATTTTTTTGAAATTGTTGACTTTGTCAATATTTAACAACATGAAAAGTTTCATCTTTTGATTGAAACTAAAGTTGATTGATATTTTCAGCGAATATAATTAAATTTGTTTTTCTTTGATGCTGTCAAAAAAGAAACTAAATGGTATTTCAATTATATACATAATGTATTAAATGATTAAGTATCTTTACGAGACCATATTATTGATTATGCCTAAACGAATTAATGTATTTTACAAAGAAATATATATATATATATATTTATATAAACATGTGTTTTTTTATTGCCGATGGTGGCAAACGAGCAAGCAGCACACCTGATGGTAAGTGATTCTGCCGCACATGGACCTTTGCAATACCAGATGCACACCCAGGCCGTTGCCTTATATCGTGTACTGGCAGTCTCGCTTGACATTAAAAATGCCTTCAACAGTCTCCCACATGAGACGCTGAAGGAGGCGCTCAAATTTCATGAGGTGCCTCTGTACCTCCGGAGGCTGTTGGAGGCGTACCTCGAAGGGAGGCACGTGCTCTGGGAGGGGGACGACGGGCGCATACGACATCATCGGGTAGAGTGCGGCGTTCCACAGGGTTCGGTCCTTGGTCCGACCTTGTGGAACGTCGGGTTTGACTGGCTTCTCCGGGGTCAGCTCCTTCCCGGGATGGGGGTTATCTGTTATGCAGATGACACGTCACTACAAAATCTCATGACGTCACACTGTGCTGTCGCAGAGGTCACATCCCCATCCTGTAGGGTATACATTGTGAGCTGTTATTTTCAATATTCAGACCCCGTTAGTCCACACTTACATCATCTTCGTCATGTCTTGCGGTCTCTTACGGGCCGTAAAACAATTATAGGAGCTGACGTGAATGCGTCATCTACTCTCTGGTATGGCAAATTTAGATACACCGATACGGACCGACGGTGTGCTATAGAAGATTTCATCGCTGAGATGAATCTGTCCATCCACAATACACCCGATGCACCACCAACTTTTTGCAGCCCTTTGGGCGAATCTTCTATTGACGTCACGCTTTCAAGTGCAGAAGTCCGTTTGAATAGGTGGCGCGTTCTTCCGGACGCGTCATGTAGTGATCATCGCCTGATCGTGTATGAATTTGGATCGAGACTGTTGCAGGCTCCTCCCAGACAAAGTTATAATTTTAGATACAAATCTAAAGGCGCAAACTGGGAATTTTTCAGTTCTCTCTTTTCTTCGTGTGCCAGGGATTTCACTCGTAGACAATTAACCGCAGAAGAAGGCGCTGAACTAATGTCACATTCTCTTATATACTGTGCTGATGTAGCCCTAGGCCGAACATCCCTGCCTAATACTAAGGGATGTGACTGGTGGAACAATCACCTAGTGGAACTCCGCAAACGCTTTCGAAGGGCGCGCAGGAAGCATAATAAACTTAAAAAGTCACCTAACGTAGGAAGGGCCTTTGATGAATCTCTATCTGTACTGAAAGCTGCCAGGTCTCGCTACCGGATTGCAGTAGAAAAATCGAAAGACGCTTTGTTAAATAAGATTGTGGAAAGATTAGAAAGTGAAGGTCCATGGTCTCCACTATATCACGAGTTTAAAGCGAATCGATCAGTCGACTTAGCGTACATACAAAACATTAAAGTGAACGGTAAACACACTACGGGTATTGAGGAGATCACGGAAGTTTTATTAAATACGTTAATCCCAGACGATGACATCTCAGTCGACAGCGAACATCATAAACAAATACGTGCATGGGTCGCCGAGCCACCTCTCTCGCTTATGTCTGACCTTCCATCTCTTGCCGAGTTTATGAATACCGTTAGAACTCTTCCCCTCAACAAGGCTGCTGGCGAAGATAAAATATCAAATAAAATGATCAAAGAAGCTAGTCGAGCATCGGGCGACTCAATGTTAATAATTTTTAATCGTTGCATAACTGAAGGCATTTTTCCTCGTATATGGCGGCGCGGTTATATACGTATAATTCCTAAAGGCGGTGATAAGCCACCAGACGACCCGAAGTCATATCGACCAATCACCTTACTGCCTTCATTAGGCAAGCTCTTAGAACGTCTCATTGTTCCTCGTTTATTGCCGGGTGGACCAACGTTCAATCATAAACAATTCGGTTTCACTCACGGCAAATCAACTATCGACGCGGCCGTTGCGGTAAGACGTGTCATTAGCGCATCCGTTTTTAAATACGTACTGGGTGTCTTCCTGGATATCTCAGGTGCTTTCGATAACGCCTGGTGGCCAATGCTACTTCTTAAATTAAAGGCTCGTGGTTGCTATAGAAATATCTACCAAATCATACAGTCGTACTTTTTAAATGGCTCGACTAAATTGAAACTTGGTCACCATGCTGTGTCGAAACCACTGACGATGGGCTGCCCTCAAGGTTCGGTATTAAGTCCATATCTATGGAATTTAGGTTTTGACGATTTTTCTCGAGTTACCTCTACCGAAAAATTGTCTACTGATCGGCTATGCAGACGACGGACTTTTACTTATACAATCGAACACAAGGGATGGTTTAGAGAAATTAGCGGAAACATGCCTCAATGATATATTCGATTGGGGTACACGAAACCGGCTTGCCTTCGCACCACAAAAAACATATCATCTTTTATTAAAAGGACATTTACAATCAGCGCCGCGTATAAAATTCAATAATATGACTGTCAAAAAGAAAGAATCAGTTTGCTATCTCGGCCTAGTCTTAGAAAAAAATTTTTCATTTATTGAACATATTAAAACTGTAGGCGAAAAAGCGAAACGGAATTTCTACACGCTTACTAGAATATCCACATCTACTTGGGGCCTTCGTTTTAATACACTTAAAACCATATACATGGCCACATATTTGGGGTGTATTTGTTACGCTGCACCTGTATGGGCCGATAGGGCCACCATAGGGGCGGCTCGCCTTAAATTACTACAGAGCCAACGATTGGCCCTAATATTCTTATGTAAAGCCTATAGAACAGTTAGTACCGAGGCCTTACCAGTACTCGTGGGTGTACTTCCGGTTGATTTGGAGATTCAGAGACGAGCGTCAATGTATTACACCACAAAGGAAACTATGAATACAGATTTCCTTCTACCGCGCGACCGAAATAAAATTGCTAGATTGTTTGCACCACAATCCATTGTTTATGAGGAACTTTTAACTGAATGGCAAGAAAGATGGGATTCATCATCGAAAGGTCGTCATCTTTATCTATTTTTTCCATGCGTCCGGGAGCGCCTGGAGAAGGTGTGGTTGGAGGTTGACCACTTCGTGGCCCAATTTTTAACTGGCCATGGCAACTTTAAAAGTAAATTATTTTCTTTTAAACTCGTACCATCACCATTATGTCAATGTTCCACATCTGACCACGAGTATGAACAATCAGCACATCACATTCTCTGGGAGTGCGATCTCTGGCGAAACGAGCGTAACCTTATGTCAAACAGTTTGCAAGTCACCTGTGGGGTAGTATACTATACGGACCTTGTAGCAACTCGAGAAAATTTCCGTGCGTTCATGCGTTTCTGCCATACCTACTGTAGCAATCAATCTTAACGCTCACATATAGGCCCCGTTAAGCTCTTCCGTATCCGTGGTGCCGTACTGCTGCGCTATCGTAGCTGTACTCCTGTTTACTTATTGGCTGACTAGTCATTTTGTTTTCCTGTCTCCCGCTTTGCCTGGGAGGGAAGTGGAATCTCTCTTTCCAACTCCTCCTCTTTAATCTTTTCTAATTAAATTTGTTGCGGGTCCCTAGACAATTAAAATCATATCCCGGGACTGCCTGAGGGTCAAACCTCGGTGTCATTTATGGAGACCATTGTGGATCCTGGCTTACAGGAGTTACAATGGTGGGAATGTGTGGTGGGATTAGTCCCATATAAGATGACACCCTCATCACGGTGAGGGGGGCTGATTTCCGGGGAGCCGCCCGACTAGCAAGGATTGGAGTAGCGCTCGTCGTCGACCGGATAGGCATGTTGGGCCTGAGGGTCTCAAGGGCGAAGACAGAGGTCCTCCTCTTTTATGGTCCAAGCCGAGGTCTCCCCCGCAGAGCACAGATCAGTGTGTCTGGAGTTGCCGTGCCGGTGCAGACTCGGATGAAGTACCTGGGTCTGCACCTAGATAGTAGATGGAGCTTCGGGCCGCACTTTGCTCAGCTAGTCCCTCGACTCGCCAAGGCAGCCGCGGCGTTAGGTAGGCTTCTGCCAAACACTGGAGGCCCTGGATCGTCCTGCCGGCATCTGTATGCCGGTATCTTGCGGTCTATGGCACTGTACGGTGCCCCTATCTGGGCGGAGTCTCTCACCGCCTCCAATAAGGCTAAATTGCGAAAGGCGCAGAGAGCCATGGCGGTGAGAACAATACGAGGGTACCGTACGGTGTCCTGGACTGCAGCCACACTGCTGGCGGGCGATCCACCCTGGCCTCTACAAGCTAGGGCGCTTGCAGAGGTCTACCGACTCTGCGCTGCGGCGCGGGTCAGTGGCGGAGGTATCACCACAAGGGGACTGAGTAGGGCAATAAAAACGGCCCGAAGGATAGTTATTCGGCGCTGGAGGGAGGAATTGGAGTCCCCTGTAGCAGGACGGGGGACTGTAGAGGCAATTGCGCCCCACCTCCACCGCTGGATGAAACGAAAGCACGGCAACCTGACCTTCCGGATGACGCAGGTACTTACCGGACACGGGGTCTTTGGTAAGTACCTGCATAGAATCAGGCGTGAGGAGGCCCCCGGATGCCATGAGTGTGGCGCGCCAAATGATGATGTGCATCACACCCTGGAGATATGTCCCGCCTGGGGGCCTCAGCGCCGCGACCTGTCGGCGGTCATAGGAACGGGCCTGTCGTTGTTGACCATCATAACAAAGATGCTCGACAGCGACAGGTGCTGGTCGGCGATGGCCTCTTTTTGCGAGGAGGTCATTGCCCGGAAGGAGGCCGCGGAGCGGGAACGCGAGGCACTTGCGTCCGCTAACTCGCTCCGTAGGCGGCGGCCAGGGAGGGGGAGGCGCCGATATGCGCGTCTCCTCCCACCGCCTTGAGTGACGACAGGACGTGGCCCGACGGCCTTGCGTAGGAGTGTCGGGGATCGAATGTCATTAGACGATCTCTCCGGCACTCCGTAAAAGCGCGGTAGGGACCGCTGTTGGTTTTAGTGGGTATTCCGGTTGCATAGGCGACTGGTGAGTCCCACACACTCCCCTCGTCTGTTGCCGGCGAGGGGTAGTGCGTAAATTGCATTTCCACAGCGTTAACAAAAAAAAAAAAAAAAAAGGCCGTTGCCTATCGTGAAGAAAATACTCTTCTTAATCCTCGTTTAAAGGAGGACATGTCATAGCGCTATAGGAAACACAGCAGCAGGTAGCGTATTCCAGAGCTTTCACGTATTTAGGAGAAATGATCGCTGGAAACGTATAGTTCAATACCATAACGTTTCTATGTGAAATGGATGAACCCTGCTATGGTGTCGCGTAGTACGTTGGTAAAATGGTGACGGTAGTACCAAGTCAAAGAGTTCCTCACAGCACTCCCCATGAAAGAGTACACAGAGTGACACAAAGTCTCTCCGCCGCTTCAGTGATTTCAATCTGTCCGTAAGATTGGGATCCCCGATGATGTTTATATGATAGTTGAAGCTTAACAGCAGCGTGCTGTAGGACCATTCCTATTCGATTACAAAGAAGTCTCACGATCAACGTTGGAGGACAATGGGCTTGAGAAGAAGAACAAGTACGATGAAGCGAAAGTAACACAGGGAAGATTTCCATTCTTATAAATCATAAATCCGTTCTACGTGCATACCGACCTATAATATAGTAGCCACTTTGATATTTATGCCTAATAATTACTTTGTTTTCTTTAGGTTCCCATCTGTACAGAATATATTTAAATACTAGCTGACCCGGCAAACTTCGTACCGCTATAATTTTTTTCGTAAATATATTTTCGAAATTGCCGAAAATATAGTTTGTCTATAGCTGTCCTTTGCGTTTTGTTATTATATGTCCGTTACGTTTTGTTATACCATAGTGACTTGTATTCTTTTTGACGTTTTATGTCACGTCAAACGGGAAGACGGGAACGCAATCGAACGGGATAAAAAGTATCCTATGTCCATCTCCTGGTTGTAAGCTACCTCCCCACCAATTTTCAGCCAAATCGGTACAGCCGTTCTTGAGTTATAAATAGTGTAATTAACACGACTTTCTTTTATATATATAGATATCATTTATAAAATTTTTACTCTATTCTCGATTAGAATTAATAATTTTTCATAAATAATAAATAATAGAGAACTTGGCATATTAATTAAAAAAAATACAGAAAATGATATGATATTAAAAGTCAAAAAATGGATAAAATGAGTGCAGTAGTTACAGAGCTTATTCATAACAGACAAATAAAAATCTGTTCTTTTTATTATATTAGTATAGACAAAAGTTTATCCAGAAATTTGCTTATGTAATTGTTTTAAGTTAGTTTATAAAGTAGTTAGTTTATAGTAGTTAGTTTATAAAGTATAAATTTAACATCAGTAAAATCAAAAGAAAAGAAGTACTTTTCTTTTGATTTTAATTAAAGTAATTTAATTTAAACATCAGTATGTTTAAATTAAATTCATTTAATTATCTGGGGGCACGGCAGTGCCCCCGCCAAGTCGAGCAAAAAAAAAGTCGGGCAAAACGCAACACTGCCGTAACATACTTTTCTTGAAGGCATTCAGGCCATTTTCGACCCCCTATAACCTCGTTGTTAATAAAACTAGAAGCCTGAATTTTTAGTAACCCAGCAGGCCTTGTATACACATTGCGTATTTAAATTTTCATTCAATTTGAACCAATAGTTTAAGAATTATAACTAGTCAAAATTTCGCAATTTTGTCACTCACTGACTGACTGACCGATCATCAATATTAAAGAGGCACTTCTAGCAAACATAGAACCTTCAAATTTAGAATACAATTATTGTTTAGTGTATAAATTAAGGAAAAATTATGAAACATTGTAATTTTCGTCCAGTTGCCGAGATACACTAACTGCATAAATAATTTTGTAAACTCATATAAATATATAGCATTACAAATTTACATTTGCAGTTAATAAATGTAACTTTGTAAAAAAATAAGAATACATTTGTCGCCATCATTGCTTCCCTATAGGAATCGTAGCAACCGGCTAAAGACTGTGCAAATGGCGTAGTGGTTAAGATACCAACGTACCGTGCTAGTGTCGCGGGTTCGAATCCCATGCAAGACAACACCTTGTACGATCCACAAATTGTTGTTCTGAGTCTGAATGTAATTGTGTCGGTTAATTATATGTTCTTTCCGTGTGGTGACGAAGTAAGAGTACAATTCACCACTCTCTATCTTGCCTGTGGATATCGTATAAGTCGACTATGGGATATAATATGCACATACCATCTATGCAAGAGAAGGAAAACTCGAAATGAAACCCTATATCAACATGTCTGACCAGCATGGTATAGTGGGTCAAATTCCCTCCCATTGTGGAGGAGGCCCGAGCCCAACAGTGGGACATATGAGGGCTGCGATGATGATGCGATGTTGAATTATATGTTTGTAAAGTCCACCACAATATAAGGATTATTATTCCCTTAGTGCAAGGCGTTGTCATTTAAAAAAAAAGATTCAACAGGAAGGAGAGTGGGCAGCAGCTCTCGCCGGGGAAATATATGATATCTCACTGCGAAACCAACCCGCCTACCTAACATGGCGCCTACGTCATTATTCCTCATAAGGCAAAGAAAAATAAGCTCTAGTCATGGCAACTCTGTTACCCTTGAGCGTCGTTGGATGCAGGTGCCCCAGTACCGCACTTTATGGTGAAGCATGAGGGGGGGTCTATGTTCTACAGTGGACGGCGATAGGCTGAATGATGATTGGCATAATAGGTGTAGACAGATACGTAGATATAATTATGTTCAAAGATTACTTGTAAAATGGTCAATCAACTTAATGAAAAAGCAAGAGTGGGACGTGTCTTATGAAATTGTACCAAAATCTTCCAAAGTAAAAAAAAAACTAAATTGCCTGAAATTTATCTGAAAGAAAGAACGCCATCATTAGGCTCTATTGCCATCAAAGCGGAGAGGAGACTAGAGGAGATGTGTTTCGAAAAACCAATCAAATTTCTTTATTTCCACATCTCGCCGCTTAGTTTAGGTAGAATTGACTCAAGCGGAAAGGAAAGATGTCTCATTTTTCAGAGAGTGTGCTCTAAGAAAATCCTTTTGTTGGTATTCAAGAAGTAGAAGGTACCGGAAAGGCAAATAAGTAGGTCTATCTACAAAAAGAAATGAGATACCATCAAAAACAAGTCTTGTAAAAAAAGCCAAGCCTCGCAACTGAGTTCTTCTACTATAAAAATTTGTGAGATCCATGATATACCAAGTCAGTTAACTCATTCAGTCCCTGCTTAAGGGACCTTTCTTCTTAAGTTATTACGTAAATAGCTAACCTAACAACTTCTTATAGTGACCATATCAATATTAAAGTTCTTTTATGTTTTAAATAAATAGATTGACTTGGCAATCGCACTATGTTTAGTACAATTTAATATAATATGTATTACTTGTGAGGTGTGTTTTCATGCGATTGCCAAGTCATTCTGTTTATTTAAAACATAAAAGAACTTTAATATTGATATAGTCACTATAAGAAGTTGTTAGGTTAGCTATTTACGTAATAACTTAAGAAGAAAGGTCCCTTAAGCAGGGACTGAATGAGTTAACTGACTTGGTATAACATGGATCTCACAAATTTTTATAGTAGAAGAACTCAGTTGCAAGGCTTGGCTTTTTTTTACAAGACTTGTTTTTGATGGTATTGTAGGTATTCTTAATTTAACCACACTAGTAAATTTCACGACAAGCTTACATGCTTGAGTAAAGTAAAAAATTGTTTTTTTTGATTTAATAATCTATACCAATAAATAAAATTGGAGTGTCTGTTTGTAATGTCAAAATAATAGGCTTTTTTCATGCTCACTCGGTTATTTGCACGACACCTATGCCTAAAATAGCAATTAAAAATTTTTGTCTGTCTGTCTGTCTGTCTGTCTGTTTGTTCGGGGTAATCTTCAAAACGGCTGGACCGATTTCAAAAATTCTTTCACCAATGGAAAGCTATAATATCAGGGCGTAAACTAGGCTATATTTTATCCCGGTATTCCCACGGGAACGGGAACTACGCGGGTAAAACGACTATAACCTATAACCGAAGCGAAGCGAGGGCGGATTGCTAGTAATTAATAAGTATGATAGTAAAACTTTGGAATTGTATAAGGGTTTCATGTATTCGTTCACTTATACCAATAACGTAACTTCTAATTTTTTTTTATATTGAATAAGATGAATTACCTGTCTCAATAACATAATATAACTCATAAAACTTTTTCATGACATAAATGTAGGTCTTAGTATAGAAATAAATTCTGCGGTCTTATAGTAATAACCTTTTTCTTCGGAGGTCTTAAAATTCAATATTCACGGCCCTTGTAAACATTTCAATTTTCATATATAACGGTACTTAACAATTTCATATTTGCTTGTGAGAATAAAATCATAAAATCTTAACTGGTACTCACCCCAAATCATAAATATGTATTTGGTCGGTATCATGAACATAACAAAGCCGATAACCACGATTAGGAATATCGCAAGGCAGCTGAGAAATGGCACCGTAAAATTGAACAAGCTGCGAACAAAACACAACTTATAAATCATTCAATACATAATGCTTGTTTTCGTAAAGAACACGATTCATTGTTAAATTATTGAGAATATTCGTTAACTAGATGGTACCCGCGACTTCGTCTACTTGGAATTTATATTTAGTTTTTAGAATGTAAATATTTTGTTTTTCTTGTGGGAAGATTCGCCTAAGGAACAAAAGTAAAAATCATCATGATGGAGGCGCCACGAATACGGAGGAGACGTCTGTCGAGGAGAGGGTACTTCTTAAGGGGTATTCCGTCGGGCCGACCACTGACGATACGTCATTCTGCTCCGGTCGTCGGCCCATCGACGAAGGACGTGTCATGGGGGGGTTACGGGGTCGCGCGCGCCGCCCCTCTGTCGCCCTGGACGGAGCCGGGCAGCGGGTGAGCTGACCGTAGCCCAGCCCAAAAAAAAAATGGGTTGGTGAATACTTAGTCTGTCACGACACGGAAATTAAATATTGAATTGAGTTTTTCTAAATTTTTTTATATAACGGTTGGGGATGGGCAATAACTATTTAATGTAAAAATCTACCACTTCATCATATTTCATCTGATGCGAATGTTATGTTACATCGTGAGTTATTTGGGTTTCATCAAAATACCACACCAAGACATGACATGGCTATGAAAATAGCACTAAAAGAATACATCAATAATTAAGAGAGATAAATAACTTAATTCGCCCTCATCTCAGCCCACATAAGACTCAGCACATATACGAATAAGTTGGGTACAGATCCCCTCCACAATGGGAGAGAAATCGACCAACTGTGCTGGGCAGGCATGTTGGCATAGGTTTTTATGTTAGTTTTCCTTCTCTTGCATAGATATTAGAAGGAGAACTAACCTGGACCACCCTCTCTTTCTGTCCTCATTCCATTTCCCCCCAATCCTGAACTTACACTTGATAGTGAATTTGCTGCACCCCTGATAATACCAAATTTTACCTTTTACCGTGAGGTGGGTTGTTCACTCGTTTGCCCCGAAGGTTTACCGTTTTACGGTCGCATTCTCAATTCTTTAAGATTTTGGACTTACTTTTTAATAGTTTCACCGAGAGTAGCAAGATCGCCGATAAAGTTTTGAACTGTTTGCACCATTTCTTGTAAAGTGTTTATTTTTTGTCTCAGTGATTGCTGCTTTTCTTCCTACAAAAAAATTAAATTAAAGAATTGGTGAACTCTTGGAACCATTTGAAACATTTTTTGTTATATATATATATATAAGGTCCTGTGACCTTAAAGTTGGTTTTGTTTGAGGTTTTTGAGGTTTTTGAGGTTTTTGTTGATTACCAGATTTTTTAATTTTCTTATATTAAAATATATAAAATTTTTACATCTTTTACAAAAATACGTGGGTACGTGTACCCCTCTCTTGCCCGTGGGTGTCGTAAAAGACGGCTAAGGTTGTATGCAGATGACATCGATGTAACTGAAGGAAAATTTGGAATGAAACCCAACTTATGCCAATACTTCTGAGCAGCCTGGTATAGACGTTCAAATGATGAAGGGGGCCCGAGACCAACAATAGTACGTTTATGGGTTGAGATGAGGTGAAATAAAAATACATGTTCATAAATAATTAACAAAATGATCAATACATGCTACACGTTTATGATATTTATATATGGAACTTGGTGACAGAGAGTAGCTGCTCGTTGCTAGGCTTTGTATCATAATGTAGAGGGAGGTGAAACGTATAGTGTGTGCGCCACGTCATCATGAATTTATTCACGAACTCATTTCAATTCTATTACTGATATGATTTGAATCAATTTTATCTAAACGTTCAATAATCCTCTTAAGGGGAACGCACACTTATCCGCGCTGAATGCGTCGAATGAGTCGAACGAAACGAATTTTAGAATTCTGTATATGAAATCGCATGAAATCTCGCACACTTGACCGCATCGAATCGTCCGCATCTGGAAGACGATTTCTATACAAAATTCTAAAATTCGATCCGTTCCACTCGTTCGGTGCGGATAAGTGTGCGTTTACCTTTAAGGTAGGTTCAATAGACACGTGATATCACGAATCGCGGCGCGTCCGATTGAGCTTCGCGCCGTAAGAAGATGGTATCCTTTAAAAGTTGATGACTTCGAAGGATCCGCGTGAACGCTGTGGTAATGACGCGGGCTCGGGCTGTTAAATATATTCAACGTCATACATTTCGGGTGCGTTGCTTATCTTGGTCTGTCTAGGTATGCAGTGAAGAAGCTTTAAGGCGAGCGCCTAGTACTTGCAACCTTTGTTTATATTTCATAACTTAAACGTCTAGTTGGATGCGGTTATTTGCTATAATTCTGGTTTGATATTTTTTTATATTTTAAACCCATATACGTCCCACTGTTGGACGCGAGCCTCCTCCTCAATAGGAGAAAGATTGATCTACTATACCACGCTGGTCAGATGTGTTGATACAGAGTTTTATTTCACGTTTTCCTTGTCTTGCATAGATGCTATTTGCATATTTAATGCCTTAGTTGTCTTTTACGACACCCAGGGTTAAGAAAAAAGGTGGTGTATTATATCCCTTCACTTTCGACATCTGTACTGAGCAGACGTGGTCTAAGATTTTAAATTTCTGTGATATAATAAATTAAATAAATTATTTAATTCAAGTTAAATAGTCACTGCTACCAGGAGTGCATAATCTCAGTGAAATTGAATATTTTTTAACATGCTAAAATTAAAATTTTGGCTTATGAAAAATTTTACATCACATTTGTGGTTTTTGATATATGATTTTATAGACCTTTATACTATTAGTTTGTTGCCCAAAGTATTCCTTCTAACGTGCAATGATAAAAATTATGTGCATGTGGTTTACTAAACTCTGCGTTCATAACCAATGCAAGGTAAACGATGCTAGATTGCTAGTTAAAAATATACTCTGTTTCCCTTATATATCAAGGAAAAACATAATATGTCCTCTGCATTCAAATCAGAATCGGAGCATAATAATGATGATAATGTTGATATTAATTATGTTTATACTTATATTCAGCAATATGTTATAGTAGATAAATTATTTTACCTTTTTAGGTTCCTCGTACATGGATAATAGGCCCTTTTTCCCTGTATTACAAAAATATTATATATTAGCAAGTAATATCAATTTTTTTAAGTATATAATGTAACACTACCTTCTTTTTATTTAAAGAGATATTGTAACTGACAAAGAAGGAAGACTCATAGAAAACCCCATATCAACCTATCTATCAAGCGTAAGACGTTAGGCCATTTGCCTTCTTTCACTGTAAAAGAATGATGTTTGAGAAGGGATTAAGTATTATTGAAGTATGTATGGATCTCCTTTTGGTTCACGGGATCTTCCCCAGAGAAGATGCCCGGTCTTTTGAAAGGCTTCTTACATGGGGATGTGGAACCAATATACAGAGGTCTGTGAAGAAACTTAATGTTAAAATGGGACATCTACCAATGAGACTTCAACTTTATTGATTTATAAACCGTCATCTGCCTTCAATCCCTTGCATAATATTGAACGGTGGCAGACGGTGAGTCGTCAACTCACTGAATGGGCGCCACAGATACGCAGGCCGTACGAGCAATTCAATTATGATACACAATTCTTTTTAAACAAAATGTTATTTATACGTTGTTGTTCCGAGTCAGGTTGTAATTTGTGCTCATTTTCTTCATTGCATGTTTGAAAAGTTTCTCGCGAGGGAACAATTTATTGCTAAGTACATTTATGTGATTTTATTATAAAATTAACGTAATAAATCGGTAATATAGAAAGAAAAGAAAATTCGAAAAATTCTATCGATTCTTTTGTTCGCTAATCATTAGAAAGGACGCGTTCATTTTATAATCATCTCGGTTCATATACATCCCACTGCTGGACTATAACCTCTAACACATCATCAGCATTATTATCGCAGCCCACATACGTCCCACTGTTGGGCTCGGGCCTCCTCCACAATGACATATTGGTATAGGGCTTCATTTAGAGCTTTCCTTCTCTTGAACAGATCTCATGTGCATATTATATCTCATACTCGTCTTATAAGACATCCAAGGGCAAGATAGGGAATGGTGAATTGTATTCTTACTCCGTCACCACACGGCGTCTACCACCACATAAGTCACACTTCTTACACAATAGGAGGGAATTTGAACTACTAGGTATACCGTGTTAGTCAGTCATGTTGGTACAAGGTTTTATTTCAAGATTTGCTTCTCTTACATAAATTTTGTATATACAATTATATAACACAGTCGTCTTTTAACATCCCCACTGTTAAAATAGGGAGTGGTGAAATGAATTCTTGTACCGTCAGCACACGGAAAAGTACAGATCCGATACTGAGTGACAATTCCTTGTCATTATAGGAAACGCTATATTAAGTACTAAACATACCATGGATAAAAGTCTTGGGCCTAACATCAAATTTATAAAAAAAAAAATGCCTTACAATGATAAACTAGGCTAAATTAAGCTTAAAGTAATGCACACATTGCAACAGCTAAGCAATTTTTAAAGTATCACTTGAAATCATTTATTAATGAGAGAAAGAGACAGAATCATAAATGCGGTAGCAAATGATGGCTGTGTTTTATTCACTCATATAGCTGTAGGCTGAAGCGAAAAATAAAAAAAAATGGTATTATATAGCTACATTTTTGTTCACGGGATCTTCTACAATAAAGCTACACGATCCTTTGAAAGGCTTACATGGAGATATAGATCCACCACCCTGAGGCCTTTGGAGAAATGTAATCTAAAATTGCGATGGGACATCTACCCATTGGTCATTCTGTACCTGTATATAAGACTCGTGGACTGCTAAAGATAGGTATATTATTTATTATTTTTACTATTCGTTCGTATGGTTACTATTCTGTGTGGTGACGGAGTAAGAATACAATTTACCACCCCCTATTTTACCCGTGGGTTTCGTAAGAGACGAAAGAAAAGGAAAATTTGAAATGAAACCCTATGCCAACATGTCTGATCAGCGTGATATAGTAGGTCAATTTCCTTTCTATTGTGGAGGAGGCTTGATCCCAGCAGTGGGACATATATGAGCTGAGATGTGACGACTGTTAAAGTTACGTATGTAAAGTAGTAGCACCTTGGAAGTTAGTATTCTAAAAACATACTTCAAAATATTCCTTACAGTAACCAAGTAAATAATATTCTGGAGGTCGGTACCAAATGAATGGTATAAGCAACAAGAGTGGCAACATCCATATCTTGAAGAACCAACAGAAGAGCAGCCATATTATTAATGTTACGAAGTTCATCTTCGGAGATTCCCATTCCAGGAATGTTCTGCAACAATAAATAAAATATTAATTTGACATTAAAAAAAGTGTGCGTGTGTGTGTACTTATCAACATACGTGCCAACGCACGTAAGAAGTTCTTTGTCGTAACGCGCTCATCAATTTATAAGATTTTATTACGTGAAAAATCATAAAACTCAATCAAGCAGTTTCGGAGTAGTTTGGTTACAAACATTGTGAGACGCCATAAGCTAAAACCGGCTAAGTGCGAGCCAGAGTCGCGCACAAAGGGTTCCGCTTCCGTACCATTATCTATAAAAGTTTTTGTATGGGAGCTCCCCTTAAATATTTATTTTATTTTGTTTTTAGTATTTGTTGTGAAAGCGGCAACGGAAATACATAATTTATAAAAAATTCAACTGTCCCTCTATCGCGGTTCTTGAAATACAGCCTGGTGACAAACAGACGGACGGACAGACAGACAGCGAAGTTTTAGTAATAGGGTCCCGTTTTTACCCTTAGGTACGGCACCATAAAAAAGCAAATTTATGAAAACGAAAATTTTCTTTTCTTAATATTTAAAAATGCCCCACGGATTTTTAAAATGAGTAATAAATTTATATTTTAATTTTTATTCGGAAACATTTTTTTTTTCACTTGTTATCTCTTAAGACAATTAAAAATCAACAAATATGATAACTTTATACTTTGATACTTTTTAACTTAACTTTAATATAAATAATAAAGCTATTTATTAAATTATCAACTTTTTTAAAAGTACACTAGTGCACAACACTAGGCAAACCTACAACGAAGTAGAAACGAATTTCATTATCAATGAATGATTGAGTTAGTAATAATCTAAAATTGTATTAATACTGACGTAAACATTGTTTTGAATTCATCAATCATTTAGTACCATTTTAGTATAACGAGTTACGAACTTTCAAACGGAATTATTCATATCAGTGAGATTCCTTCGTGTAAATTAAAATGAATCGAAGCAAATACAGTTTTATAAAGGTTCTGTTCATGCATGCTGTAAATTGACCTAGTTTTAAGTTCCAGGCAATTGTAGCTGTAACATAGGAAACTCACTTTATTTCGTTATGAGATTTCATATCTGTATTAATTTATATTTTAAGAGTATTATATGGATTCTGATAAGCAATAATATGTTAACCCTCACAAACTTCATTTTGAGAAAATGGCGTTTAAAGTTTTAAAACCAATTCTTAATTAGTTTGTTTGAAAAAATATTTATCCACCGATTCTTTCTATATTTAATAAAAAGAATTAGAAATATATTGCCAACATAAAAAGAAAAAAAGTTAGTATATTTTTAAATAAAAAGTATAATAAAAAGTTAGTATATTAAAGTAAGTATATCCACAAAAATAAAATATTTGCTTATTACAAAATATGGAACACACTAAAATAATCGAAACATGAACTTAAGGAACTTAACACTATTTTCCTAAATGCTCGCACTAATATTTAGTGACACATTAAGGAACATAAATTAATATTGATAAACATATGTTATCACTTATAATGAGTAAAATGTTTTAAGTAGAATTATTAAGATATAATTTTTTTAATTGTCCTTTTATTATTTGAGAAATACAAGAAACCTTAACTATTTCTAAACAAATTGTCTATCTGATGTAATAAAAAATATGTTTGGCGCTGCGTAGAATAACTGAATGTGATTTAAGTAATACACTGTATGTATTGTAATGTCAAGCCTCATAACATATCTGTCGTCACGATAGATGGCACATTTCGAATTTGAACTACGTTAAGAAACTTTAAGGATTATTAAAAAATATTGTATACTTGGCTCCCAATTTGTTTTATGATATTTATCCATTTTCTTTCATACTTAACTTATTCAAGTAACCTAATACTCTTTTCCAGAATGTTAAATCCGTGATGCATTGTCAAAATATATCAATATCTTTGATTTTGACTTTTGTGGGTTGACCACGGAGCATATACAAAGTACTTATGCCGTGGGGTTGACACATTATTGCTTATCAGTATCCATATCGAATTCAGTTAAAAATATTTTAAATGTACTATTATTAGAGGCTTTTTTGTGGGTGGGTTACGGTCAGCGCATTCCTCGTTCCACGTGACAGTGGGGCGTAAGCACACATACCCTTAATCCACCCGTATAGCACTAGCCCAGTCATATTAGGGGTTTCACCTCTGAATGAAAGATAATAAGCTGTAAATTGGTCAGTCTTTTGATGTTCTGATAATGCAATAGCTGTCTTGATGATGACAATATTAGCATCATCTCTGGCTTGTTTTGTTGTGATATTAACAGTTTACTGATAACAGTGATAACCGTAGCCTCACGCTTGACCTTGCATTAGGCCATATATGACTGTACGCGGCGCACTCTTCGCGGTCTACCGCAAAAACGGTTGATCGTATGAAAATGAAGTTCAAACAAAAGTTGTAGAGAATTTTATACTCTACAACTTTTATAATAAGTGTAAATCTCATTTAAGCAATAGAAAGCGAGATATTCACGAAAATCCGATTATTACGACCTTTGACCTTCAATATCTTAAGACGCGGATACGATAGCACTTGTGACTTTTGAGACAATATTTAGAACGACAAAACAAAAGTTTATACCAATTTACAGCTTATTATCTTTCATTCCGAGGTTGAGCCCTTTTTTTACCTAATATGATTGGGCTACACGTCGCCTACGTCGTTGGGTCGACCACCGGTGCAGAGTTCCTTGACTGCAGTGGTACTATTATTAGAGGCTGCGTGTGGCCGAACCGGGGATTTAGTCCGGCATCCGCGGAGAGGTTAGCCTCGCGATGCGGGGAGACGTCGATGGGAGAAGGTACTTTCTCGGGATAATATTATATTTTTATATTATATATAATATTATATTTTTATATTATTATTTTATATTCCATCGGGTCGATCACTGAAGTGAAGGAACTCTTGCGCCGGTGGTCGGTCCAACGACGAAGACGACGTGCTTTATGGGTGGGTTATGGGGCTGCACGCTGCCCCTCTGTCGCCCCGGCCCAACGCAAAAAAAAGTACTATTATTACAGATATTAAAAAAAATACTAGACTGACACACGATATGTATTAAAGTGATTCCCATATCCATTTCAATTTCAGTAGAGATATTGACTACGTAATAATAGGTTGGAATTACCATTTAAATCAAAATGGTAAGTACTACTTCTCTCTTAGATATAACACATACAAGCAGATAACATCATTGAAGTTTAATTTGAAATAAAACCCTATGCCAATCGAAGCGATATAGAAGAAGTATAAAGAAGTATGAAATATAGTAACTTATATAGTTTCCAGACCGGAAGATTATTGAGCCTTCACCTTCTCTTTACACTTTTGAGAATCCTACCATGTATGTACCATTGAATTTTGCTTAATTCGAGCTCGATGACCCTCACATCAGTCTTGAGTGTCCAAATGTTATGTGTTATTCTTTGGTTGTTGCTGGAGATTTTTAGCAACCCCTATTCCATCGCGACTGAGATAACCACTTAAATTAGCCGGTAGGATACCGGAGCTGATGATGTTTCCTAGGAGAGAGCTACTACCTGACCTCCTAGTGAACTCTTAGTCGATTCTTACGACTCCCACGGGCAAACATAAGGTGGCGACAATTGTGTTCTTATCCCATCGCCACACGAAATTATACATATGCATCTTAGCTATATGCTTCAGTTTTCACTTTTGACATTATCAAAAATATCCCGAACGTTCAAGCCAGGTCGGGTGGAAAAGGTCTAAAATAGAACGATTGTATATATATATCTGATGTTTACGCGAGCAATACACATTGTAAATAAAACTACTTTTACCGATTTTATCGCGTTTGTATTGTGTATATATTGTGATCACTGGTGGACTGGACAGTCTGCCCGTGACCATGAATGCTGTAAAGTGTTCGAAACGTCGGGTAATCCTAAATCAAATACAAACGCGATAAAATCCGTAAAAGTAGTTTTATTTACAATTGTATTGAAATTACTCACTTGAGAACTTTAACTGCATCTAATATCCAATTTAGTACGCTCTTAGCTCGCGATATATTTCTTGCAAATATATGTCTGTCAAATTTATCTTCAATCTGAAGGTAATTTATTTCTTTCGGATTTATTACTCGATGTGAAGCTCTTATCTAGAAATAAACAATTGGCATAACAATATAATGTTTCCATTTTCTTATATCAATCATTGTGTTCAGTGTCAATGAAGACATTAGTACAGAATATGTAGAATATTATCTCATCATTATTTTAGCTCATATATGCCCCACTGTTGGGATTGAGTCTCATTCTTAATAGAGGATAAATTGACCTACTATACCACGCTGGTTAGACAGATTGCTTAGTTTTTCTTCTCTTATACAGATATTCTATTCCTTAGTCGTTTTTTACGACACACACGCGGTCTAGATAGGGAGTAGTGTATTGTATTCTTACTACGTCAATACAGAGAAAAAAAGCATATGTACTATATCATTTACTAGTTACATAATTTCGTGTGATGACGGAGTAAGAATACAATTCACCACCCCCCTATCTTACCCGTGGGTGATCGTACGAGACGACTAAGGGATATAAAACACATATAACATCTATGCGAGAGAAGAAAGAGAAAACTCGAAATAAAACCCTATACCAACACGTCTGACCAGCGTGGTATAGTAGGTCAATTACCCTTCCATTATGGAGGAGGCCCGAGCCTAACGGTGGGACGTATATGGGCTGAGATGATGATGATGATGAATTTACTAGCTGACGAAACAGATGCTAATGTGTTCCAATCTAAAAAATTAAAGAAATTAAAATCGATCGCCGTGCCACCTACCGGATCCAATTATTAATCTAAAACATTCCCGAATCCACTGGAACAAACACAAAAAAAAATATCAATGTCGGTCCAGCCGTATAAGAGAATTTCAGTCACATACGTACGGAGCGAAGTATTTTAATGTTAATTATCTATATTCCTTAAATTTCATTTGAAAAATACTAGCTGTTTCTCATGCGTGGATTAAAATAATATATATTTATTAATGTTATTATTTTCATTCAACAGCCAGGTCACCTGGAGGCTTTAATAATATATCCATAAAGAGGCTCGCGTTAGGTAGTTAATTTGAGGGTCTGAGGCATAAGGTGGCGTTACCCGACACGGCGCGCATCGTGAGAAATTTCCTCTCTTTCCAGCCCTAACTACCCTCAGTTTGGTCCCTGTATTCGCTACTAGTGGGTCAACATACTTTTTATATTTTTAAATGTTTTATTTTTCTATATTATAAGTTAAAATGTACTTAGTAGTTAGGAAATTAAGCAAAGATACTAATATTAATAACATCCACAATACATCAACCACTGTGTTTCTTATTTCTGTATAAAAATGTTTTATACTAAAATAATCTATTGTAATTGCTAATAGGTAATAAATGCGATTATGAGAGTCGTATAGGGATAAAGGTGGCAATTTGTTAAAGTCAAAAATGTGATTTCGATTAGGTTCATATAAAAATTTTAATGGACTTTTGACGAAAATGTCAAAATGTTGTGTGGGTCACAAATATGTGATGATTGAAATTTTATTCATATAAAATTGCAAAATCACTAATTATAGTGTTTTTACAATTTTATATTATATCATTATATAATTATATCACTATTAGATCACATTCATTAGATTGCGTGTATTTTTATGTACCCTCAAAATTTCCAGAGAAAGCATGATTTGGTTGTCAGCAGTCATTGGTAACGATTATGACTAGGCTGAAGAGTTAGTCTCTTCAGCCTAATCGTAAAACGACGTCAAAAATTAATAATTTGTGAAGAAAATTATAACTAGAAGGGCACCAATAGCTCATATCTGTAGCTAGTTACTAATACAAAACACTAAAGACGAAGAATAAATTTGACATAACTGTACTAAAGTTCCCTTTTTGGTGCAAAAATCCAATAAAGTAGCAGTTCAGTATTACATCCAGCAATCATTTGATATGAATTTATTAAACTGCCAAAATTAATATTTTTATGGAGTCTACAACACTTGAGCCAGAGAGCAATACCTGCACCTGATGCCACCCTAGCAGAGGCTGCGGGTGACCGGACCGGGGATTTAGTCAGTCACCCGCGAAGTGGCTGACCGCGCGACGGCGATCGACGTCACCGAGGGAAACGTCGAGAGGAGAGGGTACCTCGCGACCGGGGTATTCCGTCGGGCCGACTACTGAAGACAAGTTACCCTGCACCAGTGGTCGGCCCAACGACGAAGGCGACGTGTCACGGGTGGGTCATGGGGCCGCGCGCCGCCCCTCTGTCGCCCCGGACGGATTCGGGCGGCGGGTGCGCTGACCATGGCCCACCGCAAAAAAAAAAGGGTAGACACAAGGATAATACTTTCGAAATATTTCAAATGAGCACCTTTTTGAAAAATCGATTCCCAATTTACCCAGGTATACTCGTATGTGAGCCCTTAATTCAAAATTCAGATATTCAGTTTTGATGCTATACAACTCATACATTGTAAAATAAGTCTAAATTTTTGAAGTAACCCTTCTTTTGGCGCGTTAGGGAAAATGATGAGAGTAAAGTTTTATGATGCGCGTGAACACCGTCTTTTTTATACTTAAAGATGCCAATTACGTGACTGTAAAATATTATTGGTTTAAATATTAAGGGTTTGAGATTAGCACAATGGCCATACATTACATTTATTTAAACAAAACATATAAAATCCTAAATAAATTGGTTACAATGAGTTCCAATAATCAGTACTTTTATTCATTTAAATTCAACCACATTTTCTCAGCAGATGGATTTTAAAATACTTACGAGATTCCAAGTAAGTTTTATCTCAACTAATATCCTCGGATTATTCCCACGGGCTCGGTCTCTTAAATTAGCATCTTTAAGGGCGTACCACTTTTTTTCCTCATTTTTAATTCTGAGTAAAGGTATTAAAATTTTCCCTGCCTCTTCTGATTTCTTCTCATCGTAGACTGTGATCTCTAAAATTGAGGTAACGTCAGTTATGTCGCTGAAAGCAAAATATAAAATGAATCTGGGGATTAAATATATTTTTGTATTTATATCTAAATTTTCTCTAATCAGTTCTCTTCGACGTTAGTTCTGTGTTATTGTACTATTTACATCTAATTTAGGTTGGTTAAATATTACAGATTCATTATCATCAAAGCTCATATACGTCCCATTGCTGGACTCGAGCCGACTCCACGCGATAAAATCCGTAAAGTAGTTTTATTTAAAATATTACTGAGAATTTTTTATGGAATATTATATAACGCCGACCCATAATTACAAACCGAGATCTTAATTTTCATCATGTCGGCTTATATACGTCCCATTGCTGAGCTCGAGTCTCCTCTAGAATAGGAGGGAAATTTACCTACTATGCCACGCTGGTCAAACGTGTTGGGATAGGGTTTTATGTCGAGTAGAAAACTCGACTTCTCTTCTTCTCTTGCTATATTATATGCGTATTGTATTTCGTTATTTCGTAGTCGTCTTTTACGACACCCACGAGCAAGAGAGGAGATGGTGGATTGTAGTTTTACGACGTCTCCAAATGATCGACCTTGATATTTATAATGAAATATTTGTCGTGATTAAGATGCCGACCTATAGCGCCAGTGTCAAGGGTTTTAATCCCACGCAGGACAACTCTTTGTGCGATCCAAAAACTGTTGTTTTGAGTCTGAATGTAATTTGTGTCCGTTAGTAATGTTTGTAAAATCCCTCGCAATACTTAATTACTTAGTGCAGTGTGCTATATATTATTTACATACTTACAATGTAAATATTTTCATCCAGTTAGGATCGTTTGTTTTAAACTCTGTGTGAGTTTGTAGTCGTTCGTTATTAAGCTGTAATACGCAGTAACAATCTTGGCTCGATAAACCTTTTGCACCATAAACAATTACCGAAAGATTGCCAATATTTGATGAGTTGTCCTTTAGATGGTACCAAGCCTGCGCATAAAAGAATTAATTTTTAAATTCTCTACACGTAACAATAAGCCTTGATTGGGATTTAATGACATAAATACATTTTGCTTGATTTTCTTTTAATCTTGTTACAATTGTAAGTCCCGCAGGATAATTTTTTGTGAGATCGACAAATATTTATTCTGGGCTTTTTTTTTTTGGGGGTGGGCTGCGGTCGGCGCGCTCATCGCACTACTCCGTCCGGGGCGACAGAGGGGCGTAAGCACGTAACACCCGCAACCCATCCGAAAACCACGTCGCCATCGTCGTTGGGCCGACCACCGGAGCAGGGTTACTTGACATCAGTGGTCGGCCCGACGGAATACCCCCTATTGGGGTACCCTCCCATCGACCGACGTCCCCCCCTCGGGGAGGACTTTCCTCACGCGGTAGGCCTCTCGGCGGGTGACGGACTAATTCCCCGGTCACGTCACCCGCGGCCTCGGCTAGGGCGGCATGAGGCGCAGGTAGTTGCGCCTACGCCGCCCCAGTTGCCAGCGGCGGATTGCCTCATCGAGGCTGCGCTCCTCACGCAGGCGATCCGCCGCCTCCTTCCGCGAGATCACTGTCTCGCAGAAGGCTGCGACCGCGTCCCAATTCCCGACGCTGTCGACCATCGCCCTAGCGATAGCCGGCAGCGTCAAGTCTGCACCGATGATTGCGACGAGTTCACAGCGCTGCACTGCCCAAGCCGCGCAGGCCTCGAGCGTATGGCGCGCCGTGTCCTCGTTGCAATCGCAGTGGTGGCAGGACGGTGTACTCTCCCTCCTAACGACCTTGTGCAGGTATTTGGCGAAGCACCCATGCCCCGTCAAAACCTGCACCAGTAAGAAGGAGAGCACCCCGTGCCGCCTTTCCAACTACTGCATCAGCATTTATTCTGGGCTTGAGCGTGACTTATGACCGTCGCTTATATGTTTGTAAAGTTCTTCGCAACAAAAGGACATAAGTCTCAGTGTTGTCTTTTCAAAAAAAAGGTTGACAAATAGTATTCGAAGTATCATATATAAGATAAACTCAACTCATTTAATACAAGTCCCACTACTGGGCTCGAGCCTCCTCCATACAACTTTATGCACAGCAATATATGGTGTGTATCTGATTTGAAAAGGATGTCTGAAACATCTGAATCTGAAATACCTTTATGAATATGTATTTAAATCACTGAGACTTAGCATAGGTTTTTAACAAAACCTAGCATTTTATGTGCTAGGTTTATTTAAATCTACTTTTAGAGCGAAATATGATTGCCACACATGGCACATTTATTATCAACCACATTTATTATCAACGTATTAAATCGAATTTATCTATAAAAGAATTCCAATAGATGACATGTTCTACCGTAGAGATAACAATGTGGCGGGCGGGAATACCTAAGAAGGAGTCTCCCACTTGAGCTGGGTGGGTATTTACTACGTCGACGATACACTCGTCACAGCGTGGGTTGGGACGCTAGAGGACGCGGCACGTCTGACAATTTTCGGCACCGAAGAGATTGTCAGGCGGATCGAGGTGTTGAGGTTAAGGGTAGTCCTGGACAAGACGGAGGCCCTACTGTTCCATGGGCTCCGTATCAGTCCTCCCACCAGATTGGGTTACCATCAGCATCAGGGCCCATATGCCCATGAAGTACATGAGCCTGGTGTTCGACAGGCATTGATGGTTCCGAGTGCATTTCCGTCAACTTGCTCAGCGGCTTATTACCGCGGTATTCGCTCTTTCTTGTCCGATGCCGAATGTGAGTGGATCTAGCGCTATTTGCCGACGGCTGAGATAGGCGTCCGCCCTATCTTGGCTCATGCTGAATGTCGGCGGACCGAGCGCTACGTGTCGAAGGCTGTACGCGGGGGTCATCCGGTCGATGGCCCTGTACGGCGCTCCGGTGTGGGTGGGATCCCTGACCCTCCATCTGAAGGCTCTTTTATGGCGCCCACAGAGGACCATAGCAATCAGGGCCATACGCGGATACCGCACGGTGGCGACAAAGGCAGCGTGCCGGTTGGCCGGGACCACTCCGTAGGACCCCCGTAGGAGGCGAAGCTGCTCACCGAACTTTGGCGGGTGTTAGTGACACGGGTGGAAAGTGGCGCAGTTTCGCACAGCGAGATGACCGCCTGACGAGACGACGCCCACCGCGACGTCATAACATGTTGGGCAGTCCGGTTGGAGAGGCCTCGGTATGGTATACAGACCATCGAGGCCTTCCGGTCGGTGCTGATAGAGTGGTTGAGTCGGCGGCACGGGATGCTTTCCTTCTGACTGGTATTGACGGGACTGGGTTGTTTAGCCAAGTAGGTACTGCACACGGTCGTAAGGAGGGAAAGCACACCGTCATGTCACCACTGCGATTGCAACGAGGACACGATGCAGCACACGCTCGAAGTGTTTGCTGCATGGGTAGAGTAGCGTTGTGAACTCGTCACAAGCATTGGTGCAGACTGCGGGACGCAGTCAGCGCCTTCTGTGAAGCACCTCACAGAAGACGGTGGCGGAGCGTGCACTTGAGGAACTCTTCTAAGGCGATAAGATCCGCCGCCGGCGACTTGGGCGGCATAGGCGAGAATACCTGCGCCTGATGCCGCCCTAGCTGAGGCTGCGTGTGACTGGATCGGGGAACGAGGCTGACCGCATAAGGATGATGCCCCCTCTCCGGACGGAACAAACGCCGTATTTCCAAACCATAGCCCGACCAAAAAATACAGTTGATGTGAGCTCTGATTTTATTTTCACACGTAACACCCACACCTGTCTAATTGGTGTTACGATTTGAATGGACTTCCAGGAAATCGGTTTAAGTCCCACACATGGCAGTCACTTTCCTTTCGCAAGCAAGTTCTTATGAATATGTAGGTATTTACATCAAGAACTGCTTTGTAAAAACAAATGCTTAGTAACACAACAATTGGTAGCCCAATTTTCTAATATTTATGTTAACTGTTCGATTTCTATTTACCGTAGTGTTACACATTATAACTTTAAATCCAAATGTTCTTGAGAGCGTAAACGTTCAATCAAATAAACAAACTCTTCAACGTTATAGTAAAATAAATTTAAACAATCTGGGAAACAATAATAAGTAAACTAGATACTAGATTTCATTATAAAAACTAAAAATATGAACCTAATTTTAATGACTCGCAGATGGAAAAATTCAATTTATTCCAGCTTCACAAACAAATATAAAGAAAATTCAATACAGGGTTATTGTACGTTTTACATCAACAAAATCCAATTCAATCTAGAGGGTACATTCATCTCATCGCAAATATGGAGTCGAAATACTTACGAATTTCTTTTTGATTGTAGCAAGTTCCCTTTGCGTTTCTTGATAATCATCGAGATCCACAAGTGTGTTCGCTAGAGAGATCCCACTTATTGTAAGCAAAATAAATATTTGAGCCGTCGAGTTCCCTACTTCAGTCTCCAAGTTGATTCGCATTTTGTGTGTCCTCTCTTTTTCTATATCTGTTAAATCGATAAGGCTTCTGAAATAAGATATTTATTGCAAATCATGTAATGAAAAATTATTTAGAAATTAATGAAGTTTAATTAATTAATTTTAAAATCTCGTAAACGTCGTAAAAGAGTGAAGTGGGTAGTAGCATTTGTCTGGGTAATTTATAAAACTAATTGCAATCATAAACCCGCCTGTCAGTGATGGCGATGATATCTATCCTAACTATCCCCATAAATTAAGCCTATGTCCAGTAAAAGACAGATGAATGGAGGAATTAATTTTCACAGGACACAATCTGAATCAACTTGCACACGTATTAAAGCTCAGGTTGGCCTATTGTAGTGACCAGCTTCAGCCAACAGACTGTGTCCGTACTGGAAGGTCGCTTATTTCTGAAGAACAAGATCTTGTCCTATCTTCTTTAGAAGAACAGAGAAGACAATTTTAGATATTGTTTTTGCTAGGATGATGAAATGTGCTCGTCTTTATCGGCAGGTGAGCACTCATAATGGCAGAGTCCTTAAGCACTATCCAACATTCAATGAGTCTCCAGCATGATAAGGATGTAATACGTTTTTCTATTGCCTCAATTGCGAAGGTAGGCGAAGGAAGGCTGGTAATATATGAATGCGAAGATTTAAGTTTTCGTTATTTCTAACGACATAATTTGCAGCGCCAGTTTCAAAAATCCTTTCTTCTTTTCTAATCCATTTTTGCGTACTTGGATATACATTTTAATTGAGTGAAATAAAACAGCTACACCTAACTACATTTGTAATGAGATAATTTTACCTGCCAATACAAAAATCTTTGTCCCATAAGGACAGCTCCAGAATTTGATCCTCAAACAGGCTGAAATTAAATAATTCTTGCCATTTTGCTTCTGATGTGTTGCTTTTTATTAATTTTGATTTGTATTTATCTGGGCCCAACCTGAAGAAGCAAAAATGTAATAAGCTCCAGATTTTAGGTAATCTCGTAATATTTGCCGTGTGGTGACGAAGTAAGAATACAATTCACCACTCTCTATCTTGCCCGTGCATGTTTTAAAAGACGACTAAGGGATATAATATGCACATAACATCTGTACAAGAGAACGAAAATTTGAAATGAAACCCTGTACCAATATGTCTGATCAGCATGGTATAGTAGGTCAATTTCACTCCCATTGCGGAGAAGGCCCGAGCCCAACAGTGGGACGTATGTGGTCTGCGATGATGATGATGATATTATACATGGTGAAGATAAAATGACCGCCTAGTGATATCGTTATGAGTATTGTAGTGCTTAAAGTCCACACTGTAATTACCTACACTGACGTGTTCCCAACGGTTCTAGCTAGATTCAAGGGTTCGCCACGACTTTTACGAAATTGAGAAGTTCTGTTTGATAACAATATATAAAATGTACAATGTAATTTGAAATGGGTATATATATGCATACAATGAAACTTATATGAATACACAATTACATTTAGCGAGCGATTATTTTTGCTACCTATATGGTAGCAAAAATAATGTGCTTGCGTATTCTCAGAAAGGGACTGTGAAACTTTTTGTTAAGAAGTTTTTCTTTACGCCGCAGTAATTAAAACATAGATGTAAAAGTTAGAAACAATGAAACATGTAAATTATTTTTATACAAAGAAATAAATTAATTTCTATATAAATATATTTTTTTAATTTTATACGTGAGAGTCTCTATAATTGTCTATGGGGGAGATATCTAATTGCCGTGTGGTGACGGAGTAAGGATACAATTCACCATCCCCTATCTGACTCGTGGATGTCGTAAAAGACGACTAAGAGATAATATGCACATAATATCTGTGCAAGAGAAGGAAAACTCAAAATGAAACCCTATACCAACATGTCTGACCTGCAGGGTATATATAGTAGGTAAAATGCCCTCCCACTCCCAGCATGGTATAGTAGATCAAATGCCCTCCAGTTGTGGAGGATTCCCGAGCCCAACAGTGGGAGGTATGTGGGCTGCAATGATGATGATGATATATCTGAGTACTTATTATGAAGTTATTCTATAACAGTCTCATAACCAATATTACTAACTTACAGTAAATCTACTGTTAAACAGTAGATTTGCTGTTTTCACATTGATGCTCCTGTTTTATTTACCACTAGTAATCCGCCCTCGCTTCGCTTCGGATTCAGTCGCCTTACGCGCGTAGTTCCCGTTCCCGTGGGAATACCGGGATAAAATCTAGCCTATGTTACTCCCTGATATTATAGCTTTCCAATGGTGAAAGAATTTTCAAAATCGGTCCAGTACTTTTTGAGTTTATTCCTTACATACAAAAATCTTTCCTCTTTATAATATATATCATCATTTGCCTGCCCTTATCCCACGCTAAGTGGGGTCGGCACAACATGTACTTACCTTCCATAACCTCCTATCGGCCGTCATATCTGTACTCACCCTTTTCATACGCATGTCCTCATTCACACAGTCTATCCATCTCTTTTTGGGTCGCCCACGCTTCTTTCGTCCATCCACATTCATATCGATAACCCGCCTTATCACATGGCTTTCATCCCTCCTCATCACATGTCCATACCAAGACAACCTCGCGCTCCTAATCTTCTCTATCACTGGTGCTACTTTCATGCTTCCCCTAATATACTCATTTCTTATCTTATCTAACCTTGTGACCCCACACATCCATCTTAACATACGCATCTCTGTGGCGTGTAATCTTCTCTCATCCATCTTTTTCAATGCCCAACATTCAGATCCATACATAGCAACAGGTCTGATGACACTCTTGTATATTTTCCCCTTAAGTTTAATAATATATATATATATAATATATATATTTACCATTCCTAATCTTTACTCTTTTTGAAGTGATAACTTGTTATGGTACCGCTTGGTTAGTCTGTCTGGCTTCCCTTTTTATTACGTATACGGCAGCGGTAACCCACGCGTTAGCCGTATTGAAAATTATTATTTTGATATTATATAATATTAAAATTTAATATATTGTTACTTTTATAAGATTAAATAATGATACTAATAATATACATAAACAAACTTCAATTCAAAAACGTACATATTCAAGAATTTTAACTAAGAATAAAACATGTATTTTAAAATCAATAAAAGATTTTATTCTTTGACTAGCAACCCGCCCTCGCTTCGCTTAGGTTATAGGTTATAGTCGTTTTACCCGCGTAGTTCCCGTTCCCGTGGAAATACCGGGATAAAATATAGCCTAGTTTACGCCCTGATATTATAGCTTTCCATTGGTGAAAGAATTTTGGAAATCGGTTTAGCCGTTTTGAAGATTACCCGGAACAAACAGACAGACAGACAGACAAAAATTTTTTAATTGCTATTTTAGGCATAGGTGTCGTGCAAATAACCGTGTGAGCATGAAAAAAGCCTATTATTTTGACATTACAAACAGACACTCCAATTTTATTTATTGGTATAGATATAAAATAAGCAATGATTCATTGATTGAGAAATGTCTTGCTAAAAAGGAAAATGTGAAATATAGACAGAAATTTATAAATTTATTATTAAAAGATGGTAGGTTCAAAGATTGGTTAAAGACAATCATTATTTATATGAGGAAAATATAAAATATCCCTTTTTCAAATTACTTACTCTAGTTATTTTTTTGGAGTTAGAAACACTACTTATAGCGTTAAAATTACGTCCTTTATACACGCTTTAAGGCATAGGTAAAGAAAAGGTAAGCAGGCGTAACATGTCCAGATTTAATCACATATATGTATGCGACTAATCAAAGTTCCACACTACTAGCTTGTTATTCAAAATTTGCTGACAAAATATAAACAAAAACATCTTTTTTACCCAGTGTAGGATTAAATCCCAGGATATTGCTACAGTTTACTTAGGCCACTGTATCAATAAGGCAGTCAAATTTATAAGACAGTGAGCAATTAGACTAAAATATAAACAATTTTAAATGTTACCTAAAACGGGCATGTAAGAACCGAGATGTTTTGTCCTCTGAAATGGTTGTATCCAGGCCTGTGGCTTCGATCAAAGCAATAGTCACAGTTGCTTTTTTGGTCTTTTTTGAAGACTTTGGAATACTTTGTTTTGTGTTACTTAATATAAACTGTAAACAAATAATGGGAATGAAATAACATCTTTTTAAATTAAAAATAAGATTTTTCTTCTCATATAATGTAAATAATCATTGTTTGTTATATGTTAGTTACGGTCACGACTGTTACAATGTTTATACCCGAATTTAGTGTCCAAAAAACTCTTAATATTCATAATAGTAATATAGGTTAATAAAGAGATGTTAGTAGATAATACACTGAAATTAACTTTATAACAGGAAAACAATCTTTTATTTACTAATGCAAATACAATGAAAACTACCTTTTCGACCTTTTCTTTAGATTCCTTCTTTGCGTCCTTTGCCGCATTTTTCTCTTTATCTTTTTGTCGACGTTTGTCTTTAACCGCTGATATCCGAGAGCCGATTCTATTACGTATTGAATTTATTGAAGGAGGTGTGGGTGATGGCGGATATTCGTCGTATTCGACTACTTCATCTAATCTGTAAATACATCGAGAAATTCGTTATCATAAGGCAATTGCCTCAATTAATAAAAAAAAATCATTATCATATATTATTCCTCTGGTAATGATGGGTTAACTATAGAATGTTTCTGGTATCCCTTAATTTTCTCTGTAAGTATCGAGAAACCGCCTAAAGAAGCAGGTATTAGCGGTCTCTTGAGAATTTCTCAACGTCAACTACGGTAGCTAGCTCGCCGGCCAATCGCGATGATTATGAAATTACACATTTCTCCTTTGTGGAGTATGTTCAAAAGTATGTATGTCACCAGATTTATGGTTGCATGGATGAATTAAAATATCAAAAGAAACTTACGATTCAAGGCTCATTTGGGAAAAATTGTTACCGAAAAATGAATTTCCAAAATTATCACCATCTGTGTCATTTTCTTTGTTCGGCGTGGTTTCAGATTCTGATACACTTACATGACTTACATTAACATATTGCAATTTGAAATCACTTTGTTTAACTTCCTCGATAATTATACTATGTCTTACAGTTTCTCCATTTTCGGATGTCAGTGAATCGGTATCTCTTACATCAGCATTACTAGCGTGTCTGTGTTGTACAAACACATAATCTTCATTCAGTGTCGACAACGAGTCAACTGATTTAGATTTTTCAAGTTTTTGTTGCATTTCCACATATTTGTTTTGTATCTTTTCGTTCAACTTCGAAAAGTGTCGTTTATTTAGAGTTCCGTTCGACATTTTTAAATTTCCATACACAAAATATACTTTATATGTTACATGCCTGCGAGTATTTTACGCGACTGATAAGTTAACATTGAAATAGTTTTTCCTAACATTGATGATAAACTTATCAGTGATTATTGATTTACTGTTGTCTAATCTGCTTTCGTTTTCATACTTGCAAAGATTTTATGATTATTATAATCATTTTACGCCTTTATAATCGAATATAATATATTTTGTCATGTATTTTATAGTCGCATATGGCGAGCCTATTTTCCTTTTCTTTGGGTGGGCAATGGTCTGTACACGCACCGGCCGTTCCAACCGAGGTGATTGAAGGACCATACGCCACATAACCGGTCGTATTCCCTCCCCTTCACTATTGGACTGGCCACAGGTATCGAATTCTTGACCTCCTTGGCCAGCCTGCAGGGGAATCTATTGTATTTTTATGGTAGGGACACACCCCACACAATCTGGCGGCGACGGATGAGAGGTGAGCGGCCCCATAACTGAACGTGTTCCCTCCCCATCGCCATAGGCCGACCATTGGTATCGATTCCAAAACATCCGTGGCCGGTCCGGGTACCGAGCCATTCGACGTTGTTGTTGGGGCGTCGCCCTCATGCAGTCGATCTCTCAGCGGGTGGCGACTTAATTCTCGGTCCACCCGCGGGAATCTATTATCCTATTGATAACTAGATGTAATGTCCAACTTTGAGCTTGCTAATTAGAATATCTTGAAATCTTTGAAGAACGAGACAATGTACAGCAATTTTTTTGAAACTGATCATTGTTCAAATATCCAAATATCTAACAATTACTCACAATGATTTTTGTATAGATAAAATTAAATCATGCAGTATATACAGAAGTAAGTACTTCACTAGAAATTGTCTGAATTAATATAAAAGGTAAATGAAAGTGATGATTCTACTATGTACACACTTTATACATACATTTTCAATAGAATCGAACAAAATTAATCTGGACAACTTTTGTTTTATCGAGATACAAATTATCACAACCATTTTAATTTCCACGGGTATCGTGGAAGGCGACGAAAGAATGAAAGCAAATAACATCACTAAGGAAAACCAGCTTGACATAGTATAGGAATAGCGCTCTTTTTATAGAGTAGGCTCAGTTACTATTAAGTAGGATACACTTTGGCTGAACGCACAGATGCAAACAGCATATAAGGGTAGTTCTCATTTTTGGAAGAAATAAGTGTGACAATAATTTTACTAATCTGTTGTACTTATATATCGGGATTATAAATTGCGATATTAATAAATAGATAAATAACTATAAGTTCATACAATAAACATGTGAAATAATTCAATAGTTAATTTTTAATTAAATGTTAAATCATCAAAATTGTCCCTTCTGTGGATGTGATCACCCTCACTTTGTAAGGAAAAAAATTATAACTTCAATTTCTTATTTATACAAAAAACTATACCAATATTAACAATAGTAAATTTACTCATTAAATATTAAATAAATAATACCTATAACTATACAATATTCTTCATCTATTCATAAATAAAATTGTGATCAATTTTTTTGTCACTTCCACATCGTCGTTTATTAAAAAAATATTTTGATAGTATCGAAACGCGACTGAGCATAGACAAAGTAGCCATGCGCCATTTTGACTCGGCTGTCATTTGCTATCGGAGTTGTAACTGCTAAGAAATATAATGAAATAGTTTTCTATTCTCAAAACTCGTCAAGCATAAGTGGTCATAACAGTGTTCATTGTCAAAGGTATGTATAATTCAAATATGAAGCTTGGTTTTATGGTTTATTTGCGTTTATGTGTCACAATTACTGTGCTGAAATTTGAATTTTGTCGTGTGATTTGGAGGTTATGTTTTTGAGAGTTAAATGAAAAAATGTCACTTCCATGGACGTCACTTCTATGGATCCGTGGATGAAAATCTGTCCATGGATGTGACCATTGGCCCATGGAAGTGACAATTGCTTAGATACGCGTGCGAATGACAATTGCATAGATATGGGTGCTTTTTGCGGCATGATTAATTTATTTTAATTTTAGATGGCGAAACTTAAAAAGCATCCAAAAACTGCGGCAGAGATAGGTCAACAAAAATGTGAGTGTGAACGTAAACGAAGAGCACGTATTAAAGCCGATCCTTCTTTGTATGAAGCTAGTAAAGAAAAAGATACAGCACGATATGCAGACAAAAAACAAAAGCTACAAGTAAAGCTTGTTTGCGACATGACGCCGAGGGAACACCGGAATCAACGCAAAGAGTGGAGAGATCGCAAAGCCAGAAGTCGATTGAAAGAAAAGCGTAATAAAAGCCTACTTAATCACTTAAGAGAAAATATTCCTGAGACAACTGACGACGAAGTAGCAGGCAGTCGTAGGGGATCACCGTCAGTGTCGGTTAATTTTCTGAAGAAAATATGGCACGTCCTGAGTCTGGTTGCGCTCATAATTCCTTCACACGGTCGTCCAGATCGACACCTTTACAAGATAGTCCAAGTTCTTCACGATGTTCTCCAAGCCGACAGAAAGAAGAAGGTTCTAAAGTTGCACGGGCAAACCGTGACAAAACTAATCTAATAATAAATAAACAAAAAGAACAACTGAAAATTTTGAAGCAGAAAGTACATACTTTAAAAGTTAAATTATTACGAGCAGTTAACAGGAACGGAAATATGGTTACTACGAAAAAAAGGCCGGGTTTTTTTTTGGGTGGGTTGCGGTCGGCGCACTCCTCGCATCACTCCATCCGGGGCGACAGAGGGGCGTCTTCTATCGTCGGTCTTTCCTCACGCGGTCGGCCTCTCGTCGGGTGACGGACTAATTCCCCGGTTACGTCACCCGCGGCCTCGGCTAGGGAGGCATAAGGCGCAGGTATTCGCGCCTACGCCGCCCCAGTTGCCGGTGGCGGATCGCCTCATCGAGGCTGCGCTGCTCGCGCAAGGCATTCGCCGCCTCCTTCCACGAGACTACTGCCTCGCAGAAGGCTGCGACCGCGTCCCAGTTCGCCAGGGCGATGGTCAGCAGCGTCAGGTCGGCAGCGATGATTGCGACGAGTTCACGACGCTGCTCTGCCCAAGCGGCACAGACCTCGAGCGTATGCTGCGCCTTGTCCTCGTCGCAATCGCAGTGGTGGCAGGACAGTGTACTCCTTACGTACTTAGGAGGGACTTAACGTTAATACAATAAAGTTGATTTACAACTGATACAATGGTATATTTATTATTTCCAAACAACCAGCCTGCAATGTATCACTTCCAAGGATTTATTTAATATTCAGTATGTCACTTCCACAGATGTGAGGTCACTACCATGGAGGACATATTTTCAAACCCTTATAAATAATTATAATAAGTGCTGTAAGCTTGGAGAACAATTTTTTTTGGAAGAACTGGACCCAAACTAACAGAATCCATCATCACTTTTATCTAAAAGACGTTTACATTTTATTATCGGTTTTTTTAAACAAAAATGAGAACTACCCATAAAACACTTCGGTTTCCTACTTCAGCACGATTATACAAGGGTTTTTTGACGGGATTTTAATTGATTTGCTTTATTAACATTTGTTTCTATTCGTACTGTTAGGATTTGAAAATATTTATTGAAAATCATTATCGTATCTATAATGTAACTTTAGATTATTATCTTTAGCCAACTTATTTTACGTACTGTAGTAATGATATTACCATCAATAAATGCCGCACTCAACACCTTGATAGATCAATTGATACTTTATCAAGATAATAAATTTATAATTAATTGTATTAATTGTTAATACAACACAAATTATATTAATTATATCCACGGTTTTGATTGTTTTTTAACCATATTTAAAGTTAAACAGTAATTATTTTGAAATTAATTGCATGTAATAGTTTTAGCGTTGTGAGTATACAAATATACAGATAGACAGATTAAAATTGTAACCGATTCGACTTTAGTTGCTTTTAATTGCCTTTTTTTTCAATATATATAATGGCTACAATTGTTTTTTATAGGTATGCTTTGGACATGTTCCGTCTAATCCATCCGGGTGGACGAAAGTGCGGCATGCGGCCATTATAGATTGCGATGTTGCATGCTTTCTACAGTTTTATTTTTTTTTAAACACGTACATTTAGTTTTTGGCGTGCTATATAATCTCTTTTTACTGTTTAACTTTTAGTCTTACGTAAAAGAGCCACAGACTATTTACAATCTACGGCACCCACCTACTAGCTATTAAGGCATAGCATAGCTATAAGCATTTTTATTTGTTTATTATTAACCTATTCTTAAAATCGAAACACTTATTTTGAACAATATATTTTATACATCTATATTAAATACAATCGCTTATTTATGGCTCTAAAACAAACAAACAAGTGATAAATTCATTAAATTAAAAAAAAAATAATGGATTACCAGTTTTTAGTTCTGTATAGACTTGTTCTTCTTTATATAACAAACTTAAAGTAATAGTGACAAACTTAAGGATTTCGATATGTTATATCAAGATAAACCGCATTTTGCTTAAATTTATGAAGGACTAGAACCCAAAAACCTCATGTAAATGACGTCTTCGAAACTAACAAGAATTGCGGGTAACTGCGTCAGACGATGTTAAATAAAGACCAAGTAAATTATATGGTTAAGGAAGTAACAATTTGAAAGGTTTGTGTATTGCTAGCTGTCAATGTATTAAGGGAAAGTTTAAAGGCCCGAGGGTCGGTCATTGTCGTCCAATTGTTGAATACGTATTACCCTTTGATATATGTTATAAATTAAATGTTTCGTTGAGATTGCCTTCTTTTGTGAAATATAATAGAGAGGTAAAATTATGAAGAAATAGGAAAATAAACTGAAAGTTACAGACTATAAAGAAACATATGAATTTTTTTATGAAAACGAATGGAAATTTCATCTTAAAAAGCGTTTAATTTAATCTTAGTCGCCTTATTCGAAACCTACTTTATACAACACCACTTTTCTGGTTAAGGGAATTAGCCTTTTTTTAAGGACAATTAGCCTTTTTTTTGTTTCTACGGTCGGCGCACCTCTTGCCCAGCTCCGTCCGGGGCGACAGAGGGGCGTAAGCACGCACACCCGTAACCCACCTGCGACACTTTCGTCGCTTTCGTCGTTGGGCCGAAAGGACAATTAGCCTAGTTATACACCAGGCACTGAAGATATATTTGGAGTTATTTATTTTTTTATGTCGAGTTTTTGAAATTATACTTTTTTTGGTTCATTAAGAAAAAGAATGAGAGTAAATTTTTACGATGCTCTCGCACACTGTCACGAAAAACCGTCACCCTGAAGTTGACAAGCTAGTTAAAATTTTTTACGTCGCGCGCGTACAACATCAAAGATGACAACTAGATAATGCGTTATAATAATAATTTCAATGTTTAATACATTGAAATTATTATACTTATACCTACCCTTTTTTATTATTAGTGTAGTTTTTCCTAAAAACGTAGAATAATGCCAAGGTATATATATAAGTACATACAAACATTTTTTGACTTTGACATTATTTTTTAGATTAATTATGAAGTATGAAATGAGAAAAATCTACATAGAACTTAAGTCGTACGTACGACTACTACGTAAGACGTATTTAATTTTAAGGAAGACTTCCTACTTCCTACTCATACTTGTAAGTGAATTGATAGCCGTAATCATTATACTATTGGATTGATGAGTAAGAATTGGTAGACTCAATTCAGTTGCAATTCAATAAATTTCTCCACAAAAACTCGTATTTCTGTATCAGTATAAGATCCGTTATCAGAAGTATAAAACTTTAGGTGTAGGGCGACAGAAGCTATCTCAAGCATACGTTTCAATGACTTTTTTGATCATATTTGCGATAGAAGTGATTTTTTTGCCGTTTCGAAAAAGGACTCCATCCACCGATTAAATCTTTTCTCTTAGATAGCTGTGCTCAATAATCATCATCTGTGGACCATAGATTATAAATGTATGGTTTTAAAATAAATCCAAATTAAGTATTGGAACCCATAAGGAGCTCGTGGATGTCGTAAAAGTCGACTGAGGGATTTAACATGCATATAACATGTGTGCAAAAAAGGGAAACACGAAATAAAACCCTATACCAACATGTCTAACCACCATGCTATAGTAGGTCAATTTCTCTCCCATTGGGGAAGAGGCTCGAGCCCAGCAGTGGGACGTTTATGACCTAAGACAAAAGATTTCAATAGATTGTATAGTCTAATAACTAATGTTCATATTATCATGGATAGATGGTGTAGATTAGTAACAATGAATGAAATGGGTACCTTACGGTTCACATTAATAATTACCGTTGCCATTATTTTGACTCATATACGTCCCACTGTTGGGCTCGAGTCTCCCCTATAATAGGAGGGAAATTGACCTACTATACCATGGTGATCAGAAGAGTTTGGTATAGGGTTTAGTTTGGAGTTTTTCTTTTCTTGCATAAATGTTATATGCATATTTAATCACGAGAGTGGGTGGTGATTTGCATTCTTACTCCGTCACCACACGAATATAATGCATATAATGCATGCATTTTTTTTTTGGGCTAGGTTGCGATCGGCGCGCTCCTCGCACCACTCCGTTCGGGGCGACAGAGGGGCGTAAGCACGCACACCCGCAACCCACCCACGATGCACGTCGCCTTCGTCGTTGGGCTGACCACTGGAGCAGGGCTACTTGTCATCAGTGGTCGGCCCGACGGAATACCCCCTGGTACCCTCCCATCGACCGACGTCCCCCCCTCGGGGAGGACATTGGTTTTTCCTCACGCGGTCGGCCTCTCGGCGGGTGACGGACTAATTCCCCGGTCACGTCACCCGCGTAATGCATGCATACAGGATATATTGAATTAATTCTATTAAATAACATGCATTTTTTTAATAGTTTACATAGCGGATTAAGAGTGGGTACCTTAGAAACTCATACGTATTTTTTATTATTATGCGTGACGTAAACATCCCGGCGACGTAACGCCACGCTATATGATGGATATGTACCGTTATATGTCACGCTATATGTACCTACTATACGTAGTGGTGTGTGAGTGAGACTGAGCGACGCGACGCGATGTTGTGCGTAAGCGACTATGTGGTGCATTAATTATGATTGTTGCGTAACATTTTGAATAATAACATAAATATAAATCGTAATATTTATAATGTATAACATTATGCCATATTAGTTCCTGTCGTAATCTGTTCTTTTATCCATATATACTTGTATAAAATAATTTCGATGTTTCATATCTGCCAGGCGTCCTAAGCGACGACTAGCTTTTCTTTCTATATACCTACTTGGTATTGAGCTGTCTAACTACAAACAGTGGAATGAGTTTAAAGAATATAAACATAACAGCGGTAACTTAAACAGTAAAAACAAATTTTTGAAATAAGTTTTTATTATAAGTTACAATTATCTATTATCAAAACTTAATCCATCAAAAGACTCGCGCAAAATTCACAAACAGATAATCTGTTTGGCTGTGTATTAACTATATATATTTATTATATCTTTTGATGTGGTTTCATTCGATCGGAAGTGGAATTCGAACTCCTAAGTAAAGAGTAAAGTTTCATTGAACTTGGGTATTCACAACCTCAGATCTCAACAAACTTGTTTGTGAAACTTATGGCGTGAATATAATTTGAATAAAGCCACACCGAGATATTTTACAAAATTCTAAAGAAGAATAATACTCGTGCGTATGATTTATTTCTTTGCGTGTGATGGCCAAATAAAAATGTACCTTACCATTCCCTATCTTGTCTCTGGATATTGTAAAGAACGACTAAGGATGTATTATGCAGATAATATATATGCGATGGAAAAAAAACTCGAAATATAACTCTGTGTCAACACGTCTGATTAGCAGTGATGGATTCACGCTTAGGCTCGTGAGGCCCGGGCCTAGAGCGACATGATTTGAGGGGCGGCAAAATTTTCGAAATGCTAAAATTACAGAGACAATAAAAACTAATGACAGTCAGAAAAAAGATTTTTTTTACAGAAAGTGAGGATATATTCCATTATAACTAATATTTATTAGTTATAATTGAATATCTAAACGAAATAAACCTATTTTAAATTTCAAATAAAAATATTGGATCAAAATTAATAAAATATATTCTAATATTAAGGGCGGCGCGATAAACAGGGTCTAGGGCGGCATCAAGCCTATATCCGTCATTGCTGATTGAGGTAAGTTAATTAGTGAGGTATTGTGTGGTAAGTTAATTTCCCTCCCATTATGGAGAAGATTCCAGTCCATTAGTAGGATGTCAGTCAGCTTATATAGCTGTGATTATGACGAAAGAGATACTTCTCTTTAGCAGTAGATTAAAGGCTGAAGGGAAACTCAAAATATGGATTTGCTCTAAAAACTGATTGTTTGCTGTTGCTTCTGGACTGCGTGAGCCATGAACCATTTTCACTCTCACTATATTGGAGGACTCTGTGCTTCATATTTGCAAGTTCCTATACATATACCGATAGATATTTGTATAGATTGGACATGAAAAAACTAATGACAGACTTATGTAGGCCCCGTATGACCCACCCTCGCGTTCGAGACTTCTCGAGATGAAGTAAACTAGATTGGTTATATTTAATTTGAGCTAAAATTTTTCTATATTGTAACGGGATAAGAATACAAACCACCACTACCTATCTTTCCCGTTGATATCGTAAAGAACGACTAAGGGAGATACATGTAACATTCAAGCAAAAGAAGAACAACCTCGAAATAAAATACTACCAAACTGTCTGACCAGCTTGAAATAGTAGGTCAGTCCCTTCTATTATAGAGGAGGTTAAAGCCCGGCAGTGGAACCGTCGAACATCGACTCGAGTCTCTTACAGTTTATATGCTACCTATAAACGTATTGCTTTTTTTGGTGATTACTTATTACGAATACAATTCACTACCCCATGGTAGGGATGTGAAAAAAATAATCGATTTTTGTAATAATCGATTATTAATCGATTATTTTATTGTAATAATCGATTTTTATATTCGATTATAAAAATACTAAAAAATCGATTATATTTATATTAAAATTAATTGATTATTTCACTGCCAGATCTCCTAAAAAAAGGTCATCACGATACTGTGTGCAGTGTTGCATACTATGTTAGAAAATAAAGCTCGCATTTCCTAAAAAAAAATGTCATCATAATCCTCTTGGGAAAAAAAAACGATTATTTTATAATCGATTATTTATTTTTAATTTATCCATTATTTTATAATCGATTTAAAAAAAAACAAAAAATCGATTATTTAATTAATCGATTATTTTCCCTCCAAGTCACATCCCTACCCCGTGGTTGTGTTAAAAGACGACTAAGAGATTAAACATGCTTATAACATCTATGCAAGAAAAGGAATACTTGAAATGAAACCCTACACCAACACGTCAGACAGCGTGGTACCGTGGATCGATTTCCCTCCTATTGTGGAGGAAGTTTGAGTCCAACAGTGGGATGTGTACGAGTTGAAATGATAAGGAATGATTATAGATGCATAAATCTCCCCCATATTTTACGACAAGAAAAAAGTTTACACGCTGATTAAATATTAATTTGTTATCAATTGTCATCTCTATAATAACGATCTTGAAACATTCACTTGAAATATATCTATTTCAATCTTAATATAAAATAGAAGAGACGATTCAACAGTTCTTAGTTTTGATCACGCTTTATGTATGTATCAGGGGACATCTGTACTCTTTCGTCCAATACGTAATAAAAGTGGATAGGGGCCATAAATTTTCAGACTAGAGTCTGCGTACCGCAAAGGGAACCAGCACGACCCAATACTCTGGAGCAATCAAATTGTGATCAGTACCGCATGAGGAGAATTTTTATGCGCACCCTTCAAAGCCTATGTAATAAATTCCGGCTATGAATACGGCGCGACCATACTGAAACTGATTTGTTTTGATTGAATATGCGATAAAATTTTACGTATCTATGTTGAACGGACCACCTAATTTGGTCTTTAAGTTTATTTATTTTAGCGGCAGCCGAAATTTATAGTATTTTTTTTATCGTTGCCCGCTGTAGATTCAGTATTCGAACTTACTATTGCTACCTGCTGGCAAATAATAATTTAGATAAGTTACTGATTAATTGATGGACTTCCAAATCTATGTAATTATGGATGATTGTTAAATAAAACTACGGAGTCTTGTCTAGTATATCACTATATTAATTTAGTATCATGTCACCGGAGTTTTCTTGCCGGAACCTTCTTGGTGGTAGTATACTGAACGTGAGACATCTTAGTCCGCTCGTGACCATTTTCCAATATATAGTATTACTCTACGGTGACCATAAACGCTGCAAAGTGTTCGAAACGTCGGAAAATCAAAAATCAAATACTAACGCGATAAAAGCCGAAAAGTAGTTTTATTTAAAATGTGTAATACTCGCGTAAACATCAGAAATCATTATATTGGTGATTGATTTGACGGTTAATGTAGGTATGCTCTTATGCTAATAACCTGAAACATACTAGTTACTGCGCTGTCTATAATATTAAATACCCTCAACGAAAATGAAGTTCTAAAAATCGATAGAAATATAGGTTATGTTTATCGTATATTGATGGGAGTTGAAGACATAAGCAACCCTCTATTTCCCGTCAGTGATTGTAAATGACGATTAAGAGACAGATAAGTACAAGGGATATTCATATCATATCATATATAAGGGATACTCGAAGAAAGCCCTATGCGAATCTGTCGGACCATCATGGTATAGAAGGGCAATTCAGCCTTATTTAGGAGGTTCGGTGTATTATAGCCAGGCGGCCAAAACTTTATAAATATAACTATATTTTTTTTCCAATCATAAATTGCAAAAATAAGAATTTCTATAAACTTAATACAGTGAGCGTTTTATAAAAAATAATTTCAGCCTATCGCCGTCTACTGCTGGACGTAGGCCATCTTCATGTTACGATGTTAGTGCGGCCCTGTGCCGCCTGCGTCCAACGACGCCCAGCAACTTTCACCAGGTCGTCGGTCCACATACCCTAGGTTTGGAACACATAGTGCTCGTCCTACACTGCATCGTCCGATATGTGGTCGCCACTAGAGAACCTTTGACTCTCTAGCGGTTGTCCCGAGGCATGATGGCACGCTGAGCGACTTTGAACTTGATTATGAGGCCTACATTTAGGAACCACGTTATAAAAATACCATCTCATAATACTATCTTGCTTAGAAACGTGTCTGGAGTTCTAAATTAGCATATTTAAAACACAATTTATATTCACATACTTCGTCATACCACGCTACATTAACTCTGCTCAGAAAGGCATAGTAGGTTACTTTTCTTTATTCTTTTGGCAATTTCTGCCAAATAGCTGAACTGAGAATGAGATCCTGCTATTATTCAAATTATTTTGGATTCACGTAATTTGTACTTTTCTTCAATTTTACATGTTTTAGCAACAGTTGTATGATTTCAACCCTTCATGGAAATATAATTATTAAATAAATGAAATCAAATGAAGATGACCCAGGTGATGACCGATGTAAATCACTTAGTCGTCTTTTACGACACCCATGATTAATGTAAAGATTGGTATTATTCGTAGCCGCCACTGCAGATGTAGACATAAACCTTACTATTGTGTAAGTCTTGATTGAGTCAAATGTAGCTAAAAATATTTTATTGTTAATTTTATTATTGTAACATAATATTAAATATACAACAAAATTTATATTACGAAGAGGACATTGTAAGTACACAACATTATGAACAGATTGCTTCAAACACCTCTTTTATATTTTGTACGCGAACATTATCTCGTAAGTTTCCTTTGTCTAAGAAAACTGTCGTAAAACCATTTTCTTTGTTCGAAAAACGAATTGAATTCATAATCCTCTTGCCAGGACTTTGATATTTCGGCGTTGACAGCTGAAACAGATGGGCTTGGTAGATAAAACGATTACCACTTGGCTTTGTATATTACTGGAATATGTTATCATAACTGGGTATCATCTTGTGGGTATTTTAAGTCCATCGACATCTCGTAAATGGACTGAAGCATAGAAATCTGAATGGTCATTTTAATTTTTAACACATGATCTAATGGTCAAAGTGGTCTATATTCATTATCATCTCAGCGAACATAAGTTCTACTGTTGGGCTCGGGCCTCCTCCACAATGGAAGAGAAATTGACCTACTATACCGCGTTGGTCAGACGTATTGACATAGGGGCTTTGAGTCGACTTTTCCTTTTCATGCATAGATTTTATCTGCATATCTTATTCGTCTTTTACGACGCCCACGGGTAAGATAGAGGGTGCTGGATTGTATTCTTACTCCGTCATCACACGGCAAAATGTTATTGCAAATGTTAAGTGTTAAGTGGAGGCGTCAATTGTTAAGTTGTATATATTATTGCAAGTTTTAATGGTTAAAATAGTAATATCAATTGTTAATTGGGCTAAATTATTGAAACGTAAAAACGTCCCTTGTACCTAAATGTTTCTATTGTTTACGTGAGTATTACACATAAAATAATAAATTACATTTATCGTATTTTTTATTTTGTTATGACTATTCAAATTAATATTAGGATTCACGATCATAAGTAGGAATATGTAAAGACACCACAAGGTGAGGTTAGGGTTTTTCAGCTCTCTTGCTCACCAAAACAAGTGTAACAAATGGACGAGTCAGCTCATTCACAACTACATATATGCAGAAACAATGATACCAGTGCAGTCCTATCATTACCACTTAATAGAATATCAATTTTTTCGTAATATGTTTTATATATATTACTAGCAACCCGCCCTCGCTTCGCTTCGGTTATAGGTTATAGTCGTTTTACCCGCGTAGTTCCCGTTTCCGTGAGAATACCGGGATAAAATATAGCCTAGTTTACGCCCTGATATTATAGCTTTCCATTGGTGAAAGAATTTTTGAAATCGGCCCAGCCGTTTTGAAGATTACCCGGAACAAACAGACAGATAGACAGACAAAAAATTTTTAATTGCTATTTTAGGCATAGGTGTCGTGCAAATAACCGTGTGAGCATGAAAAAAGCCTATTATTTTGATATTACAAACAGACACTCCAATTTTATTTATTGGTATAGATTATATTAAATAATAATAAATAATAGAGCGAGATAAATAAAATAATTAGTTTTATGAATGAACTACCAGCTGCTGTGTTGCCCGAGCGCTATGACATGTCCTTCTTTAAACGAGGTTTAAGAAAAGTATTTTCTTCACGGTAGGCAATGGCCTGGCTGTGCCCCTAGTATTGCAAAGGTCCATGTGCGACAGTATCACTTACCATCAGGTGTGCTGCCTGCTCGTTTGCCACCATCGGCAATAAAAAAAATATTTACATACTTTCCGTGTGGTGATGGACTCAGAATTCAATTCACCATCCCTTTTCTTACCCGTGGGTGTCGTAAAAGACGACTAAGGGATTATTGCAAATAACATACATGCAAGAGAATGAATGGCAAAATTTATATGGGACAACGTGATTCCTTCGTCCAATCTACTTAAAATGTTACCCAAATAATTTTAATAGAATTGATAGAAGGCGTATTTTATTGAAATTCATCCTCAAACGGGGTTAAAAAGAGGTAGATAGATATTATGGGGAATTTGTTTCGAAGTTGATATCAATACTCTTTAGTGCTTTTTTACATTTTATTAGAAATTATATTATATTTTATTTTGACACATGTTCTAAAATTCAATCCGATTTTATTCAAAAAAGACTTTCACTAAAGCTTGGTGCAATGCAAACACTCTTTAAAATTGGAACGTATTGCAAGGCACTGTACTATATTAGTACGGCATTTAAAAGTTTCTAAACTTTAGAGAGATCATGTACTTTTAGGATTTGACACCAAAATTATGCAGTGGCACCAGATTTTAAGTAAAAACATTGTATCGCAATGTATTCGACGCAGCTATATTGACCGTTTCTTCTCGAGCGGAGTCCGTATTTATTCTTATAATTCCTCTAACACTATCAGATTCAATAGAGTATAGATTCCCACCAAAATCGGCAACGCAATGACCATAAACAAATCTCAAGGTTAGCTCTTAAGGTGGTGAGAGTAGACTGCAGTTATCATCATCATCATCATCATCATTTCAGCCTATTGCCGTCCACTGCTGGACGTAGGCCTCCCTCATATTGCGCCACAATGTGCGGTCCTGTGCCGCCTGCATCCAACGACGCCCAGCAACTTTCACTAGGTCGTCGGTCCACCTAGTGGGGGGGCGTCCTACACTGCGTCGTCCGATGCGTGGTCGCCACTCGAGAACCTTTCTTCCCCAGCGGTTGTCGGTTCGTCGAGCGATGTGGCCTGCCCATTGCCACTTCAGCGTGCTAATTCTTCGTGCTATGTCGGTTACACCCGTTCTTCTGCGGATTTCTGTATTCCGGATTCTATCTCGCAGAGAAATCCCGAGCATAGCCCGTTCCATAGCACGCTGAGCGACTTTGAGCCTTGATATGAGGCCTACATTTAGGGACCACGTTTCCGTGCCGTAAGTCATCACTGGTAACACACACTGGTCGTAGACCTGTGTTTTCAGACACTGAGGTATGTTGGACGAGAAGATCCTCTTAAGTTTCCCGAACGCTGCCCAACCGAGTTGGATTCGTCGGCTGATCTCTTTCTCGAAATTGGATCTACCTAACTGGACTGTTTGTCCTAGGTAAACATAGTGATTGACAACTTCGAGAATCGCATTGCCAACTAGGACCGGTACAGGAATGACATGGGTATTTGACATGACTTTCGTCTTGTCCATGTTCATTCGTAGACCCACTAGTTGGGATACCCTGCTGAGATCATTGACTGCAGTTATAAGTGCACAGAAAAACAAAAATATTATTTACAAAGTAATACTGCGGTAGATGTAGTATTTTGATGATGCTGCCCTAGCTGAGGTTGCGCGCAGACTGACCGGCGATTAGTCTTTCACGCGCAGAGAGGAAGACCGCGTCAGGACGACGCTCTGGCAGCACTGTCTTGTTGCCGGGGCGTTGAAGGCGACGGTACGCAAAAGGGCCCGCTGCTAGGCCCATAGCCCGCCAGGCCGGCCACGAATACCAATAGTCAGTCTAATGTCGATGGGGAGGGTGTACAGTATTATGCGGATGCTCATCCGTCGCCCTGGACAGATTGGGCGAGGTGTGTCCCGACCGTAGCCTACCACAACGAAATAGGCCGAGCTTAAAATCGTTCATAAAATAAAAAAAATGCATGATTATTTAATCTTTTAGTCCCTATACCTTAATAAAGTATATTCTATTTTATAAGTATTCAAACATTTAAGCATAATAATTTAAAAATGCTATTTGAACTAAAGAAGGAATCGCGGGCAAATCTAGTATAATTAATAAATTAGTCTTAAATCGATTAAATATGTATCTGTCCAAAAAAAAAAGTAATAGCATATAACTTTTCTTTAGCAAACACCGAAGAATAATTTAAAAGGCTTAAAAGGAAATGTGCGGGTAAAATTGTTCTCTTTCAGCGATAGCCTTTTGATTACGCCCCCAAAAACTCGGAGTCGACATTCGATTAAAGATTACTCTTATTTTTATGTAAGATACAATATTTTATCATCCTTCGCTCGGTTATATTGCCTTAATATATTGAATTATGTAAATTTCGGCAAGTGTCTAGATTGATTGAATACTGGATGAATTTTCTTAACTGGAATAATAATATATGATTTAGCATAGATATTTTTTTTTGATTAACGCTTGATGAAATTTGATGAAAGTCCGTGTGGTGACGGAATAAGAATACAATTCAGCACTCCCTATCTTACCCATGGATGTCGTAAAAAACGACTAAGGGATGTAATAGACATATATCGTCTATGCAAGAGAAGGAAAACTCATAATAAAACTATGTACCAACCTGTCTGATCAGCATGGTATAGTAAGATCAATTTCCCTGCCATTGTGGAGGAGGCTTGAGCCTACCAGTGGGACGTAGATGAGTTGCAATGAATGAATGCTTTACGAGAAGTACCAAGGTAGTTCTTCCTATAACTTAACTTCAAGACTTGCGTTGCATTTAAGCAAAGTATGACATCTTTCAACATAGCATGGCGTCGTTTCTTGTTGAGTGGACACGCCAGCGACCTTATCTTTATACATACATTTCTTGTGTACGTGTGTATGTGACTGAACTCCTCTTAAACGGCTGGACTGATGTTGATCAATTTTTTTTTGTGCGTGTTCAAGGGGATACGAGAATGGTTTAGATTCACAATTGGACCCGGTAGGTGGTGCTGCGATCGATTTCACGGAGAATTCCTTTTACTATTTTTTTGTATTTAAACAGAACAACGCTGTTGGGTCAGTTAGTTTATTTATAAATACTTATATTTTTATATATTTAAAATTTTCTTCAACTCTTACTGCCAAGCTTCAGTTTAATTAACTAGTTTGCAATTAATGAATTAATTACACTGCTTATTCGACTATATAGATGGAGTGGAGATACAGATGGAATGTCTAAGTATCGAGCTTTCATGCCAAGTATTTTACAAGCTTTTATTTAGTTTCACCTGTCCCGTTGTCTGTAATCAAATCTTGCAAGTTAAATTAGATCCACTTCCCGGTTTATGATTGAGCTGAAATTTTGCATGCATGTATAAATCGGATGATATTATTGTGACATAGGGCTGATTTGATGATGGCCCTGGAAGCTGGCGAGATGAACAATGTAATTAATCGACACAACCCAATCGAGTTTGGGCTCATTTTATTGGTCTTGACGAATACTTTGGTACTATATGGTAACCAGGATGATGGACCTGGATTTTTCACTTTTTAGTTCATTTTATTAATAAATTCAAAATACATTTGTATGTATAATTTGTAATGGACGTCATCGAATATATGATTGTCCTACCTTTAAGGCCAAGGGTATCAATGAAAGAATGACAGACGTAGAAAAGTATAAATTATGCATTAATTGTCTTAGGCAGGGTCATGCTGTTAGCGAGTGTCGCATGGGACCATGTCGAATACATGGCTGCTCAGAAAGACACAATAGTTTACTGCATCGTTCGTCATCAACGTCAAACCGATGTTATTGAGCCACCTAATTTAATGGTCAATCATTCTAATAAAGAAACAAGTCAAGTTCTATTATCCACCGCCATGATTGAAGTCTCGAATCCATTTGGTCCGTAAAAGATCAAAGTTCGTGCACTCTTAGATTGTGGTAGCCAATCATCTTTTATTACTAAATAGCTAAAAAATAAATTATCATTGAAAACTTAACCTATTGAGGCTTTAAATATCATTGGAATAGGCAATTTAGTCAATAATAAAACTACTGAAATCTGTACTATAAAAGTGCAATCTTTATGCACTAAATTTAATGTCAGTTTACAATGTTTTGTTTTACCACAGCTAACAGGTCAGTTACCAAGACTTTCATTCGATATAAGTCTACTCAAATTGCCTGACAATATTCAGTTAGCTGATCCTATTCTTCATCAACCAGCTTCAGTAGAAGTGTTAATAGGAGCAGATATATTTTGGGATATATTGGTTGGCAATTGTTTATCATTAGAAATGAAAGGTACTAAATTAATTAATTCTCAATTCGGTTGGTTGGTATCGGGTCCTATACCTGTTCCGTCTAAATTTACACACTGTAACAATGCGATATTGTCTCAATCCGATAGTGAAAATATTGAGAAACTTTAAAAAAAAATTTTGAGACATAGAGGATGTTCCCCTAAAAAATTAGTATGAGCGTAAATGATCTTGAATGTGAAAGGCAACGAGAGAAAATAGTGGTAGATTTTGTGTGAAATTACCGTTGAAAGACTCTGCTGATTATTTAGTTGAAACTTTTGATTTAGCTAAGGCACGTTTTATTAATTTAGAAAAACGATTCAAGAGAAATCCTAATTTAAAGATAGAATACAGTAAATTTATTAACGAATATGCTGAAGCAGGTCATTTATCAGTGTCCACTAAGCATTTTATTCATAGCGCAACTCCACATTACTATTATTATATATTATCCTCAATACGGTACATACCAACGGACGTCAATCCAGCTGAGGGAGTTTCAAGAGGTGTAGATATAAAACAATTTGTTTCCATGCCATTGTGGTGGTCTGGTCCTAGTTTTTTACTCAAGAATAAATCAGAATGGCCAGTTCTAAATAGCAGAGATTCGACAGGACTGCCAGAATTAAAAGCACACAGTGCTATTGCAATGGAGGGTGAATATATTGTTGATTTCAATAATTATTCTTCTATAACGAGACTTCAAAGAGCCTTTGTTCATCGGCTTATATATAATATTCGAAACTCCCACAATAAACGCGTAGGTATACTAACCGTTGAAGAACTTCGTGAATCATTACACGCATTATGTGTTATTGCTCAACGTCAATGTTTTCCTAATGAATACGAATTACTTAAATTGGGCAAACCTATCCATACTAATATTATAAATGCGAAAGTAAGGATGTTTGTTTGTTTGTTTGTTTGTAACGCTTTCACGCTTAAACCACCGAACCGATTTCAAAAATTCTTTCACCAATTGAAAGCTATAATATCAGGGAGTAACATAGGCTATATTTTATCCCGGTATTCCCACAGGAACAGAAACTACGCCACGGGTAAAGCGACTGAAACCGAAGCGAAGCGAGGGCGGGTTGCTAGTTAAAAATAAAAGCAAAATAGCATCACTATCTCCATTTTTCGATGAAAATAAATTAATTCGTGTAGGCGGTCATATCAGCGTGTCTACACAACATTATGATCAGAAGCACCCAATCTTACTTCACGCTTCACATAGGTTAACTAAACTATATTTTGAAAGAGAGCATATTAAAAACTTTCATGCTGGTCCACAGCTGTTACTAGCGACAGTAAGAGAGACAATATGGCCAATCAATGATCGTTATCTTGCTAGACGAGTAGTCAATAACTGCCTGCGCTGCAGACGTTTGCAAGGCAAAACAATACAGCCTAAAATGGGTGACCTACCACGGCAACGCGTAAATGCAGACTATCCCTTTTTATCGCTTGGCTTGGACTTCGCTGGTCCCTTTAGTATAGTAGATCGGAAGGGTCGTGGAAATCGCTTGATAAAAATTTATTTGTGTCTTTTTATATGTTTACGCTATAAATGTTTCTACTTACTACTAAATTGTTACTTAGAAGCTGTTAGCGGTCTATCTAAGGATCTATTTATTAGGACACTTAGGCGTTTTATTGCGCGTCGTGGAAAACCCGTAGAAATATTTTGCGACAACGGAGGTGATTTTGTGGTTGGTGCTAAGGAAGTAGGAACATTTCTCCGGGAAGCTCACAAACCTCTTTCTGACTTTGCAAGTCAACAATCGATTAAATTTAATTTCATACCAGCTTATTCACCTCACTTCGGTGGCATTTGGGAGGCTGGGTAAAATCGGCAAAATTTCACATAAGACGCGTTATTGGCAACAGCCATCTTACATTTGAAGAAATCTCTACCTTGTTTCCACAAGTGGAAGCAATTTTGAATAGTCGTCCTTTGTGCCCACTCTCTTCCTCTCCTACCGATCTCCTCCCTTTATCCCCAGAACATTTTATAATTGGTATACCACTAACTGCTACACCAATACCGAACTTGGAACAAATTAAGGAAAGCCAGTTGCAACGTTATATGCGCGTCGAGAAAAAAAGGCAGCACTTCTGGCAAAGGTGGCAGAAAGAATACTTATGTGAGCTACAGCAGAGGACTAAATGGAAGACGAATAAGGCAAGCTTGAAGGTTGGAGACATGGTCCTATTAGCAGATCCTAATGCACCACCTCTTACTTGGAGACTGGGCCGTGTTCTACATTTAATCTCTGGAAAGGATGGATTAGTCCGGGTGGCTGACATTTTAACTAGCAAGGGATGCGTACGCCATTCCTTGGTGCGGCTCTGCAAACTTCCGACAGCAGAAGAACTTTAAAGATTGCAAAGTTGACTTTCCAATGGGCGGGCAGATGTTCGAGCCAGAAACCAAAGAGAATCATAGAGCCTGGATGTATTTATTTAGTTTCCTAAGCTATAGTGTAGTCATCATCATCTTGCTCTTATCCCAATTACTTGGGGTCGACGCAATATGTCATCTGTTTTGACATATTGCAAAAAGTTTCGGCAATGACTTTTATGACCGGCCGCCTGCCTGACGTCAACCCTCCTTGGGAATGTAATCGTTGACCCAAATGGTACCAGATGGAGTTGGTCCGGGTCAATCTAGGGCTCTTAGTCGTCTTTTACGACACCCACGAGCAAAGCAAGGGTTGGTAGTATTCGAAGCCGCTACCACACAGCACATACTACCTAAGCTATAGTGTAGTGATGTGCGCAATACACTAGGCGCTATTAAGTTTAATATAAAAAATACACTCACTTGAACTCACTTACCCACAGAACTCACGAGTTGTAACACGTAATTTTGTAATATACTAGATTTAAACTTATTTGGGACTTTTATTTGGCACCAGTGTATCCTCTAAAGATACAACAACTACAATATGCCCTTAGTCAACTTTTACTGCACCCAAGGGCAAAATATTAGTGATAAACTGTATTCTTACTGTCACCACACGAAATATTAATGTTTTTAATATTTTTTTTTTATTTCCGTGAGGTGACGGAGTAAGAATACAATTTTCCACCCCCTCCTTTACTCGTGGATGTTGTAAAAGTCGTCTTTTATCGACCAAGGAATCTCATTTTAGCCGCAGTTTCAAAATATCAATAAAAGCTTATATTTACATGATACATATTGTTATTATACAGTTTTAGACGAACTTTTAAGGAATTAGCGATAAAATAGTTTGGTAGAAAATAGTAGTGTTAAATGATGCATGTAATGATTGGTAATTAGTTAACATCGAGCTGCTTATGGTCCTCATAATACTTCAGTAGTTGCTCTTGCTAGAGCTCTGTAATGAAAACATGAGTGTAAACTCTATGATATTATACAACATATTAGTATGAAGTATAATTTATTACCTGAATCTTGAAATATGATTTACTTTTCAGCACACAGTTAACTACTCAACACTGCACTTTTACGATGACTAAGTCTTAGATACTTTTTTCTGGCTGCTGATCATGGTGCAGTCCGAACCATTTGAGTCAACAAAGGGGATGACCAGTAAGCCTATAGTGGATTGCGTACCTTTCTCTAGAGTCAAGTGAGCGGGCTACCGGTATCTGTCATCTGTGGCCCGTCCAGGTGGGTTACATTTTTGAGGCGGTACTCGAATATAATCAATCATTACGATCTAAAATAAAAACGAAATGCTAAACAATCTAATCGCTGCCAAATCGTAAGCCAGAAATAAACGCAAACGAATACAAAACTGCGCTATTGAGTACCAATTAATACTCTAAATTTTTGCTCACGGATGCCCTTTCGCGTTCGTTCGCGCTTATTCGTTTGGCGCGGATGCGGCTTAATAGTATGCAAAAAAAAAACTTAACGTACAATAATAAATATATTTAAATTTCTAGCAATTTAAAAGCATTTTAGAGCGAACCGCGCTTGAGATATTCAGTCGCGTCGGTTTGTTTTATATTTAAACAACGTGTTTTATTGTTACCGTTTTGTTCACTCGCTATGTTAGCATGTCATACAATGTTTCTCGTTTCGCTATTTCATTTCGCTTAACATTGCTGTATTTCCCAGTAGAACTATTAAAATGTTTTTCTATTAAACGTGTTGTTACCATATTATGAGTATAGATATATAGTCTTATTGCTGCGAATCTTTTTGCTATTTTTATATTTATTTAGTATAGCATAGAAATACGTGGCCCATTTTTAAATATTTTCAGCTGGCAAAATAAGGTGACAGCTGTTTGGCGTGATCTGTGTGGCATATCTATAATCTATAAAACAATAAAAAGTAATAATAACTCTATAAATATATATAATATACTAGCAGACCCGGCCACGCGTTGCTGTGGCTGATGTTTGTGTTATATTACATTTTATTAAACTATTTAAGAGAACATCTGTCATGGAGGTCGTCATATTCTTTTACAAATGGCATCTAAGTAAAAAAGCAAGTTAAAATCGTATATAACACGTTTGTAGGTTTGACATAGCAGCGCCATCTATTAATTAATTTCTCAATCCAGTCAACAGATATCGCCATCTGTTAAAATCTTTTGGAGTTAACAGATAATTTTGAATTTCAAATAATAGGTACATATAGATAATACAAATAATTTGCAATAAAATAATATTGCGACTATAAATTAAGATGTAAGCTATCCTATCTTTCAAGTTCGATCAAACTGCACACGGTGTGAAAATTTGATTAAAATCGGTTAAGTAGTTTAGGAGTCCATCGCGGACAAACAACGTGACACGTAATTTATATATATTAAGATTACAACAAAAATCACAATTTCGTATGTATGACTAAAGCTTTTATTTGTAAAAAATAATAAAAAGTAACAGTAACTCCATAAATATATAACATATTATAATAAAAATCACAATTCCGTATGTATGCCCAGAGCTTTTATTTGTTAAAAGCAATAAAAAGTAATAATAACTCTATAAATATATAACATATTACCATAAAAATCACATTTTCGTATGTATACCCAGAGTTTTTAGTTGTAAAAAGCAATAAAAAGTAATAATAGCTCCATAAATTTATAACATATTGCAATAAAAATCACAATTTCGTATGTATACCCAGACTTTTTAGTTGTAAAAAGCAATAAAAAGTAATAATAACTCCATAAATATATAACATATTGCAATAAAAATCCCAATTTCGTATGTATGTCTAGAGCTTTTAATTATTAAAAGCAATAAAAAGTAATAATAACTCCATAATTATATAACATATTACCATAAAAATCTAGAAGCTTTTATTTGTTAAATCTACTTAATTTTTAGGTTTACATACATACCTACATAATCAATATCTTGCAGCGGTATTTAGTATTTATTTCATTTAAAATATATTTTTTAACTTCAGAACTATTTTCGAAATGTACTTCTTAAACGTTCGGTCGGATTTGAATGAATCTTCATATTATCTGTTTTATGATCACCCTTCTTTGGCAGACTATGGTCCGCCGTCCACCGTGACGGAGTAAGAATACAATTCACCACTCCTGCCTTGCCTGTAGATATCGTAAGAGACGACTAAGGGATTATAATAAGCATATAACATAACCCTATTCCACACAAAAAAAACCCTATTCCAACACGACTGATCACCGTGGAATAGTAAGTGAATTCCCCTCCCATTATGGAGGAGGCCCGAGCCCAACAGCGGACATTTATGAGCTGATGGATGGATACAAGAAAATTTCTAAATGCAAAAAGTATTTAAGTTAGCGTTGTAGCCTGATTGATTTTACTAGTTATTACTTTTATAATATTTTCTTTCATGGAAGTGACCTGGTCTTTATGAGAATATTTTTTTTAAACCTAAACTTACGTGTGCACCAAAGTCATATCTGATAGAGGCAAACAGTGGTGTTTCTTCTACTGGTAAAGTATAATCCACTTTGCTCCCTTTTTGCATTAGAATTCATAAAGCCTCTTTTAAAGCAAAGCTAGGTATAATTCTTACGGCCCGTTCACGACCTTGCCGCTGTGAGCGGCGACTAAGCGCGGAGCGGCACACAGTGGGAAAATCGCGTATGTTTCGTCTCAAAACCCCGTATCTCAGTTGTTTCAAAACAGCTCATTTAAGCTGTAATTTTGCACACATATACTTGAATGTTTAAAGTTTAAATGAAACTACTTTGATTTTAAAAAATCTGTTTATAAATTAATTAAAAATACATGAATTATATAAGAAAAAAAATATAAAATATACTTGTTTAATTTACAGAAAATGGTAGAACATATGTATGTATTATATATTATATGTATGTATTATATATTAATTTATAAATATTATCCCATTACAATGACTTTTACATGAAACGATTTTGAGACCGCTTTTTATGGGCTTTACCAGCGTGCGCCGCTCGGCACGCCGCGCCGCTCGCCACTAAGACCAAAGTCGTGGCCAGGCCGTTAACAGAACCAATTTTTGATTTTCAATTGACTTCAAAACAGAGAAGGTTCTAGAAGAGAAGGCTCTTCAAACAGTTTACACAAGAGGAGTATTAAATTAAATCTTTATTAAGTTATTTTATACGTTATGGTTTTTGAAGTCGGTTTTTTTAAACGTAGTTTTTTTTATATAGAGGATGTCTTCGTACATTTACATAGATTGATTCTGGAGCCAGGGTATAAAATTATAAGATTGAAATTGTCGTTCAAGTGAATAATGGCTATTGTAGTTTTATGTATATTATTTATACAAATAAATAAAATTGAAGTGTTTGTTTGTAATGTCAAAACACTGGGCTTATTTAATGCTCTACATACGGTTATTGCCACGACACCTATGCCTAAAAGCAAGTTTAAAATTTTTTATCTGTTTGTCTGTTTGTTTGAGGTAATCGTCAAAACGGTAGGACCGAGTATGATAATATTTTACTACCAAATAGCAGTCTATATAAGAAGGAACTTAGGCTATATTTTATCCCGGTATTCCCACGGGAATGGCAACTATGCGGATAGGCGACTGAAATCGAAGCGAAGCGAAGGCGGGTTGCTTTAGTTATATTATAAAACGTAAAAAAATATAATTAAAAAAATATAGATTACACAATAAGTAAATGAAAACCTCTCATCGAGCATCTTGAAATGTTAGTCCAATTTTAAAAAAACGCTGTGATTAGAATTGTCTCTCTTCATCGAAAATAGTATTAGTCCATTCTCGTTCTTTCGCATTTGTAATTTGTCATAGTCAGCTACTTCAGTAATGTTTGAAATCTTTTTATTTTCCTTTGTGATAAATGACGACAAATTGGAAGAACAGGGATTAATAAGTGTAATGAAGCTTATTTAGACCTTCAAGTCTAGACTTTTTGTTCAACAATACATTATAAAATCAATCGTAAGTACGGCCAACTTGCTTTGGTATTACATTTATAGTGTTCTTCACTCCTATAAATAATTTCTGGACTATTACGAATCGCATCCAGGACAAAGTACGTATACAAGCGTATTTTCAATTAGGATAAAGGAAATGTTACATTGGTGTACTTCTGGTAAAAGCTTACGTTACTTAAACAAATAAGCCATATTTGAAACAAATTGCTGCAAGGATCATGATGAATGTGAGGATTGAAATAATAAGTGTATTTTATATCTCCTCTAGATTGAATTTGTACATGTAGGTAATATATTAGTATATCATTAAGTTTAAGCTATAGCTTATTGCATGTTAACTCTCTGCCTGTAACTTTAGGGGACTGGTTTATCTTTTATTGCGGGAACAATATGTTTACTTGGTACAAATATTATGTTATAGTATTGGGGGATAAGATGAACGTTAAGGACACGGTTCCAGTGGCAACTCAATAGCGAAGGGAAGGGAAATACAGTGGCTGATAGGGCCGCGTGCCCCCCTTTGGCTCTACAAAAAAAACGGAATTGGGGATAGCGCCGCTTTTTTTCAATGATATAATATCTATATTTTCAAGTACTCCTTTTATAAATCTCTTACAATAGATGGGCGGCGCAGGATGCCGTAACGTAATAGGTACACTAAATAATTTTTTTATAGATTAATCTAGTTATTTTGATAATTATTACCAAAATAGTAATAATTAACTATTTATACATGTATGTTTCTTTTTTCTTTATAAAAAATATCCTTCACTAAGAAGTAAATCTATGCGTCCCGGGGGAAAACACAATGTCATACAATTAACGGACAAAAATTAAATCACAACATTGGTATTGTAGGTCGGTATCGTAACCACTACGCCATTTGCGGAGTGAATAACTTAAAGAAAAATACCTTTTTTAGAAGCAAACTTTTATTATTTATTAATAAAATGAACTAAAAAGTGAAAAATCCAAGTCCATTATCCTGGTTACCACATAGTATCAAAGTCAAGACCAATAAAATGAGCCCAAACTCGATTGGGTTGTGTCGATTAATTACATTGTTCCTCTAGCCAGTTTCCAGGTGCATCATCAGATCAATTCTGTCACAATAATATTGCATTGCCATCCGATTTATACATGCATGCAAAATTTCAGCTCGATCAAAAACCGGGAAGTGGATCAAATTTAACTTGCAAGATTTGATTACAGACAACGGGACAGGTGAAAATAATAAAAGCTTGTAAAATACTTGGCATGAAAGCTCGATAATTAGACATTCCACCTGTATCTCCACTCCATCTATATAGTCAAATAAGCAGTCTAATTAATCATTAATTGCAAACTAGTTAAATAAACTGAAGCTTGGCAATAAGAGTTGAAGAAAATTTTAAATATATAAATACTTCGTTGTCTTTAACAAAACATTTTTTTTTTTCTAAAAGTTACGATAACACAGAAGGTATTATCATCATCATCATCATCATTCTCATCGCAGCCCACATACGTCCCACTGTTGGGCTCGGGCCTCCTCCACAATGGGAGGGAATTTGACCTACTATACCATGTTGGTCAGACATGTTGGTATAGGGTTTCATTTCGAGTTTTCCTTCTCTTGTACAGATCTTATGTGCATATTATATCCTTAAGTCGTCTTGTACGACATCCACGAGCAAGATAGGGAGTGGTGAATTGTATTCTTACTCCGTCACCACACGGATAGGTGAACGAAGGTATTATACCATTTTGAAATACTGAATAATTTGGCCATCTTTTGAAATTGCTTGCCACTATAGTTACGGTAATTTTTTTTTTACACCGTGGTGTGTTAAAGTCAAATGATTAACTTCTTCGAAAAAGTTAAGGAATAGCCATTTTTTTTTTTTTTTTTTGGGTGGGTCGCGGTCGGCGCGCCTCCGCACCACTCCGTCCGGGGCGACAGAGGGGCTTAAGCACGCAACTCCCGCAACCCACCCGAAAACCACCTCGCCTTCGTCATTGGGCCGACCACCGGAGCAGGTTTACTTGTCGTCAGTGGTCGGCCCGACGGAATACCCCCTACGCGGGGTACCCTCCCATCGACCGACGTCCCCCCCTCGGGGAGGACGTCGGTCTTTCCTCACGCGGTCGGCCTCTCGGCGGGTGACGGACTAATCCCCGGTCACGTCACCCGCGGCCTCGGCTAGGGCGGCATGAGGCGCAGATAGTTGCGCCTGCGCCGCCCCAGTCGCCGGCGGCGGATCTCCTCATCGAGGCTGCGCTCCACGCGCAGACGATCCGCCGCCTCCTTCTGCGAGATCACTGTCTCGCAGAAGGCTGCGACCGCGTCCCAGTTCCTGACGCTGTCGACCATAGCCCTAGCGATGGCCGGCAGCGTCAGGTCGGCACCGATGATTGTGACGAGTTCACGGCGCTGCACTGCCCAAGCCGCGCAGGCCTCGAGCGTGTGGCGCGCCGTGTCCTCGTCACAATCGCAGTGGTGGCAGGACGGTGTACTCTCCCTCCTTACGACCCTGTGCAGGTATTTGGCGAAGCTCCCGTGCCCCGTCAACACCTGCACTAGTCGGAAGGAGAGCACCCCGTGCCGCCTTTCCAACCACTGCATCAGCACCGGCCGGAAGGCCTCCACGGTTCGCACCCCGAACCGAGGCCTCTCCAGCCGGACTGCCCAACGGGCAATGACGTCTCGGCGGGCGTCGACGCGCCAGGCGGTGAGATCCCTTAACGAGATCACACCGCCCTCCCCGCGCACCCCCGACACCCGCCGATACAACTCGGCGAGCATTTCCGCCTCCAGGTCCCACGGGGGAGTCCCGGCCAATAGGCACGCTGCCTCCGTCGCCACCGTGCGGTATCCGCGGATGGCCCTGACCGCCATGACCCTCTGTGGTCGCCACAGAAGGGCCCTAAGTCGGACGGTCAAGGACCCCGCCCACACCGGTGCGCCGTACAGGGCCATCGACCGGATGACCCCCGTGTACAGCCGTCGGCACGTAGCGCTCGGTCCGCCCACGTTCGGCATTAGCCACGATAGGGCGGACGCCGCGCCGACGAGCCGCGGAGCGAGCCTGCGGAAATGCTCCCGGAACCACCATTGCCCGTCGAGCACCAGGCCCAAGTACCTCATATGGGCCCGGATGCTGATGTCAACCGATCGGACGGTGATCGAGACGCCGATGGGAGGGCTCATAAGGCGCCCATGGAACAAGAGAGCCTCCGTCTTGTCCAGGGCGACCCTCAACCCCAGCGCCTCGATCCGCCTGACGACCTCTTCGGTGCCATAGGTCGCCAGGCTTACCGCCTCTTCTAGCGTCCCACCGCGGGCTGTGACGAGCGTGTCGTCGGCGTAACAAACCACGCCCAGCCCGGGCGGGAGGCTCCCCCGCAACGCCCAGTCGTAGCCGATGTTCCACAGGGTGGGTCCGAGGACCGACCCCTGTGGGACACCGCACGACATGGGCGTTCGCACAACGTCCCCTGCTCGGTTGGTACAGAGGACGCTGCGCCCCACCAAATAGTCTGCCACTAGCCGCCTCAGGTAAGCTGGCACTCCGTGATACCGGAGCGCCTCCCTGATGCAGCTGAATGGCAGACTATTGAATGCGTTGGCGATGTCTAGGGACACCGCCAACAGCACTCCCCCACCGGTGACGGCCTCAGTCGCCACGGCCCTCAGGCGCAACAGAGCCGCGATCGTCGAACGACCCCTCCTAAACCCAAACTGGGCGTCCGACAGATCGGGCCCCGTGCCGACGAGGTGCCGCTCGATGCGGGCAGCTACCACCCTCTCCAGTAGCTTGCCCGTGTCATCGAGCAGCACGATAGGCCTGTAGGCCGAAGGCGACCCCGGAGACCGTCCCGGCTTCGGCAGGAGCACCAGCCTTCCCTCCTTCCAGCACCCAGGGAACCGTCCGGACGCTAAACACGCGTCGAACAGCTCCCTGAGGCGGGGACCCAGGTGGTCGAGGACCAGGCCCAACACGCGGTTTGGAACACCGTCGGGCCCGGGGGCGGTGGACTTTGCGCACATGCGCGCCACCGCCACTCCCATCTCGGGTTCCGTGATGGGCGGAACACTGTCGTCGTCGGCCTCCCGGTCAGTGTCTGGCGGAGCCATGACCGGGGGCGTGTGTTCCGCCCGCCGCGGGAACAGGTCCTCGACGACCCGGGTGAGAAGGCTGGGCTGGAGAGTCTCGGTGAGGGGAAGGCCCCGCGCGCGGAGCTTATTCAGCACCGCGCGATAGGGGCGTCCCCAGGGGTCACGGTCGAGACCGTCCAGCATCTCCTGCCGACTGACGTCCTTGGCGGAGCGGACGGCCAGCCTGAAGGCCGACCGCGCATTGCGGTAGCCCTCATACAGCAAGGCCTCCCGCTCCGCGTCGCGTTGGCGCCGCCGGCTGCGGGTGTAGGCCCTCCGGGCGCGAATGCACGCGGCCCGGAGATCCGCCAGCTCCCGGGACCACCAGTGGACCGCCCTCCTCGGGGGCGGACGCCGTACCCGGGGCATGGCCGCATCGCAGATCTGCGTCAACGCACTGCGGATGCGGCCAGCCTCGGCGTCCACCCCGTCCGACTGGTTGGCAGAGGACAGCCACGAGTAAACGATGGCTGTCTCCGCCAGCTGGTCCCGGTCTAAGCGACCCACAGCCCATCGCGGGAACGCAGGACGTCCATTCGCCCCGTGACCCCTGCTGGGCGTCGGGATTACCGGGGAGACCTCCATCCGGATATACCGGTGGTCCGACAAGGTCTCCACCTCCTCCACGACGCGCCAGCTCCCCACGCGTGCGGCGACCTCGGGGCTAGCGAACGAAAGGTCCACTATCGACCCGCCCCGTTGTCGCACGCACGTATGCACCGAGCCCCTGTTCAGCAAACAGAGGCCCAGTGCCGCCGCCCACTCCTCGATCGCCCGTCCTCGGTCGTTCGTCCGGGGAGACCCCCACGCCACGGACTTGGCGTTGAAGTCCCCCAAGACGAAGACCTGGCGCGATGCCATTCGCCGTTAAGGAATAGCCATAACAAATGTATATATTTTTTTTGTTATTGTAATATTATGTCTAGTTTTAATTGTACTTGTGATCGATAGTGCAGTTATCTGCGCTGCCAACAAGAAATATCCGATGCCAAAACTGGCCTATTTCTCGTTATAGTACTTGAAAATACCGTACAAGGTATCAGAGATTGTTCACCGTTTTTAGTAATATGCTCAAATAAAAAAAAAGTGACATGGTTTTTTTTTATTTTTTTCATAGCTGTCATAAAGTCATCTACCACCCACTTACCGTTGGACGTTTAATTTAGGGACACTCGTATATATAAAGATAAGTAATTATTCATAAGTAAATAATCAGCTAATAGGACATTTAACTAAATAAGAATTATCCTGACATTTTTAGATAATTGTCCTGTAACTAGATATAATAGGGGTAACAAACATATTTGAAGCATCATCATCAGCTCATATACATCCCACTGTTGGGCTCAAGCCTCCTCCACAATAGGAGGGAAATTGACCTTATTCTGGTCAGAGGGGTTGGTATAATTTTATTTCGAGTTTACCTTCTCTTGCATAGATGATATATGCGTATCTCTTAGTCGTCTTTTACGACATCCACGGGCAAGAAAGGGAGTAGTGAATTGTATTCTTACTCCGTCACAATACGGACATTTGTAGCATAGTTCTATAGTCATAGATAAGTCTTACCACCTATATAACACCTTTGGCACTAATTATTAGATATAGACTTCTAGCTCTATTGACCACTGTTTTAGTGTTATCTTGAATCAAATGAAATCGGCACTCCATCCAACTTCAAAATTTTTAGCTAGAAACAAATTGTATATACCGCTAGGTAAGGTCCTAAATACCACTGCAATATTTGTAGAAAACGTTTAATAGTTCTTCTGGGAAATAGAGTTGTAGATAAGGAAATGAAATAGTGTAATATAGACCGAAAATGACATTGTTATTATGTGTACTTACAATAAAGATAAAATGATTGTTACCCTTTTATCCCTTTATACGACTACTTTTTTATATGTATACACGAAAGGTAATGAGCGCTTAAGAGTATTTACACTTAAGGGTAAAGGGATCCAATATGTTGAGATCTTTGGCAAACTTTTATCTAAAATATTAGATGCGACACCAACGTGAGCAAAGCCATAGGGAGCCATAGCCTTTTAAAGTTCGCGTGCAGCGCTTGTATTACTCACAAGTTATTACTTTTTTCAATAAACAAGTTATTTGATAGAATAAAGATTTTTAGAAATCCGACTGGCCGTTTTGAGATTGGTGCGTTCAAATAAATATATATTCCTTCAATTCGTAGATTAAATTAAATTTATAGATATATTCGTGTGGTGACGAAGTAAGAATACAATTCACCATCTTCTTCTATCTTGCCTGTGGATGTCGTAAAAGATGATTAAGGGATATAATATGCATCTGTACAAGATAAGGTCAACTTGATATAAAAACCTACTCCAGCAAGTTTAACCTGCGTGGAATAGTAAGTGGTTTGGCCCTTCCATTGTAGAGGAGGTCTGAGCTCAACAAATGAATGAATGAACTAGATGTATGGGTCTAAATAATGCACCATAATTAGACAAGTATTTCGTTTTACTTTCCATTTCAGCATTCAGCTCATATACGTCCTACTACTACTCGAGTCTCCTCCTATGTAGAAGTGGAATTGACTTACTGTTAGGGATATTCATTAAACGTCGATGTATAGAATTTATTTCATATTTGCCATGCGATATATCGGATTGATTGGATGTTTTGACAAATATTCATTCTATTCGATATATCGATATTTTTATTTATATAAATAAACAACTAAATTATTCATCTATAATGGTCGATCAACCATTCTCTCTAGATTTAGTTGTCGTTTCATTTTATTCACTCACTCACACTCATTTTGTTCTGTCTTGTGCTGTTTCAACACTCTTCTTGCGTAGTTCAATAGCAAGCAAGCTGAATGAGAATACAGATTTGACGAACTCTAAAAATTTAAATTTTCAATAATAATAATGTTGCCTTTAAATACTTAACTATACATAATTGCAACTTTTGTGCCATCCAAACGTTTATTTGCATAGCGTTATCATTTGAGTAGCATTAGCTCAAATGATCAATCAACAAATAAATATAATAAAGGGTAATAAAACTTTTACGGTTAATGGTGATGGATAAAGAATACTTCAAAGAAAAAATATTGCTTTCTGTAAGGAAATACTTCGTTTAATTAATTTTAAAATATATAATACATTGTATATTGGTTGGTTCGTGTAGTCCTATTCTGTTACATCGGATATGCCTCATCATATTCTCTCGGGTTCAGACATCATTTCCTTCCAATTACATGTTTAGAAACTACAAAACATTGTTTGGAAATTATTATTGTTCTTGTAGTTAATGTGTGTAGGTATAAATTTTGTCCTTCAATAATTTGTAGACATTCAACATTATTAGGTTGACAGGAGGGCTTACAAGTACTTACAGGAGGGCTTACAAGTACAAGTCAATGTTAGAGTTTGAATATAAACTCCGTTATTTTTAAAGCCCTTCGTGTGATGTGGTGTGACAACTTTATACTAGGTGCTATTGCCTTATTTTTTCCAGACGGTGTCATAAAATCGGCTAGGGAGATCGACAGAAGTATGGGGAGCAGCAGAATGCTGCAACATATGACAAACAATCGCCAAACCGCCTCCCAAATGAATATAACACTATTGACCCTCGTAGTATATCTATACCAATAAATAAAATTGAAGTGTCTGTTTGTAATGTCAAAATAATAGGCTTTTTTCATGCTCACACGGTTATTTGCACTATACATATGCCTAAAATACACTTTATATTTTTTTGTCTGTCTTTCTGTTTGTTCCGGGTAATCTTCAAAACGGCTGGACCGATTTCAAAAATTCTTTCATCAATGGAAAGCTATAATATCAGGGCGTAAACGAGGTGATATTTTATCCCGGTATTCCCACGGAAACGGGAACTACGCGGGTAAAATGACTAAAACCGAAGCGAAGCGAGGGCGGGTTGCTAGTACTCCATATAACAGCAATGGACGATAATAGACTATGTATATAGGATGGAGGGATTTTCGAAGGATCATAATTGAACTAGAGACTTTAATTAACCGACTTCAAAAAAGAAGGAGGTCCTCAATTCGACTGTATTTTTTATGTTTGTTACCTCAGAACTTTTGAATGGGTGAACCGATCTTAATGATACTTTTTTGAAATGGGTGGTGCCATTTGGCACGGCAAGTACCTACTAGCTTTCAAATAAAAATTTTGAAGTCGCTTAAAAATTATTTATGTTTATCAAATAACTATCTATGCTATGCATGTGTGTATTTTTACTTCCATTGCTTACTTGCATATATATTATTTAACTTAAAACACCCGTAATCTGTGAAACTAGTGATAACATAAATATTAATAATACTCATAATCCAAATGCTGTTATTTCAGCACTTGTTTTTTTTTTTTGACAGTGGCGATTACTCAGAACGTTGAATTATGATTATATTTTAAGAGATTTGTTAACATTTGTTTTCCTTTGTCTATTCCTATTATCAGTAGAATTATATTATCTAGCAGGATTATATTATACTAGCAACCCGTCCTCGCTTTGCTTCGGTTTCAGTCGCTTTACTTGCGGCGTAGTTCCCGTTCCTGTCGGAATACCGGGATAAAATATAGCCTATGTTACTCCCTGATATTATAATAGCTTTCCATTGGTGAAAGAATTTTTGAAATCGGTTCGGTGGTTTAAGCGTGAAAGCGTTACAAAGAAACAAACAAACAAACATCCTTACTTTCGCATTTATAATATTAGTATGGATTAACTTTAACAGATAAACAAGCTGTCCGACGAAATAAGATTTTTTGGACTTGAAATATTTGCCGAAGTCAGCGTATTAAAAAAAATATACTTTTCAATTATTACAAATAAAATATATTTTTATGGATTTTATCGCGATTATATTTGATTTTTGATTGCTCGACGTTTCAAACACGTTTCAGTAAATGCGAACTGAAAATTTATAACGTATTTATACATTCGTAAAGATAAGAAATGTTTATGTAAGCTTTGCAACTTAATATAGACACAGATTTTGCATACAATTTTCATCATCATCATCATCATCATCATCATCTTGCTCTTATCCCAATTACTTGGGGTTGACGCAATATGTCATCTGTTTTGACATATGGCAAAAAGTTTCGGCAATGACTTTTATGACCGGCCGCCTGCCTGACGTCCACCCTCCTTGGGAATGTAATCGTTGACCCAAATGGTACCAGATGGAGTTGGTCCGGGTCAATCTAGGGCTCTTAGTCGTCTTTTACGACACCCACGAGCAAAGCAAGGGTTGGTAGTATTCGAAGCCGCTACTACACAGCACTTTGCATACAATTTTGCTTAAAAATAATTAAAGGGAGAGTCTTATGCATTTCTTGTCGGGTCTTAACCGTGGATGTCGCGTTTCAATCCAGTGGTAGAATTATTTTTAAAAGAATTTCAAATACTATGTAACATTGACAATGTTTAGGTACACATTTAGTGTTCAAACATAGTTGCATTTATTTTATTCATCTATACTCTATATAAATAAATAAAATTGAATTGTCTCTTTGTAACGTCAAAATACTAGGCTTTTTTCATGCTGATATGGTTATTTGCACGGTACCTATGCCTAAAACCTTTTTAAAAAAAATTTGTCTGTTTTTTGGGCAATCGTCTGGACGGATTTTGATAATAGTTTACTAACAGGTAGCTATCTATATAAGGAGTAACTTAGGCTATATTTTATCCAGGTATTCCCAAGGGAACGAGAACTACGGGGGTAAGGCGACTGAAACTGAAGCGAAGCGAGGCGAGTTGCTGGTAAACAACATCTAGCCAGCGTGCTATAGAAGGTCAGTTTCCCTCCCAATATGGAGGAGCCTCGAGCCCAGTTCTAGGACTTGTATGAGCTGTGATAAAAAATTATAATATTATAATATATTTTAGCGTATTCAGGATAGGGTGATATAAGATAAGAATATATAAACCTACATCCCAAATAAACCATTATATTTACTTAGAATTATTATAACTGATAGATAGATTGACATTGTAAACCTATTTTATCTTCGTATTAAATACCTTCAAACGATACCTCCTTCACACTATTATTACTAGAGGACCTCCTTCTTTTTTGAAGTCGGTTAATTAAAGTCTCTAGTTCAATTATGATCCTTCAAAAATCCCTCCATCCTATATACAGTCTATTATCGTCCATTGCTGTTATATGGAGTACTAACAACCCGCCCTCGCTTCGCTTCGGTTATAGTCGTTTTACCCGCGTAGTTCCCGTTCCCGTGGGAATACCGGGATAAAATATAGCCTAGTTTACGCCCTGATATTATAGCTTTCCATTGGTGAAAGAATTTTTGAAATCGGTTCAGCCATTTTGAAGATTACCCGGAACAAACAGACAGACAGACAGACAAAAATTTTTTAATCGCTATTTTAGGCATAGGTGTCGTGCAAATAACCGTGTGAGCATGAAAAAAGCCTATTATTTTGACATTACAAACAGACACTCCAATTTTATTTATTGGCATAGATTTTTTTTTTTTTTTTTTTATTGCCAACGGTGGCAAACGAGCAAGCAGCACACCTGATGGTAAGTGAAACTGCTGCACATGGACCATTGCAATACCAGGGGCACAGCCAGGCCGCTGCCTACCGTGAAGGAAATACTCTTCTTAAACCTCGTTTAAAGAAGGACATGTCATAGCGCTCGGGAAACACAGCAGCAGGTAGTTCATTCCAGAGCTTGCACGTACGTGGGAGAAATGATCGCTGAAAACGTACAGTTGAAGACCATAACGTTTCCAGGTGAAATGGATGAACCCTGCTGCGATGTCGAGTGGTACGTTGGTAGAATGGTGACGGTGGTACCAAGTCAAACAGTTCCTCGGAGCACTCCCCGTGAAAGAGTCGGTAGAGTACACAGAGTGACCCAAAGTCTCTCCGCTGCTCCAGCGACTCCAATCTGTCCGTAAGATTGGGATCCCCGACGATTCGAACAGCCCGTCTTTGCAGGGAGTCAAGTGGGTCTAGCTGATATTTGGGCGCACCTGCCCAGAGATGTGAGCAGTACTCCACATGAGGACGAACTTGTGCTTTGTATAGCACAAGACGCTGTCTCGGTGTGAAGTACCGCCTGGCTCTGTTCAGGACGCCCAACTTTTTGCTTGCCAATTTGGCTTTGTCCTCCAAATGACTCCCAAACTGGACTTTGCTCGATATTTTGACGCCGAGAATCCCAATACTCTCAGAAATTGGAAGAGTTACTCCTTGGAACTGAGGCGCCATGACAAATGGGTTAAATTAGATTGGTTAGATTGGACAAATATTATTTATTAATTACAATTTCACAGTTAAGATTCATCTTACTTGATTGGTATCAAGAGAAAATAACCAGCCAATCACAAATTCAAAACGCTAACGGCATCGGCTCTGTAAATCAATGAGAGAGTATTTCAATATTCTACAAACCGCACTGATAACTGAAACGCATTGTGTTGCCAAAAACGTGATATTCGAACTTATATAACATTGTTAGACAGCTAACTGGCTCAATTTCATTCACTAGATTATTAATGCTGATAGATAATAGGCTAGATGTTACATTGTTTATCTGCTAACAGCTAACCAACGCTTGCAAATATTACAAAAATTTATAATTTTCTACTCGCTATAGAAATTAGTTATTAAATTTTGACCCACATTTTGGTACAAATTTATTGCTAGTACAAGAAGAAAATGATTCTGGTATACTAGATTTATTACGTGGCAGTGATCTCGCGGAAGGAGGCGGCGGATCGCCTGCGCGAGAAGCGTAGCCTTGATGAGGCGATCCGCCGCCGGCGACTGGGGCGGTGTAGGCGCGAGTACCTGCGCCTCATGCTGCCCTAGCCGAGGCCGCAGGTGACCTGACCGGGGAATTAGTCCGTCACCCGCCGAGAGGCCGACCGCGTGAGGAAAGACCGACGTCCTCCCCGAGGGGGGGGGGGGGGACGTCGGTCGATAGGAGGGTACCCAAATAGGGGGTATTCCGTCGGGCTGACCACTGATGTCAAGTAACCCTGCTCCGGTGGTCGGCCCAACGACGAAGGCGACGTGGTTTTCGGGTGGGTTGCGGGAGTTGCGTGCTTAAGCCCCTCTGTCGCCCCGGACGGAGTGGTGCGGAGGCGTGCCAACCGTAGCCCACCCACAAAAAAAAAAAATATTTTTATTTAGAATCATTTCCTTCTTGTACTGGCAATAAAGTACCAAAAGGTGGGTCAATATTTAATAACTATTTTTTGTAGCGGGTAGATAATTATAAATCTCTGTAATAACGATAACTTGTTAGACGTGAGACATCTTAGTCCGCCTGTGACTATGAACGCGACTTGTTTGAAACTTCGGCCAATGAAATCTAAACTTCCATACTATATTATAAAGAGGAAAAGTTTGTATGTGTGTGTATTTGTAATGAATAAACTCAAAAACTACTGTGTCGATTTCAAAAATTCTTTCTTCCATGGAAAGCTATGATATTAGGGAGTAATATAGGCTATATTTTATCCCGGTATTACCACAGGAACGGGAACTACGTGGGGTAAGGCAACTGGAATCGAAGCGAAGCGAGGGCGGGTTGCTAGTATTAAATACAATAAAATTCATCAAATAATTTTATTCACAATGTGTAAAACCTTCAGAAATCATCACAGTGGACTCGCGTTCATCAGTTTAAAAAATGATTCAGTATATGGATAGTCTAGGAGATGACTCCAATGTTTGTAAAGCTTTTCAATATATGTGCCTATTACTACGTCAGAGTACATGTTATATACCTACATATTTAATTCCTTACTCGTCTTTTACGACACCTGCCAGCAAGATGGTCAATTGCATTATATTTTTTATATTTCCGTCATCACATAGAGATATAAAACTATAGGCCTAGTATATGTCATTATCTATTATTAAAAAGACAAAAAGATCTATTTGTTCTTAAAATTTCAATACTTAAGCTACAAAAAGTTTAGTGATAAATAATATGTGTATTAATTTGGTCGTTCGTCGTTTACTCCCAGTGATATAAGATAAAATAATCTATATCCCGTTGTGTCTTTCACATCTCTCGACCTGCAAATTATCATTGAAGCAGTATAATGATATACTGCATGACTGAAAATTTATCTTCAAGGGAGTGCCTCGCCATTTCATCTAAAGATCTATAACTTAAAGATCTTTGAATAAATTTCAAAGCGTTTCTACGCTTTTACGTTCTTTGAAGTAATGATCACTTTGATGAATTCACCCTGGTGTGTTAAATACGAAAATTTAAATAAATGAATGTATTCCAAGAAAAATGTGTGTAATTCAAGAAAAATATTTGATAAAAGTCATTCTTTCTTACACACTCGTAAGTAAATATTTTCGATTCTTGTTACTTTTGAAGTGATAACTTTCTTATGGGAGAGTAAACCGCATCCTTACGTAATGCGTTACGACACCAGTCTGTATTTTTATAGAATTAAATAATATATATACACAAAATTCTGATATATATATTCAAAATTGCAACTAGGAATATTTATTCCTACTATATTAAATATATATATTATAAATAAATATATATATTTATATTTCATAATTAATAAAATATTTATAAATAACCCTTTTTTACATCATATTAATATATACATAAAATTTAAGTAATAACGCAAGCTTTTCTCAAATTAAAAAAATAAATCAATATTAAACAGTTCAACTTAGATTAGTTTAAGTTATCACTTCTGTAGAGTATTCCGAGACGCAGTTTTTTTTTGTTGTTACCCGTATTAATCAAATACCCGACCAGGTTCTAATGAATACTGAGAAGTATTTTAAATCTTAATGGAAAGTAAATCCAAAATGATAAACTATGCAATGCTATGCAACCCATGAAATGATTTTGTTTAGGTCAATCGCATAAATCTTAGATTTCGTTAAATAAATAAATGATTTCAATCAATAAAGTGTTATTACTACTAATATTATAAATGCGAAAATAAGTTTGTTTGTTATGCTTTCACGCTTAAATCACCGAATCAATTTCAAAAATTCTTTCACCAGTGGAAAACTATAATATCAGCGAGTAACAAAGGGTATATGTTATCCCGATATTCCCACGGGAACGGGAACAACGCGGGTAAGGCGACTGAAACCGAAGCGAAGCGAGGGCAGGTTGCTAGTAACTTGTATAATGTTCTTCTATAAACTCAAACATAAACTTAAAATAGTAAAATATAATGACGGATTTTAACACGAAAAAAATACTGCAAATAGATATTTTTTTCAAGTGCTTGAAAGAGTTTCCATTCTAGAAACGTACAATACAAGTATCTTACAAAGCCGCTTTTCACCGGTAATCATTCGTTCTGAAATCAAAATGCACTTCAATATTGATAGTATACCGACGGTGTTTATAGCATTCATTTCCTTTTGTTAAAATTTGAAAGCATCAATGTTACTAACTATTATGAGTGAGATTTCATACATGAAGAATTTATTATTACACTCATTTGCAAAAAAAAACGGGCACCTAAGCAATGAACCATTTCAAATGTTAATATTTCTTTGTTTGATAATTATAGGTAGTTTTATCCACACAATTTGCTAAATTAATAAGAAAATAATCGTTTTCATCAGTATTTCATAAAATTTAGATACAATTTATGGGAAATAATGCTAAACCTCGCTAGTAGTGTATATTCGCTAGTAGTGCATATGCTCATGAAGTAAAAATAAAAAAGTTTTTTTGTTTGTTTTTCTTTAATAAAGTAAAAGCAGATAAATGTTTAGTATCGAGTGTGACCCCCTGTAGCTAAAATCACAGCTTGAATTCGTCTGGGCATGCTAGCGAGTATATCCCGGATACTTGCTTGCGGAATACGTTCCCACTCCGCAGTAATCACATTCTTCAGCTCTCTGATGGTCTGTGGAGCCGGGTGTACTGATCTCACACGCCGTTTCAGAACGTCCCAGACATGCTCTATGGGATTGAGGTCGGGACTTCGAGCTGGCCAATCCAAACGACGAATGCCGACCTCTTGCACATACGCATTAACATCGCGGGATCGGTGGGCGCGAGCATTGTCGTCCATAAAAATCGAGTCTTCACCTAGAGCGGCCAATGCGGGTTGTGCATGAGAAATTAGAACTTCCGTTATGTATCGATGCCCAGTCAGTGAGCCGTTTTCAATGAAGACTAACTCTGTACGATCCATTGAATTTATTCCTGCCCAAAACATAACAGAGCCCCCACCATAAGGTGTGATTTCTTCGAAACATGCCTCTGCAAAGCGTTCTCCTTGTCTTCTTAGCACTCGCCGACGTCGATCTTCACCGAACAGAGATATCCTGGCTTCATCAGAGAACAAAACCCTATTCCAATCGTCTTGAGTCCATGATTCACAATTTCTAGCGAACCTAAGCCTGTGAACTCTGTGCTCACGGAGTAATTTGGGGCCGCGGGCCGGGCGGTGACTGCGTATATTGGCAGCGAGAAGCCTCCTCCTGACCGTCCATAGACTAATATGCACATTTCTTACTTCTTGGAGGTTGTTCTTAAGATCCACATACGAAGATTTGCGATTTCTCAATGCGCGACTCACAAGAAAACGATCATCCCGTGGTTGGGTACATGGTTTTCTTCCAGAACCAGGCCTTCTCTCGACGGAACCAGTCTCCTGATATCGCTGCCAGATCCTTTGGACTGTCGAGCGACTAACATTTAGCCTCCTAGCCACGAAACATTGGCTGCAACCCTCTTCAAGCAGCGCGATAATTTTGGTAGCTTTTACCACTTTATCTACCATTTTTGATACAGCCAAACAGCATTAAATAAAGCTTTGACAGTCAAGGATATGAAATTAATCGATAAAAATTGAATAAAAGTTATGAAAGTCGATGTTAACTTCTGGAACTTCGCGCCAAAAATGTAGGATAAAAAGGGGTTTTCTGTAAAAATGAACATCAAATGAAAAATGGAATTTAGAACGTACTTTTTTAAATACCACAGCATTTTTAAAACCGGCCAGTAACGTGTACAAACGATTGAAACCTTTTTGGTATTGTATCTTTTTAAATATGAATGAAAATCAAAACCGCCCGTTTTTTTTGCAAATGAGTTTATTTTAACGCTGGGTATTATAATAATTGAGTGGCAGAGTGAGAATTTAGTCTTAGCTTTAAACGGGTTAAGAGCCCTCAGCGCTCACTCATCAGTCCGGGTAAAGTTGTCACAGCCGTCTACGGCTAACAACTAAGTCACGCAAAAAAAAAGAGAATTCAGTGCTTCTTCAACCATTCTGTAAGGAACAATTAAGTGACATAATAAATTTACTGCAAGAGAAATAAAATTCAGACTAAAGAAAGTTATATCAATTCATCTGACTTATGTAGTTAACCACATGGTGTTGGAGTAAGAATACATTTCACTAGTTCCTACCTTATCCGTGGGTGTTATAAAAGACCACTAAGGGATATAATATGCTTATAACATCTATGCAAGAGAAGAAAACCTGGAAACAAAACCCTATGCCAACCCATCTAACCAACTATTCCGGCTTCGGCAGCAGTATTAATCTCCTCTTCTTCCAACAATCGGCCGGCAAGGAACGACTTAGATGCTAGACAAGTATTGTACAGTACCATGAGGCGTGGTTTTCGGTTTTCAAGAACGACGCCTTCGCCGCCCTCATCTCCGTTCCGTTAATTGTAGCTTCCTACATGGATTACAAATGTTTGGTCACAATTATTTGAAATTTATGTAAATACCCATTATACGTTCAAAATCCCTACGGCAGTTATCAAAGAAGCGATGACCTTGAAACGTCTGAATAGATATTCATAAATTGTAGTTATGAAACATTTCGATTACATCAACTTTCAAACAGAAAAACACGCATGCATATCTGGGGGCACTGCAGTGCCCCCGCCAAGTCGAACAAAAAAAAAGTCTGGCAAAACGCAACACTGCTGTAACATACTTTTCTAGACTGCGTCAAAAAAAGTTTTTTTTTTTTGATTAAACGTATGTAAAAAGTTTCTTCAGTATAAAAAAAAAATTCTCCTAAATTTTGAGCTCAATATCTCAAAAATTGAGCTGGCGCATAGGAGGGTCCCCTTTCCCGTTTAAAATACATAGGAAAAATTTTTTTTTTTTTGGTTTTATAATATCTACATGCATAAAATTGTTAAAAATTTTTGCTTCTCACTATCTTATAGGAAATTTAATTCTCTACAAATTGCTTTCCGGGTTTTTTTTTAAACTCAACCGCAGCGAAGTTACAGGGTGCTGAATAAAAGGCAAAAAATCAATTAATGATTTAAGAATCGAAAACAATTTATTATATTAATTTATCAATAAATTAACTCAAAATACTTAATTATCCAACAAAATTTGTCAATTTAACATTATATTAATTTTATGATACTGGAAGGAGTCGATTTTGATTCTTTTCATAATTTAGCATATACTTTTGATGTTCTGTCAATTCATTACTCTTTGAGCATATATTAAATAAATCATCTAATTTGTTACAATATTTCTGTTCATTGTGCTTCTGTGTCGGAGATTTTTTTCGTGATGAGCTTTTTTTTCAATTTTTCCATTCAGAGTATAAAGCTTCTATTTTTTTAATGATAAATTGAGTTTGAAGTGTTATTATGCCAGAGGAATTCCAAATATTTATTACATCGTTGCAAACATCAATTGAACTTTCACGAATAATTTTTTTTCAAAAAATAATATTTATAAAAAAATAAGCTCATAACCTGTCGGTTTGAAGGCAATTTACGACAACTTATTTCACTACAACACCAACCCACTAAGTACACAATTTTGTTTTTATCCATGATTATTCACGTAATTAATTAGGAAACTTATATTTTAACTTCAATTTATTAAAACTTTGATTTAACGTCACTCATAATAAATTTTTATCGTATATTGATCGAGAAGAAAGAGTGAATAGAACAATTTAAGGTTAGTTGCACCAGATGCCTAGCTCTTTAAAGAAATGTAATGTAATCAAAAAGTGCAATTTTCACCAGCTAGATGGCATTAGCTACTAAATAATAAAGAAAAGCAACTTTATCGACTGTAATATTTGATTTTTTTTTGGTACAATAGTGTTGAATTGACAAATTTTGTTGGATAATTAAGTATTTTGAGTTAATTTATTGATAAATTAATATAATAAATTGTTTTCGATTCTTAAATCATTAATTGATTTTTTGCCTTTTATTCAGCACCCTATAACTTCGTTGCGGTTGAGTTTAAAAAAAAAAACCCGGAAAGCAATTTGTAGAGAATTAAATTTCCTATAAGATAGTGAGAAGCATAAATTTTTAACAATTTTATGCATGTTATAATAATTTTATGCATTTTAAAACAAAAATAAAAATACCTATGTATTTTAAACGGGAAAGGGGACCCCCCTATGCGCCAGCTCAATTTTTGAGATATTGAGCTCAAAATTTAGGAGAATTTTTTTTTATACTGAAGAAACTTTTTACATACGTTTAATCAAAAAAAAAAAAAACTTTTTTTGACGCAGTCTAATACTTTTCTCGAAGCAATTCAGACCATTTTCGACCCCCTATAACTTCGTTGTGAATAAAACTAGAAACCTAAATTTTTAGTAACCCAACAGGCATTGTAAACACATTGTGTATTTCAAATTTTATTCAATTTAAACCAATAGTTTAAGAATTATAACTAGTCAAAATTTCGTAATTTTGTCACTCACTGACTGACTGACCGATCATCAATATTAAAGTGGCACTTCTAGCCGACATAAATGCTTCCAATTTAGAATACAATTAATGTTTACTGTATAAATGAAGGAAAAATTATGAAACAATATAATTATCATCCAGTTACCGAGATACACTAACTGCATAAATAATTATGTAAACCCATATAATTATATAGGATTACAAAGTTACATTTGCTGTTAAGGAAATGTAACTTTGTAAAATATAAGAATACATTTGTCGCCATCATGGCTTCCCTATGGGAATCGTAAAAACTATCTGAAAGTCATTCTGTTTATTTAAGACATAAAAGATCTTTAATATTGATATAGTCACTATAAGAAGTTGTTAGGTTAGCTATTTACGTAATAATTTAAGAAGAAAGGTCCCTCCCTTAAGCAGGGACTGAATAAGTTAACCGACTTGGAATAACATGAATCTCACTTTTTATGGTAGAAGAACTTAGTTGCGAGGCTTGGCTTTTTTTACAAGTTTTGTTTTTGATGGTATAATCGATTTATCCGTTTTGGAGCTACGATGTCACATTCAGATTCACAGACACGCAGACGAAGTGATACGTCAAACTCATAACATTCCTCTTTATGCGTTGAGAGTTAAAAAAAACATGATAAAACATTTTATATCGAATGCAGTTTAAAATTCGTGCATTCAGAATTCACGCAGAAAAGATAACATAGTCGATTTACATGTAGTCTATTACTACGATTAAAAGCTCAGGTAAAATGCTGTCAGCGTGGATTTATTTGGATTAAAAAATAAATATCAGATACATTTCGTGTCCATTTTAATTTATTTAGATTGTGATACTCTTTGATCAGAAATTCCGTGATTAAACTTTATATCCCGTACACTTTATACACCGACATAAGCTTATCAAAGAGAGAGGATAACATAACAATGGTTGTTGTTGAGAAGAATGCAGCTGCCCATTATCTTGATAAACATTTAGGCGATTTTTACGAATCCGAAGGAAAATTAAGAGGTCACGAGGAGAGGACATCGCGTTCCGTATGGCGATGAAGTAAGAAAACAGTTTAACATCTCCCCTTATCTATGGGTATCGACGACTAAGGGATATAATGCGCAGGTAATATCTAAGTAAGAGAAGGAAAAGTCGATATAAACACGTCTTACCAGCGAGGTATAGTAGGTCAATTTCCCTTCCATTAGGGAGGAGGCCTGAGCCCAACAGTGGAACTTATACTGGCTGAGATAATAATAACGAATACATCGCATTCATATCTTCTCGTCTCCACAGGGCAAGAATTATTATTATAATTATCTTCTTATTTTATTTATTATAGACATTACAGTTATTCTTACTATGAATATTACTAATTATATTATTACTTATTACTCTGTGAAGGTCGCCCAAATGTCAGCTTTATTACTGCAAAGACATGCTTTATCAATTGTTGATGATATGATACTTACGAATGTATTTCAGTCGTTGATGCCGCGGAGACTTCGGATCTCTTTGTGTACTTTATCGACTCCTAAATAGTGGGAGCTCTATAGAGATGTTTGATTGGGTACCAACGTCTTTTATCAATCATTATACGTACTTGATACCGTAGTAAGATTATGTCATATTATTTGGAACCAAATTCTCTCATATAATCGACCGTACGTTGTTATCGTTTATTCCTCCCTTGCTCGCACAAGCTCTGTGGACTTAGCACGAATATTTACATCAAAGTATTTGTAACGTTGTCGAGAGCAAATTGTATGGAATTGGAGCCCCTATCGCCTATCTATATCTATACCAATAAATAAAATTGGAGTGTCTGTTTGTAATGTCAAAATAATAGGCTTTCTTCGTGCTCATAGGGTTATTTTCACGACACCCATGCCTAAAATACAAATTAAAAAAATTTTGTCTGTCTGTCTGTCTGTTTGTTCCGGGTAATCTTCTAAACGGCTGGACCGATTTCAAAAACTCTTTCACCAACGGAAAGCTATAATATCAGGGCGTAAACTAGGCTATATTTTATCCCGGTATTCCCACGGGAACGGGAACTACGCAGGGAAGACGACTGAAACCGAAGCGAAGCGAGGGCGGGTTGCTAGTCTATACCAATAAATAAAATTGGAGTGTCTGTTTGTAATGTCAAAATAATAGACTTTTTTCATGCTCACACGGTTATTTGCACGACACCTATGCCTAAAATAGCAATTAAAAAATTTTCGTCTGTCTGTCTGTCTGTCTGTTTGTTCCGGGTAATCTTCAAAACGGCTGGACCGATTTCAAAAATTCTTTCACCAATGGAAAGCTATAATATCAGGGCGTAAACTAGGCTATATTTTATCCCGGTATTCCCACGGGAACGGGAACTACGCGGGTAAAACGACTATAACCTATAACCGAAGCGAAGCGAGGGCGGATTGCTAGTATACAATATAAATTGATTTTGTTAGCGGTACAAGTAATGACGGAATTATTCGTTCTGTGCCCACATGCGGTATCATAGCCACATACACTGTCACCTACGGTTCACTTTCGTGAGCGCTCCGAAATGTCTTACTTTAAATGAAGTGTAAAAAGAATTGTGAAAAAAAAAGTAAACCATTTGTTAAAATGGTGATTTCACATATTATTAATAACAAACTTTCACTAAAACACATGCCTCCTGGAGCTATTAACGTTAGCCATCGGCTAGGTAGTACTAGGGGTGATCGACCACGACCAATACTTGTTCGCTTCCTTAATGCTGATGTCAGAGCTTCTGTATGGAAAGCCAAAACATTGTTAAAGGGTACGCCTATCTCCCTCAGAGAGTTTCTGACTAAGATCCGACAGCAAGTATTTGGCAAGGCCCGACTTCACTTTGGGATTCACAGCTGTTGGACTCAGGACGGTGTTATAGTCATCAAAACGCCTAACAATGGCCGACACAAGGTTACATCAATTACGGATCTGGAGCCGCTCTTGCTGAAGTATCCTAAGACCTTAACAAAGGAAACCAACAAGCCGGCATCTTCATGAATGTTAGTATCGATTTCCATGACAGCAATCGCTTTTCGGCTATATTTCTATGTTGATTTCTCTCTCGGAACCTAACTCAAACACACTTCATCTCGGATAGCACTACTGTAATTACTAATAACCTCGTTTCATTACATTCGTATTTTTTTGTGTTGTTGTACTAATTCTCTCTTTAAACTAATCATAGATGAATGAATTTAATAATTGTATACTGGTAGTTGATAAGCAATATCTTACTATAGAATGTTTGTTTAGTTACTAGTACTAGTTTAGTTAGTAGTTTATTACAATAATAGTATCTAGTAATTTATGTATATAGTAATAGTATCAGTAGTAAATTTCTACAAATGGCTTGCTTATGCATTATGCAACCTATGTTTATAATCAACACCTGCAAGGTAGTTCGATAAATCGCCTTTTTTTCCATAACTCACTGTTATAAAAATATAAATATTTGTTGTTTTGTTTTGGCAGATTGACAGTGCTAATGTCAAACTGACATGAAGTGTTGCGTTCCGTACCCATACTCAGCAATTTACATTGTCTTTGTCATTTCTGTTTCTTGTATTGTTTCATGTTTTGTTTTTGAACATGTATAGCCAGAGGCTGGTGGGTGGTGCAGTAATGATAACTGCATCTTTACATAAGGGTTGCAAGTTAACTCTCTCAGCATAACCTTATTTATACGTTTACCTTATCTTTATTTATTTTTTTTTTACACATTATTTTTTTATATCTATTTAGTCTTATTTATAGTATAATGGTATTATTATCCGACACTGATTATTCGTTTCATTCTGCCAATAGTTCCTCTATTTCGTCCTCTGATGACAGCTTTTCCTCCGCTACTGAGTGCCTTGCTGACGTTGTACGTCAACTATTTAATCGACCGATTAATCGTTTATTAAATGTCTGTCACTTAAACGCTCAAAGCATTCCTAGTCATCATAGTGATCTATTTGATGTCTTTAATGGGGCTAATGTACACGCTATCCTAATTTCCGAAAGCTGGCTTAAACCCCATTTACCATCTACACTGTATCCTCTCCCAGGCTTCATCTTGGTCCGGAATGACCGTGTTGATCGCAGGGGTGGAGGCGTAGCCATCTATCTACGTAGTGACTTCACGTACAAAATCATTGCTTCATCTCCAGCCCATCCTTTTGCATCCATCGAATTTCTTTTTCTTGAAGTCTGGATCCAAGGAGTCAAAGTGGTCATGGGTGTGGTTTACTGTCCCCCTGCTGCTGATTATTTCACTGACTTAGAATCGGTTTTAGAATCTCTGGGGTCTGACTATGCACATCACATCATAATGGGTGATTTTAACACCGACTTATTATCCTCCTGTTCTCTCCGTGCCCGTAAACTCCAACACATTGTCCAATCCACAAATCTTCACGTGCTGCCTCTCCAAGCCACTCATCACAACCATCAGGGAGACGACACATGGCTTGATTTAATCCTCACTTCCTCCCTTTCCCGTGTCTCCTCTCAAGGCCAATATCCTGCCCCTGGGTTTTCCCTCCATGACCTTATTTTCATCTCCTACATCCTTAAGCCCCCCCAAGCCCGTGACTAAGACTTTGCATCTGCGTTGTTTTACGGGAATGAACGTCGAGAAACTGCGTGCCCAGGCCTCGGCCACCGACTGGCAACCGCTACTGGAGGCTGATAAAGTCGACGACAAAGTTGAGCTCCTTAACCACGTCATTATCAACCTTTACGAAGTCCACGCCCCAGTGAAAAAGTCAAGTTGAAGCACGCCCCCGCGCCCTGGATGTCTGAAAAGATTCGTGAGTCTATGAGACGTCGTGACGTGGCTTTTCGTAGATTTAAGAAGCTACGCTCCGAATCCAACTGGAATCTTTTTAAAGCCGCTAGGAATCGGTGCAACCAAATGATACGCAACGCTAAACGCCGGCATATCTCAAACACCATCTCCTCTTCCTCTGCTCCAGAAGTCTGGAAATTCCTCGAGACCCTTGGCATAGGTAAGCGACGAACAGTTGATTTACCTAACTGCATTACGCTTGACGGTCTTAATAAATTTTTCAAAACCTCAGTCGCTCTAGGCGATGACATCAAGTGCCAAACGGTAAAGTACATTACCAACTTACCAAATCTCGACATTAATCCCTTTTCTTTTTCTCCGGTAGCATCCGATGAGGTTAGAAAGATACTCGTTTCCATCAAATCTAAAGCTGTTGGTTGTGATGAAATCAGCCGTCGCATGGTCATGACTATTCTCGATCAAGTCTTACTGCCTATCACACATATTCTTAACTTCTCCCTTCACTCTGGCACATTTCCTACGTTATGGCGTAGGGCGTATGTCATTCCCTTACCTAAAATACCTAGTCCTTCTCTTCCTAAACACTATCGTCCAATTTCTATCTTACCTTTCCTATCTAAAGTGCTTGAGGCCTGTGCTCATAAACAATTATCCCAATTTATTTACGCCAATAATATTTTAAGCCCATTGCAGTCTGGATTCAGACCTGGACATAGCACAGTCTCAGCACTCCTCAAAGTGACTGGCGATGTGAGGGCTGGTGTGGAGGATACCAGGGTCACTGTGTTGGTCCTGGTAGACTTCTCCAATGCTTTTAACGTAGTCAGTCATGACTTATTGTTGTCTCTCCTATCCCATCTCAAGATCTCATCGGATGCTCTGGAATGGTTTTCATCCTATCTTCAGGGTCGTCAACAGTCCATTCGTGTCGACGACACGCTGTCTGATTGGTGCGATTTGAACTCTGGCGTCCCTCAAGGCGGAATACTTTCTCCTCTTCTTTTTTCTCTATTTATTAACTTCATTACCTCTAACTACCTCAGTGGGCGTATCATTTGTATGCCGACGACCTGCAATTATATTCCCACGCCAAGTTAAACGATCTCCACTCAGCAATTGCTTCTATTAATAGCGATCTAGCGGCTATAAGCGCTTGGGCGGCGAGGTTTGGCATGGCAGTCAATGCAGATAAGTGCCAATGCATTATAATCGGCAGTCCCCGCATTATCAGCAGAGTCAACGCACAGAATTTGCCAGCAATTACTTATAACGGTATCGTGATACCTTATAGTAATCACGTAAAGAATCTTGGCCTTTTCTTAGACTTTACGATGGAGTGGCAAACACAGGTTACTAACATATCCAAGAAAGTCACAGGAATACTCCGTTCACTATACCGACTGAAAAACTTTCTCCCAGTCACGACCAAAACATCACTGGTTCAAACCTTAGTTCTTCCTATCATCGATTATGCTGATGTGTGCTACCTTGACCTGAATGCAGATCTGCTCAATAAGCTGGACCGACTCCTCAACAATTGCATTCGATTCGTTTTTAACCTACGTAAATTCGATCATGTAACCACATTTCGCTCTCGCCTCAATTGGTTACCGATTAGGCAAAGACGTAGCCTGAGGACTCTTTCTTTGCTCTACTCTATTCTTAACTCTCCTAACGCGCCTTCCTACTTAAAACTGAACTTTCAATTTCTTTGCTTCACCCATGACCGTGCTCTTTGTTCCTCCAATAATCTTCTTCTTCACTGTCCCACTCACTCTTCTAGTCTGGTGCACTCCTCCTTTGGGATCCAGGCCATTCTTCTCTGGAATGCATTGCCTCTGGACATCAGAATGGCTACCAGTCGCGACGTTTTTAAGGCCATGGTCAAACGATTATACTTGAATTTTCTGGCGGAGTCGACACGTCTGTGACAGCTCACATCCACTCATTCAAATATCATTATCATTATTTATGTATGTATGTATATGTATTTATATATATTTATAGAGTATATATGTATTATGTAATAGTAATTATATATAATTGATTTACTACGCGACATCGTTAACCACCTTGTATTGCACCTGCCTGACATTATTTCTGCTCCACCCTAGGTCGGCTGGTAGAGAATGCCTATGGCATTAAGTCCGCCTTGTGCGTTTGTTTGTGCAAAAGTTATAAATAAATAAATAAAAATAAAATGCTAAGAGAATTTCAAATTAATTTCCTTTTTTTATTTTAGTAATTTTAGTGATATTTTTGTGTATTCTTGTTGATAATTCTAATTTTAAATATTTGAATTTAATTAATTTTCTTACATATTTCGTAAACTTCGCTCCAATAATGTAACTTGAATATTTTTTTGATCCGTATTAATAATTCAGATAGCTACTATTTTGAAGTTATTAAAAGTTTAATTACTGTCACCCGATAAAATATTAATCTATACCAATAAATAAAATTGGAGTGTCTGTTTGTAATGTCAAAATAATAGGCTTTTTTCATGCTCACACGGTTATTTGCACAACACCTATGCCTAAAATAGCAATTAAAAAATTTTTGTCTGTCTGTCTGTCTGTCTGTTTGTTCCGGGTAATCTTCAAAACGGCTGCACCGATTTCAAAAATTCTTTCACCAATGGAAAGCTATAATATCAGGGCGTAAACTAAGCTATATTTTATCCCGGTATTCCCACGGGAACGGGAACTACGCGGGTAAAACGACTATAACCTATAACCGAAGCGAAGCGAGGGCGGGTTGCCAGTAGCATATATAATTACTTTATAAATCTGTATGTCTGATATATCCATAAAGTACATTTTGAATGGGCAGCCTCGTCGAGGTGTCAAAGTAAAAAAGGTTTTATATTAAAGTGATACATTAAAAATTTCAAATAGCATCAACTTCGAACACGGCACGATTTTATCTTGGATTTCTTTCAAGGAAATTAAGAAACGGAAGTGCTTACCTTCGAAACTTTATTTTTTATTTAAAGTAGGTACTCGCTCTACCAATAACTTCACTCGGATGGATTATTTAAATTTTTAACGCTGTTATTTTATTTGAACATCTAGATTTATCCGCGATATTTATAATGTGATCTAATAATGATATAGCTATAATAAAAAAGGGTCCAGCCTCCACCCCAATAGGAAGGAGATTGACTTGCTACACCATGTGGTCAGACAGGTTGGTATAGGGCTTTATTTTGAGTTTACCTTACCCCTTTCTTGCTAGCTCTTGGTAGATTATTTTATTATATTCATACGATATGTAAATTTGACAATATGTAAGTGCCCTTAAGGGGCTTAAGCAGAATAAATGATTTGATTTGATTTGCACAGATGTTATATGTACATTGTACCCCTTAGTCGTTTTTTACGACATTTACGGGTAAGATATGGAGTGGTTAATTGTATTGTACTCCGACACCACCCTTGTGGTGTCGGAGTAAGAATACCTTTTACTAATTTAAATTATTTGAATAATGTAATTGACTGCACAGATGGCGTAGTGGTTATTATACCCACCAACAGGGCCAATGTCGGGGTTCGATTCCCACTCAGGATAACACTTTATTTATCCTGCACCGGTGGTCGGCCCAACGACGAAGGCGACGTGCCACGGGTGGGTCATGGGGCCGCGCGCCGTCCCTCCGTCGCCCCGGACGGAGCCGGGCGGTGGGTGCGCTGACCATGGCCCACCCCTAAAAAAAATAACACTTGTGCGATCCATAAATTGCTTTTTTGAGTCTGGATGTAATTTGTGTCCGTTAACTATATGTTTATTATAAAGTCTCCCGCAATACAAGGATCCTTAGTGAATGTTTTTTAAAAAAAAAATGTAGGCCTAATTTGTGATCAGTAATATACCTCAAATTTAAGAAAAGTATTCAATGGGGCACCCCGTCTAGGGCTGTTTACAAAGAAAAGAAAAAACTACTGCCTTAGTCATTCAAAGATGTTGTAAAATTTGATATGCAGTAATGGTTACCTTAATGGAAGCGGATATATCGTTCGCTCTTTTATTTGTCAGCTTCTTCGATTCTTCTGCGTTTTCTTTAAGAATTATGTCTATTCGATTTCATCATAAATGAAATCTTGATATACTCCATACGTTTATTAAGCATAAGAAACGCACAAGTGAATATACCATTCAATAATTCACTTGCCAAAAGTTTGATAGCAACTGGTGCGTACAGAGTACAAACGAAATAGCAGAATTTAATCTTATTGAGATAACTTGTGATGCGTTTTATCTTTTCAACATTTATTCAAAATAATATTTTCTGTTATTTATTAAGAGAAAAATACTCTAACACAGACATTGAAAAAATTGTGATGTGACGTTCGATCTGTTTTGTACATCAAAGACAATATTTCCCATTTTTCTTACAAAAACGATTTCTAGTATGTAGAATACATGACTGTGGATAGTTCGAAACGCTTTGCATAGCTTACTATATGGTGACTTTAAATACGGTACTGAAAGCGTTCATCATTTCGGCTCTTATAATACGCCCCAGTGCTGGGCTTCAGCCTCCTCCACAATAGGAGGGATATTGACATACTGTACCATTCTAGTCAGATATGTTGCCACAGAGTTTTAAGTTTCTCTCTTCTTTTACTTAAGTACATATTATATCAGTCAGTGGCTTCTTACGACATTTATGGGTAGGATAGGGGGTAGTGAATTGTATTCTACATAGCAGGAAGCCTACCACTCAAAAATTTCCGATTTAGGCAAAATTATGTTAAATTTGTGCTTTATTTATGAGAGCACTTATGTGTTTTGGAAAAGTCTAAGCTGCAAAAATTATTTCAAATTATATCAAAAATCATAATAGGACTATCGTTGTAATAGCTCATGGACTTCGTACTGGACGCGTACATTCAACGGGTTTCGACGTCTGATGGGGAAAAGTTCTACTCCCAATTGCACAGAGTCCGACACCCCTATAAATATTCATTACCTGTTGGACGAATGTGTCTAAACCAAATTTTTAAGGGAATTATTTGTAAAAAATGTTCGTATATTTTAACCATTTTAATTTATAAGCGAGTAATTTAGGTTAATTCAAGGTAATATAAGACAGTGTAAGGTTACTTTATGATAGAGCTGACATGGCCATGAGGCTAAAAGCTAGAAAATAAAGAAAGATTTAAGAAAATACATACATGTATTTCTTTGATAAGAAATTTTTATGATTAAAATCGATTAAAGGCTATCAACAGATAACACCACTGCAGCGAAATAAAACTATAGATAACCCTTCTGGCCAGCGTGGTGCTATCTTTATTGGAGTAATTCCGTGGTCACCAGTACAAATGTATGAATTGAGAACAAGAGATGAAGAAACGTTAACTCTTTCTCTCACTTTACTACCATCGGCTACAATTATATAAATGTGCTGTGAATATAATGAACTAAAATCTTTATTGTTAATTTTCAAGTTTCGACGACAACTTTAAACGACAACTTTAAAAAATCTCACTATATAAATACACGTATTATTTTTTACTGCTAGACTAATATCGTACATAAGTTTTAACTTATTGTAAAAATTTGTTCGGAAATAGACTAACTCTCGCACCGCTCCAATGAGTAATTTTTATATTGACAAACTTTCTCAATTGAACCAGAAAACTTTTCTTATTAAAGTAGAGATGACGTTGTTAAACTCCTCCCAAAAAAAAACTCACTTTGGTCTCTATTAAGGTGATATCTAGTTAATGTGAATAACCTATTAGAAGTTTTGTGAAATGCATTTAAAATGGACGAAAATTCTCTTTCATTTTCTTATTAGATATACAAATATGGCTACTAAAGAAATAACGTGCTAACTCATAGTGAGCGTTCTGGCAAAATTAACAAATTTCGAGAGATCCCATTGTTAGCAGTCAACGTGTTAAACTGTTAAATTGACACATTTTCAGATTAAGTGTTGTTTTCCGCGTGGTAACGGAGTAAGAATACAATTCACCACTGTCTTGCTCGTGGATGTCGTAAAAGACGACTAAGGGATATAATATGCACATAACATCTGTGCAAGAGAAGTAACACTTGAAATGAAACCCTATACCAACATGTCTGACCAGCATGGTATAGTAGGTCTAATTCTCTCCCATTGTGGAGGAGGCCCAAGCCCACCAATGGGATATATGTGAGCTGAGATGATGAAGTGTCGAATACATTTAAATAATTGCAATAGGGAAAAAACTTTAATTTCGAAATTATATAACTTCACTTCAGTTATTGTTTGTATGTAATTTTGAAGGATTAATACAGCTTTCATATCACTGAGGTATCTATTATTACCTGTTTATTATTAGGTATATATTATTTCCAACGTCCCAAAACTATATCCTAAAGCTAGTAATTAAATTCCAAGTTGTTTATAACGTACATGAAATGAAATGATTACTACGAATTTTAACACGTTTGTATTTGATTTTTACTTTGTTGACGTATTGAACGCTTTTCAGCATTCAAGTTCACAGGAGGACTGTATACATGATAAAATCATTACAAATTATTATTTTATATGAGTAGTGATATATAATAAACGCAATGGATATTTCTCTTCGAAGATTTGCCAGGTAGAAGTAGGCAGAACTCATGACAATGATGCCTCATTTTTGGATATTAACACAACAATTGTCTTTGAAAATAAAAGGGTTGTTAATATAAATTGGTAAGTCAGTCATTATTTAGCAGTTGTTTTGGAAAGTGTTAGACAGTAACACCTAATAAACAGAAACTTCTCTATCACGACAGAGCTCTAACCAAATCTGACGAGTGGAATATCGAATATTTGTCTATTGGAAGTGTGAAGTAAGCGAGTCATCCATTTTACAAGATCTTAGACTAAGACTTTTCTAAGACTTAGTAATTTTCTAAATAAAAGATAATCTTGGAATAATTCGTTTTATAAATCAGAAAAGCGCTGTGGTTGCCTATTCCTAATTTTTAAAGTATGTCCACTGCTTCCGACAATAGTTCCATCGCATGCAACGATGGTTAAGAAGAAACAGCTACTACAAAAATATTAACTTTTACATTCCATTTTTTATTCTTTAAAGCTTGAGAGGTGCTCACACTGAGGTGTGACGTCGTCCACTGTTGGCTGTCGACTTCCCACACAAATGCCGTAATCACTACGCTTAAACGGTGTATCGTCCATTGCAGGTATTACATGTGGGTGAAGTATTATAGACCTGTTAATGTCATACATTAATCCGTCAGCCTATCGAAGTCTACTATTGGACCTAGTTCTATCTGTGCGAAAGACATTTAGAAAAGTCTTTCGATGACGGAACCCTTAGATGGTGTAGTCAGTTCAGCTGGAAAATTAAGTGATTTAAAAAAAACCCTTTCAAATGTAGTCAAATATTACATGTGTACTTTTATACATCTCATTTGACCTCTTTATTTGATAAAATAAAACGAAAATGGTATAGTGAACACTTTTATTTTTTTCTGTCTGATACAGATGTCCATAATATATTACACGTTGTTGGTGTAAAGCGGTTAAAACTAACGATTATTATTCTTAAATGCTTATATCGCCATATTAAAGTTATTCTATAGTGTATACAAAAGTCCTATTTCACTGATTTTGTATAACTTCATATCATCTTAAAACAACTAATCGCATACGATATTATCTTAATCTTTTTGTAAACACTATTATTTTGTCATATATAATATCCATTGAAAACCATTATTTCTAACTATCGCGAAGATATAAATAATATTGTTAAAATGGTGGGTTGATAGAAGGAATATTATTTAAGTTGTTGTAAAAATATTATTATAATTATTTAAATATAGTCATGTGTATACTTATACAGTTAGTAGCTTACAATATCAGTGAAATAGGTTTCAGACTAGCAATATAAAATTAAGTATATTGGTAAAAAAATTACAATTACATCTATATGGCTACTTTATATTATAAATGCAAATTACGGAGTTTATTATAAGCAAATAAAATCAGACTTAATATTCAGATCATTACAAAAGAAAATCTATCAAATTGTAGATTCAGTGAAATTCAAAATTAGCGTTACTGCATCGTTTTTTTTATTAAGTAGTTTGCTGCCAATAATTTATTATTCAGATGTATAAATTATGCGTTCGTCATTATCATTTCAGCCTTCGTAAGACTTACTGTTGGGCTCGGGCCTCTTCCACAATGAAAAGAAAATTGACCTGCTATACCACACTGGTCAGATGTGTTGGTATAGGGGTTGGTATCCATTATTAAAAATAATTTCTGAAATAAAAATGTTAGATAAACTATGAGATGTCAAATTTTATTCATTACTCTACGAATTGATTTAATTATTTTTGGCTTGTTTCTTAGACAATAACAGCTATGCAATTTTAACACAAATTTTTGTAGAGATTTGCTGCTAATTGCTACAAATTTACGTATATTGATTGTGTCTGCACTATAAATATAAATAGTATGATTTAATTTATGGCTAACTAACCATAAACATCATGTCTACTTTAGTCAGTTGAATAAATTACTAAATAATTTCTAAGCCAAACTGTTCTACATAATTATGGGCACTCTATTACGAATACCCAATAATAATCATACCTTGAATGGGTAGAGGCAGAAGCAAATATGTATTGTTAACTAATAGTAATACAAATTAATGCGAATGATAGGACTAAATTTATAACATAGCAGTTTAAATATTTACGATTAATATTTGGGGTTTGCATCAAATTTGATATGATCGAAGTATCTAAAGAATTTCATTAGGTTTTGTAAGGATAAATGAAATTATTGCGCCTGTGATTTGATATCTAATAATCATAGCTTATGTAACATAAAATCAAAGATATATTTATATACTTTAAAATATATAATAGGTAGTTGATTTAATAACTGTTAAAATTTAGTTAAATATATAATATTGAAGTAAAAATAACATATCTAATTAAAATTCAACTATATGATGGTAAATTGGAAATATTTTTTATTTTTCGTTATTGAAAGTATTTAAATAACAATATTGTTAATTTCAAACAGCTTGTTATAATAAAAATAGTACTTGATTATATAAGAAAATTCAAATAATAATATACAGTCTTGATAATATCTTCAAATAATCACAATAACTGGTATTATATATATAAATAAATTTCCTTTTGTTACTCCATCTTCAGTATGAATACTTTTGCTGTCAAATCCAACGATTGCCATTTTCAAATGTAAGAAAACGTTTTTGTAATCATATCATCGCTTTCATCTTATTGAGAGCTAGCCGAGAGAGTGTATGCTTGACAGACAGATACAGCGTGGAATATAAAAAAAACTAGCAACCCGTCCTCGCTTCGCTTCGGTTTCAGTCGCCTTACTCACGTAGTTCCCGTTCCCGCAGGAATACCGGGATAAAATATAGCCTATGTTGCTCCCTAATATTACAGTTTTCCATTGGTAAAAGAATTTTTGAAATCGGTTCGGTGGTTTAAGCGTGAAAGCGTAACAAACAAACAAACTTATTTTCGCATTTATAATATTAATAAGGATTAATTATAGTGATTTAAGTTCTCTGGAGCATACATTCAAGCAACATACTACGTTTATAATGTCGTAAGCGTACCTACATAAAATGAGTTCAGCGCTATATCACGTTTTCATAGCCTTGGTTATCAAACGAGGTTCAGTGTTAATAATAGGCTAATTTTGTCTACATAATTATAGTAAAATAATGACTATAAAAATATAATTACTAATTAAAATACGTAATAAAACGCCTGGTTATCTCGATGATATAAAAACCCACGAAGTATTTATATACGATTTAAAATTTTACAAAATATATTTACAATCGTTCTAAGCACGATACACAGAATACAATTATTACATTTTACTATTAAATACATTCAATACAAGTGTAGTTGTAGTAACTTTCCATTGCTTAAGCTAACAATATAATAGGAATCTCATATGTTCAAATATCAATTTCCAAGGCTTTGTTTTAATCTCATTTAGTACATTCACAGATGAGCAAAATTTTCGAATTTTCTGTACAGGCGCTATGTTATAAATATACATTAAAAAAATTTAGACTTTTAATTACCCTTGGCTTGACAATTGCACTGTCACATCACGAAAAAGTTCTTGCATAAGTAAACAATTTACGCTGTTCAATTTATTACTCACATGCAATTACAAACCAGAGTTTTCAAACGGAGTAATATTAAAAGCGCCTGATAAATCTAAATTTGGCTTTGGTGGTTTTATTCAGTCAGTGTTTTTAAAAAATACACTGCATCATTGAACACAATACAATGATAGTTTTTGTTCTTGTTGTTTCGAGTTCTCATGTTTATTTATTATCTTTTTATCTAAATACTGGTAGAAATTAAATAGCCTCCTTAAGCAGTTTATACTAAAAAAAAAACAGTTATATAATTATATAACTATAGTTTATCTCAATATAGTTAACATTAAAGTTAAGATTCATATTTTTAAGTTTGTAACAATGACATTAAGTATCCTTAGGTAATAATTAAAACATATATAATGGACTAGTAATATAAAAAGCAATTCTACTATAATTCCTAAGGATTTGTTACAATAGCTCGAATTGACAAACAAATTTGTTTAGAATGATTTTATAAATTGGTTGTAAATAGCGATGTTCTGTTTATTGGCTAATCACATAAGATTTTCGTTTTTAATTTCTAATTAAAAAAAAAATAAGTTACGAGAATAGTATTTCTGCTAAATGGTAGGTATATAATTGTGTATCCAATGTTGTGAACTGAATGTATAAGTATAGGTATATTGATGACATTAGATCTCATGAAATTAACAAGGCAATTAAACTCATTGGTTTGTGTTATCAAACATCAGCGCGAGTTAGTCCTCTCTAAAGGGTTGAGCAAATATTTCGTTTAATAACTGTTGATATTCTTCAGCATTATAAAAGTAATCTTCATCGTCCGTTGAAATGGTAGAATTGAATCTGTAAAATAATGAACGCATACCTATAGAGTCTCTATGTAGTGACGGGATAAGAATAATTCACCACTCTATCTTGCCCGCGGGTGTCGAATAGAGGACTAAAGGATTAAATATGCATTGAACATCTGAGCAAGAGCAGAAAAACTCAAAATAAAACCCTATACCAACACGTCTGACCAGCGTGGTATAGTAGATGAATTTCCCTCCCATCGTGGAGGAGCCCTGGGCCCAACAGTGGGACGTGTATGTGCTGAGATGATGATAATGATGGTAATGACGGCAGATTCTCACCGAGTTAGGGGAAAAGTGGCAATCAGCTCAGCTCATTAACGTCCCTCTGCTGGGCTCAAGCTTCCTCCATTTTGAGAAGGAAATACATCTACCATATCTCTCTGGTCAGATTGGTTGGTATAAGGTTATATTTCGAGATTTCCTTCTTTTGTATAGATGTTGCCATTATATCTTTTACTAGTTGTTACGACCCCCATGGTTTGTGTAAGGGGTGGAAAATTGTATTCTTATAACGTCACTATACAGAAAAGTGCTAAAGCCAGTTAATATTACTGTTGTTATACAAAAAACCTAGTAGATTAATTACTTTTAATTTTTTTTTTAATTTATTTTAAATTTAATTGTTTGACGTCAACTGTTTATTTTATTTTATAATGACACCTAATTCAATTATTTAATTAGTTAATTAACTAAATTAGTAGTCGCCGAGTGGTTGAAATTCGGCAATAATTCATTTAAATATTTTTTTACACAATTTGCTTTCAATTATACATATATCTATATGTATAAATCTAGATTGAGCAAACTGTATTTCATTAATAACCGCGTCTTAGTTCCTGACGCTGTCGAGCATCTCCCTGGCGATGGTCGGCAGCGTCAGGTCGGCACCGATGATTATTGATTGTTGGACATTCAGTTCGACCAGAGATTTTAACAGTAAAAGAAAATGTATAAGCATATGTGTATACACACACACAAATGCTTATTACACTTTACTTTCACACAGGAACACACACGTGTGTGTGTGTTAATTTTCTGCACTTCTCAATAATTCTTCAACTGTACCAAAGGACAATGGGCATTGCGGCCCATGAGCGGCCATCAATGAAACTAGTGTCATTTGAAAGGGGAGATCTTTGACAACAAATATTGTTCAAGGAGTACTATGAAATACCGTTTGGGAAAAAAAATATAGTTAAAATACTATTATTAAAATACTATTTTTTTTTCATTATTATTTATGTATCCTAATATTCAATACTTTTTCTATTAGAGGTCTAAGAACCTTTGTTAAAATCGGTCTCGCCATGTTTCATGCGTCAACCAATCAGCGACGAGCGCCGCTCGCACTCGGCGACTCGGCGATTACCGTTATGCTCGAGCGCACAGCGCAGTCCATCGTTGACATTTGTTTCGTTGAGTACTGTGCGATTATTATTGTTTGACAATTTCTTTTGACTCTGGCTTGCATATCGGACTTGTTCATATCTATCTTGGTGACTTGTGCTCGTTTTTTTGGACTTTTTTTAAGCAGATTCCTATAACAATGGCAGATAATCGCCAAGTGTGTATTTTATGTAATCGATCCGTGATAAACAGAAGAAGATACGAAATAACCCGTGCTCGGTTTGAAGAACATCCCGCTGTAGGCCAATATATCTTTGAAGCTCTTACCTCTGAACATCAGGTAAGTACATCAAACGAAATCATTATTTCTTAGTTGTCACGTCAACAATATAGTACTGTTTAACTTGAGGTGGTCACAGTGTTTTAACTCTCGCGCATTGAGATTACATTTCGCTGTAAGTAGTAAGTAAACTGTTACCGACGCGGCGACGTTGTCGTTCCGTTTGATCCACGGGGCGAGAACGGGACAGAAGTATCGGTATTTACGTATGAGTAAGCGAGATAATTAATACTGCTTAGGCAATCGAGTAAAATATTTTTCTTTATATTTCGCTTTGTTTGAACAGCGTTCAATGAAAATAACTAAGCGTTTTAACTAATTGTAATACTCTCATTTTCAGATACAATACAATGGTCAGGAGTACATTTGTCGACCATGCTGGCAACGGGCAGAAAGAGCTGCGCAGCCAAGAGAAGACCGTCCACACGAATGTGTATTACATATTGAAGAATATTCAAGACTCCCTAATACAGCAACGCGTTGTATGTATGAAAACTGCAGACGAACGGATCTCCGAAGGATTCCGGATAACATTAAAGTGACATTCTTGATTCATTTTAATTTTTATATTCCAAATAGTGCAAGAGATTGCGATTATCATTTGGTATCCAATGATTGGGATCAAATAATTGACAGCCCTAACTTGCTCCACGACTTCAATGCCACACATTTTATGCATATCATGAGCCTCATGAAAATCGCGGTGCTTCGAGGATCTATACTAGATTTTGATAATATAGATGACATGGACCCAAATGAAGTATACATCCGATTAGGCGTTAGTCGAGACCAATTGATGAATATTTTGGAACAAACTCCTTCATTGTCGAACGTATCAACACGCCCGAAAACATCTTTGGCATGCTACTTAATGAAACTGCGAAGCGGTGAAGCAAATGAAAGGCTGGCGACGCTTTTTAATATGAGCCGTAGAACCCTAGAACGACATTTAACGTTCGCCAGAGACTCTCTTTTACTGGACTTCGTTCCCCGGCATCTTGGTTATGATCATCTCAATAGAATTGATGTAGCTAACCGAAACCTACAAGTTCCAAATGCAATTTTTGGAAATGCAAATGCCTTAAACAGAAAGGCAATTGTGATAGCAGACGCCACTTATATATATATATATACAAAAGTCCGCAAACTATTTATTCCAAAAGCGATCATATAGTCTACACAAATACACGAATTTGTTGAAACCGTTTTTAATAGTGTGCTGCGATGGCCACATTTTAGATGCCTTTGGGCCATATTCAGCCATAGAATCAGATGCACAAATAATGAAAAATATGATTGACGACGAAGGAAATCCTTTCCATTGGTTTTTTGAACATGGAGATGTGTTCATCTTAGACCGTGGGTTTCGCGACGTAATCGACGACTTACATGCCTATGGTTATGAAGCTCACTTACCGAAAACAAAAAATCGAGACGAAGATCAATTGACGACAGAACAAGCGAATAAGTCTAGGTTGGTTACTATGTGCCGCTGGGTTGTTGAAGTTATAAATGGTTGGTTCAAACGCGATTTTAAACTATTCCGACAAGACTTTTTCAATCGTGCTTTGCCTCATATGATGACAGATTTTAGAATAGGTGCTGCATTATTGAATGCTTGCAGAGAACCATTGTCAGATAACGTTCACGCTGAAACATTTATAGAAGTTATAAACCAAAGAGTGAACCAACCAAATAACCTAGCAGAGTATGTCCTAGCCAACAACCTTAATCGTAGACGGGCTAGTTTCGATAGCATTACAGGAAACCAACCTAACATAAGTGATTTTCCTTTGCTGACTGAGGACGATTTAACCATTTTTGCACTTGGTACATACCAAGTGAAGCTAGCCCGCAGCTATTATGTGGAGCATGTGCGACAAGGTCTCTATAATATAGAAACGTATAGGGACCCCGATGTTACAGGCCTAGGCAGGTGCGGCATCACAGCAACAAATGTTTGGCTGCTAAGATGTCGAATACAATCTAGACATACTAGGTCAAAAATATATTATTCGTACATTATAGTAGATAGAGAGAAAAGCGGCAGAGAAGCCATAGAAAACTACTATTGCAGTTGTCTAAGCGGTAAGCGCACTCTTGGTTGCTGTGCCCACATTATGTGTGTAGTGTGGTATTTAGGGTGGGCGAGAAACCAAGAGGAAGATATCCGTTTACCAGCTCATTTTTTAAACGATATTATTGTAGACGACAATTGAATCCCATCATTTTCTTTTTTTAAAGGAATACTAGCATTATATACGAGCATTGTATATGTGTCTGTCAATAAATCGATGTATTTAATAACCAATTAACCTTTAGTTTTATTTAATCCATCATTATCTTATACTTAGACATACATTACGTTTTATCATTTACGTACTTTCGGTTTAATTAATTCGATTTTTTTATATGATCAACGCTTTATAACTTTTTATCTAAACAAGTTGCCGAAATAATTTTTTGCAGTCTTAATATATACATAATTGTCGACTAAAAAATATATAGGACAGATGTGGCCGCCGATGGGACAAGCGCCATACATTTTTGCCCATTGTCCTTTCATATTTGTCCATCTGCATGATTTTTGTAAAAAGGGGTACAAAGTTTTTGCTTCACGTACTAAGTCATCAGTATGTTTAATTTAAAATTATTATTATTATATTACTTTACCTGTTTGTGTCTCGTTTTCTTCGTGAATTCAATTCTGAAGCGACTTCTATACATAGTACTACAAATTGTTTATTGCAGGGATATCTGAAATCACAAATCCAATATTATAAACGTAAAAGCGTACTAAAAGCTACCAATAATCTTGATTTGTTCTATTTCAAATGATGTGTATCGTCCAGGATCTAATCTCTTAGGAAATATCACAAGTAACATGTTCATTGTCTAGGCCATAATAAGGGGCTTTTTTATATAAATAAATAAAAATGAAATGTCTGTTTGTAATATGAAAATAATACTATTTTCTCATGCTTACACGGTTATTTTTAACGATAGGTCCTTATGTCAAAAAACCCTTAATTTTTTTCCGTCTGTTTGTTTCGGTTAATCTTCCAAACGGCTGGACTGATTTAATTATTATTTTACTACCAGCTACTTGTCTATGTAAAGTATAACTTAGGGTATTATTCCTCTGAAGAAACTTCTATAAAATTTTAACCAGTCTGTGAATCGAACCCGAGGCCTCATGAAATGCAGTCGCATATCATAATATTCTAGTAGATATTGGAGATTTAAAATACGGGGACAAGGCGACTGAAACCGAAACGAAACGAGAACGGATTGTTAGTTAATTATAATTATCGATAGCTTTAAGGGTAAAAGAATACAGTGTGAAAAAAAAAGTATATTTAAGAGTTAGATTTTTCACACTGTATTCTTTTTAACTGAAGGAATACACTCAGTGCCTTACCGAGGAAAGTAAGTTAATAGTTCCTGACTGAAATGAACAGCTCATTCGTCATTTCAGCTCATATACGTCCCACTGTTGGGCTCAAGCCTTCTCCACAACAGGAGGGAAAATTGACGTTACTTATACCATGCTGGTCAGACAGGTTGGTATAGGGTTTCATTTCGAGTTTACCTTCTTTTAAATAGATGTTATATGCGTATTATATGCCTTAGTCGTCTTTTACGACATCCACGGGCAAGATAGTGAATTGTATTCTTATTCTGTCATCACACGGATGAACATCTATGATTTTATTAATATAGAAAATCAGTACCATTAAAAATCCTAACATAAGGATAAGGATATTTGAATCAGATCAATTCAGATGGCAGTAACTGATAAATGAAACGCATATAAATGGAATCATTTATTAGCTCTGGTGCCGTGCTTCTGATTTTCTAAGAAATTTATTACTCAAAACTGCATTTCTGTTAATTTTTTTGTTATAATGTTGACTTACTTCTCCTGTGAAAGTAGTTTATATCCATTGAGAGATGAACCGAGTCCTCTGTTAACTGGATTTCCATTTTGCCATTCATCGCAGTAAGTGTCAACCGCTCGTTCGCCGTTCGCTCGAGAACCATGCCATATAACCTTCTGAGGCCTGGTGGTGTTATACACAATCTTATAACGAGTAGCAATTTATAAGCCTAAATACTAAGACAATTATTATATATATTATTTTTAAGTAGTCTATAAAACCTTTATAAATTTTTAATTGCCTGTGGAAAAGGGCAGCGCGCGGCCCCATAACCCACCGTCTTCCTTCTCCTTCTCCATTGTGTCGACCTCCGGTACCTAGTTCCTTGTCGTCCGTGGCCAGCCCGGCGAATACTACCAACCCTAATATTGCTCGTGAATGTCATAAAAGACGCCTTTTTTTGGGGGTGGGTTACGGTCGGCGCACTCCTCGCACCACTCCATCCGGAGCGATAGAGGCGCGTAAGCACGTAAGCACGCACACATGGCTGGGTCCACGCCACCTGTGACACGTCGCCTTCGTCGTTGGACTGACCACCGCAGCAGGGTGACTTGACGTCAGTGGTCGGTCTGACGGAATACCCTTTGAGCAGTACCCTCTCGTCTACCGACGTCCCCACTCGGGGAGGACGTCCGCACGCGGTTGGCCTCTCGGCGGGCGACGGACTAATTCCCCGGTCCAGTCACGCGCGGCCTCGGCTAGGGCGGCATCAAGCGCAGGTAGTCGCTCCTGCGCCGCCCCAGTTGCCAGCGGTGGTTCGCGTCGTTGAGGAGACGCTCTCGCGCACGCGTTGTGTCGCCTCCTTCCGCGAGACTACTGTCTCGCAGAAGGCTGCAACCACGTCCCAGTTCCTAACGCTGTTGAGCATCGCCCTGGCGATGGTCGGCAGCGTCAGGTGGGCAATCATAAAAGACGCCTAAGAGTTTTTCATCATCCTGAGCCAACTTCATCTCATGCCATCAGGTTAACAATTACATTTCAAAGTTTCCTAGGACAAGGTCAAGCAGGCGGTCGGTCATAAAACTATTACCAAAACTTTTGTAATATGTACTATGAGAGAATAGTAGATATGGAGTTGACCCCAACTAATTGAGATAAGAGAAGGGTTGATGATGATGGCATGAGAACGTAGTGGTTAAAGCAACTTCCCATGTTAACCCTCATGTATAACAGTTTGGGTGTTGTATCCAATAGGTATACATTTATAGTGTCTCGCGATATATGGATAATTCACATAAATAGTGCGTGTACAATTGTGAATAATTAAGGAATCCCTATATCAGTCACAATAGTGTGATGATAGGCCAGTCTTAGTAACATTTTATAATTAAAAAAAAATGCTGCTGCAAAAACAGACATCACAACTGTATTGTCATAGGCTGAAAGGGAAAGCAATGATCGTTACGTAGGAAGCGCAAGAGAAGCCAAAGTCATCATAATTTTAACAAAGCCATTTTCATAGTCAAGTTTTCCTGCAGAATTAATTGATTATTGACTACTTTCTCTGGAAATTCTCAGTAACAAGCTTCTAACTTGTTTGGAAGAGCCTGAGGCTAAATATTGTATCATATTATGTGGTAAGTATGTTTTCTTCTTTGAGAATAAGGACGTGATAATATAAACGAAAATTACTACCTTATAAATTTTAATTCGTATACAACGAGAAATTGATATTAAAAGTGGCGTAGCGTAAAACATCTCCATCCGTGGATCAGATTTCGCAAGTAGATCATCATACATTGATGCCTATTATCCTCGTAATTACACAGAAGGTTTTTTACGATTTCAATAACCAATTAAAGGAGGGGGGGGGGGGGGGTGACACCTTGTATTACTAACTAATATATGGTAATAATATTTACACGGATAAACACTTAAAATAGAAGAACTAGAACTTACCAGTGTGGGTCTGTAAGTATATCTCTTCCATCGAAGCTGTATATTTTAGCATCACTACTCAACTCGCCATTCCCTTTAAACAAGTCTGAGAATGATTTGAACAGCATTTCACTTTGAGTATTCACCACAGGCAGATGACGGTCCGCATACCGAACTATTGAATTCAAATTCTGTATTCTGCAACAGACGATAAGTTGAATAATCTAAAAGAACGGCTACGAATACTACTAAACGATGTAAATGATGATTAACAGTTTTAGAATAGAATAGCATTTATTGTCACATAATAACTAATAATTATAATACATGTTTTTAATTTATTTTGACAATAGGGGAATGCTCAGCATTGTGCTGCATAGAAATTATGCAGGGCTGGTTTTCAGAAAACCCCTTTCCTCAAATATATAAGAAAGAAAAATAACAAAAAAAAAGAGAAAAGAAAAAAAAAGAAAAAGGAATAAAATAACTTACAATAAGAATGATAACAATATAAATAACATTAATGAATTGAATTATGAAGGATGTGCTTTTGTATGATGAGTTCGCTTTTTCATTTTTGTGTGTATGAGTGTTGAGTGTTTGTTTGCGTGTGTGAATGTGTGTATGTGTGTGCGTATGCGTGTATGTGGGCAGCGATTGACGCATGTATTTATTACAAATTTGTAGCTTATGTTATGTAATTATTCATCAGTTCGTTATACAAATGTCGCATCAAATATGGTTTTATTTCGGTATAATAGTAGTAGTTTAATTTTTTTTTAAAGCTGTTCAAACTTGTATTTTGTCTCAAAGGAGGAGGAATGTTATTCGATTTGGTTTTACATCAAACTGAACCAACTCTATCTGATGCTATTTGATTAAACTTTACATGCCTAAAGAGGGTTGACGTCAGATCGGTCAGAGGTCCGTTCATAAAATTATTGCCAAATATTATGCAATATGAACCATTGGCAGAAGAGTTATATATTGCGTTGAACTCAAGTAATTAAGGTTAGATCATGAGGGTGATATTAGGTTACTTAGGATAAAATATCAGAAAAACATCGTGGTGCATTTTGTTTATGAAGTTTTTAAGTTATTGCATAGCTTTTATCGCGGGCTTGGCGCGGGGACCGAATCAAGAAATTCCGTAACGAAAATAAAACCTCACACCATGTAACTAGCTACATGGTCTCGTACCATACATGGTACGCGGGTGGCGGCAGCTCGGCCGAGCGTACGGTCGTCGACACCTTTTGCGTTCGTCCGTCTCGGTGCGCACACGTGCCACCGCTTTGCGTAGCTTACGTGACAAAAGTGTTTTCGCGCGTTTTCTAACGGTCCCAACGATCTTCAGCGGATGACAGTGGCAATCCAAACCGCCTTTATTGTTATACATATATTTGTTTTCTTATCGGTCACCACGCTCAAAAAGTGTAACTTGAATTAATATCAAAAAAAAACTTGAATTAATATCAAAGAAAAAACTTGATTTAATATCAAAGAAAAAAAATACTGCATAAATAAAAAATAAATAAATAATTATAATTGCACAAGTTGATAAAAATGCTATGCAATAGCTTTACCGCGGCAGTCCCCGAGTGCCACACGTATTTTTTTAAAGCAGAAAATTTACGCGAGTACAACTTTACATCTGATGTTATATCTATACCAATAAATAAAATTGGAGTGTCTGTTTGTAATTTTAATAGTGGTAGGACCACACTGTCGACAGTTATCTGTCTACAGCCGCGGGCCGGTCCGTCCGGGGTAGTACCACGCTCTGGCAGAAAATCGACGTCTGAGTAGTAGCAATTTGTTGCTGCGCTTCGTTCGGTGAGCGAGAGAGCCGGAAGCCCAACTTTCTGAGGGTGTTTGCGTGTGGAGGGTTTTGGTGGTGCGTTTGATATCACCGAGCCTCATTGCACGCATTCACACTCCCTTCACCTTCTTCGCAGTAGGCAGCGGCCTTGTAAAGATCCATGAGCGGCAGGAACACTTACCATCAGGTGTACTGTTTGCTCGTTTGCCACTTCTTGCAATGAAAAAAGAAAATTTCAAAATAATAGGCTTTTTTCATGCTCACTCGGTTATTTGCACTATACATATGCCTAAAATACACTTTATATTTTTTCTGTCTGTCTGTTTGTTCCGGGTAATCTTCAAAACGGCTGAACCGATTTCAAAAATTCTTTCACCAATGGAAAGCTAAAATATCAGGGAGTAAATTAGGCTATATTTTATCCCCGTAGGAATACCCCAACGGGAACGGCAACCACGCAGGAAAGAAGACTGAAACCGAAGCGAAGCGAGGGCCGGTTGCTAGTCGATACTAATATTACAAAAAGGTAATCTCTGGATCGATTACCAAAATTATTTCACCAACAGAAAGCTACATTATTGTGGAGTGTTATAGGCTATAATAATTTCCAAAATTAATTATGCATCTTCACTTAAACTTGATTAAAGCAATCCAAATTGTAAACAAAATGGCTTTCATCGCGTGCGCTGCGAAAACTATATCTCCTACGGATAACTCACAATAACTGCTTTCACTGTTAAAATTGTGGATTAAAAATAATTAATTTTTCTGAAGCTTATTTAGCCCATATGGTATTAATCTATATCTTTATAAATATGTTTGTTAGAACAGAAATTTAATGTAGAATGTGTGCCCTTTACTCTATACAGTTTAAATAAATATCTTCAAAGATATTAGCAAAATAAAAACGTGCGGTGCGCCCTGCCCCGACCATCTTTACTAATATTATAAATGCGAAAGTAAGTTTGTTTGTTTGTTTGTTTATTTGTTTGTTACGCTACCACGCTTAAACCACTGAACCGATTTCAAAAATTCTTTGACCAATGGAAAGCTATAATATAATATCAGGGAGTAACATAGGCTATATTTTATTCCGGTATTCCCACGACAACGGGAACTACGCGGGTAAGGCGACTGAAATCGAAGCGGGGGCGGGTTGCTAGTAAAAAAATAAATTATAAAAGCCGGTATTTTTCAGACTGTTTCCTCATTTGGATTATCATCATTATGCGCGACTTTTAATAACTTTCAAGAACAGTTTGCAGTATATCCTTACTAATATTATAAATGCGAAAGTAAGTTTGTTTGTTACGTTTTTACGCTTAAACCATAGAACCGATTTAAAAAATTCTTCCACCGATGGAAAGCTATTTTATCAGGGAGTAACATAGGCTATATTTTATAAGGGTATTCCCACGGGAACGGAAACTACGCGGGTTAGGCAACTGAAACCGAAGCGAAGCGAGGGCGGGTTGCTAGTCTTTTATAAAAAGATTACCCTGAGTATATCCATCCATTAGACTATCGATACCCATTGTTGAACATGATTTTCTCCAAGAAGATATTGTCATAGTTAGTACACTTATTTGGAGACTTTCTTTTTATTTTATTTTTTTTTGTCGCGCCTTCGCACCACTCCGTCCGGGTCGACAGAGGGGCTTAAGCACGCAACTCCCGCAGCCCACCCGAAAAACACGTCGCCTTCATCGTTGGGCCGATCACCGGAACAGAGTTAACTTGTCGTCAGTGGTCAGCCCGACGGAATACCCCCTACTTGGGGTACCCTCCCATCAACCGACGTCCCCCTCTCGGGGAGGACGTCGGTCTTTCCTCACGCGGTCGGCCTCTCGGCGGGTGACGGACTAATCCCCGGTCACGTCACCCGCGGCCTCGGCTAAGGCGGCATGAGGCGCAACTTATTTGGAGACTGCGGTACGTGTTACAGATTTTCTAGGAAAGTGCTGCTGTCTGTTCTCTTGATGATTCAGGTTTTTATGACATCCACTGGCGAGTAAGGAATGATGAAATTCTTTACCCATTATGGGGTATTATTTACTACCCACGAGGAATAACACTACATTCATTCATCATAACTCATATACGTTCCACAGATAGGCTCGAGCTTCATCCACAAAGGGAGGGAAATTGATTTACTATACCACGCTGGTCAGGCGAGTTGGTATAGGGTTCTCAAGTTTTACTTTTCTTTTTTTAATTCGTTAGATACATAATATATCCCTCAGTCGTCTTTTACGCCACCCAAGCACGACACCTAAGAATACAATTCACCACCCCTTACCTAAGGGGTGGTGAATTGTATTCTTACTCCGTAATAAATAAAAAAACATTTATTGTATTAATAAATAATATAGAACATAAATAACTTACTTGCTGGTAAGAAATGCTCTGAAGGTACCTCTAAACCCAGCACGTCGTCCTTGTCGATAACAGGCGTAGTCCACACGTCTGATACCATGCATATTGCCAGGTAATGGTTCATTCAATGCTGCTAAGTGTAGCTGCATAATAATTAAATATTATCATTTACAAAACAAAAAAAACTGATGTATATTTTTTTATTGCGAATTATGACCATATATTGATTGGATGGTAGTACATAGACATAGGAAGTCAAGGATTTGATACCAGTGGTGGGCCCAATGGGGGGAAAGGAATAGGATGGGTAACGTGCCGCAAGCCGCCCTTTCGTCGTCCCAGCCGGAGCAGACGGCGGGTGTACTTTGTGATGAGACAGTCGATTTTATTTTAGAATAGGAATACAATATTGCGCTGTATTATTCTTTGGTTCACAGTAATTTGGATTAATTTCCTACTGTTTGGCTCGAGTCTACTGTAGTAGGCTAATATTTTTCTTCCATAGTATATTATGGAAGGAAAACTGACCAACTAATCCACACTGGTTAGACGTGTTGGTAGATCGTTTTGTTTCGAGTTATTCTTCTCTTGCATACATGTTATATGCATATTACATCTCTTAGTCGTCTTTTACGACACCCGCAGGCAAAAAGGGCCTTGAGCCTCCTCTCCAATAGGAGGGAGACCTATTATACCATGCTTGTCAGACATGTTACTATAAGGTTTCAATTCGATTTTTCCTTCTCTTACAAATTTTGTCATTTACGAGCATTAGAAAAATCTAAACCACTTCGTCTAAAGGAACAGCTTTAATCACATAAATAATAAGATTTGAAATAGCACAGATAGTAGTAGAAATGATGATGACTTACACTAGGTCCAACGACAGGGGCATTTTCAACAAGGTTGGAAATAGATGGGACGTGGACTAAACTGGCTGCAGGCATGGGTAGAGATGCTGGTGCTGCTGTCACGGGCGCTTGCGTAGCTTGAGTTACCACTGAACCCAACTGGAGAAATCAATCAGAGATTATAGTCATCTGTATTAGTGGATAAATTGTAAGTCCCAGCGCGTACGTAAAACTCTTGTATCCACTAAACTGTTTAGTTCAATTTTATATTTCTCCTATATCCCACATATAACTCAATCATTTAGTTGTTATAGGGGCGCAAAAAATTGATTTAGTTCGTCGTAATTTGCCAAATTATGTTATTGTGTGAGTGATGGATTATTCCCCGGTCCAGTCAGTCATAGCCTCGGCTAGGCCGGCATCAGGCGCAGGTAAACAGTTTCGGCTAGGGCATACATAAAACTTTTATATCGACTAAATTACTCTTGTTATTCATATTTTAATATTCATGTGTTCATGTGGTAATTGAGAATACAGTATATTACTAATGCTTTCTATTGCCACAGGGTATCGTATCCCATAAGATGACTAAGGAAATGCATACCGGGCAGGCAGGAAAGTGCGACTTCTCTATTTCCTTGTGTCCACAAGGACCCTACCCTAAGCTGGTTTTTACGGATTTTAGATTTAATAAACCAATATTATGGATTAAAGCGTAAATAAGTTTGCTTGGTTAAATGCTCATTAAATTTGTCAATAGATGTTTGGTTCTATTGGTTGAACACTCACCGATACGTATTGCCATCCAGCATTAATTTTCACAAACAAAGCTTGCTCCTCAATGACGTATGCTAACGCTCCAACAGGGCTAGATGTTGCGAGCTAAAAAAGAAAATAATATTTTTATGAAATGATAATAAAAACAACTTAAATATATTATATTCATTAAAATAAAAAGGCTTTCACAAATCTCTCGACTTTGAATAGCGTGGTATAAATGTTAAACAATTTCGTTCTTCATAGACGTCCTTCTAAAAGTAGTTCTTGTTCTTGCTTTAATGGCTTTAGCATGTGTGCTACCATTTTGCCAATATCCGTTGAATAAGAACATGATCGATGGTTTAATAGTCGTGATATACTTAGCTTAATTTTTTATACTGAATGGCTCGTTTGTTGTGCTTGATTCCGATATTATTAAAAGTAAATAGTAATAGCCATACTCATGCAAGATAACCGTTTTGGTCTTTACGTTTTTCCTTAATATTTTTTTCGCGTTTTGTATTTAACTTTTGATTTGCCTACGTTTTGAATACTTTTCAATTTCATCGTGGTTACGCGAGGACTAAGGTATCTCATGTTTAACAAGTCATAGTTATTACAGAAATTGATATCTGCCTCCACCAGGTAGTTAACAAAGGAAGTAGTTATTAAATGTTGATCTTTGATACAAATTTATTGTCAGTACAAAAAGAAAAGGATTCTGTAACCATATATTCTATGAACAGATTATATAGTTTTTCTTCAGTAATTATTAAACATCAAATATATGGTAATTATTTTATTATGACAATTTATTAATTCAAACCTAATAAATTTAATTTACTACCGCCGGATCGGAACGGGGCCACACAGATTCGGCAAGAAAACTCAGAGGGTATATGCTAAACTGTTATTGATTTTTAAAAGGCTTACTTTATCTTACTGAAATATTTTTGCTTTATGAAATAATCTTTAACAATTATTGTGCGAGAAATCTATACAATAATTCCTCATAGCGCCAGTAGATATTAATGTCTGTAATAACGATAACTTGTTGGACGTGAGATACCTTATTCCTCCAGCTGGACGCTGAAGTGTTCCAAACATCGGGAAATTCTAAATCAAACACAAATGTGATAAAATCGCTAAAATAGTAAAGTTTGAAAATAGCGAACCGTCCTTTCTGCGCTTCGGTTCTAGGCGCTTTGGCTCCGCATTTTAAACCTGCAATATTTCCTAAGATATGGCCTCGGGTTAGATTCCTGAACCAGGTCAATATTTTACAGGGTTTGGCTGACAGAAAAAATAGGTTAAGTTACCCTTTATATAGACATTACCTGTTGTAATATTATTAAAATCGTTCCAGCCGTTTTGAAGATTACCCGGAACAAACAGACAGTAAAAAAAATTGAAACTGGTTCTTAGGTATAGGTATCGTGCACATAACCGTGTGAGCATGATTAAAACGTATTACGTTTTTGACATTACAAACATACACCAGTTTTTACAGGCACTATTTACACACTTAACGCTACATTTTACAGGCACTTACATTTTATTTGTTTGTATAAATGAGTAAACACCGCGTAAACGTCTGAAATTATTATGTTAACACATTATGGCTTAACTATGCATACATATTTATATAATTTTAACAAAGTAACTCTTACTCTTAGCATTTCCTCTGTGGTTTGATATACTGCTGCACTTGGCACAGACCTATTTGCGTCCGTTGGGTGAGAAGTTGCAGGACTTGATTGGTATGGACCTGTGGTAACATAAATCCATAAATCATAAAGCAACGCACATGGATTTCATAAATGGTAATTCACAAAACAATAAAGAAAAAAAAAAACCCGGTTCAGTGCAAGTCGGAGTCGTGCACGTAGGGTTTCATACCATTTTGTATAAAAATCGCGTTTGTTGTATGGGAGCCCCCTTTAAATATCTATTTTATTTTGTTTTTAGTATTTGTTGTTATAGCGGCAACAGAAATACATAATTTGTAAAAATTTCAACTATCTAGCTATTGTTCTTGAGATAGAGCCTGGTGAAAGACAGACGGACGGACAGACGGACGGCGACATCTTAGTAATAGGGTCCCGTTTTTACCCCTTGAACCCTAAAAATATCTCGGAATGTGGGAGTTGAATACATTAAAGATGTAATTGGCTGTTGGAAGGCGGATACTCAAACTAACCGCTTTCATTTATATGACTATGCACTAAGAATACAATTGATCATCGCCCTCTTCTTTTCCTACAAATATTATGCGTTGTATATAAGTACATACTAAATAATGTAAATAATGAAGAACGTTTAACTTCACGCACTTCCACTTGCTCAGTAATTGGGCAGCATCGATCGTAGGTTAGCTTTCACCATGAAGTTAAAAAAACATTTTGTCTGTGATAACTATAAACTTGTCGGTGAATTTCCATAATAACATAAATGCAGACAACAAATAGCAGGTTGAAGGCTTAGAAGAGTATGAACAAAAATATTCATTGTGCGAATTAGACGATAAATTGGAGCAATCCATTATTATTTAAAATTAGAAGGAAAGAAGGGAGACCTACCACTTTTCCACGGTTAATTAATATACCTCACACCACAATGGAATGGAAGGAATAAGGGACAGCATCAAGGTGGAATACGGTGTAAGGGATTTTTAATCTCACGTGATGAACATCTTTAAGAATGACAATGTGTAATTTACCGCAGAACTTCGAATATTTTTTCGACACGTGTTTCGCGTCTAAGCGAGGCATCCTTAAGACAGTTCGGCTTCAAATGTGAGAGTGAGATTCCCTTAATCTTATTCCATCTTGATCTTGTCCCGTATTTCTTCCTTTCCATTGTAGTATGCAGTATATTGATTGATATGCAGTATGTAAAAGTGGTGGGTCTGCCTTCCTTCCTTCCATTTTAAAATATTTTTATTTCCAAACCAAGGAATGCAATTATGTTATGTGATTAAATGTATTTAAGCGGATATCACAAATCGTATCTATAATTCAACTTCATAGTCGCAGTGACCTTTGAACAATTACATTAATTGATAAAATACTGCGTCATCAGAAAGTAGACATGATAATGTTTATTATGATAACACTGGCTAACTACTTATAATAAATTTGATTAAAATATCCCAAAACTCTTTCTGTGACGATATAACTTACTTCGTACGTTACATAACAATTTCTTTCCTATAACATTACTAGATAGCATTGGTGGTGGTGTATATATATATATATATATATATGAGAATTAAACGCTTTTTGGCAGGCTATGATTTAAGCGGACGCTGCCCGCTCGTCAGGAGTAACGTAAGTACGGCACGAGATCCTATAACCCGTGGTCCAGTGGTATTGAATCCTTGACATTCGTGGCCCGGCGAGCGGGTTACCTTTTCCTGTGATTATCGCTCGAGTATATGCTATGGTATATCATGTCCTCGTCACAATCGCAGTGACGGCGAGACAGTGTGTTCTACTGCCTAACAACCGTGTGTAACAGGTACTTTGCAAAGCAACCGTGTCCTATCAACAGACCGTTGAGTATGGTGCCAAGGTCCTCCATGGATTCTGCCGTAACGACAATGTCATTTGAAAATCGAAGGTGAGTGATGTATTCACTGTTGATGTTGATGCCGAGTCCGGTCCATTCTAATAGCTCGAAGACATCTTCCATTGCAGTGGCGAACAGTTTCAGAGGATGAAGTCTCTCTGTTTTACGCCTTTTTGCAACTGGAGTGGTTTCATACTCTTATCTCGGATACGGACTGACATTGTGGCGTTTCTATACCAAAACTTTAATACTTTGATATAACGATAGTTGATTTGGCACCGCTAAAGGACTGCAGCACCTCTCAAGTTTGGACTGAACTAAAGGTTTTCTCATAATCCACAAACGCTATACACAGAGACCGATTGTACTCCTCGGTCTTCTGGACAATCTGCCGAAGCATGAGGATGTGGTCCATAGTGCTATAGCCTTTTCGAGGGCGGCTTGCTCGGGTGGCTGGAAGTCATTGCACTTCCGCGTGAGTCATTGAGCTTGCGCGTGAAATTTATAATGCCTCAAAAACATCTTGTAGGCGTGGCTTAAGAGTGAGATGGGTCTGTATTTCTTTAGAAGAGCTTCGTCGTCTTTCTTGAGTAATAGCATCACCACACGCCTGGTTCACGACTCTAGAACATCGCCTCCGAGAATAAGGAAATTAAATAGCTTTGGAAGACTTTTAGGACCGGCTTTCTGTTTACTTTTAGGAGCTCTGTCGTAATTCCGTCATATCCAGGTGCCTTACCATTTCTTATTGTTTAAGAGGCATTCAGGTCTCATACTAGCTGATGTACGTGATTTCTTCGGTATAGTACTAAGTTACCTTGGATGGGGTCTTGCACCGAGCCGATAACAGGATTTCGGTATAATTTATATAACTGTTTATATAACCTTTCGATCTCTCCTAATCTGGGATGAGATGGTGCCGTTGGCGGTCTTCAGCTCAGCCATTTGGCTTTGCCCAATTGGCAGATCTTGTGAGAATACTTGCGAGCCACGATTAAACTCTATTATATCATCATTTCAGCCCATATAAGTCCCACTTTTGAGCTCGGTCCTTCTCCACAATGACAGGGAAATTGGCCTACTATACCGCACTGGTCAGATGTAATGGCAATGGGTTTTATGTCGAGCTTTCCTTCTCTTGCATAGATTTTATCTACATATCATATTCTATCTTCACCCTTCTGATAATCCGCTAGGATTTTCCATTGGATTTTGCTCAATCTCATTTCCAGCTTGATGATCCTCTCATCAGTACTGAGTGTCCTAATGTTATGTGTTACAAGGTCCAAAGGTCATTTTGTTTGGCAGCCGGAACGCGGGCGGAGATTCATCGCGGCCCCTATCCCACCGCTACCGCTCCTGCCACTAAAATTCGTCCATAGTATAGCTAAGCTGCCGTGACCGAGGGCTATTTTCTTTTTGCTCATCATATGAGGCAATAATAAAAGTAATCATCACGCTTTGCAGGCGGTTTGGCAATCGCAGTAAGATGGTATATAAGGTGTATGCGAATCGAGAGTGCTTATATTAATTTATTAGTATCTACTTTGTCAAAATTTAAAAATGCATGCAGAGGAAGACAGAATTCCATTCTATTACAAAATACGATAGAAAGAATCATAAAACGGAACGTGTGTAGTAAAAATCACAAATGGGTCACAACTTACCATTTTGTTCTCTGTCCCGTTCCTTGATGTCTTTTAGTTCCTTTTCCTTTAGCGCTCTGAGTTCCTCCAATGGACTCTTGACGTCTATTTAATAGCCAATTAGTTTGATATTATATTTATAATTTATAATAACTTATAGTATAAAGCGTTGCGATAATCAAGCAAATAATGTGAAATTGCAATAATTTATTGAAGTAAATGTGAACATTTTACTGATATAGTTATCGATGAGCAATATAAAACATATTTAAAAAATCTACATGACAGTTCAAACCTTGGCTCATTATGTAACTCTTGTAGAAACTGACCCTAATTAATCATGAAAATTTTCAATTACTCATTATTTCGATTAAATTTCGTACCTATTTAAAAAATTGTAGCGTATGAAAAGGGAAATTGGTCTAAGCCACAATGGCTAACCGGATTAGTGATTTAATTTTGAGTTTTGATTCTTTAGTAGTTTTAATATCCGTTGGTGTTATTAATTTAATTCCTTATTACCACAAGGAATTTCATAACACGCGACCTGTTTTAAACAGTTTTTTAATTTAGTTCTCATCAATAAAGCATGATTAGGTACGATGATAGCATGATTTACATGTTTCATAAATCAGTTATTCAAAATTAATTATATTTTGTCAAGGCATTCGTTACTTTATTAATTACTAGCAACCCGCCCTCGCTTCGCTTCGGTTTCACTCGTCTTTCCGACGTAGTTCCTGTTTCCGTGGGAATACCGAGATAAAATATAGCCTATGCTACTCCTTGGTATTATAACTTTCCATTGGTGAAAGAATTTTTGAAATTGGTCCAGTAGTTTTGGAGTCTATTCAATACAAACATAGAAACAAATCTTTCCTCTTTATAATATTAGTGTAGATTATACTAAATAACAACTCAAAAATATTGCTATGACATAACTATATAATTACTGCAATTTCCAGGAGAATGAATAAGATTTACATCATATTTATATTTATTTGATTATTTGTAAAGCATAATATTTAAATCAGCGAAAAGGATAACCTATTAGCGAATGAAAATACGACTTCAACTCACATGTATTGAAATCTGTTTCAACCGCCCTAACAATTAGGGCAGTGTAGAGAGGTACCTAAGTATAATAACCACAATGTGACTTGCATTATCAGTTTTACAGGATAACTTTTATATCAAGATTTATACGAACGTTTTTCAGCGAATTTATTTTGTAATAAGATTTGTTGTGATAAAAAATTTAAAAAAATGTGTAGTTCTTTCGATAAAAATTCAGGCGATTGAGAAAAGTGAAAACAATATGGATGTGTAAGAATACAATTCACCATCGCTATAGTAACCGTGAGTTTCGTAAAAGACGACTAAAGTATGTGCATGCAATATCTATGAAAAAAAAGGAATACTCAAAATAAAACCTTTTTTTTTTTTTTTTTTGTGGGTGGGCCGCTGTCGGCGCGCCTCCGCACCACTCCGTCCAGGGCGACAGAGGGGCTTAAGCACGCAACTCCCGCGACCCACCCGAAAACCACGTCGCCTTCGTCGTTGGGCCGACCACTGGAGCAGCGTTAACTTGTCGTCAGTGGTCGGCCCGACGGAATACCCCCTATTGGGGTACCCTCCCATCGACCGACGTCCCCCCCTCGGGGAGGACGTCGGTCTTTCCTCACGCGGTCGGCCTCTCGGCGGGTGACGGACTAATCCCCGGTCACGTCACCCGCGGCCTCGGCTAGGGCGGCATGAGGCGCAGATAGTTGCGCCTACGCCGCCCCAGTCGCCGGCGGCGGACCTCCCCATCGAGGCTGCGCTCCTCGCGCAGGCGATCCGCCGCCTCCTTTCGCGAGATCACCGTCTCGCAGAAGGCTGCGACCGCGTCCCAATTCCCGACGCTGTCGACCATCGCCCTAGCGATAGCCGGCAGCGTCAGGTCCGTACCGATGATTGCGACAAGTTCACAGCGCTGCACTGCCCAAGCACCGCAGGCCTCGAGCGTATGGCGCACCGTGTCCTCGTCGCAATCGCAGTGGTGGCAGGACGGTGTACTCTCCCTCCTAACGACCTTGTGCAGGTATTTGGCGAAGCACCCATGCCCCGTCAAAACCTGCACCAGTCGGAAGGAGAGCACCCCGTGCCGCCTCTCCAACCACTGCATCAGCACCGGCCGAAAGGCCTCCACGGTTCGCACCCCGAACCGAGGTCTCTTCAGCCGGACTGCCCAACGGGCGATGACGTCTCGGCGGGCGTCGACGCGCCAGGCGGTGAGATCCCTTAACGAGACCACACCGCCCCCCGCTCGCACCCCCGTCACCCGCCAATATAGTTCGGCGAGCATCTCCGCATCCAGGTCCCACGGGGATGTCCCGGCCAATAGGCACGCTGCCTCTGTCGCCACCGTGCGGTATCCGCGGATGGCCCTGACCGCCATGACCCTCTGTGGTCGCCACAGAAGGGCCCTAAGTCGGGCGGTCATGGACCCCGCCCACACCGGTGCGCCGTACAGGGCCATCGACCGGATGACCCCCACGTACAGCCGTCGGCACGCAGCGCTCGGTCCGCCCACGTTCGGCATAAGCCACGATAGGGCGGACGCCGCGCCGACGAGCCGTGGAGCGAGCCTGCGGAAATGCTCCCGGAACCACCATCGCCCGTCGGGCACCAGGCCCAAGTACTTCATATGGGCCCGGATGCTGATGTCGACCGAGTGGACGGTGATCGAGACGCCGATGGGAGGGCTCATAGTGCGCCCATGGAACAAGAGGGCCTCCGTCTTGTCCAGGGCGACCCTCAACCCCAGCGCCTCGATCCGCCTGACGACCTCCTCGGTACCAGAGGTCGCCAGTCTTACCGCCTCTTCTAGCGTCCCCCCGCGGGCTGTGACGAGCGTGTCGTCGGCGTAACAAATCACGCCCAGCCCGGGCGGGAGGCTCCCCCTCAACGCCCAGTCGTAGCCGATGTTCCACAGGGTGGGTCCGAGGACCGACCCCTGCGGGACACCGCACGTCATGGGCGTTCGCACGACGTCCCCTGCTCGGTCGGTGCAGAGGACGCTGCGCCCCTCCAAATAGTCTGCCACTAGCCGCCTCAGGTAAACAGGGGCCACGGCCCTCAGGCGCAACAGAGCCGCGATCGTCGAACGACCCCTCCTAAACCCAAACTGGGTGTCCGACAGATCGGGCCCCGTGCCGACGAGGTGCCGCTCGATGCGGGCAGCTACCACCCTCTCCAGTAGCTTGCCCGTGTCATCAAGCAGCACGATAGGCCTGTGGGCTGAAGGCGACTCCGGAGACCGTCCCGGCTTCGGCAGGAGCACCAGCCTTCCCTCCTTCCAGCACCCAGGGAACCGTCCGGACGCTAAACGGACGGAGACGGTGTTAAGAACACCGTCGGGCCCGGGGGCGGTAGACTTTGCGCGCATGCGCGTCTCCGCCACCCCCATCTCGGGTTCCGTGATGGGCGGAACACTGTCGTCGTCGGTCAGTGTCTGGCGGAGCCATGACCGGGGGCGTGTGTTCCGCCCACCGCGGGAACAGGTTCTCGATGACCCGGGTGAGAAGGCCGGGCTGGAGAGTCTCGGTGAGGGGAGGGCCCCGCGCGCGTAGCCTATTCAGCACCGCGCGATAGGGGCGTCCCCAGGGGTCACGGTCGAGACCGTCCAGCATCTCCTGCCGACTGACGTCCTTGGCGGAGCGGACGGCCAGCCTGAAGGCCGACCGCGCATTGCGGTAGCCCTCGTAAAGCACGGCCTCCCGCTCCGCATCGCGATGGCGCCGCCGGCTGTGGGTGTAGCCCTCCGGGCGTGGATACACGCGGCCCGGAGATCCGCCAGCTCCCGGGACCACCAGTGGACGCCCCTCCTCGGGGGCAGACGCCGTACCCGGGGCATGGCCGCATCGCAGATCTGCGTCAACGCACTGCGGATGCGGCCAGCCTCGGCGTCCACCCCGTCCGACTGGTGGGCAGAGGACAGCCACGAGTATACGATGGCTGTCTCCGCCAGCTGGTCCCGGTCTAAGCGACTCACAGCCCATCGCGGGAACGCAGGACGCCCATCCGCCCTGTGACCCCTGCTGGGCGTCGGAATTACAGGCGAGACCTCCATCCGGATATACCGGTGGTCCGACAAGGTCTCCACCTCCTGCACGACGCGCCAGCTCCCCACGCGTGCGGCGACCTCGGGGCTAGCGAACGAAAGGTCCACTATCGACCCGCCCCGTTGTCGCACGCACGTATGCACCGAACCCCTGTTCAGCAAACAGAGGCCCAGTGCCGCCGCCCACTCCTCGATCGCCCGTCCTCTGTCATCCGTCCTAGGGGACCCCCACGCCACGGACTTGGCGTTAAAGTCCCCCAGGACGAAGACCTGGCGTGATGCCAGTCGCCGTAATGAGGCCTCCATGATGGTGAGGAAGGCCTCGAAATCGGTCACACTCCAGTTAGGGGAGAGATAAACTCCGAAGAGCGTAATCTCCCCCCAGTCCGTCGCGACGTATCCGACGCCCCTGTCCCTAAGGGTCAGAGACGACGAAGGCCACGACGTGGAGGCGACGATTGCCACGGTGCCATCGGTGCTACCCAACCAGTTAATCCGGTCGGGCACCACGTACGGCTCCGCGACTACGGCTACTCCTATCAACCACTCCGCCATGGCTTGCGCACCGGCGGAGTGGTTGAGATTGGCCTGGAGGAGACGAATGTATACGGGGTCCATTAACGGTCCGTATCCATCGTCACCTCCTCCGCGCTAACGGGCGATCGAGCCGCGCTCGGAGCGGGAACTGGCCCAGTCGATGGGCCGCCCCGCCCCTTTGGGGCCGATGCCGGGGGTCTGCAGTCCCCAGAGCCCATGCGGTGCTTGGCAGGCTTATTGCCCGCCGCACACGCGGGGCAGTGGGGCACCGCAGAGCACGATGCCGCCTGGTGTCCAGTTTGACCGCAACGGAAACATAGCCCGCTGCAGTCAAAGCAGTTCCTGCATGTCGGTCGGGTATGCCCGACCGCCATGCACTTATAACACCTCGCGGGCCGGGGCTCCAGCACGGTTACCCGCGCCGAACTCCAGCCCACGAGGAGCCTGCCTGAGTCGGCCAATTGCTTGACCGACTCCACTGGGCACTGCACCCAGACAGCACCGACGCCGCCCGGACCAGGGCGGATGGTACCAATCCGGACGGTGTCCGAGGCACACCCGGTACGCGCCATAATGGCCTCCCGGATGTCCTCCACCGCCACGGAGTCGTCCAGACCCGTGAGGCGCATATCTGCGCACTTGACGGGCCTGGCGATTCGGACTCTATCCTCCGGCCCGAACAGCCCCCTCGGCATCGTGGCCAAACTATCGGCCGTCTTCGCGCCCTCGGCCCCAGGGAACTCGAGTATTCGAGCCCCTGTCCGGGCCTTGCGGGTCCTCGCCTCGACGCCCCCGATGTCGGAGACGTCCAGCTCCCGCCGGGCGCGTCTTAGGACGTCCTCATAGTTCAGGCCCCTCTCAGCCGCCTCAGGCAGTACGGTGATTACCACCGCAGCCGTCTTCGGCGACTTGAGGCCCCTACGCGACCTTTTCCCCTTTCCGCCTGCTCCCGCCTGGGGAGCGGCGGCCACAGCGGCACTCTTGGCCGCCGCTCTCCGCTTTTGGCCGCGTGCCTTCCTGCTACGCTCAGCCACCCGCCAGCCCTGTTCGAGCCTGGCAGCAGCGCTGAGCGCAGCAGGCGCAGTCGCGGGTTCGCCGGCCGGTGCCTGCGGTGCAATCGCTGGCGCCGGTTGCGGCCCGGCCTTGGCGGGAGCCGGCACCTTGCCGGCCTTCTTGGCCCCTTTGGGTCCTGCCGCGGCCGCAGCGTAGCTCACCACGCGGCCACCCTGACAGGGCAGCGGGGTGGGAGCTGACGCTTCCGGCCGTCTCGCCTTGTCCGCGGCAAGCGGCGGTCGGAGGGGCGGCTCAGGCGGGAGCCTGCCCGCTACGGCCTCGATACGCACATCCATCATTAGCCCTACTCGGGCTAGGATGACGCGTATCGCCGACTCCAACACGCCATGCACCTCGTCGGGCGGCGGCTCCTCCCCCTTCCGAGGTCTCCCGCGGCCACGAGCCGGCGGAGGGACCACGACGAGGGGAGGCAGCGGTGAAGCCGCGACGGGCGCAGCCGGCGCAGCGGCCGCAACGGGCGCAGCCGGCGCCACGGACGCAGACGACGGGCCCGCCTTTACCGGCGCAGCCCGTTTCGGCGGCGGGCCCGGCGCCGGCGGCACAGCCGGCACCAGGCGCTCGAATTGAGACCGCAGGTCAGCCATGTCTTTGGCCAACCCGCGGTTCTCCCTCCGCACCACCTCCGACTCCGTCTCCGACTTGCGGTTGCGTTCCCGCAAGCCGGAGACCTCCTTGCTGAGGCGGGCGTTCGCAGCCTGGAGGGCTGCCACCTCGCCTTCCCGGCCGGCCAGACCCGGCGTCGCCGGTCTTGCCGCCGCACCACACCCCAGACCCCCGCGCCGCCGGCGCGCGGTCGCAACCTTGGGGGGAGGCCTGGTGGAAACGCTCCCCTCCGAGTCGGACACAGAGCTGCCACCCTTTCGCAGGGGGCGCTTCCGGTCCCTCGTTGGGGGGCGGGCCTCCTCCCTCTCCCTCTCCCTCCTAACATCTAGGGCCGCCGTCAGAGCCCTTGCCGCAGGAAGCAGCTTGGGCTCCTCAGGGACCCCCCTATCCTCCCTATCCAACCTATCTGATCCGGACGACCTGCTCTTCCTCATACCAGACCCTTCCTTTCGCCGGCCGATTCTCGGCCCCTCGTCTCCAGACGGTACTGCGGCCTTGCCGCCCTCGTCTGTCGACATCCTCGACGCGGCCGTACCCTGTCGCTCCGATGGCCCCACGGCACTGTCGTCCTCGTCCGTCGACAGGTCGTACGCCACGTCAGTCTCCGATATCGGCCCTGCGGCTTTGCTGCCGCCCTCGCTCTGTGACGGCTCTGCGGTAAATCCGCCCTCGTCACTCGACAGCTCCGTCTGGCTGCCACTCCTCCTCGCCTCCTTAGACGGTCCTGCGACATTGCCGCCCTCGTCCTGGGACACACTCTTGTTGCCGTTCTCCTTCCGCGACGGCCCTGCGGTGCTATCATCATCATGCGACGGCTCTGCGGCCACTGTGCCGCCCTCGTCGCTGGGAGCGCTGGTCTCGCGGGGTTCCGCGGCCTCCTGCGCCTCCCGTTCCTTCTTGAGCCGGTTCGCGCGCCGTTTAGCACGCTCGCTGGCTGGAGTTATTGGTGGCCTTTTACGCCTTTTTTTTTTTGGGAGCCTCATGTATCGCCGGACTCACGGCTGGAGCAGAGATTGCCCCCCACCCATACGATTGGGAGCTGACTGTGCAGGAACTTGGGCGCGACTCCTCGTCGCGCGCAAGCACCGGAACAGCAAGGGATTTCCCGGCCTGGCCGGGACCCTCTGGTGAAGTCTTAACGGTATTGACCTCTGCCATCGTGGTTTGGAAGTTTAAGTCCTCCTTGTCTACTACTCTAACGACTGGACGCTTTTTTTTTTCGCGCGCGCTTCATACCCCACCAGCCATACATCTCCTCGCCGAGTAGCAAAACTTGAGGTTGGGGTGGTTTTTTATAGGGGTTTTCTTCCCCGCAGTCCGCAGACCCCCGGTCCTGACCCCCCTACTCAGGATTACGGTTTGGGCCTTCCGGGTCTGGCCGCTCGCGAGCGACCGACCCGTCACGCCCCCGGGCCGTGACGCAACCGTCCCTGGCGACGGAGTGCCATGAGACACATCCGCCCCATTGGCCCCGGGTCAAATCCGCCGTGCGCTCTGCCTTCAGAGTCGGCACGCGGAGACCCCCCCTCCCGCCGGAATCTTGGCCGTCCAAATGGACGTTTCCAGGGTGCACCACGTGGAGGTGCCCCGGCCTCGCACCCCAAAATAAAACCCTAACCAATACCTCTGAGCAGCATGGTATAAGTAGATCAATCTCCCTCTCTCTTTCTCTAGGAGGAGGAGGTCAGAGTAGATTTAGGAATAAAAGGTAAGCAAATAACATCTCTATAAAAATATCTATATAAAATCTTATACATCGGATCAGCATGGTCTAGCTTTTCTCAGCTGGAGAAAATGCATGTTTAAATAAGTATATATGCTGAATAAGAAAAACAAACTAGGAGTGAGAGAAAGAGAATGTGTAGTACCAAACTCAGGCGAAGTTAGGAGAGAAGAGGTTAAGGCAAAATAAGTTTCTTTTTTTTGGCGTATTTTTTCGCTAATAATAAGACGTACATATATGTTGACAATTATCATATAAGCCTCGTGGGAGGGATGAGTTAAGAATACAACGCATCATCCAAGAGGCATTTCTTTTCCATAAAATCAGATGAGGGACCATCGTAATTGTGCGCAGTTAATTTTCTGAGAAATTTATTATATCAAATATGGATACCGACCACACTTATACGCCTGATAAACACGACAAATAGGAAGTCCCAAATAGGAAGGCCAGAAAGTCTAAAAGTAGACTTTAATAGGTGCATGGATGAATATTTCTGAATAGTACTTACGTGGTTTTCCATATGTTCTCGGATTGCCATGAGAATGCTCTTGAATGACACCAGGTTCGCCTTTTGGTCCTACTATGGGGATACCTGGGGGTCCCGGTAGACCTGGAGGTCCAGGTGGACCAGGTGGTCCTGGTAAATATTGAACTGCTTCTGAAAACGATCCAGAAGGTCCTGGAGGGCCTGCAATTCCGGGCATTCCTGGTATGCCATCAAAGCCACGCTCTCCTTTTTCTCCTTTGAACTGTGAGAAAATTATTACACAGGCTATAAGAAGGTATATAAAACACAAAAATGTTTCAATAGCCGTTATAGATTTTAAAACCATCCAACCAATGTGTCCAAAATCAGTTTCAGTAGAAAGAAAATAATGCTAAGATGGTTTTAAGGTACTATATTAATTGTTGTTTTTGTTTGTAAAAAACAGGAAGTTTTATCAGCTAATTTACAATTTATAATATAATTATTTATATTTACAAAATAACTAAATATATATATATATATATAACTGAATAAATGTACAAAATAAGATAGACTAATGAAGGGTTTAAACTTTTCAGGGTATAAACTTCAATCTCCATTATAGACAAAACTATATTACACGTTTATATTTATTATAAAATATACTTTTTTAAAGACAAAACTTATACTAAAGAATAAAGCCTTGTATCGTGGAGGACTTAACAGACATATAATTAATAGATAGAGCGGCTCGTATTGGCTATGAGCAAATATATTCACACCGAGGATCATCGCAATATCAACTAACATGAACATTAACCTGAAATTTGTTTCAGCTTTAACGTAGAAATTCAAAAATATCGCACCAATATCACGTTAATTGTTTATTTGCTCATAGTGTATGAGGAGGGTATATTTGTATTTAAACTTTCACGGGTCACTTTTATGCTTAATTTCACTTATAGTTGTCACAAAATAAAAGGCCCGTTTTGACAGTTCACGCCCAAGAAGTTTTTCTATTTTTTACCGATCAAAATGTTTTGAAGGTAATTACATTTTTCATTGACGGGTACCTTCGACTGGGCTAAGTGCTGTGGCATAACGATTTTTTCATATTATCCACAGACCATTAATAATCGGTTAAGAAAAAATAAATCGATCAAGATATATTTGTTAAGGCGGACTCGTACTTGGCTGGTGTTATTAATTTTAATACTAGTATTTAGACCAACTACAGAATGTCACCAGCTGTGTAGTGATTTTTACTGAAAATTCGAGACGTTACTATTGACAATATGAAAATGAAATAATATATATATATATATATGGGTGACGATAGCTCAACTTACAATTTTGGCTCATCATCTTAAGAAAATGATTGACTAAAGATTCACTTTTTCTCGATATTTTTGTGATTGAGTGAATGTTATTGTAACAAACATATTAAATGATAGAAAAATGACCATTGGTAAAATTGTATCATTTGAAAATACCTACAATATCACAGTTTTTTTTTTTTTTTTTGGGTGGGCCATGGTAAGCGCACGGGCGGTCCTGTCCGCCCGGGGCGACGAAAGGACGGCGCGCGGCCCCATAACCCACCCGTACCCGTCACCTCGTTGTTTGTTGGGCCACCGGAGCAGATGTGACTTGTCATCAGTGGTCGGCCCGACGGAATACCATGTCGGGTAACCTCACGTCTCGACGTACTGGGACGTCGGTCGCCATCGCGCGGTCAGCCTCTCTGCGGATGACGGACAATTCCCCGGTCCGATCACCCGCGGCCTCAGCTAGGGTGGCATTAGGCGCAGATACTCGCGCCTGCGCCGCCCCAGTCGCCGGCGGCGGAACGTGTCGCCGAATAGGAACTCTACTCGCACACGATCCGCCGCCTCCTTCCGTGAGATTACGGCCTCACAGAAGGCGGCGACCGCGTCCCAGTTCCTAACGCTGTCGAGCATCTCCCTGGCGATGGTCGGCAGCGCCAGGTCGGCACCGATAATCGCGACGAGTTCACGGCGCTCCCCCTCCCACGCAGCACACTCTTCGAGCGTGTGCTGCACCGTGTCCTCGTCGCAACTGCAGTGGTGGCAGGACGGTGTGCTCTCCCTCCTGACAATCTTGTGCAGGAGGGAGAGCTTCCCAAAACACCCGTGCCCCGTCAGCACCTGCACCAGTCGGAAAGAAAGCACCCCGTGCGTCCGCTCCAACCACTCCATCAGCACCGGCCGGAAGGCCTCGACGGTCCTGACACTGTACCGAGGACTCTCCAGCCGGACTGCCCAACGGGCAATGACTCCTCGGCGGGCGTCGACCCGCCAGGCGGTGATCTCCTGCAAGGAGACCATACCGCCGCGGGCGCGCGTCTCCGACACCCGCCGATAGATGTCGGCGAGCATCTCCGCCTCCAGGTCCCACGGGGGAGTTCCGGCCAGGAGGCACACTGCCTCCGTCAGGCACACTGCCTCCGTCACAATATCACAGTTTTAGTAAAATTTTCAAATCAGAATTTTAATCCAATGCACTTTACAATACCTATTCAAATCAATTTATACTCGTGCAAACTTAAATCGATTTATTGTCAGTATCGAGTACCGAGTCGTATGGTTCATCACTAATTACATCGGTAAGACCAAATGTCAAAACGGGCCTCTTATTTTGTGACAACTATAGTTTCCGTTTTTAAGTAATATGAACTACAGAAATGAGATAACCGCTCTAAATACCGTATTTCCCCGTGTTCACTATCATCGGCTTACCGGTCAATCCATTGTGCCTACTACGAAGATATTGAAGATGATTATCCTTAGTAGGGTTGGGCATTGTACGTTTTAAATGAATATTCGTCAATTCCGTCACGATAAAAGTATTGACACAAAGTGTTGGCCATAAATGAGAAGAAAATTATGGGGATAGAAGTACATAAGGCTTATAGATACTGTATAATGATACTGCTTATAATATAACTCATAGAAGGTAACTCCGCACCCAAAAAATGAAGCATTTAAATTGGAGCCTACGCCGGACCGTTCTATAGTGTACAAAGTCACGGCGTACGCAAGGCAACTATTGTATAGGGGTGTGCGTGTGTAGGCACATGCGTAATCGCTTGCACGCTTGTAGTATTTTTGGCTTCATGTTTTTGATCGCTTAAGTACCGGCACTATCTTTCTATACGTTATTATTTTAAGTGATACTATTTGAATACAAGAATGATACTCCTTTACAAAGTCTAAACTTGTAAGCTTATGTAGTTACATGGAAAATCTTATTTTATCACATCACCGCGGTGTGAAATCTGTTTTATGAACCAACTCCCGTCGGTATAATTTCGTTATAAAAAGATTGAGGGTCAAAATAAGCAATCCCATTTCTACTATGCGAAGATGTTGATGAATAATATAGTTAGGGTTTTAATGCAGCTACGGTATAAAAAGAAAATTTCATTTAATATATTTTAAGAGAAGAAAACTCCAAATAAAACTTGATACTAATTCCTTGTGTCCCCATTATAGTTATTTAGGGTAGAATTTTCTTGAACTTAACAACATACATTAGTGCATTGACGGACTAAGAATATAATATCCAATAGCTTATATAAAGCAATAGAATATTTTTATAGGAACTTATAGTGACACAATGTCTACTTAGTAATAAATATTACGTCATTGTATTGGTGGAATTTGTTCTTACTGTGTTACTAATTATATATACCTACTGTATTTGATATCATGTAGGTTATCAATACGTTGTATTTAAAATACGTAATTTCTCAAAAAAATGAATTTAAGAGAGTGTTTATTCTCCCTCTTTTTATGTAACCTTTTTAAATATTAAAAGATTAAATTGCACAAATACCGTACTGGTCTAAGAATTGAGTTAAAATCCTAGTATATTATGTTCGATCCCCTCGCAGAATAGTTCTATGCGATCCACAAATGATTGTTCCGAGTCCGAGTGCTAATTGTGTCTTTAATACAAGGTATGGTCTTAACAAATGTATAAAATATTTATAAAATATAATAACTGTAATTAATATATACATATATCCATAATGACCTGTGGCAAGGTTTGAAACGATTTAACAAATATGTAATAGTATACCATCAAAAACAAAACTTGTAAAAGAAAGCCAAGCCTCGCAATTGAGCTCTTCTACCATAAAAAGTTGTGAGATCCATGTTATACTAAGTCGGTTAACTCATTCAATCCCTGCTTAAGAGACCTTTTTTCTTAAGTTATTACGTAAATAGCTAACCTAACAACTTCTTATAGTGACTATATCAATATTAAAGATCTTTTATGTCTTAAATAAACAGAATGACTTGGCAATACGTCCCACTGTTGGACTCGGGCCTCCACAATGGAAGGGAATTTGACCCACTATACCATGCTGGTCAGATATGTTGATGAGAAGGCAAACTCGAAATCCCTATTTCGAGTTTGCCTTCTCTTGGACAGATGGTATGTGCATATTATATCCCATAGTCGTCTTATACGACATCCACGGGCAAGATAGTGGCACACGGAAAGAACATACAATTAACCGACACAAATTACATTCAGACTCAGAACAACAATTTGTGGATCGTACACGGTGTTGTCTTGCATGGGATTCGAACCCGCGACACTGCCATGGTACGTTGGTATCTTAACCACTACGTCATCTGCGCAGTCTTTAGTCGGTTTTTACGATACCCATAGAGAAGCAATGATGGCGATAAATGTATTCTTATTTTTTACAAAGTTACATTTCATTAACTGCAAATGTAACTGTGTAATCTTATATGTTTATATAGGTTTACAAAATTATTTATGCAGTTCGTGTATCTCGGAAACTGGACGAAAATTACAATGTTTCATAATTTTTCCTTCATTTATACACTAAACACTAATTGTATTCTAAATTTGAAGCTTCTATGTCTGCTAGAAGTGCCTCTTTAATATTGATGATCGGTCAGTCAGTCAGTGAGTGACAAAATTACGAAATTTTGACTAGTTATAATTCTCAAACTATTGGTTCAAATTGCATGAAATTTAAAATACACAATGTGTATACATTGCCTGCTGGGTTACTAAAAATTCAGGCTTCTAGTTTTATTCACAACGAAGTTATAGGGGGTCCAAAATGGCCTAAATTGCTTCGAAAAAAGTATGTTACGATAGTGTAGCGTTTTGGCCGACTTTTTTTTTGCTCGACTTGGCGGGGGCACGGCAGTGCCCCCAGATAAGACAACTTCCTTGTCAATACAATCACAAATATTATTAACGTGCTTAACAACTTTGTTAGAGAACTAATAACATTATCAGGTAGGTATGCATATGATATTATGACGTAAATAACAGCTCAGTTTATCTTTAAAATTTCGAATATAGTCATATTAACACCAGTCGATTTGTTATTCTTACGACGTGAACTGTGTTTATTGAACTAAGTGTATATGTAATAACTATTCGAAATGTATATATTATTTTTAGTGCCAATTGTGTTAGCAGCATTGTATTTGTATGGAGTGCGGACATTTAACTATTGGAAAAAAAGAGGTATTAAACATGATAAACCAATACCATTTATGGGAAATAATATAAAACAATTTCTTCAACGTGCTAGCATGGCTATGGTTGCAACGGAAGTGTACAACAAATATCCCGAAGAAAAGGTAGTAGGTTTTTATAGAGGAACCGCTCCAGAACTAGTGATAAGGGACCCTGAAATTGCTAAGCGTATTCTGGTCACAGATTTTTTATGTTTTCATTCTAGAGGCTTGCAACCTCATAAGACAGTTATCGAACCTCTATTAAAAAACATATTCTTCGCTGACGGTGATCTATGGCGTTTAATAAGGCAACGATTTACACCTGCCTTTAGTACAGGTAAATTAAAAGCAATGTTTCATATTATAACAGACAGAGCACAAAAATTACAAGTGATAACAGAGCAAGTAGTTGATCGTGAATACTACGATGTGCGAGAACTTATGGCGCGTTACACTACTGACTTTATAGGAGTGTGTGCATTTGGAATAGATATGGATTCCTTGACTGATGAAAACTCTCAGTTTAGAAAATTAGGGAAAAGAATTTTCGAAAGAAACCTTAGGGATGGAGTCGCGGGAGCTCTTAAAATAATGTTTCCCGAGTTATGTAAGAACTTGCATTTCTTAACACCAGAATTGGAAACTCATATGACACATCTCGTTCAAAGCGTTGTCAAAGAGAGAAATTACAAACCGTCAAGCAGGAACGATTTTATAGACATAATGTTGGAATTGAAAAAGAAAGGAAAAATAATTGGCGAATCTATAGAACATAAGAATTCAAATGGTACACCAAAAATTGTGGATTTGGAGATGGATGACTTGTTAATGACTGCTCAAGCATTCGTTTTCTTTGGTGCCGGGTTCGAAACGTCATCTACCGCGTCAAGTTACACATTACATCAATTAGCTTTTCATCCTGAATATCAACAAAAAGTATTTGAAGAGATTGATTCAGTTTTATTAAAGTACAATAATAAAATTACTTATGATGCTATAAAAGAGATGAAATATTTAGAGAAAGCATTTTATGAATCAATGAGGATGTATCCCTCCGTAGCTTATTTACTAAGAATGTGTACTGTACCAGAATATACTATCCCGGAGATTGACTTGACAATTAACGAAGGGGTTAAAGTAGTAATTCCTATACAAGCCATACACAGAGATGAAAAATATTTCCAAAACGCCAATAAGTTTGACCCCGAGAGATTCAATGAGGGAACTAAGGATGACATGAAAAATTTTGTATATTTGCCTTTTGGTGAAGGACCTCGTATGTGCGTGGGTGAGTTAATTTGAGAAAAAACATTTCGTTGTATTTTAAAAACGTTGGACTATCCGGCAACTGCGCGTGTTGGTCAGACGGATTGCATAATATTCTATGCCGGGTTTTTATTTTGCAGCCTTGTTAACTGAGTAGTCACTACTATTCGTATTTTTTAATTTAAAACCAACAAAGAAAGCCAAGGCTAATAATTATTTATGCAATAAAAGAAACCGCCTTTAATAATGTAAATAAATTTTTAGATTTTTGTTGATTTTCAAAAACCGCTTGTCCGATTTCGATAAAATTTTCATGGGACTATTTGGGAAGTATAGCCTTCCAACAAAAAAATAATCATCAAAATTGGTTTATAAACTACAAAGTTATCCGTGAACAAACATAAAAAAGCATATATACGGTCGAACTGAGAAACCTCCTTTTTTGAAGTCGGTACAAAAAGAAATAAAACATAGAAAAATAAAACCTGGGATCGTAAATTATTTCACAAATATGCAATTAACATAAATGGCATACCAACTTGCAAGCATAATTTATAGATTGTACATTGTCCTATAATCATCATCATCATCTCAGCCCATATACATCCCACTGTTGGGCTCGGGCCTCCTCCATATTGGAAGGGTAATTGACCTACTATACTACGCTGGTCAGACGTGTTGGTATAGGGTTTTATTTCGAGTTTTCCTTCTCTCGCATAGATGTTATATGCATTTTATATCCCTTAGTCGTCTCGTACGATCACCCACGGGTAAGATAGGGTGGTGAATTGTATTCTTACTCCGTCACCACACGGTAAGTCACATTGTCCTATACAGGAATCAAACTTGTTACTCAGACAATTCCACTATTTGTGCAGTAATTTTTCTTATTATTATTACATTTTTTTGGGGTGGGCCGCCGTCGGCGCGCATCTCGCACCACTCCGTCCGGGGCGACAGAGGGGCGTAAGCACGCACACTCGCAACCCACCCGAACACCACGTCGCCTTCGTCGTTGGGCCGACCACTGAAGCAGGATTACGACGGAATACCTCCTAGTGGGGTACCCTCCCATCGACCGATGTCCCCCCCTCGGAGAGGACGTCGCTCTTTCCTCACGCGGTCAGCCTCTCGGTGGGTGACGGACTAACTCCCCGGTCACGTCACCCGCGGCCTCGGCTAGGGCGGCATGATGCGCAGGTAGTCGCGCCTGCGCCGCCCCAGTCGCCGGCGGCGTGTCGCTTCGTCGAGGCTGCGCTCCTCGCCTGCGCGACCCGCCGCCTCCTTCTGCGAGATCACTGCCTCGCAGAAGGCTGCGACCGCATCCCAGATCATGACTCTGTCGAGCATCGCCCTAGCGATGGTCGGCAGCGTCAGGTCGGCACCGATTGCGACGAGTTCACGACGCTGCTCTGCCCAGGCGGCACAAGCCTCGAGCGTATGCTGCGCCGTGTCCTCGTTGCAATCTCAGTGGTGGCAGGACGGTGTGCTCTCCCTCCTAGCGACCGTGTACAGGTACTGGCCGAAGCATCCATGCCCCGTCAAGACCTGCACCAGTCGGAAGGAAAGCACCCCGTGCCGCCGTTTTAGCCACTGCATCAGCACCGGCCGGTAGGCCTCCACGGTCCAGACACCGTATCGAGGCCCCTCCAGCTGGACTGCCCAACGGGCAATGACGTCTCGGCGGGCGTCGACGCACCAGGCGCTGAGCTCCCTCAAAGGGACCACACCGCCCTCCGCTCATACCCCCGACACCCGCCGATACAAATCGGTGAGCATTTCCGCCTCCAGGTCCCACGGTCACGGCCAATAGGCACGCCACCTCCGTCACCATTTATTACATATTTCACTTATTATTGTGTGATGGAGGCTACGAATACTGCCCACTTTTATTTTACTTATGGGTGTCGTGAAAGGCGCCTATGAATTTTTATCGATCTGGACCAAAGCCGTCTGATGCCGTCAGGTCAATAATTACATTCCTAAGGAGGGTTGATATCAGACAGGCGGTCGGTTATAAATCTATTGCCAATACGTACTATGAAAGAACATACATATTGAGTCAATTCCAAGTAAGGGCGATGATGATGATTTTACTTATGATTGCAATTTGAATAATTGTAATTATTTACATAAAATTCGATCAAATTATTATTCTGATAAATTATTCAACAATCATTTATTTTATATCTGTCCATCCCTCAGCCAATCGACGTCCGAAAACAGCACACCTGGTGGTAAGTGATACAACTACTCATAGACCTTGGACCATGGACCCAAGAATCGCATTGCCTAGGGACCCTGATAGGGTTAGTCCGGCCATGCTTCCTCCATCATTTTTTGGTTACTGATATGGCCTGCCTATTGCCCTTTTGGGGTAATAATACTTCGATTTATGTCAATTAACACCCGTTTTGGAATGATTTTGATGTTCTAGCATTTACACTAAGATCAAAGACAGAATAGCCATATCCTTAAACCTGTTGTGGGACCTACGAGATCAACATCTAAATTATTTGGCGATGTTTATTATAATTTTTAAATATTTAGTAGTGAGATATCAAATGGAAACTTGATATCCAAGTATAGTAAGTTTTTATTATTTCAGTGACGATAATGTAATTGTAATATTATTTTCAGGTGCTAGATTAGGACAGATGCAATCAATGGCTGGTTTAGCTGCTGTACTTCATAAATTTTCTGTAGAACCTGCAGCATGTACCTTAAGAGATCCTTTACCAGAACCAACTGGAATCGTTTCGGAAGGATTCATTGGTGGACTACCACTTAAAATTAAAAGGCGTCTGTAGAATAATATACATATATGTATGTGTGATTTCCAATTCTAGTCTATAATGATATTTAAATCAATTGTGGTGACGGGTTAAAAATATTATGCGACGTCTCACAATACGATTTTCTATAGGAGTCGTGAAAATTGGCTGAGGTTTTATTAGGAAAATGGGTAGCAGTATTTTCATGAGCAACTTTAATATTGATGGGCGACTGCGATCTCCAATGCTGATAGCAGAACGTGGCAATTATGGCATTATCCCTTTATACATATGTAGACACTGATAGTCTGATGGATAGTATTTGAAAACTTGATTAAATATATTTACGACGGTTAAATTTATTTTATGAAAGTGGCTGTATTTTAGCCTGAAGCAGTTATGGAAATTGTGATTATATAATATTTTATATATAAAAAAGGTGAAGAATAGATAGACGAGATAATATACATAATTAATCATTACTTGAAAAAGGCAAATGAATGTTTTGAATAAAATGGCTAACGTATGGGATTTTAAAAAAATCTTCCCATTTTATTAGAAATACTAGTTGAATTAGAATATAAATATCGTGTAAACAGTTTTACATAATTGATGTTAACTCGAAATTGTAAACGTGGTAAAGTTAAGTAATTTAATTACTTATTTATTACCTAATTATGACGAAACCAAAATATGACATAGCTAGGTGGTTGAGTACTAATTTAAATTAGAGGGCTAAGTAATATATTACCGTGTAACGTAATAATAACAACGTCGTTAGGGAAAGAGTTTTCTCTTACATAGATGGTAGTAAACAACGAATGATAAGACTCTTCACTAATTAGTTGGATAATTATCCTATCAATGTATGTATGTAATTAATGCGAGAAATGAAAACAGTGTGTTCTTTTAAAAAGAATACCTTTAATGGGAACGTGTTGGCCCAATTAAGCTGAAGAAGGAGCAGTACTAAAAGCTAATACTTTTATAAAATAAGATTTTAAGATACGTTAAATAAATCCATGTAAACATTATGCTATTATACAACATCCACATATTACATACTGAGCTTACATCTTAAACAGGGCCCTAAAGCCTCATGTTGTCGACAAATTCAACCTATTACATTATTTATTAATGTATCTTTTCGTCACACTTGGTCGGTGAGCAAGGGTTACCGATGTTGAAACAATTTGCGTAATTGGCATCATGTAAGAATTTCTGATTCAGGAGGAACATCCGCTATACATAGCTAATTTTAGTAATAATATTGTGTGTAAGCTTATTTTGAGAATAGCATGGTTTGTACGTATCCATAGTCTTAAGCATTGGTTGTACAATATTATTGAAATAAATAATTTTAACAAGATTTCATTTTTTTTAGTTAATGGCTATAAACTTATAGAGAGGAACAACTATATATCACATATATACTTATTACTATATAATGAAAATAAACCTCTTTTGAGTCAAAATTTTGTATATGCTAAAGAATTACTATATTATCAATTTACGTATTAATAACGAATTAATTTATTTAATACATTTTTATATATGAGAAAATATTTATAATCAAATAAAACATTATTTGTGACTGGTTTTATTAGACGTGAAATATTTAATATAGCAATTATAAATATATTAAATATTTAATAAATTATTAATTATTATTAATAACATAGCAATTATAAGTGAAACAAAAATACTTATTAGAAACAGCATAAAGCCTTAATTTTCTTTATTAAACGTTCATTTTATTTTTATTTTATTTATTTAGGAAAACAAACGGTTACATATTAAATTTTACAATCACGTGTAAGCTAAATAGATATGGCAGACAACTAAAAATCTGAATCCAACACCATTACAGACAATATAAGAAATTCACAAGTTTATTACAAAAATGTATGTTGTATTTGAAAAAACAAAAATGGATAAAATAACTCAATAGCCTTATAAAAAATCCGTTCTTACGTACTGTATAAATAGAGTTTGCGTGGGCTACGTCTCGACGAGATGTTGACGGGCTCTTGACACGAAACGGTAACCCGCCAGTCGGGCCACAGAAGTCCAGACAACGGATCCAGTGGCTCAATTGGAGGTGAGAAGTAATACGGTACCTTTTCGTCACCCTTAATAATAGTTTAGGCGAGTTTAAGCCAGACCATAGTCTGAATTCTAATGTTTACGCGAGTATTACATACACATTTTAGGCAAAACAATATATATACAGATTTTATTGCATTTGTATATGTTTTTTTTATTTCTTTAATAACTTTGATATGTTGGACGTGAGACACTTTACTCCTTTAGCGACCCTGAACACTGAAAACTGTTCGAAATGGCAGGCAATCAAAAATTAAATACAAACGTAATACGTAAAAATAGTTTTTGTTTAAATAAGACCACAGTCTATCAAAAAAGGGTTTAGACTGTAACAAAAGAATCTCAATAACTTTGAAATCTAAATATTAAACGAATTACAGTTTAATTTCGATCATTTCAGTCTTATTTGAATATGTCAAAGGAATTCTGATTTAGGAATCCAAAACAGTGACTAAACTTTTTAGTGGTGCCAAAGTGGATAGCGAATATAAGAATTTGCTAGAGACAAACAGAGGATTTAATTTGTAGAGAGTATTATATAAACTTAAATCAATACAAATAGGGGTTGATATATTTACAAAAAAAAACTGATTTCTATGACCGTTCACTTTGAATGAATAATAGGGCTGTACAATTTAGTTGTTAAGTCCGCTAAGGAGTTGACTAAGCTAATTAGCCAGCTAATCAATAAGCTTAGCGAATTTAACCGGTTAATTAAATTAGCTGAGTTAATCAGCTGGCTTAGCTCGTTAAATTAGCTTAGCTTAGCTAATTAGCTAACCAGCTAAACAACATTTTTTTTTGGGCCTCGAATGAATTCTCATTTTCAGACGGGTATACAAATTGTATTAGTATTCTTAATCATAAAGTTGAATCGGTATTTTAAATTTACATCATGTATCCCAACGACCTTTTTAACGATTTAATTCAATTCATCATTATCATCTCAGCCCATACACATCCCACTGTTGGGGCCTCCTCCACTATGGGCGGGAAATTGAACTACTACGAATACAACGCTGGTCAGACGTATTGATATCCCTATAACACCCTTGTTGTTTCGAGTTTTCCTTCTCTTGCATATATATTATATGCATATTATATTAGTCGTATTTTACGACATTATCGGCTAACACAGGGGGTGGTGAATTAAATTCTTATTCCGTCACCACACAGAAAACGATTTGATTATTTGATAAAAATACAACACAAATTATAAAACAAATTTTTAAGATCCTTTATATCTATAGCCCATTTTAATTGTATTTTTATAAGATTTTATAATACTTTTGCTGTAGATAATTCTAATAAATAAATAAAACATTTTAAATTACACGAGACTGAAGTAGATAATTCTATGTTTCAATTATAACGAGTAATAAATTAAGTAAGCTTTGACGCTTTATTTTACAGAGTATAAGCCATTTTTGTATAAATTAAGATATAATAACAATACAACTCACTCTAAACCATTAACGTAATGTTTTGATTTAACACAATTAATTTTTTTTTCTATTTACTCGTATTTACTCTAATAAGAAAAATTGAAAATTTTGAATAATCCCTGACATAAACTAACAAATAATAAAAAAGTATTACGTTCTCTTCAACAGGAATTATCAGAGGCGGAGATGCTCGCCGGACTATATCGGCGGGTGACGGGGGTGCGAGCGGGGGGCGGTGTGGTCTCGTTAAGGGATCTCACGGTCTGGCACGTCGACGCCCGCCGAGACGTCATTGCCCGTTGGGCGGTCCGGCTGGAGAGGCCTCGGTTCGGGGTGCGAACCGTGGAGGCCTTCCGGGCGGTGCTGATGCAGTGATTGGAAAGGCGGCACGGGGTGCTCTCCTTCCGACTGGTGAAGGTTTGACGGGGCATGGGTGCTTCGCCAAATACCTGCACAAGGTCGTTAGGAGGGAGAGTACACCGTCCTGCCACCACTGCGATTGCGACGCTCGAGGCCTGCGGGGCTTGGGCAGTGCAGCGCTGTGAACTCGTCGCAATCATCGGTATGGACCTGACGCTGCCGGCTATCGCTAGGGCGATGGTCGACCGCGTCGGGAATTGGGACGCGGTCGCAGCCTTCTGCGAGACAGTGATCTCGTGGAAGGAGGCGGCGGATCGCCTGCGCGAGGAGCGCAGCCTCGATGAGGAGATCCGCTGCCGGCGACTGGGGCGGCGTAGGCGCAACTATCTGCGCCTCATGCCGCCCTAGCCGAGGCCGCGGGTGACGTGACCGGGGATTAGTCCGTCACCCGCCGAGAGGCCGACCGCGTGAGGAAAGACCGACGTCCTCCCCGAGGGGGTGACGTCGGTCGACGGGAGGGTACCCCAATGGGGGGTATTCCGTCGGGTATACACCACTGACGACAAGTTAACGCTGCTCCAGTGGTCGGCCCAACAACGAAGGCGACGTGGTTTTTGGGTGGGTCGCGGGAGTTGCGTGCTTAAGCCCCTCTGTCGCCCCGGACGGAGTGGTGCGGAGGCGCGCCGACCGCGACCCACCCACAAAAAAAAAAAACAGGAATTATCATTCAATTATCATTTAACGATTATATTGGCCCGCGTGAAGCACTTAATCAAGTAATCATACGCCATTACATCATTTTGGAAAAAAACTGTTACTCTTACACTGCTAAGCCGATACTAATCAAATATAGCTATGAAGGAGCAAGGAAACTGGCTTTCAAATGAAAAAAAAACCGCATCGAATTCGGTCTATCCGTTTGAGAGCTATGATGCCACAGACAGACAGACATCGAAATCAAACTTATAACATCCCTCCTTTTACATCAGGTGTTAAACATATTTAGTAGTTTTTCATTCAATATCTTAAATAGTACTTACCATGGAGACGTCTAAAATGTTTACACCCGGGTCTCCTTTTTCTCCTTTAGGCCCTACAGGTCCTTGGGGGCCAGGTGATCCTAATGTACCTGGACGTCCCTGTACGAAATATTTAAATATATATTGTATATTATTTTATAGCTTCAAATAAAACGTAAATATTAACAAAAACTTTTGTTTGATTTATAATTAAAGTTGTGTGTGAAATCCAAAATTTTTACAGATGTCTGGTTTTTTTTTTAAATTAGATACATATTATTAAATGGTATAAATACTATATAATAGTTATGTTATTACCTTAGTATTCTGAGCAGCAAAGTGATAAAAAAATGGTTAGTTTATATTTTGACTATGCTCAATTCATATGTAGGTACATTCGAAAATATTACTACTTACAACCCAGCCTGGAAGACCAATATCTCCTTTATCACCAGGTCTGCCTGGAAGTCCAGGAAGACCTTGTAAGCCTGCAGATCCTTTAGGTCCAATCGGACCAGGTCTTCCTCTTCTACCGCGTGGACCGCTATCACCCTTGTCACCCTGTTCAGATAAATGCTGTATTTAAATTCTCCAATAGACATTATGGTGAAGATAGAATGAAATTTAAAAATTAGGTTATATGTTTCTCAGGAGCGTACCGCATTTACTTGGTGCCGCTCAAATGAATTTTGTGATTCCTCCAGGTAAGTAAAGGTTGACGACAATGTTTTTTTTATTCATCACTACACTGGATGCGAGTCTACCGCTTTATCAAATATCAATTAACCTATAAATGTATATAACGTTTGGTAATCAATCTCCAGTTAAATTTTTGTTATCACGTGAGACATTACATAAAATTTTTTATAAAAAGAAATAGTTTCTAACTTTTGATTGGGTCGTTATTTATTAGGTTCTGGCGATAAAATTATATAGAAGTACTACTTAGTAAGAGTAATATTTTTTTATACTTTTGTATTAAGAAGGTACCAATTTTTTTGTTATTATTATTAAGTTTTCAATCTGGGTTCCAGGTCCCCTAATAAGCAATATTAGTTTAACCTAAATTATAAATTAATATATCTAAATTATAAGAATAAATATGTGACCATTTCCTGTGTGGTGACAGAGTAAGAATGGAATTCACCACTCCCTATTTTGCTCGTGGGTGATGTAAAATACGAGTAATGGTTATAATATGCATATCTATGCAAGAGAAGGAACAGTGGAAATGAAACCAACTTGTCCGATCAGTGTATTTTTCAATTTCCCTCCTAGTACGGAGGATACTCGTGGTGAGTAGTAGATCGGATATAAGTTGAAACCAATGGCGTTAGATCTTGTTGCTATTACTACAACATTGTTACTATTGCTGCCACATTATTACGGTTTTTACCTGACCACGGGAGGATGTTTGAGCCAGGATATATATGTGGCAATGAATGTATGTTCCCTCCTAACTTCTAAATTACATATCTTAATTTGATAAATAAAAAGATCTTATTAACCTTTTGATATTTGGCCACTAATAGGCTATATTCCGCCTCACTAAATTCAATATGGCGCACTCTATATAGCAAAAAGTTAAGAAATATAATAAAAAAAGTTTCTGAGAAAAGCTGTTTCGATGGATATATCTATGTCCGCTACTCTTACATGCAAAAACTATTTTTAAGATTACACATAGGATACAATTTTTGTAAAGATTGTGTGATTTGAACATAGAATAATGCTCTAATATTACAATATCCGGTTGACCTGGTATATTTTTATTGTATTTTTGGCGAATTTATTTCTAATTTTATAATATATATACAAAAACAGAATAATAATAACATCGAGATTCGATCCCACGCTGTTTGAATGCTTCTTGACGACGACGACGAAATTAGAATTCCTATTCAAAGAATGTCAATAACATTTTATGTCATTGTATTGATTAGCTAAAAACACCGACAAAACAACATTTTCTATAAATAAAACCTAGCTAGATCGATTTTTTGGCCCCAAAACCTCTAGTATGCAAAATTTAATGAAAATCGTTGGGGCCGTTTCCGAGACCCTGAAAAAAAAAATTATAGGTATATATATATATACAAGAATTGCTCGTTTAAAGATATAAGATTCATCATCATCATCACCCTGCTCTTATTACAATTACTTGGGGTCAACATGTACTCTTTTTTCATATTACATATTGAAAAAATGATTGACAATGGTATTATGACCGGCTGCCTGATCTCAACCCTCCTTGGGAATATAATTGTTGATCTGATGGCATCACATGGAGTTGGCACATTTCAATGAAAATCTCTTAGTCGTCTATCTTATGATATACAAAAAAGTAACCTTGATTGTTACAATATCAGATCCAGGTGCTGTAACACTAATGGGTCCCGGCGGTCCTCTTTCACCTCGTTCACCTTTGAGGCCAGGCGCTCCAGGTGGTCCAGCCATACCTGGCAGTCCAGAAGGTCCTATATCGCCACGATCACCAGTTTTTCCATCTTTGCCTGGGAAGCCTGTAGGTCCTTCAGAGCCTCGAGTGCCTTTTTCACCCTATTATATAGTCATGAACATAGAGAATTTGTATTAGCTAAAATAAGTAAATATTTTTCTTGCCAGCACTGTAACTCCTGTAAGCCAGGATCCACAATGGTCTTTATATAAGACACTGAGGTTTGACTCGCAGGAAGTCCCGGGAACCGCTTTTAATTATATTGAAACCAGGAGTTGGGAAGGTTTCAATCCTCTCCTATGCAAAGCAGGAGACATGAACCAAAATTGGCTAATAAACCAGTAGATAAAATGTGCTACCTGAAGCACAGCAGTACAGCACCACGGATTAAGCAGAGTTTAAGGGGCTTATATGTGAGCTTATTAGATATAGCAATAGTAGATATGGCAAAATCGCCCGAACGCAGAGAAATTTTCTCGAGATGCTACAAGGTCCGTATGGTTTAGTACTCTAGGCGTTTTTTGCAGACTCTCTAATATGATGTCTCTCTCATTACGCCAGAAAATGCACTCTTTGTTCAAAATCGCAGTTAGTGGTCGAACATGGACAAAATAGTGAAACTACTAGTTTAAAATAGAATAATTTGGATTTCGATTTTAATTAAATAACAAATGGAAACAACAGGTATAGATAACGACACTTCGTTGATGAATTCCACCATCCCTGCTATTCGGTCAGAAGCTCATCCAAAAGTTCGTTTTTTTTTTTGGGGTGGGCTGCGGTCGGCGCACTCCTCGCACCACTGCGTCCGGGGCGACAGAGGGGCGTAAGCACGTACACCCGCAACCCATCCGAACACCACGTCGCCTTCGTCGTTGGGCCGACCATTGGAGCAGGGTCATCCAAAAGTCTAGTCACTTTCGATAGCATGACAAAAGAAAATCGATATTCATATTTTCCATAGTGGAATAACTGCCTGAGGCTACCAAACTTTGGTGTCATTTATAAAGACCATTGTGGATCTTGGCTTAAATGATTATAATGAAATGAATGTGTGGTGGAATTAGTACTAACTAATAAGTAAAAATTTAAAATTGTACGCAAAATTAATCAAAATAATCACAATGAAATTTTAAAGTAAAAACTGAATAAGATAATTATGTTAAGGTAATTATGATAAGAAGCGTTTAATCATCATTTAAAAGATTATACAATAATATCGTGTAATCCAAGTTCATATTAAATAATTATAAAAATGGTCTCTTCTGGATAAAATTTTACATAAAAATAAATATGTGAAATCTTATAATTATGAATTAATAAGCTTTCGAACGTAGTAATTACCTTTTCGCCTTTGTCTCCTTTCGTGAGAGGAATTGGTGGCTGGTAGCCTATAAATATCAATACATTATTTTCAATTATTACCAGTTTCGTGATAAATTAAACTAAATTATTACATTTAAAATTCTTTCAGTATTTCATACCAGCAGCAGTGAAGTCGTTACCGGAGCTAGAAAGAGCAGGACTTGGTCCTGGTGGCCCAGGTTGTCCACGTTCACCTAACATTAAAAATAAATAATTATTATCAAACACATCATCAAATATTTGCTTAGAAGTAGGTATTTGAATATTCCATCTAAGTTCATACACGTCCCACTCGGGCCTCCTTCACTGTGGGAAGGAAAATTTACCTACTATACCACGCTGATCAGACGTGATGGTATAGGGTTTTATTTCGAGTTTTCCTTCGCTTTCATAGATATTATATGCGTGTCATATCCCTTAGTCGTCTTTTACGACACCCACGGGCAAGAGATGGGGTGGTGAGTTGTATTCTTACTCCGTCACCACAAGGTATTTTTTTTGAATATTCACTATTCTTCTAGACAGTTATCATCATCATCATCACAGCCCATATACCTCCCACTGTTAGGCCCTGGCCTTCTCCTCTATAGGAGAGAAATTAACCTACTTTATCACGCTGGTCAGACATGTTGGTATAGGAATTTATTTGAAGTAGTTCTTCTCTTGCATAGATGCCATCTGATTATTATATCCCTTAATCGTCTTTTACGACACCCACGGGCCAGATATGTATTCCTACTCCGTCATCACACGGATAGAATTATCGTGTTTAGTTTAATATTATTAATACATCTTTCAATTCAACCTCAAAACGTTTACTATTAAACATACAGGAGAATGCTACTTATAATTGATACATACCATCTGCATGTAACGGTTCCTCTCGACTTTATTTCAGTTACTAAAGGAAGACCCATGGAATTGTGATGCTGCTGTGACTGGGGCTCGATTTTTATTGCATACATCTTCATTATCATTATCATCATGTGTGGGCTAATTATATAAGTACCACTGTTGGCTTCTGCCGTCCTCCACAATGGGAGGGATATTGCCTACCTACTATACCGCACTAGTCAGACGTCAGTTTGATGTAGAGTTGTCCTTATCATCCTTATCCTTACCTTTACGACAGCCATGGGTGGTGAATTGTATTCTTTCTCCGTCACCGCATGGATGATTTGTATTTCATCCATATTTTAGTAAATATTGATTAAATCGTCACTTTAGGCAGTCGCCTCCACAGTAGCTCTTACAAGCTTCTCAGGTGTTCCGCTGTCTTTCTTCTGGTGATACGTCAGGTGAGTTTTTCAATTTCCACGGCAAATTAAGGAAGAGTCACAGTTCGTATTCTTGACTTGTTATTACACAGGATTATTACCTATTTATTAAATAATTAGTAGTAATATAAAATACAAAAGTGACCTTTTTCTCCCTTTTCAGATGGTCTGCCAGTCGCTCCAGGAATACCTGGTCTTCCGTCAAGACCAGGATTTCCACGATCACCTTTGTATCCTCGTTCTCCTTGAGGGCCTGGGTATCCCTAATAAAAATTAATTTGTATTACCATATGAATCAAAAATTTCTGAAGGACATTTAAGACTGTAAACTAATATTATCAATATTTTTAATGTTTATGATAAACAATAAGATAACAATAAAATACGATAATGCTCAAGTAAGTACATTGCAAATATTATAGCTAGGTATGTTTATATTTGTTTTTGATAAGTGGTGTACCCATTTAATGAGCCCGATAAAGACAAAATGTAGTCATTCGTCAAATCGTGATTTTTAATATAAAAAATATCGAGATTTAGTAAAAATTCTTCACATAAGCATGCTTAATATATTTTTAAACAAAAGTAATATGTAAAAATTAAAAAAATAACTTTACAATGAACTCCAACACTGTTTAGGCGCCTATACTTCCAACAATTTCATACTTACATGCAATATATATGCCATCAAAAACAAAACTTATAAAAAAACGATATCTCGCAACTCAGTTCTTCTACCATAAAAACTTGTGAGATCCATGTAATACCAAATCTGTTAATTTATTCAGACCTTCTTAAGGGACCTTTTCTCTTAAGTTGTTACATAATTATTTAACTTAACAACTTTCTATAGTGACCATAGTAGTACTAAAGATCGTTTATAATTTAAATAAAAAGATCGACTTGGCCATCGCATGAAAACACAATGTACCCATAGTCGTTTTTTACGACATCCACGGGCAAAATAGGAAGTGGTGAATTGTATTCTTACTTCGTCACCACACGGAAATTCTAAATTATTTATAAAAATTCGCGGAAGGAGACAGCGGATCACTTGCGCGAGGAGCGCAGCCTCGGTGAGGCGATCCGCCGCCGGCGACTGGGGCGGCGTAGGCGCGAATACATGCGCCTCATGCCGTCCTAGCCGAGGCTGCGGGTGCCGTGAACGGGGAATTAGTCCGTCACTCGCTGAGAGGCCAACCGCGTGAGGAAAGACCGACGTCCTCCCCGAGGGGGGGACGTCGCTCGATGGGTGGGTACCCCAAATAGGGGGTATTCCGTCGGGCCGACCACTGACGTCAAGTCATCCTGCTCCGGTTCTATTTTAGAGGTCGGAGCCCTACAATGGAACTTATATGTGCTGAGAGAATGATGTCGGTGATCATAATAATATCAATATATCCATAATGATATTAATATATCCATCTGCACTACTATAAACGTAAATGAAATATATATTTTTACTAAACGCCAACATCTTCAAAAACGGTAGTTTTGCCCGAAATAAATCTGAATCTCTCATAATATCTCGTGGAAGGAAGATTTACTTCAGTATAAAAGAGTAGGTATATAAACTCGTTATCGCCTTGATGTATTTCCTATGCATAATCATTGTTCAAAGTATTTAGTTACTCCTTTGTTGAGTATCAAGAAGTTTTATTTCACTGTAGGTCATAATCATCATCGTTATCATCAACATCTCAATTCATATACATTTCACCGTTGGGCTCTAGTTTCCTTCACAAGAGAAGGGCAGTTGATTTATTATATCACGCTGGTCAGAGGGGTTGGTATAGAGTTTATTGAGATCTTCTTGTCGAGCATGGATCTGCATATCAGATCTCTTAGACGTCTTTGCCAACAACCATGGGCAAGAAAAGAAGGGTCGTGAATTAATTTTCACAATTTCATCTTAGAATACAATTGTATTCTTACTCCACCCCTACGTAGAAATGTATAAGGTTTATTTTAAAACGGTTTATTTTACAATGTTAAAAAATTTAGAAGATTAGAGAATAAAATGTTAGGAAATTCAGTTGAAAGATTGGATCTAAGCAAACATAACCATGGTATGTGCATCATCATTTTCTTTAACTTCATTCATTGAATATGTGTTATATTAATGCTACTTTATAGTTAGGCTTACCCTATCTCCTTTAGCTCCACTGACACCGCCTTGTCCTCTTTCTCCTTTGTGTCCAGGGAATCCCCGTTCTCCCTGAGGTCCTATAGGTCCAGGTTGACCAGCATCGCCTTTTGGCCCAGGAGCACCTGGTCGACCCAAAGCACCTCCGTATGACCCAAGTAGAGTTTCCTGTATGAATATTATTTCTATAGTACCAACTATCATAATTAATCCATTCAAATTATCAACGTTTGAGAAATTGTTACCTATGTTACCTATTATAAAATTTCAAAACAGTTTTTATACAAACGATACACGTGATAAAAGGGCGACGGCGTTTCATAAATTCTCTTATATGTGCCTGTCATCTATATAAATCAAAAGTGAACGAGTAACTTCCACACTTTTGCCAAACTTACTAGGATAGCGGTTTGTTTGTAAAGTAAGCACAATCACAGCCTTCACAAAAGCAATTTATTTCAGTCTAAACAAAGTGATTTGACAATAAACGGTGATCAGAAAGTTCAGACCAATAAATCTTTGGCTATTTATTTTCCCTGATACAATACAAATAATATGATATGATGTGAATAGTGTGTTAAGTATTTTCAGTTTAGTTATTTTATATTATATATTAGTGAACATCTAATTCTAACTATAGTTTATTATAAAATTATTTACGCGGCCCTTTATTAAATATAAATAAAAAGTAAATCTTACCGCAAGAATTTACTTTAAGTTTTACCATCCTTAATCTGACGTGCAATCTTCTCGGGAATGTTAACTATTAGAAGAAATTATGGCAAATTGCAATCATTTAAGTAGAACTTTTATTCACCTTTCACAACATTTACGAACAGGTTTGCCGTATAGATAAGTATAGCAGAAGATATGGTAGTATACAGCTCAAAGTAGTAATTTTTATTTACTACATGGTGTGTAAGTGAGATTTTATTTTCAATAATTTATTGTTCTTATAAAATACTAATGCTTTAGGCCTATGTAAGACATAAAGTTACGATATTATATAATTAATCATAATTATACAATACATAGAAGCATTCTTGTAAATATTACTGTTAATCTCTTCGTTTTTTCTCAGTTCAAAAATATCCTACTATTGGCCTTGAGCCTCCTTCATAATAGGAGACAAAATTGGCCTTCCATACTGTTTAGACGGGTTAGTATATAGGGTTTTATAACGAATTTTCCTCCTCTATCATACATTTTATCTGCATGTCATATCCCTTAGTCATCTTTCACAAGCCCCACGGGCATGAAAGATGGTGGTGAATCGTATTCTCACTCCGTCATCAAGTGTCCAGCATAACTTATAACAATTCATTAATGTGCTAAACACCGACTCAAAATCAAAGTGTCACACAAACACCTTTGTCTTGAGGGTTACAAACTTTGATTTTATAGCGGCCATTTCCGGATGATTATTAGTGCAAATTTTAAATACAGAAATATATTTGTGTTTAGGCTGAAAACAGAATCAGAATACGTTCGCAATTAAGACTTAAATTAGAATTTGTGAATTTATTAAACATTCTTCAATAAACTTCGAATAGTATAAACAATTGTACTAATATCAAATCCGGGTGGTGCCGGAGTAAGAATATAATTCACCACCTTCACCTCTTGCCCGTTAGTGACATAAAAAGGACTTATCATCATCATCATCATCAGCTCATATACGTCTCACTGTTAGGCTCGAGCCTCCTCCACAATAGGAGCGATATTGACCTGACTATATCATATTGATCAGACAGGTTGATACAGAGTTTTATTTCAAGTTTACCCTCTCTTGCATAAATGATATATGCGTATTATATCCCTTAGTCGTCTTACGACATCCACGGACATGAAAGGGAGTGGTGAATTGTATTCTTACTCCGTCACCACATGAATAATAAAATAAAAAAAGATATAAAAGAGGACTAAAGGGAGTAAATATGCATATAATATTTATGCAAGAGTAGGAACACTCGAAATAAAACTCTATACCAATCCTTCTGACCAGTATGACAGTAAGTCAATTTTACTTCTAATGTGGAGGAGGTTCGAGCCAAATACTAGTACGTATATGAGCTCAAACAATGATGATGAATATTTGAATAAGTTGATAACTTTTCTGTGTTATCATTATTAACTTTTGGTATCCACATCTTCACCAACCTGTCTGACCAGCATGGTATCTAAGGTCAATTTCCCTCTTATTGTGGTTGAGTCTCGAGCTCAATAGTGAGACGTGTATGAGCTGAAATGATGATGATGTTGATCCACATCTTGACTTTTTGTTTGACTTCCATATCTACGGTATCAACAACTTTAATCTATCCATAGGAGGGGTAAGATAACGTTAGGTATTAATATTTTAAAATGATTTAAATTAATTCAGTAATAGCGTATTCCATTCTAATTAAATGTACAACTTGAATGTTGGCGCTAAATACTTTTTAGCAAATAATATATAACGTTTTGGAACTGAGCTAAAATGGTAATTAAATTACCTAATTCTTACCTTGTACATCGGTCTAGGTTTCCAATTTGACTAAAATAACAGAAATGGATGGCATGAAAATGATAAAATTACACACGGATTAGAATCTATGCAACCAATAGAATACAGCTTTATACTTTATCAAAGCTATTTATTATCAAAACTAATTATAATTCGTAATACATTATTAATAGTCTACAAATAACTAGTCTAAATTGTCAACAGGACATTCAATTAGGATAACTTTTATCCAGAATTGCTTAAAAAGTTTAAACAAGATTAATGACTTAACAAATGATTAAGGTTACGCGTATGGAGAAATGAAAAAAAAAGGAGTATTTCTGGTTAAAATATCCTTTCAAATATAATAATATATTTAAATAGGTTATCACGTATAACATGCTCGCGATTTTTATTATAGCCACACAACACGAAGACAGCGTACTTACATCAAAATTACTATAGTCTGAGGAGCCTGGAGGTCCAGGCAATCCTGGTGGGCCAGGGTTTCCTGGCCTACCATCAACACCAGCCTCTCCTTTAGGACCCATTGGACCTTCAGATCCACGAGCTCCCACGTCTCCTCTGTCTCCTTTTTCTCCTCTGGGTCCAATCACGCCACGTTCACCTGGAGTGCCAGGTTGACCCTGTAAATTATATTACGTTATTTAGCCAATTAGTACCTAATAAGTAAGGAAACAACTAATTAATTAAAATATCTTTACAATTTTTAGATTTATATATTTAACTAGACGTTTTTTCCAACAGGCTCTGTTCCCAACAGATGTTGTTCTATTCAAATAAAATAAAAGGAATTCTCCTTGAAATTGACGGCATCGCCATCTACCGGGTTCCATTTGTGAATCTAAACCATTCTCGAATCCCTTTGAATATACACAAAAAATATCAACAACATTGATCCAGCCATTTAGGAGGACTTCAGTGACGTACACAAGAAATATATATATAAAGATTAACATTTTTTTTTATAAGCCTACGTTTTCTTTAGTGTCACAATTTGAGTTTCTAGCCCAGTAATAGGCAAAGTACGCCCCACGAAAGTATTTAACCCGGCCCGCCGAGAGTCCATCCATCCTAAATATGCTAGTCAGCATTATGGCACAATAAATAAAATCTGACGTTTACATTATTGAAAAGCTTTTATTATCTCATAATTAACTTGACATAATTATAATTATCTCGGCAGTATGTCACAGGTATTATTTTATTTATTGGAAAAATCCATTCTATTCACCTATCGGTGAAGTTAAACTATTATGGAAAATCAAAAACAATTCCATGTCTCACTGTTCTAGCCATATTAACATTTTTTGAAGAGTTTTTCATGCTTCGATAGGCATATGAAGATTTTTTAAATTATATTTTTGGTTGCTATCCCATTATATACTATTTATGATTTAGTATGTATATTAACGTATAGGAACAAAGAGCGCACTTGTATTTATATGAATATACATTGAAATAATAGGAGGGAATTGATCTTACCATGCTAGTCAGACTAGTTGGTACAGGGTTTTATTTCGAGTTTTCTTTATCTTGCATAGATGTTATCTGCGTAATATATATCTCTTAATCGTCTTTTACGATACCCACGGGCAAGGTAGGGAGTGGTGAATTGTATTCTTACTCCGTCACCACATAATCTAACTTATTGTAATTAACTGTCCATAATTAATATTTGCCATGACCCAAATATAGTCGGGAGACCATTAGCTGTTGTAAAAGCACAGTTTCATGATCTCGGTTCACATATGTCCCACAGCTGGGTTCAAACTTCCTCCACAATAGGAGTGTAATAGATTTACTATAGCACACGCTGGTCAGGCTAGTTAGTATAAGGTTTTATTTCAAGTCTTCTAATAGACAATTTTTATATACATGGAAACGTTATGGTCTTCAACTGTACGTTTCCAGCGATCATTTCTCCTAAGTACGTGCAGGCTCTGGCATGAACTACCTGCTGCTGTATTTCCCGAGCGCTATGACATGTCCTTCTTTAAACGAGGTTTAAGAAGAGTATTTACTTCACGGTAGGCATCGGCCTGGCTGTGCCCCTGGTATTGCAAACGTCCATGTGCGGCAGGAACACTTACCATCAGGTGTGCTGCCTGTTCGGTTGCCACCATCGGCAATACAAAAAAATATACATATTATATCACTCAGTCGTCATTTACGGCACTCACAGGCAAGATAGATAGTGGCGGATTGTATTAGTAATTTTTGACCACACGAAAGACAATGAAAAACGCATGTCTTAAAGTACATGAGTTTTCTTTATAACCTGTGTTAAATTGATTTAGTATACTAATCCTAGGAGTTTAGAATAATAACATATAGAAAGTAAGTTCGCGCACAAAAAGTGAAGCATTTAAATTGGAGCCTAATGGAGCTTACGCCGGAACCGTTCCGTAACGTACAAGGTCACTGTACTGCACGTACGTAGGCAACTCTTAAAAAATAAATAGGTAATTATGACGGCTTATGCATTCAATTGGTGTCACAACACATTTGAAAAACCTACAAAGTATATTAACATTACTTTTAAAAGTATTCCGACGATTTATGTTAATAAAAACAAAATTTGATTTCATAATTTGTATAGTGGTGTGCTGGGTACCTTACGTGTGTAATCGCTTGCACGCATGTAGTATTGTTTGCTTCATATTTTTGATGGCTTACGTATGGACACTATCCTTCTATATGTTATTATTCTAAGCCTAGGAGTTTTCGAAAGGATTTTATTTATTCCTTGTCTGGCAATGACGTAATTTTCTTACGTACATCAGCCGTCATTTAAGACGTCAAAGGAATTATTAATTCGTGTTGTCACTATGTCATCACGTGTTTATATATGTCATCATCATCACAGCTCATATACGTCCCACTGCTGGGCTCTAGCCTCCACAGTAGGAGAAATATTGACCTACTATACCATGCTGGCCAGACATGTTGGTATAGGCTTTTATTTCGAGTTTTCATTCTCTTAAATAGATGCTATATGTATATAATAATCCCTTAGTCATCTTTTACAACACCCACGAGCAAGATGATGCGAATTGTATTTTTACTCCGTCTCCACACGGAAAATATACCGGGTTGAGAGCCATCAGCGCTCACCCATAGTCCGGGCTAAGCTGTCAAGGCCATCTGCGGCCAACAGCTATACACATACAAAAAAAAAACACGGGAAATATGTGGTTATTATCCTTTAATTATAGTTTTTGGATAACTTTGCTATACTCACAGGTAACCCTGGTGCACCAGTTCTGCCATCGGCACCAGTAAGTCCAGGTGGTCCAGGCGGTCCTTTCAGTTCTGGTGTTGTTTGTAGAAGAGCCATTAATGTGCTCGAGTTACACACGCACTTTTCAATTGGCACATAATTTTCGCCCAAAATTTGCTGATGATAGAAAAAATAATAGGTATAAGTAAAATAGAAAATTTTGAATAATAAAAAAAAGTATTATGTTATCTTTAACAGGAATTATCAATTAATTGTCAACGATTATAATGTAGTAGAGTAATCTTACGCCATTACATCACTTTGGAAAAGAGCTGATACTCTTACACTGCTGTACCGATATTAACCAAATATAGCTAAGAACCACCGCAAGGAAACTGGTTTTCAAATAAAAAAAACCGCATCGAAATCGGTCCATCCACAGACAGACAGACATCGACATCAAATTTTAACACCCCTCTTTTTGCTTCAGGTATTACAAACTACCGTTAATCAATATTACATTTTATATAATCACACCAGTATCATTGGATGGAAAAGAAAAATTATAATATACTTGGTTTTTCAGTATATTTTTATTTAAAATACAATTGTTGATAAATATATTTATGAGGACACATCATTATCGTTCTATTTTTATCCTCATTACTTGAATTTGATTCAATATGTACTTTACTTTCATAGTACACATGATAAAAGTGTATATATTGAATCGAAAATATTAGCCAATAGGATGTTAGGTTTATTTTTATAAATATTACTAACAGCACTCAAAATGAACTAATTACCACCAGATAACGTCTTGAAATATAAATTTTATATAGTAGTAGCTGACCCGACAAACTTCGCACCGCCTTCTTCGTAATTATTTTGTTTTAGTATTATCCGTGCGGTGACGGAGTAAGAATACAATTCACAACCCGTGTGTGTCGTAAAAGACGACTAAGAGATATACCGCCTTTTCTTATCGATTCCAAAACCTTTTTTAATCTAGATCTACATATAATTGTGTCAAAAATGCCGAACCGACGGGACGAACGTCAAATGTTTGACAGGTAAGAACAGTTTGTATGGTAAAATAAAATTATTGTTTTTAGTATTTTACTCGCAATTTTCCATATTTTCTCATCGTATAAACCTCCCCTGGACTTCCTTCCTACAAATAATTCAAGACTAAAATTAGCCAAATCGGTCCCGCCGTTCTCCAGTTTTAGCGAGACTAACGAACAGCAATTCATTTATATATATATAGATTTTAATGAAAATATTCATTTTGGAAATTTAAATTAGAGTAGCATATAATTTTTAATATAGTGTAATAAACATTAATATTATTATAAATGGTTTTATAAACATGTACCTTTCAAAAATAATATATAAAGGGAAATAAAATACTATAATGTACTGTACAGTCGTACGGGGCATATTGGTAATAATATGCCCCATATTGGTAATTCCACGTTATAAAAATTGGTATTAATTGTAATTCCGATGCGGCAGTCCATACCGCCTTCAAAGAGTTTATTGATTCTCGCCTCCATGGATTTTTTATTAAAGGGATCAATAAACTACATATGAGATGGCATTTTACAATAATCTATACTTATTATCTAATATTATCGAGAGGGTTATGTTTGGTGTAATCTTTGAAATCACTGCACTTATTGGAATAATTATTTCATTATTTGAGGCACATTATAGTTGATTGAAATGACGTGTAAATTATGCTAATTATCTAAAGTTGTGTTGATATTAGTCAACTAAATCTGTAAAACCAACGACAACTTTAGGAGTGTACGCAGCCTGAATGATACAAACAATAATATACAGAATAATAATGGTAATACACAAAATAATGTATCACTAAAGTGTTTCTCTTAAAAAGTTCTTTAAAAAAATGCGACAGTATGTATATATGGGCGCATATCGCCCTCTATCGGCAATATTTGTTAATTGTTGATGTATGTGTTATCAATTATAGTTTTAAACATGTTTGAAATATTTGCAACTAATATTTAAATAATTATTTGTAGTAACAACACTGCTATTTACCATGCTATGATATTTAAGACACTTTTTGAATGTATTTCTTGAAATCTTTGATTTAATTGTTAAAATATTTATATAATTGATCAAATTAAAATCGATTAGAATTAATGTAATTATTTGTAACCATATTTAGTTGTTTTTAGACAAAAAAGATTGTAATTTATTTCTAGTTAGAGCGCCGTCTGTTGAACAATATATGAGAACAATATTTCCTTTAATTACATTAATGTAAATTGTGTAAAATTGACTATTTGGAATTATGTTAAATGCATTAGAATATTTATCATTATTATTTAGCTATATTCCGATAGTTAAAAATAGTTGTTTTATTTGTTTGTTATAAAAAGTAATTGTAGTTACTAAGACTAGACCGTTTCATTGTAAAGCGGAGGTTATAAAAACATTGTAAGATTAGAATAGAGGAAAGTTTTTACTTCAATCACTTCTCCGGCAATAACTTGTAATAAATACAGTGACTACATAGTGATTGTTTTACTATCGACATCAATATTCCTGGCGCAACGCCGACATATATAACTCCTAAGGACAACTCACAGCAACCATTTGTATCTTTAAAATTTCGATAAAAATTTAGGCGTACTTTTAAAGGCGTTTTAATAAATGATAGTTTTATTATCATCATCATTATCATCATTACAGATCATATACGTCTCACTGTTGAGCTTGAGCCTCCTCCAAAATGGGAGGCAAATTGTCCTAGTAAACTACGCCAGTCAGATGTGTTGGAAAGTGAGTTTTCTTCTCTTGCATAGGTTCTATATGTATATTATATCTTTTCATCGTCTTTTACGACATCCACGGGCAAGAGAGGGTGGTTATGAATTGTATTGTTACGCCTTCACCACACGGAAATAATTTTAATACTAGCCGACCCGGCGAACTTCGTACCGCCAATTTTTTTCGTATATATATTTTCTAAATTGCCGAAAATATAGTCTGTCTATAGCTGTTATTTGCGTTTTGTTATTACATGATAGAGGCGTTTTTGTTATACCACGTTTAGTGACTTGTATTCTCTTTGACGTCTTATATCAAGTCCCACGGGAACCCGGTCAAACGGGATAAAAAATATCCTATGTCCGTCTCCTGGTTCTATGTTACCTCCTCGCCAATTCTCAGGTAAATCGGTACATCGGTATATATATATATATATATATATAATGTCTAATTAAATGACATTATTATTAAAAGTATTTAATTATAAATATCTTTTACCTTTACATTTAATTTAAATTATTATAATAAAAGTTATAGCTAAAAGAACGAAACTGACGCAATGCAACGACGCATTGCTAGTATAAATTATAAATGAGAATAGAGCGACATAGAAAGCTATTATTTGTCACGATATTTTATAAGGTTAAGAAATTATTAATGAATTATGCAATTTAACTGTTAGCAATTGTCATAACAGAATAATTCGAATTAAAAAAAAGCATAGACTACGCAAAACACATTGTAAGTCCTAGTAAAAACATCTAAGGCGAAAAATCTGGCGACAAAAATGTCATCTACGTCTTTATAGTTAAAAACCATGCGAAAACCGGGCGAGTAGCTAGTGCGAACATAATGTGTATAATTACTTTTATCGAGAAGTAGCCCTGCCCGTTGTAATGTTTGTTCCCCAAGTAGACGGAAACAAGCAGGTTTGCAAAGGATCCCGACCTCATTACTATTGTCTGACATTATCTCTCATTATGCAAAGCTCCTTCGGCTGGAAGCATTTTCACATAATAGGATACTGTGATATTATGTAGTTTGGTATGTTGATTTTGCTTCATTTACACGTTTCTCGAAAATGAGAACTGTCTTGAGCCGTCTGTTTTACTTAAGTTTTTGTTTTGTTATTTTTAATTAAGTTCCTCTACCTATGATATTTCTTTTTTACATTAAAAATATTAAAATCTGATCTCTCATGATAAGTAACAATATGATTCTAATTCGCAATTGTTTTATGTTTTAGCTTCTATAGAAGTATGATACTTCTAGGTACCAGATAAAGCAGGCGTTGTGGTTTATTTATTGGTGATAACGAGCCCTCAATCAAAGTTTCCTACTAAGCACTGAACAAGATAGAACTGCACTTAGCAAACTTGTACAACATTAAAAGCTCAAAATAGAAACGATTTTTTTACTCACATACATTAATGAAAATCGCTTGAAAATTTCATGACTTTTCAAAGAAAATAGAAACAGTAAAATAAATAACATTAACCTACTGACCTTTATTGAACTCCTCTGGAAATGTAAGTAAGCAAGCAAAGAAAACAAAAACGCTGATTATAAAAATAAAGAATATGACAATTATTATAGTTATCAAAAATCTTAAAAGTTTAAAAATTGCGTAGAATGATTGTATTTTAGTGGCATTGTATTGTTTTGAGCGGCGTTCTTGCGCCCGGTCTTTACTTATTACTTGTCATGAATAAAATATACATGCGATTAGTTGACTTTGTTACATTAATATTATTGGATCCAAAGGTTCTTGTGGAGTGAATCTATTGAATTAATATCGTCGAATACATTTCACTTTGAAAGTATTGATTCGGCACCAAGAGCACAATAAACTTTATTACGACCGTTAGCAATAGAATGTTCCAATTTAACAGCCAATTACGGATGATTTGCTATAAGTTTTATATGGTCTTACATTAGGGTGACATTGTGTGGTCGAGTATTAGTTGAAATTATATAGTGGAGTTATCATAATTTTTGAGTAAAAACCGCTGTAAGGGGTACAAAAATCTTTTTGTATATTGATGCAATTTAAGTTGTAAATTTACAATGCGATGACGGAGTAAACAAAGAAGGAAAGAAATACGGGATAGGATTAAACAAAACTCTCCTACTCTACTGTCCTACGATAGAATATAAGGAGCCATTCAAGAAATCTTAGGAGCATGTACTGAATCCCATAGTCATTAGGCCAACAACGCAAATTTGTTTCTTTTTTAAAGTTCACTTATTTCAAAGATATGCTAAAGACACTAATATATCACCTTCGATGTACGTTAATTGTGAATGTGACGTCGTATAAATTTTATACGATTGTGAAAATAATGAATTACTATTCTGATAATAATACCATAATTGATTAGGAATATTATGTCGAATAATGAATTTCATGTAAATCCACCTATATTCAAGGTCAAAGACAATAAAATAAATATTGCATGTCTCGGCATCAACTAACTTAGAGATGTAGTAGTTAGTCTGTATTATGATAAAAATTAATTGGTTTCGCATCCAGCTCGAACAACCTAAAGCTGATCATTTACAATTTTCAAAGATTACTTACATCATCTCCAGAGCCTGATATTTCAGCGGTAATATCTGGATTTCTTGTTGGTCCTGGTAATCCAGGTGGTCCTGGCGGACCTGGTGGACCTCTGATAGACTCTCCTGGACTACCCTGTATCATTCACGTACTTCTATTAATACAATGGAGGTAAACATTAAATTAAGTAAAAATCTTGAATCTTCAAGATTTTTTTTCTTTTAATTTACTTCTATTACACATAAATACGCTATTTATGTGTAATATCAATTGCAAAAGGCTTTGCAGTTATTATTAAGAATATGATTCACCTAGGTACCAATTAATACTTCAAATACCTATTTATTGAATAATCAAATATTAACATTACCAAATACCTTCTAAAGGATAAGAAATAAATATTCTATATTTGTATTCCATTTCATTCAGTAACTTAAAATAAGTTTGAAATTGTTATGAATGCCATCTCTTCGTCTTTTACATTAAATTTCAAATTTTGTAGCCGAATAATTGCTAAGGATTATATTATCGATCATTAAAATGGAATAAAGATATTCCGGAAAGCCCGAAACCTCTCATATTCAATCATACATTAAAACAAATAAAATTTCTTCGAATAATCATCGATATTTTAAGGACCGATTCTCAATAATTAGATAACAATAATGTTCAAACAAATTAATTGAATATAATAATAAGATATATTTATTATTTATGCCCGCATCTATAATAGTTACATTGTTATTTTGCGTTCTATAAATAATTGCCATAAAAGGTAGAATCACAATAAATAAGTCATATATTTATATATACTAGCTGATCCAACAGACGTTGTTCTGTTCAAATCTAAAAAAATAGTAAAAGGAATTCTCCTTGAAATCGATCGCATCACCAACCGATTTCAATTATTAATCTAAACCATTCTCATATCCATCGAAACAGCGACAAAAATCATCAAATTCGGTCCAGCCGTTTAAAAGGAATTCAATTACAAACACATGAACAGAAGATTTATATACATATATAAAGATGCGATTTAATCTAAGTAATAATTTATAGGCATATTCTTTCCCATTGATTATATTTATTTTATAATTAGATACTTATGTCTATAAATACACTCAATTACATTATTGCTTGATTTAATGGCCAACAATGTAATGTATATCTTAGTTGTCTTTGGCATCGGTTCTCCTTTTATTTTATTTTTTATGGGTGGGCTATGGTAAGCGCACGCGCGGTCCTGTCGTCCGGGGCGATGGAAGGACGGCGCGCGGGCCCATAACCCACCCGTACCCACGTCACCTCGTTGTTGGGCTGACCACCAGAGCAGATGTGAATGGTCATTAGTGGTCGGCCCGAGGCATCGATTCTCCTTAGCAGAATATTTGCTCTTCTAGCTATGAAACGTACACATAATTTACAAAATGAATGTAATGTATCTATTTTATTAATATAATCGTAAATATGTTCTTTGACTCCTTTTCCTTCACCTGCTTTTATATAAGTATGTATTTAATATCTCTTGAAATGCTCGCTGCAACAAAATATGTGTCGCCTAAAATAGGAGGGTACGACCATAAATCCAAAGAAAACAATGCTCGCCTCCCTTTTGTGTGTAAACGGCCAGTTACGTGTTACCGATCACATATTTGTTTATAATAAATGGTTATATTGTGAGTTATTCGGAATTTTCATGGCACATTAAATTCGCGCCTCTTTTGTTTACAATTTGAATTAGACAAGATAAAAAAGAAGCAAAATGAAAAGAGCAGATATTTTTCGCATAAATGTGGACAACTTTTTTTAGAATTTTTTATGTCCAACATAGCGTAAATGACACTATTCTTTGTGTATATTTATTAAAATTCTATAAAAAAAATACAGAATTTCTTGCCCTTGGTCCACGTTCTCCTTTCTCGCCTTTCAATCGGGCTGAATATCCTGAAATTAAAAATTATTCTGTTATAGATATGATTATCAAATTACATTTTAAATTAAATATCCTAGCATAGATATTTACATAAACGCAGTTTTCTTTATGAATTGAATAATTTGAATTTCATTAATAAGCATCGTGCAGTATTTAAGTATAACATTCACTTTCGAATTATTCTAACAATCTACCACCAGATCAGAACGGGGCTACAAAGTGAGAAAATCTCGCAAGGAATTTATCGGGCTGCGATTTTTTAAATAACTTCTTTTAAGTAAAATTGTGTGTATACAACATTTAGTATTAGTTCTCTTCTATAATGCCTTTCGAAAACGGACGATTTTTTTAAAATCTAACATTAATAATTAAAAATGGCTATATAAGATCCCACAAATAGTATCTGATCACGAGTTAACTACTAGAGAAACAATCACTCTCCTTAACCACATTCGAGGGAAGGGAGCGGTCTATTCCACGTAACTACCAGAAGCAGAACCTATACAGTTAGCACGACTAAACCATAAACTAGGAACTGTAGTAAGAACGTTAAAATTACAAAAACATAAATTTGTTAGGCAAACCTCGTTATGTTTTTTACGCGTTAAGATGACAATAGAGTATAAGCAGATAACACTAAGATAAGCGAAAAAAATTGTTGTAGTTCAATTTCGCACCCGCTGTGAAGAAGACTCAACAATGCATGAATGTTCCGCTATTGAAATATATTAGGTTGGATTATATGGGTTGAGGAGAACTAGCAGATAAAATTAGAAGTTGATAGGGCAGAATATATACCTGCTCCATCTACTCCAGGAGGTGGTGGTGGAAATGGTGGTATTGTTGCATACCTTCCAGAACCTTCAGAATCACCTTCCTCTTGATCAACCTGCATTTAATATAATCAACAATAACAATGATTGACATTAAATGTTTTATTTTAATGAATTAGTAAGTTTCGAATAATAGGTATTAGTGCAGCATTAAAAACTCTTATTAATCGATCGTAGTATTAAAAATCATACATTCATTTTAAAAGTAATCCAAACTTAAGCACTCATAACCCTTTTAAAATTAATTGTGTTGAAATAGGGAGAGAGAGAGAGCATAATATTTTTGAGGTCACTGAAAGGTTCTGTTGGTACACAGAAACACGTCCTCTTGATAATCTCTTGATTACATAGGACGTTACTCAAATATACTGAATGTAACCCTGCAATTAGTGGCAGGCTTACCGAACAAACAAGAAGATTTAATTATTATGCATGCCTTTGAATTATTAGTTACAGATTTCACAGGGCTAAGATATAAGTAAATATAGTACGACAAATATGATATTGTTATGTGAATAAAGCTTGTGCTCTTAAAGCAGTGCTGATTTAACCTTAGATTTTACGAAAATTACGATAATAATACCATACTAAATTACGATAATATACCAATTAACTAATATTTTTTAAAATTTTTATATTCGTTTTTTCATTTGTAAATATATTTTGCGAAAAAAAACCTTTAAGTTGTAATAGTAACAATATAAATTATGTCTTTAAAATCCTTATTTTTCAATATAAAAAGTAAAAAATATGCTTGCAATTCCTGTCAGTAATTATTCTTATTTGCTTTATAATTTTATTTTTATCATCAATTCTTCCTGTTTCTCGATTAGTTTCTTTACTATCCACCTAACTAACATGCCCTGTATTGCAATATATATATATATATGTGTGTTACTTGTTCTGCAAACACGAGAGTCGTTAGTGAACTATAGCGAAGCAAGTGTTTGCTGTGAACAAAGGCGTCTGGAAGTTTGCACTTAATAGTGAATACATACGAGTACGTAGTGACTTGTTTGATTACCGAATCAGAGTAGAAAGTCACGTTAGCAAGGGATGGTGTTTTAGGGTTAAATTAATTGACTGGAAATGATACATGCATGTACGCAACCGTAAAATCAAATTTCGCTTAGCTGAAATTATATTTATTGATAATATACATATTACAATTTCCTTTCTTATGTCCTTTTCTCATTACTAACGAAAACTGAAACTATGGAAAGTATGTAACATGACTTTATTATCTGTCAATAGAATTAAGACTTCATTTAATACATATCGAAATTAAAAATTAAAGGTAACAAGCCATTACTTAATTATTAACTTAAGCAGCAACGTCCGCGTAAATTATTTTATTTTTTTAGTTGTAAAGGTGGAGTTAATCTATTTTATAGTTAACAGTACAAGCAGCAGACGGCGAAAGGCATTTAGCTTTTCGCCGTCTACTGCTGGACGTAGACCCACTTCATTCGTCAGTATGGTCCAGCAGCGCTGCTGGGCCTCTGTTTGCTGAACAGGGACTCGGTGCAGACGTGCGTGTGAGGTGGGGCGGGTTGATAGTGGACTTGTCGTTCGCTAGCCCCAATGTCACAGCGCGTGTGAGGAGCTGCATCCAGGAGGAGGTCGAGACCCTATCCGATCACAGGTACATCCGGGTAGAGGTCTTCCGGTACCTCTGGCAGGCCACAGGGGTCACATGGCGGACGAAGCTCTCGCGTTTCTGCGACGGGTTCTGGGTCGAATGGATCGGGACCTATTGGCAGCCATAGTTCATCCACAGGGTGGACGCCAAGGCTGACCGCATTCGCTGTGCGTTAACGCAAATCTGCGATGCAGTCATGCTCTGTGTGCGGTGTCTGCTCCCAAAGAGTCGGTCCACCCGAGAGTTGGCGGATCTCTGGGCCATATGTATACTTGCCCAGAGGCTCTACACCCACAGCCGCGTACGTCACCGCGACGCTGAGCAGGAGGGCCGGCTGTACGAGCCTTACTATATGTTATATTAATAGGCATAATACTATTACAAGTATTTATACTGTCTGAAAAAGCATTGCATAAAGATACTTTTTAAATCTAAATATTTGATATTCCATAGATTTTGACACTTGTAATCATATCATACATTTAACGAGGGTGAGGCGTAAATAATCCATTAAATTACAATAATTTATACTTAATATTTTAAAGTAGTTCATTTTTACCCTAATGAGTCCAACAAAATGAAAAATAAGCTGTTACTACAGATAATAATGTAAGTTTAATTTTGATATCGTAAGTTAATATAGGTACTAATATAGAAATCGATATTTGACTCCTGATTTCTCTGAAGCTGATGCTTAGGGTAAATATGACAGCATGAATACTGTTTACTTGACAATACGATATCGATAGTTGCGATAAGGTAGCGGTCTTTTAGTGGATCAAAGATGATTAGCGTTTCAAGACTTACTCGAGCTTGTAATTTGGATAAACTGTTAGATATCTTTAGAGAGCTCATAATTTCTTAAATATCTTTTAAATTAGTCACGATTCATTGTACATGTGAATAAAATTAATTAAAATTTAGATTAAGCGACTTTAGTGAGCCTATGCCAATTTGTCTGTCCAATATATTAGAGTAGGTTAAATTGTCTGATATTACACTTTTAACGCCATACATCATTTCATTTTTTTTTTCATTTCGGCTCATATACGTCCCACTGTTGGGCTCAAGGCTCCTCCATAATAAGACGGTAATTGATCTACTATACCAAGCTAGTCAGATGTATTGGCATAGGGTTTTATTTCGAGTTATCCTTTTCTTGCATAGATGTTAAATGCATATTTAATCCATAGGTAAAATATGGGGTGGTGAATTATATTCTTACTCCATCACCACACGGAAATACATCATATTCAACTATTTAAATATATCTAGTAAAATTTTAAATCCTTAGTGGTCTATGTTAATTTTTTATACCACACCAAAATATTATATATTTGTTCTTCAAAGAATGTATAGACTCCAAATAAAAACTAATTCTATTAATAGTTTTTTAAATATTATAGAGCTGAAGTAATCAGATTTCAGTGACAAAATAGATCAAGACCTGTAAGCACCTTTAAACTTTTAAGTATCGAAGTTATTTTATATTTTAGCAGTGTTATTGTTATTTTTCATTGTTTTACTTTCAAGTATATTATATGCTTCTGTGATATGAAAGCTTGTTGAATTTAAGTTGCCTTGAATTCTCAAAATGATTACACAATTATTTGTGAAGGAATAATTATTACTATACGTGGGATTTGAACCCACATTTATTGAAAATATATTGCAACCACCTTACCAATTGGGCTACAAGAGCCCAATACACATTATAATCAAATTATTATGCATTATCGTCTTTACGAGATATCTTATACATTATATATCAGAAAATGCTGACAAATTGTTTTGTTTGAATACTAGAAAATTGGTATAAGACCAATAATGATATGATGTGACTTAATAATCTAAATGACTATCATTTGGACTTCGAGTTATCATACGTAGCTAACCTAACTATACTAAGGCGGTTGGGCAAGATTTTCAATAGGTGTATTCGAGCCCCTGGTGTAGTAATTATTTTTCACTGGAAAATATTTTTTATAATTGCGAATGTTAAAACTTAGTAATTAAAGTTATATAATATCGCTACACTTCTGAATCAGACCTCTACCTATGTGATTGCAATCTGATGTGCTTGTTACCAAGTTTGTTTACGATATGTCTGTTTGTACTTTCCACAGTCAATGTTCAACGTAGTGAGGTTAGAAATTCTGATATGTCCAAGGATATACATATGTATTTGAACTTACTATATTTTTGCGATTAATCGTTGAACAAATTTTGTAGTAGTAGTGGTTGTATATAATTTGGATAGTTTTAGAATATTTTCTTAGTTAAAATTAAATGCCTAATCTATATTTTGCCCTAAATATACTATGTTTATATTTTAAATTTGTATTAATTTATGTGCTAAGAACAATTTAATAGTAATTAGTTTTAGTAGTAAATAAATCTTTATCGATCTAAAATTATAAGTTCTGTGAATCTTGCTAGTGAGAAACCCAAGCGTGATAGGTGTTAGATGACTGATAAACGCTTTGTTAGTATCAAATTAACATAATTTTTTAAAAGTGATTTGTTATAATGTTACAATCAAACCCATAGATCGAGTGAAAGCAAACAGAAAAGATAATTAATTCAGTGTAATCACCAAGTAATTGTCAATGTCTATCTCATCTCCATCGCCGGATTCCTGTCAAAGTTTTAAGAAACATATTTAACTCTTGTGTGATTCAAATACAATGACGAAATTATTCATCGACTAAATTAAATAATCGATTTGAAAAATATTTTTAATACTAACTAAATACGAGAATCGCAAATATTTTTATTTAGTCTATTATTGTATAAAACTTGTGTTTTTATTTAATTATTTTCTTGTTTTATTTTCACAGTGATTTAAATGTTATGTTGAAAGCATTGTTGGTAATTAACACCTACATTCTGGAAGGGTCACTGCTTTGTCAACAAGGAATTTATAATAATACATAGTTATAAAAATATATAATAAAACTTACCTCGAAAGTATTGACACATTGCACTTCAGCTTGTGTTGGTGATCCATATAGCTTGAGTTCTTGGAATGCACCCTGTAGTACCATAATTGTTATAAAACAAGTAGCAGCCGACTTCATATCGACTAACAGTTTATCGATCTTTCCGTTTCGATGAATTCACAACATTATACTACTGTTATAATAGTCAGTGGTTTGCTGCAGTTATTTAATTGATATTATAGACGTGAAACCCATGGACAGATACAGTGAAATGCTTTTGTATCAAATGTGTTTCGAATGCAAATAAATTCATCCGTATCAAAATAAAGTACATTTAGAGTTTGAATTTAGGAATGAAATTCAAATGGTTAAATGTATTCGGTTTCAATATGTTTCAGCATTCATGGAGCTAGTATAAAAAGATAAATCCAAACATTAAGATTAAGTTAAGAAAAATTAAGTTTTTTTTTTTTTACGTATGTATCGTGTTTTATTTAGTTTGGTGAATGTATAAAGATTTTATGAAATTCATACTTATAGATACTTCAGTGCATAGAGTGTTGTACTTTGTAGTTTTGGTTGTAATAGATATTCGTTTTGGGAGAGATGTTAAGTTTAAATTGATTACTGTATTATTATTAGATACAACCGAAAAATTATACCTTTATGGTAGACTAGTTGCTGCCCGCGACTTCGTCCGCGTGGAATAGTTACGTTGGGCTAACGCTAACTTTAACCCGCGAATTTGTTTACGTAAAAGGTGAAAATATTTTTAAATAATGCGATTCTGTCATTTCTGATAATTTTTGCGAAACTAACCGTTTAGGTAGCGCACGCAGCGTCGGCTCTCATAACGAAAAGCGGTTTCAAAAATTCTACATTTCTGCTCCGCTTCTATTAGTCATAGTTATGATATATATCCTTTCTTGATAAATAGGCTATCTAAAACTGAAAGAATTATTCAAATCGGACCAGTAGTTCCTGAGATTAGTGCGTTCAAACAAACAAACTCTTCAGCTTTATGTATTTTAGTATAGATATAAAAGTCATTAACTTAAAATTATCATTAGGATGGAGAAGGTAGTAAAGCAGTTATATTAAATATTATATAATTATTTTACTACGTACATATTATTATAAGACACGGAAAGAATTTTCAATAATTTGACTAGTTGATGCGCTAAGACAGCAAAAAATAATTTTTTATCTAAGCTAGCTGACCCAACAGACGTTGTTCTATTCAATAACCTAAAAGCAGCGCCATCTACCGAGTCCAATTGTGAATCTAAACCATCCTCAAATCCTCCTAAACACACATAAAAAAATTTGTCAACATCGGTCCAGCCGTTTAGGAGGAGTTCAGTGACATACACACGTACACAAGAAATTTATATACAAGACAAATGAAAGAGAATCACTAATCTATCTATTCCAGGAATTTTGTTAAATTAATATTTTTAATGAATTCACATTGCAGTCACTGTACACTACACATACGAGTATGTGCTTAAAAATAAAAACGGAATCGGTATATGAATTATGCTTGTACGCATGCACTCGGAAGTGTGCCTTACACTGTACTAGTTTAGTACAGGACATCATGCAAACTCCTTTGACGTGTTCTTCTTCTTTTTACAACGGCAGATGATATTTGGAATTCACTGATAATAAAAATAAAACACACAGTGTACTCCATAACGTGTAATCCGTAGCAATGCTTGCTATGGATTTTGGAGTACCAAAGGACTTTGGGCCAAAGTACGATGCCGAAAACAAAATCACGGTAATATTAACAATCAGTAATCCAACTTCATACAAACGGACGAAACGCGAGCTATACCTACGCACCTCGATCTCGGCATGCGCTCGGCATGCAGACAATCGCGACTGTGCTGCAGTGACGAGCGAACGGTGTGTTGTTTTTTTAACAATAATTCCGCGAATTTTTCACTAAAATTCATAATTATACACATATTTAATATGACAAGTAGGGTATATTGTGCTGTTTTTGGTTGCATGAATTCGTCAATAACGAATCCAGAGATAACTTTATTTTAGATTACCTGCAAACTCTGAAATCTTACCTATTATAAAATAATTTTACTTACTATTAGGTAGGTACATAATGTGTGTCGTTTTAATGTATAAGTATTTCCTTTATTCTCCCGAAAAAAAGTTGTCTGGATTAATAAATAAAGTGATTGACACGAGTGAAATAGGTAGTTATAGGCGGTTCATGAATCATGTTACAGTAGGTACACTTGTGTTAAAACTCATAATGTGTTTTGTTTTGTTAGTTTATATAATTCAAAGTAAAGCCGTGGTATTTTATTATTAATAATAACAGATGTATATTGTACTGTGTGTATGAATAGTACTAGAAAAACATAATTTGACCGTCTGTCTGTTACTAGATTTTGTTATTTAAACATAAACATGTTTTTTTTTAATTAAAAACTACCAATCAAAAATCAACACGCATTCTTATTGAACACTTCCTATTCAATTCACAAAGTATTTTATTTGTTTATATAAGAAAAGTATATACAAAACTAAATGGAAACACAAAGTAGGCAAATGTAATTAAAATGCTGGAGGCGGGCAGCCCTATCACATGTTTACATACCACATGGATGTAGGCATTTAATTCAAGGTTACGGCTGAGATACATTACTGATAGATGACTATACTGTGACAAAATATAGCTCATAAAATTTTATAAATTTTTCTATACACATCTTCGGGTATGACGGCGAAGTTTTGAATAGGTTGAAAGAAAAACTATTAATAGAAAGCTTGATTTTTACAAAAGCTTTCTTGTATTTTTTTGTCCAAGCTTATGCAATTAACACAAGAGCCTGTGGACGCCAGACCTTAGTGATGTTATTAAGGCTGCAATTATGTCAGCGCATGCTCTCAATTTCATGAACGTTAAGGGTGTCTGGTAAAGGGTTGCCACCATGTTAAGTGTCTGGCAATGAATAACCTGATTTTTAATAATGTTCTGAAGGTAATATCAAAAAATCACGCTTAATAATTTGACGAAAATAGATCGGTATTTTACCACCTTTGGTACCTTTTATCTGCCGAAGCCACTGTAGCCCAAACTTCATAATGGGCCACCGATCTTACCTATGTTGGGAGCATGCGTTGACAAAATTTCAGCTTTAATAAAATCACGAAGGTCTGGCGTCCACAGGCTCTTAGTCTAAATTGTTTTAGTCTAGATCGAAGAAACTTGGACTATAAATTAACTTATAAATTTAAATAACTTATAAATAAATATTTATACATCTTATCTAAATAAAATTCAAACATTACAAAATAACCCAACCATATGAATTTAATTGTAACTTTTAACATAATGTACATCCATGCAAGCAAAGCATAGTCTATAAATGTATTTTTTTTTATTCTAAGATTAGCAATAAGGAATTAGGTACGTAATAAACCGTATTGATTTATTTATAGAAGTACGTCAGAAAGCTTTGAAATTCTATAAATATAATTCATAATTTACATATAGCTATGTTATAGATGATGCATAGGTGAGCATGATAGCAGTTTATTTTTTCGATCAATTTTAAAAACAATCTCTACTATTGATTGAACAACGGTTTTACTTTGTTTTGATAGCTACGGTCAAAAAATCACTCGAATATCTGCACAAATAAAATTCTTTTATGGTTTACTGAAATAGATTTTTTTCAGTTCAGAAATCGATTACAGTAATAATATTACAACAACTTAATGTGAAAAATCAATTTGACCTGTGATGACGGAGTAAGAATACAATTCACCAACTCCTTTCTTGGTCCTAGGTCTCGTAAAAACGATTAAGGGATTATTTATCATCACCTTTGATTTAGTGATTGCAGTTATATGTTTTAGAGGAAATCCTTATCATCAATACTAGCTTTTTAAAGGTACTTCACAAGGTTTTCTACGACTGCAATAGGATAGTAAAGTGTTGATGCTGTGTGGTAGCGGCTACTAATACTACCAACTTTACATTGCTCGTTGGTATCGTAAAAGAGGAGTAAGAGCTTTACACAGACCTGGGTCAGCTCCACCTGCTAGCGTCTGATTATCAATTGCATTCCAAAGGAGGGTTGTAGTTAAACAGACGGCCGGTCATAAAACTTTGCCAATTAGTTTTAAAATATGTAGGTACTTTAAAATAAGAGTAGGTACATATTGAGTTGATGCCAAGTAATTTGGCTAAGAGCAAGGTTATAATGATGAGGACAGTAAATCGATACTATGTTCTTAACCAGTAACGACAATGGTATTGCATGATTATTATTATTACCACTGACGACAAGTCACCCTGCTCCGGTGGTCGGCCCAACAACGAGGCGACGTGGGTACGGGTGGGTTATGGGCCCGTGCGCCGTCCTTTCGCCGCCCCGGACGAAATGGACCGCGTGTGCGCTTACCATAGCCCACCCATAAAAAAAAAAGATTATTATTATGTTGATATATTTTTGTTGTGTTATTCATAATTACTCCACGATGTTCCTTATAATTTAAGTTGAGATGTACTGTATATAGCGGTACTTATTATGACTAAGTAACATTTTTCTGTAAGATCGGTAGGTATATTATGTTACGGCAGTGTTGCGTTTTTGCTCGACTTGGCGGGGGCACTGTTATGCCTCGAGATTATATCTATAAAATTTCATTAAATGCAAATTAAAATATTTTTAAATACTAATAGCCACTCAATTCTATGTCACGTTATTATCGAAATTCCAATTCATCTCATGTAAACGACTATATTAATTTAATATGACTAACAATGCTGGGGTTAACATTGGACGCTTTTTTTTTTTTTTTTTTGCGGTGTGCTGCGGTCGGCGCGCCTCCGCACCACTCCGTCCGGGGCGACAGAGGGGCTTAAGCAGGCAACTCCCGCAACCCACCCGAACACCACGTCGCCTTCGTCGTTGGGCCGACCACTGGAGCAGGGTCACTTGTCATCAGTGGTCGGCCCGACGGAATACCTCCTACTCGGGGTACCCTCCCATCGACCGACGTCCCCCCCTCGGGGAGGACGTCGGCCTTTCCTCACGCGGTCGGCCTCTCGGCGGGTGAGGACTAATCCCCGGTCACGTCACCCGCGGCCTCGGCTAGGGCGGCATTGCACGCAGGTACTCCCGCCTGCGCCGCCCCAGTCGCCGGCGGCGGGTCACATCATCGAGGCTGTGCTCCTCGCGCTCGCGACCCACCGCCTCCTTCTGCGAGATAACTGCCTCGCAGAAGGCTGCGACCGCGTCCCAATTCCTGATGCTGCCGAGCATCTCCCTAGCGATGGTCGGCAGCGTTAGGTCTGCACCGATGATTGCGACGAGATCACGACGCGGCTCTGCCCAAGCGGCACAGACCTCGAGCGTGTGCTGCGCCGTGTCCTCGTCGCAATCGCAGTGGTGGCAGGACGGAGTTCTCTCCCTCCTAGCGACCCTGTACAGGTACTTGCCGAAGCATCCATGCCCCGTCAAGACCTGTACGAGTCGGAAGGAGAGCACCCCGTGCGCCTTTCTAACCACTGCATCAGCACCGGCCGGAAGGCCTCCACGGTCCAAACACCGTATCGAGGCCTCTCCAGCCGGTCTGCCCAACGGGCGATGACGTCCCGGCGGGCGTCGACGCGCCAGGCGGGGAGCTCCTTCAAGGAAACAACACCGCCCCCCCCCGCGCACCCCCGACACCCGCCGATACAAGTCGGCGAGCATTTCCGCCTCCAAACATTGGACGCTACAAAGAATAAGGGTGAAAAATCTCATAAAAATAGTTAAAATTGAGTTTCATTGGAACATGCCTCGGTTCTAATTAGGGATGTGACTTGGAGGGGATCTAATAATAAATAATCGATTTGTCTTTCTTTAAATTAAATTGATTTGTAGAAAATCTATTAATATTTTACATTTATTCGATTATTTTTATAATTGATTTTTTACTTACTATTCGTAAGCTTGAATTTATTTATACATAAAAACACAATTAAATAAAAGTTGAAAATAACTAAAACAACAATGTGTTCGTTTTAAAGCCGAAAAACAAAGCAAGGTTTTGTTTTACTTTCGGTGGCAATATTTTTTATTTATTTTTTATTTAAGACAACAGGCTGCACTAAGGAAATAATCCTTGTATTGCGGGGGACTTTACAAACATACAATTAACGGACACAAATTACATCCAGACTCAGAACAACAATTTGTGGATCACACAAAGTGTTGTCCCGCGTGGGATTCGAGCCCCCGACACTGACGCTGTAGGTCGCTATCTTAACCACTACGCCATCTGTGCAGTCAAGTCAATTTGAAAGTTTCATGTGGTATTCTTGTATTATACCCGCTAAATAACAAATACTCTTGTATATAATATCTTAGTTATTTAATTTGGTATATTTATTTAATATTATCTATATATTTAGATGGCATTTTATCTAATATGTGGCGCAGGAACTGTTAGGGTGTTGCGAATATAATATAAAAGTGCTTTACATACGTTTTTGTTGCCACCAAAAATCTGAATGCCACCGTTAACAGTGGCCATAAAACTGTTAAACACGAAAATTTGACTTACTAATGGACAACGACTTATAAAAAAAACTATAACTATAGCAAAAATGGCTCGTAAGACAGAAAAAGAGGTTTTTTTTCAACTGAATGAATAAAAATATTGCTACTTATTTTCAGTACTATTTAAAATTTTAATGACACATATATAAAACAAAACGATTAGTGCAAAAAAAACGAAATTACTACCTATTAGGGTCAGAACTAAAATACAAAACAAGTTTTTATTTCAATGATAAGTTTGAGCAATAAAAGTACTAAAAAAAAAAGATTTATTAATACAGCTATCTAGTATCATTTATCACTAGAATCATCAATCATTATATTACTAGAATAAAAATAAAATTAAACAATATTCACAAGAAGTAAAGTAACCTTTTATTTTAGTCATAAAACGAAATCACAAAGAAAAACCTTTCTTTAAGTTTAAACAATAAAAAAACAACAAATACAACTTATTGCCACAAATGTATCACTTAACATTTGACTGGAATTAAAATAAAATAAAACAATAATTACAAGAAATAGATTGACTTTTTCCTTTGATCTCAAAACTAAAATAAAATAGAAAATTTTAAGTTTAAACAATAAAAAAGCATACTGTCATAAAATCGATTTATTTTAATATTAATAAAATCGATTTATTTAAATTCCAGCAAGACTTGGCGCCAGTTCATAAAGCTTGGTCTACGCAGTCTTGGTTGGAAACCAACGTTTCGGACTTCATCAGAGCTGAAGACTGGCCGTCGTCTAGTCCCGATCTTAATCCGCTGAATTATGATATAAGGTACGCCCAAACCTGCGCGTCAATCACGCGGGACGCGAAACGCGAGCGTCTACAACGCGAAACTAGATGTGCCCACCTGTGCGACTACGACGCGAACCGATAGAATCCCATATTTTATCATTTTTTCTTAAGTTCTTATATCCTGGATGTTTTAAATCGTATAAAATACTATGTTCTCTTACTTTTTCTATAAACATCTCTGTATTTTTTAGTTGTAGATACTGTGGTCACCGTGGATTAATCATTTTCATTATTTCGGCTCATATACGTCCCACTGTTGAGGCTTGAGCCTCCTTCATAATAGGAGGGAAATTGACCTTACTATACCATGCTGGTCAGACAGGTTGGTATAGGGTTTTGTTTCGAGTTTACCATGTCTTGCGTAGATGTCATATAAATCCATACTATAATTATAAATGCGAAAGTAAGGATGTTTGTTTGTAACGCTTTCACGCTTAAACCACCGAACCGATTTCAAAAATTCTTTCACCAATGGAAAGCTATAATATCAGGGAGTAACATAGGCTATATTTTATCCCGGTATTCCCATATAGACTACAGGCCCGTGTTGAAAAAATTATGGGTCATTTGAACCACCAGGTGACCTATCTAGAACGATATAAGAGCATAAAATAATAAGATTCAGCACTATGCCGTCACTTGTAAGCTGTCCAACTGAGTGCAGGTGAGAATTCAAAAGTACAGGTAGAGTGAGTACATTTTGGTCATATATTTTTGTACGGCATTCTTACCATCGATAGATCCATGAAAAATAATAAGAAAACGCGCAGTGCCGTTAAAAAATGGTGCGCCACAAAGTCGGAATTTTTTTTTTTATTTTCCGACAATTTTCAGGGTAAATTTGGTCATTTGATTTTGTACGGCATCAGTTTCATACTATTTCAATACTGCTTCTAATCCATTATTCCGCAACGCCGTACATAAATCATGCGACAAGGGGAAAAAATCGAGGGTTGCAACCCCCTCTCTTTCCATGGTCCAGGGGGTGATTTGAAAAAGTACTGCTTCGGTTCCAAAACATTATCTAGCACTCAAAAGTACTATTAAAAATAATGCCGTCAAAAAATGATTGTTCATTTGGATGTATATCAATAATTATCTTAATGTCATCGTATCCTTGATTTATAAAGCTGTAAAGTCATTTGATCCTGTACGGGAACTTTTTATTTAACATGATATTGTAAAATACAATTGTTATATAGTATTGCCATTCAAAAGAAACTGTTCTAAAAAAATTATAGAGAAATACAAAAACTGAAATTTTGCAAATTATTGCAAAAGTTTAAATATCATAGATCAATTAAATATAGCAGTTTTCTACATTTTATCCCTTGTTTTAAATAGTATTAACATAAAGAAATTAGGAAAAAATGATGCCGTACATTTTAATGCAGACCATATCTTTTAGGCTGATGAAAATGACGCTACCATTTTAAGGGTACTTTATGGCAATCTGATACAGTACGGCATTAACATATTTTTGAAGAGAACAATTGATAATATGATAAAATCACTATGACGTCTAACTGAACTGAAACGGTGTGTATATTATATCCAAGAATTGAAACTGTCAATCCCAGTATCAACAGTTTTGTATACTTTTTGGGTTTTGGTTTAATATATACTTCAAACATTATTGATACATATATATAATTGATTTGTTTCATTGTAATGATGTGAATAAATAAAACAATCAATTTTTAGAAAAATTCGATATATTTAATGATGATAATAAAAAATATGGTTTTTCTTATATACTTAATTACTGATCTACCTAGGGATTGAAATGTGCTACACGAATATGAGAAGTCTAAATACAACTATGTGTTAAAATAATTAACAATGAACAGTTGAAGTTGCCTCAACCGAAAATGTGCGAGTACTTCTCAAAAATATATTGTATTTTGGAAATATCAGTGACAACATGTATATATTTTGGTATAAATCGATAGTATACAAACCCATATTTAACATAGTTTCTAACTAGGAACCTAGTTAGTGACTAGGTCACAAAAATCACAAAAATACTATGAAAATTAGTACAAATAAACTATCTAAATGCCGTATAAAAAAATATCGTGATGAATTTCACCTTACATTTCGTTATATGGATTTTTTCTTTTTGATTTTTTCTTTTTCAGTTTTTCCCCTTTGGACCAACGAAAATGTACGGCATATGAAAAAATATTATCTAACATATGCATAAAATACTTTCAAAATAAATTAATTTTATGTTGTGTCAAATCACCCCCTGGACCATGGAAAGAGAGGGGGTTGCAACCCTCGATTTCTCCCCTTGTCGCATGATTTTTGTACGGCGTTGCGGAATAATGGATTAGAAGCAGTATTGAAATAGTATGAAACTGATGCCGTACAAAATCAAATGACCAAATTTACCCTGGAAATTGTCGGAAAATAAAAAAAAAATCCGACTTTGTGGCGCACCATTTTTTTACGACACTGCGCGTTTTCTTATTATTTTTCATGGATCTATCGACGGTAAGAATGCCGTACAAAAATATATGACCAAAATGTACTCTACCTGTACTTTTGAATTCTCACCTGCACTCAGTTGGACAGTTTACAAGTGACGGCATAGTGCTGAATCTTATTATTTTATGCTCTTATATCGTTCTAGATAGGTCACCTGGTGGTTCAAATGACCCATAATTTTTTTAACACGGGCCTGTAGTTTATTAGGTGTGTATGGCGCTATAAGATATCACGGGTAGCGTCCGGTAGTGTCTGTCGCGGGACTGACGCTACCGCTTCGCAGTCGCTTTGGTCGCGCAGCTTTAGCCGTACCTTTATGGTCAGTTTTAGAAAGTATGGCTTACACTAAACGCCATGATAATTTGGAGTCCCTAAAGCAATCCATACGATGAGCAGTGAAGAATCTGTCCATTGAAAGAGCGCGTGCTTCAATTGACAACTGACCTCAACGTTTTAAGGACTGTATTGCAGCCAATAGAGATCACTTTGAATAAGCGTTTTATATTTTAATTTTTTTATATTTATATATTAAACTGACACACTGTAAAAGTAATGAATGTTATTTACAAAAGAAAAATGTTTTTCTTTGTTACAGTATTTATGGCAAGACTAGGTACACTACGGTAATTAAACGGGATGATATAGGGTTTTATTTTGAATTGGCTATTTCTCGCAGGGATGTTGTTCAATTGCGTCCCTTGGTTTTTTTTTTACTACCACCCACGGGAAAGAAAGTGATGGTAATAGTATTACTCTGGTACTGCTTTTATCAGGTGTTTAAGATAATTGTCGTTTAAAACACTATATAGATAGACAGATAGATAATTCTTTATTTGTACACCAATTACAAGAAAAACTTAAATAATAGTTATAACCCAGAATGTACAAAGTATATATATATATATACATATGAACATATTATGCCTTTTCTGGACTGAATATGTAAATTCACCTTGAGTAGTAAAACTTTTAAAAAGGTTATATAAATTTCTATAAATAAAATCACAAAGATTATCCTAATGTATTAGATTAAAGAGTTAATATGAACACTTTCATCTTCGTTCGACTTTTAGTAAATTTTTTAACATCATTTATTAGGGGATAAGCGGATTTAGGTAGCATGAGATAAAATCCTCACTACGGGTCAAATAAGACGTGTAAATGAATTGACATTTTACTGAAATATTTTTCCGACGCTAAAATATATATATTTTCAGTTATAATGAGAACACATGAGTATTTTCGTAGAATAAGTGTATTTTATTCTGTAACAGTAATACTGAAAAATAAAAGTGGAACATGTAATCTCACTTTTGGCACGGGTTACGATGCAGTGAATATTACCTATGCAGTAGCATTCATCATTGTGAATGTTACCCTAAATAGTAAATGTTAAAAGTATTCTAAATATATTGTGTTTTGTTTGATAAATAAGTCGAATATCGTATCGTCGTAAAAAGTATCATAAGTTTTGTACAAATTTGTTTTCCTTATCTCAACATAATTTCGCTCACAGAAAAATTAATACAGTAGAACGACCTTGTGAGCAGGGCAGGCGTACCACAACTATGAGCAACTGCTCACACATTGACGAAATTCGTTTTATCGGCTAATAGTTCCGCTCATATAGTGACCTTGGACGAAGCTCTGACATAAAAAAAATATGTTGTCTTGCGCTGTTGTAACATATCAAAAAGAAATCAATTGTGTAGAGATCCAAGAAATAATTCGTTTTTAGCGGTGAGCCAGAAACTTATTAATTCAGTGATATTTGTTAATTTTATAATATTATTATGTCGTTTTTAGACAACAACGATAAAATCGTAAACAGAAAAACCATAATGCATCGTCTGCCATACATCGATTTCATCTTTAATTATTTAAGCAACCGCGCATTGTACTGTGCTCAATGCGATATCTTTAGCGCCGAAATAGTGACTGTTTTCATAATAAATGTGTGTGTAGTTTACGTTGCCTATAGAAGTTAGCGACAGTTTGTGTTCGAATTGCAGCGCCAAGATTTATGTGCGTATGTTATGTTAGTATGCGAGATTGTTCTAAGCATAGACCTTGCGTATGGGTTAACATTAAACGGAGGGAAAATGTAGCGACACAGGTTTTAGAACGAAATACGAACTTACTGTACTTTCTAAAGTATTAATATTTCTGTGATTTCTCTCATGCTATTGCGGAGGATTTTCTAGGTCCAAAAATGCAACAAAGTGACGTCTGAAATTTTTAAGATACGGCTTACGAAAACCGACAACCTGGCGTTAGCTAGTCAAAATTTTTACGCACGTTACAAATGGCAACTAGTAATGCGTTATAATAAAACTTTTACTTAATGTATTAAATACCTTTTGATCTGATTCGGTGATGTAACGCCACGCTATATGATGGAATATACGTATTCTATACTTAGTAGGGTGAGTGAGACGGAGCGACGTGATGTTGCGCGTAAGCGACTGTGTGGTGAATTAATTATGATTGTTGTATAATATTTTAATAATAATATAAATGCAAATCGTAATATTTTATTTATACATTATGCCATATTGGTTTCTATCGTAATCTGTTCGTTAATGCTTACATACTTGTACAAAATAATTTAGATGTTTCACATCTGTCAGGCGTCCTGAGCGACGGCTCAATTTTTTTTCTATTATTAGTGTCATTTTTTGTACCAAAAATATTTGGTTATACCAGAGAAGTATAAATTTTGACGTGCGTACATATATGTAAGTAGAAACACGCTTTTTTATCATTAACTAGCTGACCCGGCGAACTTCATACCGCCTTTTCTTCGTAATTATTTTGTTTTAGTATTTATCAGTTTGGTTTTAGTATTATCCGTGCGGTGACGGAGTAAGAATACAATTTAGCACCGGTATGGCTGGTCAGACGTGTCAATAGAGGCTTTTGTTTCAAGTTTTCTTTCTCTTGCATAGATGTTATATGCATATTATATCCCTTAGTCGCCTTTTACGACACCCACGAGTGGTGAATTGTATTCTAGCTATTTAATATACCGCCTTTTCTTAACGATTCCAAAACCTTTTTTAATCTAGATCTACATGTAATTATGCCATAAATGCCGAACCGACGGCGACGGGACGAACTTCAAATGTTTGACAGGTAAGAACAGTTTGTAAGGGAAAATAAAATTGTTGTTTTTAGTATTTTACTCGCAATTTTGCCATATTTGCTCACCGTATAAACCTTCCCTGGACTTCCACAAGTATTTCAAGACCAAAATTGGCTAAATCTGTCCAGCCGTTCTCGAGTTTTAGCGAGACTAACGAACAGCAATTCATTTTTATACATATAGATTTACTTACGTCCAAAAGGAGGAAAGATTATCTATATGCAAAAAGTCGGTCAACATATGCATTTATATTGAAATTTAATATATACTTACATAGGAACGCTAGACGCGTTCCATTGCAAATATGAATTTACAATATCAATTATAACCACTGTAAATATATTCTTAAAGGAACGTTACAAAAATATTCAATCAATATACAGAGAGGTTATTAATTGTAAAGAAATAAATGTAAGATTATGTTTTTTCTTACTTTTTACACATTATTCTAATATGTTTTTGATTTATTTATAAACCTTATATATAAGTGATTATTTTACTACAAAAATTTTTGTCTGTTATACTTAAAACACAGGATTACCTAGTTCAAGTATACTTTATATATAGATTCTCTGAAATTAGATAATAAATTTTGTTTATAGAATACTATTGTATCTGATATAAGACGATACTTTATATTGCTACAGAAAATATTTATTTTGTGGCAATAGGTCTTTAGGAGCCTCAGCCTTGGCATAAAAGACATTTTTATGTACAATCTTTCCTTTTATACGTTAAGCTTCCAAACAAATTGTTATGTCTTGTATGTAACGTAATGATAGCGTCGAGTCGCCTTTTCTGAGCATAAAACAAGGTCATGCAGTAGGATAAGGATTATGAAATATATAAGAATATTTTTGAAATGAACAGGAATCTTATACCTTTAAACGAGCAATTCTTATATATTTTCCCTTGTGTGTTCAAGGGGATTGCAGAATGATTTAGATTCACAATTGGACCGGGTAGGTAGCGCTACGATCGATTTCAAGAAGAATTCCTTTTACTATTTTTAGATTTAAACTGAACGTGTGTGCTCTTTCTCCAAAAACATAGGAAAAACATTGCAATGTCAAATATTTTAGGTAATTATCAACAAAAAAATCAATAAACACGAGATGACTAGTAAGTTAAATTAGTTTTACCAGACCATATTTACTATTCATCGTCATCACAGCTCATGTACGTCCCACCGCTGGGCTCGACCTTCCTTCAGAACGGTTGCCCTACTATACCACGCTGGTCAGACGGTTTGGTATTATCGAATTTTCCTACTCTGTTTCCTGCACATCTTATCCCTTAGTCGTATTTTACGACACCCATGGGTAAGAGAGGGGGTGGTGGATTGTATTCTTACTCCGTCACTACACGGCAACATTATAAAGTTAATTTAAACACTCCACTTAATCTGAACATTGTGAAATGATTTCTGAAGGTTACAGCAGTATATATTATCAACACGAATTAAACTATTTTTAAAGATTTTAAAATAATTCATTTAAGCTGACTGTATAATAAGTCGAAATTAAAAAGTAACTAAATCCACAATTAGTTTTCAATGATTTTCAAATAAGTATATGAGTAGTATCAAAAATAATATTGAAAAATGATCATAAATTTATTTGCACCTAATTAAATACTAAAACCCATACAAAAATATGGGCAAACACAATTAGCAACTCATTAGCCAGTTGGTGGCAAAATTTATTAGACGGAGCCCAACTAGGACTCTATTCAACTGCATGTCTCTTTGTTAGAGCGCTAAGTTCTATTCACGGGGAATGCGACTTAATTAGTGCAGCTGCCCGGAATTAAAGTATGCAGGAATACCTATATAGAAATAGAAGCGTATTCAAAGATATCAAAGAGTTAGTATCTTTTTGTTAGTACAGATGTATGACACCTGTACCAAAATGATAGATGTGATTATATATTGTATTCTTGCTCCATCCTCATATGGTGTATTAAATATGTTATCATCACAGCACATATACGCACTATTTGACTTGTGAATTGAACTACTATGCTACCCTGGCCAGGCGGGTTGGGTTTCATTTCGAGTTTTCATTCTTTGGCATAGTTTTCATACGCATAATATGTTCCTTCATTGTCCTTTACGAGAATTACGGGCAAGAGAAGGGGTTAGGAATTGTGTTCTTACTCTGTCGCCATACAAAGCATCTTCTAAAATAGAAAGCTCTCATCTTATGTCTAAGCTATAAAATATAGTAGGAGCCAATTAGTCTGTTACATTTAGTAAGAGCCGGTTAGGTCAAATTATTAAAGTGCCTTTATCTCACTTTTGATAATGGATAGAACGCTCACATACCTTCGATTATAGATATACAATACTACCAATACTACTAATATAGAGGATATTTTTTTTTATACCTACAGCGCTAGTCTTTAAAAATCGTCATGTTTAAGTTTCTTAAATTTGTTGCGTTAAGAGCTTAGTCAATATCTAAATTGTGAATTAAGTTTGCCGAGGAAACTGGGTACTGTACATACTTTTTTTATATATCTCGTTTATGTTCGGTAAATGTAAGTAGAGTTACAAAACACACACATGTCGCTATGTTGCGTAAGAAGCAATATAAAAACCGAAGTGGTCGGGCAAACCCCTTGCTTATTTTTCAGCTTCAAAAGTAATTCGATATAAAATCGGTGTATGTGTTTTATATTATTCTTCAATGCAAATAATATAAAGGAACCAATGAAATCATAATGTTTCGTTAAATAGATTTTTTTTAATAGGTTTAAGATTTATTTATTAATATATATTAGTAAATTGTGACTAATAATTCACAGTCATGCTGGTTTTTACAGATATTGATAATAAAGTATGTACTTATTAAGTGTGTATTAGAAGATCAAAGACGATGGTAACATTCACGAAGAGGTAAATAGTAGAATGAGTGCCGGATGGATGAAGTGGCAGCAGATCTCGGAAATAAGCCGTGATGCATAGATGCACCTTAAAGCTAAGGGAAAAATATGCAAGAATATCATCAGATCCATCATTATGTCTGGATCTGAATGTTGAGCAATGAAAAAGATGGATGAGAGAAAATTGCCTGCTACTAAGATGCGTGTGATGTGATGGAAGTACGGAGTTAGAAGATTGGATAAAAATAAGAAATGACTATATTATGGGCAGTTTAAAAGTGGCATCAGTGGTGTAGAAGATTAGGAGCGCAAGATTGTCTTGGTATGGACATGTGAGGAGAAAAGATGAAAGGTATGTGACAAGGAGGGTTGTCAATTTGTTTATAGATGGACGGAAGAATCTTGGGAGCCCCATAAAGAGATGGATGGATTGTGTGAATGAGGTTGTGCATATAAAAGCAGTAGCTGACTCCTATCAGCCTATGGAAGGTAAGAACATATTGTGTCGACCCATTTAGCGTGGGATGAGGAGAACAGGTAATCGATGATGATTAGAAGATCAAAGTCATGATTATAAATAACATTTAAATATTACCTGATGATTAAACATCGTACCTTAATACTATATACGATTTAAAAGATATTTATTTTTAAATAACGTTCAACATTGTTATTAAAATATTTTTCTAACTTTTATAGTAAAAATATTTTAATAAAATTATGTAATATAAATTTCAATGTTATTTTAAACTTATGGTAAATCTACTTACATTATTTTCGACTATCCGTGCTGAGTTCGTCTGACTATACTTTTCAGCCACCAGAGGATGCACTTCTTGTTTCTCCCCAAAAAGTCCAAGGGTGGAAATCACAGCTAAACTTATACCCAGTATCACCAATAAGAACAGCAAACAAATGCAACACTTTGATTTCCTTGACACTACCATTGCCATTCTGCTTACAGAGTTTACTATATCACTTTAGAGGGAACATCTCTATGACACTTATCAGTCTCTTCTTTCAATCAGCTAACTTAAAGATCATCATTAGCTAATTTATGTAATAATAATTTAAACTTTTTATAGGTAAATAATATTATGATAATATTATAAAGAGGTAAAATTTGTAAGTTTGTATGTAACGAATAAACTCAAAAAGTACTGGACCGATTTTAAAAATTCTTTCACCATTGGAAAGCTATAATATCAGGGAGTAACATAGGCTATATTTTATCCCGGTATTCCCACGGGAACGGGAACTACGCGCGTAAGGCGACTGAATCCGAAGCGAAGCGAGGGCGGATTGCTAGTATTATGATAAATTTAATAAAAATAGGCGTTCAAAAAGCATAGCATTTGAAACCTTATCTATTAGAAATCTGATAAATTTTTAACAGCCGAGAATTTCCAGTATATATATATATATATATATATATATATATATATATATGAGTTCAAGGCCCATATGTGATTATCATATTGCGTTTGCAAAAATAAAATATAAATAGCCTAGCATTATGTTCATTATCCTCAGTCTTTTGCCGTCCACTGCTAGATGTAATCCTTTCTCGGAGATTGTCATAAAGTACTCTTCTATGCCGCCCGAATATAAAGGCTTCCAGTAACGCTCAAGATGTCGTTGATCTGCCTACCAAAATGAGTCCATAGGATAGCGCAGCTGTAACAGTTTGCCGTTTCTATTGTGTCACTCACATGAGAGGAGAGTGCCAAAATCATTACCGTTGACAGGCGGATGACACCCCAAGCCAGTTGTACCAATATTGCCTCTCTCTTGCCCGTATGGCCTACGTGTCTGTAGCGACCGTTTAGGGGGGCCCATTCAGTAAGTTCGCGAGTCATCGTCTGCCAAAGTTCAAGACGATAAAGGTATTGAAGGTAGATAATAGTTTTAAATCAATAGTTTTTCAATCCAGTCCATCTAACCTCCAACTCCATAATCATGTATTAGATACCATCATCACACAATAGTTTAACACCTACCGTTGGCAGTCCACGTGTGTTATGTGCAGACGTGGGGTGTCATCGGTAGACGTCCCATCCCATATTTATATTAAACTTCTCCAAAGGCCTCTGCGTGTTGGATCCATATCCCCATGTAAGCCGTTCAAAGGACCGGGTATCTTCCCTAGGAAGATCCCGTGAAACGAAGAATTTCTGGTACCTAATGTACTAACTACTAGAAACGTTTAAAAAAAAATATTGCAGATTCCCTATTGGCCTGGGGTTTTGTTTAGAGTGTTCCTTCTCTTGCATTAGATATTATATTCATATTATATTCCTTAGTCGTTTTTTACGATACTTAGGGGCAAGAGAGGGGGTCGCGAATTGTATTCTTATTCCATCACCACACGCAACATAAATATATATACCTAGATAAGCATAATTGAAAATTTTGAATAACCCGCGTCACAAATTAAAATAAAAAAGTATTACGTTCTTTTCAACAGAAATTAGCAATTAAATGTCATTTAACGATTATACTGGCACGCTTGAAGCACTTAATTGAGTAATATGATTACATCATTACATCATTTTGGAAAAGAGTTGATACTCTTACACTGCTGGACTGATATTTACTAAACATGACTAAGAACCACCGCAAGAAAATTGACTTTTAAATGAAAACACACACAGAAAGACAGACATCGACCTCAAAGACTTCTCGTGTGGTGATGGAGTAAGAATATACTTCACCTCCCCTTTTTTGTGTCTATGCAGGACTAGGATAGTTCCATAGCGTACCAGGTACCATCTGCATTTTATATGCAGGTACCACTTGCAGTACCTGGTATGCAGGACTAGGATACTTCAATAGCGTTCTATTTAAATATGGAAATAAGAATTCTGTCACATTTTTAAAATCTAATATAATCAAATCAAATCCAAAACAGTCGCGCACGCATCCATTAGCGACGTGTATGTTTTTTATTTGTCAGCTAAGTTGTGCATCGCGATTTAAACAAGATGAGGCAAATTATTAATATAACTTGTATAACGATTATAAAATGATACAACTTTACATAAAACTCTTTACTAACGAATCTCATCATTGTAGTATAGTAGGTCAGTTTCCTTCCATTGTGGAGAAGGCCCGAGCCCAACGTGGGACATATAAGAGCTGGGGTGATGATGAAAGATAACAGCATTGACGGATGATATCATATATCCAAAATAAAGTGGCAGTGATAGTAAAAAGCTCAATAGTACGAATTTATGCATCATTAATGAAATTAATTATTCCCAGTTGTCATTGTTTATTGTGCTTCAAACGGATATACAAAATATTAAGTAGATGAAAAATGACAAAGAGGAACGCGACCTTGCAAATTTAATAAATATCTTTAAATCTGTTAAACCTTTTTTTTGTGGGCTATGGTAAGCCGTGTGGTAATTCCGTCCGAGGTGACGAATGGACGGCGCGTGGGTCCATAACCCACCGTAATGCCTCTTCTTCGCCATTGAGCCGACCACCGGTGCCGAGTTCCTTGTCCTCAGTGGTCGGCCCGACGGAATACCCTTTCGGGTGCCCTCACCAAATTCGTTGAGCCTGACATTCTTTCGCTGCTTGTAGTGTGTTGGATTGGTTCGACTGCTAATAAAACCCTGCTAGATGCTAAAAGATATGCAAACAATGAAAACCAAACTTAAATTTACAAAGTGTATCAATGCTATCAAATGCAATTGAGTTTATGCAAGAATAACAATCGCATAAGTGCGAGTCGGACTCGCACACGAAGGGTTCCGCATCATTGACTAGGTATTGACAATATAAATATTTCAAGTACTGATGTCGAGTAAAAATAGGCAAAAGGGGGTTTCTTGTATGGTAGCTCCTCTTAGATATTTATTTTATTCTAATTTTATTATTTATTATTAAAGTAAAAATACAACTGAGTATTTTGTGAATATTTCAAGTGCCGACCTATTGCCATTATCGATATCGAGTAAAAGAGGACAAAAATATCGCGTTTTTTGTATGGGAGCCCCCCTTAAATATTTGTCATTTTGCTTTTAGTATTTGTAGTTATAGCGGCCACAGAAATACATAATTTGAAAAAAATACAACCGTCCAGCTATCACGCTTCTTAAGATACGGCCCGGTGACAGACAGACGGAAAGACAGCGAAGTCTTAGTAATAGGGTCCCGTTTTTACCTTGGGTACAGAACCCTGAAAATGATAATCATCCCACAAGATAGGTTTCTTTGCCACCGACGTCGGCATTTAGAGCCTCTGTCTACGTAAAATAGAAAAATATTATGATTAACTGATTAATATTATTTTAATTATAGTTATTGCAGTTATTATGACCTCTTATTACTTCAAGTTCCTTTTTCCGTGTGATGTCGGAGTAAGAATACCATTCACCACCTCCAAGATTAAGAGCCTGTGGATATTGTAAAATACGAATCAACAATACGAGCAAACAGTACACCTGATGGTAAGTGTTGCTGTCGCTCATGCCGCCACGAAGAAAGTGAAGGGAGTGTGAATGCGTGCAATGAGGTTCGGCGATACTAAAGGCATCACCAAAAACCACCACACGCAAACACCCTCAGAAAGCTGGGCTTCCGGCTCTCTTGCTCACCGAACGAAGCGCAGTAACAAATTACTACTACTTGGACGTCGATTTTCTGCGAGAGTGTGGTACTACCCTGGACGGACCGGCCCACGGCTGTAGACGTCTGTCTACAACCGTGTCTGTCAACAGTGTGGTCCTACCACTATTGTGTGGTCCTGCCATTGAGATGACAAGGCAAATCAAAACATATCTAAAGGGCCCAAATTCAGTCTTCACGTACAAAGCGCTTGTTTAAATCTGAAAGACAATTTAATATTCTATCAGTGTGTTATATAGTGTTTATATACAAAATGAACGGCTCTTAGCCGTTGTTTTAAAGCTGCATAACAAATTAACTACATTGTTTAATATTCAATTTACCATCTTAATTCTAAGATAATGCTTAACACTAAGCCACTGTTATATGATAAGCTATTAGGAAATATCAGTATACAACACAACTTAATATTCCAGTAAAAAGGTAAATCAAGAATTTTGTAATTTCAGCAACAGAATCTTATTTGGCATAATCAATGAAATAAAAAAAACTTGCTCATTTACATATCTACGTAGTAAAAAAACCTTGATTATTGATTTTTTTCATTAGAGCCGATTCCTCACTGTTAGGAGTAGCTTTTGTCACCCCTTTTTTTTTTTTTTTTTTTTTATGGGTGGGCTATGGTAAGCGCACGCGCGGTCCAGTCCGTCCGGGGCGATGAAAGGACGGCGCGCGGGAAACGTCACCTCGTTGTTGGGCCGACCACCGGAGCAGATGTGACTTGTCGTCAGTGGTCAGCTTTTGTCACCCCTAGACATAAATACCTTTTTCTAGGCCTACTTTACTTTACAAAGGGAGTGAAAGGGAGTGATGATGAGTTGAGAGTGGGGAAACATGGATATGGACAGAGAAACCAGAGGGGCCAGAAACTGGCTGATTTTCTGGAGAAGCTTCTTTATAATGAATTCCTTCTTCAGGAAGCAGCCACAAAGGAAGTGGACCTGGATTAGCCCCGATGGTTCAAAAAAAAACGAGATAGACTTCATCTTGTCAGACAAACGACAGATATTCAATGATGTCTCAGTGATCAGCAGGATTAAAACTGGGAGCGATCACCGGATGGTACGAGCCACATTGAATATCCACACAAAAGTCGAGCGGTCACGCTTGATGAAGTCTACACTCCGACCTACATCTGTCCAATACCAGAACCTCGAAGGCTTTCAACTCGAATTACACAATCGCTTCCAATGTCTGGATGAATGCGAATCTCCGAACGATATGAACAACAGGTTCGTGGAAACTGTCCACGCGGTTGGGTCGAAATCTTTCAAGGCTCACCGCGTTAATAGACCTAAAAAACTTTCTGACCAGACTCTCGAGCTCATGGGGCGGAGAAAAGAAATGACGGTGCAGTCTTCAGCCGATTGGTCCAAACATAGGCAGCTAAATAGGCAGATCTCCAGGTCTGTGCGTCGCGATATTCGCCGATTTAATACGCTCCGTATTAAAGAAGCGATAGAGCGGAATCGTGGCTCAAAAGTGTTCGCACAAGATCTGTCTATTGGGCAAAGCCAAATGATTAAGCTGAAGACCGACAATGGCACTGTCATTTCATCCCAAAGTGAGATCTTGGGAGAGGTCGAAAGGTCTATGGACAGTTATACAAATCATCCCGAAATCCCGTTGTCGGCTTGGTCCAAGATCCCAGATCCAAGCTAACTCGGCACTATACCGAAGAAATCCCGGACATTAGCTTGTACGAGATCAGAATGGCTCTCAAACAACTACGTAACGGTAAGGCACCGGGAGATGACGGAATTACGGCAGAGCTTCTGAAGGCGGGCGGCAAGCCAGTCTTAATAGCCCTTCAAAAGCTATTTAATTCCGTTATCCTCGGGGGCGACGTTCCAGAGTCGTGGACCAGGAGTGTGGTGGTGCTGTTCTTCAAGAAGGGTGACAAAGCTCTTCTAAAGAACTACAGACCCATCTCACTCCTGAGCCATGTTTATAAGTTGTTCTCGAGGGTCATTACCAATCGACTCTCGCGCAAGCTCGATGACTTCCAGCCGCCCGAACAAGCCGGCTTCCGAAAAGGCTATAGCACCATAGACCATATCCTCACGCTTCGGTAGATTATACAAAAGACCGAGGAGTATAATCGGCCCCTGTGCTTAGCGTTTGTGGACTATGAGAAAGCCTTTGATTCAGTCGGAACTTGGGCGGTGCTGCAGTCCCTTCAGCGGTGCCAAATCGACTATCGCTATATCGAAGTGCTGAAGTGTTTGTATAGGAACGCCACAATGTCAGTCCGTATCCGGGATAAGAGTACGAAACCAATCCAGTTGCAGAAAGGCGTAAGACAGGGAGATGTTATGTCTCCGAAACTCCAGTGCAGTGGTGAACCCACTGCACTGGAAGATGTCTTCAAGCTCTTAGACTGGACTGGACTCGGCATCAACATTAACGGCGAATACATCACTCACCTTCGATTTGCGGACGATATAGTCGTTATGGCAGAATCCATGGAGGACCTTGGCACAATGCTCAATGATCTCAGCAGGGTATCCCAACTAGTGGGTTTACGAATGAACATGGACAAGACGAAAGTCATGTCAAATGCCCATGTCATTCCTGTACCGGTCCTAGTTGGCAATGCGATTCTTGAAGTTGTCGATCACTATGTTTACCTAGGACAAACAGTCCAGTTAGGTAGATCCAATTTCGAGAAAGAGATCAGCCGACGAATCCAACTCGGTTGGGCAGCGTTCGGGAAACTTAAGAGGATCTTTTCGTCCAACATATCTCAGTGTCTGAAAACACAGGTGGACCGATGACCTAGTGAAAGTAGCTGGGCGTCGTTGGATGCAGGCGGCACAGGACCGCTCATTGTGGCGCAAAATGAGGGAGGCCTACGTCCAGCAGTGGACGGCGATAGGCTGAAATGATGATGATGATGATGAGGCCTACTTTAAAATAATATTTTGATGGCTTATATCCGTGTGGCGATGGGATAGAATACAATATTCGTCACCTCTTACTTGCCCGTGGGAGTCATAAGAATTGATTAAGGGTCTCACGAGGTGAATGGGCAGCAGTTATAGCCTAGAAAAACTTTTAACACCTACTACGATCCCCCAACCTGTATACTAAGCGTGGCGATTATGGCATAATTCCCCTATAAAAGTATGGATGCAAAAAAAAGAAACGGCCCCCAGTCACGGTAGTTCGTAGCGGGTCCTTTGATGGCGAGGCAGGTGGTACTAAAAATCTCCAGTCACGATCCGGTTACAAAAACCATCGCTCATTGCCCCTGATAACACACAATATTGGGATACTTAAGACCAACGAGAGGGTCATGGAGACAATGGGAAGGTATAAAGAGATGACGGAATTTCCGCAGATTTCTTGAGGGCAGACGGTCAGTCACTACTAAAAATCCTACAGAAGTTACTTAATTCTGTCATTCAAGGGGGGACGTTCACGAGTCGTGTAGGAGTGTGGTGGTGTTATTGTTCAAGAAGGGCAGTAAGACGCTGTTAAGGAATTATAGACCCGTCTCACTCTTGAATTATATGTACAAATTGTTTTCAAGAGTTATTACGAATTGAATCGCGTGCAAGCTCAACCACTTCAAAATGTCTGATCAAGCCGGATTCCGAAAAGCTAAAGTACTATAGACTACATACACATGCTACGCCATATTTTAGAGAAGACTGAGGAGTATAATGGGCCCCTACGTTTGTGCACTATGAAAAAGCCTCGGATTTCGTTGTAACTTGGGCAGTGCTGCAGTACCGTTAGCGGTTTCTTATCGACTATTGATACATCGAAGTATGGAAGTGTTTATATATACACGCTACTATGTCGGTCCTCATCCAGGAATCCATCCAGAATATGAAATCGATCCAGTTGCAAGGAAGTGTGACACAGAAAAGTTATCTCTCTAAAACTGTTCATCACTGGGCTGGAAGAGGTTTTCAAGCTCTTAGACTGAACGACGGAGCATATACAAAGAGGAGACGGCCTAAGCAACTGTGCACCGTGACTCAACTAGGTTCTGACGTCATCACGTCAACATCAGGTAGTGGGCGTGACCTATTAGTCTGCTGTCGACTTTGCCCGTATTCGTACTGTGGATACAGTTATATTTTTTAGTGTATTTTTGCTTTATTACGCAGAACATCTCTAAGTTTTGTGTTTTATCATGTAAATAGTAATCCGATAAACGTTCAGATGCTATAAAAGGAATCACATTTCATTTGTAAGTATATTTATTCATACTTTATTAAAATATTTTCTAGAAATATCCTTTGACGATTTCATGTTCAAATATAATTCTACTCAACGTTAGATAGAAAAGAAAGTAGTGCCTACTTTTCGTAATGGGACTTAGAACTATAAAAGTAGATAAAGCTCAGGCTATTAAGATTATCGTAATAACTAATGAACATAAGTATTTAAATTAATATCTAAATACTTTTACCTGGACAAAAATTATTTTTACATGTAGTTTCACAAATATTTTGTAAATAATGCGCTATCTGTCGCCAACTATGAAGAGCCATAAAAGTGTCAAAATGCCAGGGTCGTAGTTAGAACACAATTATTATATTCGGATTTTTCATCAAAGAAAATAACTTTTACATTACTTTAACTAAACCTATTATAATTAAACTGTATTTTTTTATGTTCTAGAATACCGGCCAATGATAATCTAAAGAAGCAATGGATTTAAAAATCAATAAATAAACTGGAAACCTACGAAATATACAAAGATTTGTTCTGCCTATTTCAACGATGAAGATATAGTTATCTTCTTATAAGACGAAGACATAGTTATCTTCTTATAAGATATAGTTTTCTAAAGCCTTTGCTAGTGCAAAAAACTTGGAAAGGATATTTGTGCGTTTTTTTGCAACGATTGAAGATCGGCAAAGTGATTATATTTAGATTGATGCCCGTATATTTGCCATTTTCTATGAATTTTTAATTCCAATCTAAAAATATTAATGCTTCCGTGTGGTGACGGACTAAGAATGCAATTCACCACTCCCTATCTTGCCCGTGGATGTCGTAAAAGATGACTAAGAGATATAATATGCACATCAGATCTGTGCAAGAGAGGGAAAACTCGAAATAAAACCCTATGCCAACATGTCTTACCAGCACGGTATAGTCGGTTAAATTTCCTCCCGTTGTGGAGGAGGCCCGAGCCCAACAGTGGGACGTATGTGGACTGCGATAATGATGATGAATATTAATGAGTTTTCAATCTAGTAATGTATATAATTCAATAAATAAATGATGCAAAAGAATATTTCATTTTTACTATTCGAACCAATGTCTCCCTTAATTTATTAATGATGCAATTTCAATCGATGTAATTTCTTGATAAGATTAAAAGCACGTCACAAAAATGTTTAAACTGGTGGTGGCATCGAAGACCGTTTTTGTATGAGAAAAGACAGAAAGGAAGGCAATAATACTAAGTTACTTTTACTAACAAGTAATATTATAAACTGATATTCTAACTAGGGTTTACATTCGACAATCCGTTAGAAACCCAAACAAATAATTGTATTATTTGGTTGTATGAAAAGACAAATGTGAAAAAAAATAGACTTTAAAACTTCTGAGTTAATTACATAAATAGTGTGCATTTCTAGTGAATTGTCGAACGAGAAGGACAGTAAAGGAAAATGTATTTTTCTTCAAATATTAATATTATAAACAATGCTGACAAGCCTTATAAGGCAATTTGTGGTTAAAAACAATAGTCAATCACCTATTCGCTATGCAGAATTATATTTGCATAGAGCAAACGGGTAATAAGATTATTTGTATATAGCTTACAATTAAAAAAAAATAACTCTACCTGATATAGGTAAATTCTGAGTACGTCCCTGTTGCGCCACACACTTACTGACATCTAATGCGAGATAGCTCAACTACTTAATACGTAGTTATGCTAATAACCGGTAGATGGACATAAAGGAGGGAGTGCGACAGCATAAAGGAGAGAGTGAGACAGGTTATAACTCTTCACCCTCTGTAACTGTCACACATTGTTTTATATAAAATATTGATTACAACAGCTCCTCTTTGTACTTACTCCGTGGACCGAACTAACTGCCAATAGTGGGAATATCTCACTCACTTTTGTTTCGCAGATGATATCCGTAGAAATGACAGAATCCCTCAATAACCTCACAAGGGTTCTCAATTAAAGTTTTTACAAATGTATATGTATAAGAGGAAAGTCATGTCTAATGCCCATGTAATTCCTGTACCAGTCTTCCTAACTGAATACGAGTCTCAAAGTTTTCGATCGCTATGTTTATCTAGGACAAATAGTCTAGTAAGGTAGCTCGAATTTCGAGAAAGAGGTCATCCATCGAATCTATCTCGGCTGGGCAACGTTCTCGTGTCATAGGCCGCAGTGTCTGAAGACAAAGATTTATAAACAGTGTATATTACCAACGATGATCTACTGCACTTAAAATGTCAGCCGCATAAAAGGGGTCGCTCCGCTCAACGTACTATAGAGGGCTATGTACGATATTTTTCTACGTGATAGAATGCTAAATATGAAAAGCCGTAGAAGAATGGATGTAACCGACATAGCCAGAAGAATTACCACATTGAAATGCCAATGGACAGGCTACATCGCTCTTCGAACCGACAGCCGTTGGGGATGAAAGGTTCTCAAGTGACGACCACGAATCGGACGACGCAATGAAGGACGACGCCGAATGTATATACAAATAGGAAAGACATGATTACCATTTAAGCGACAAAATTAAGATGTGAAACCACCATGACAGTCAAACAATCTATGACAGACAGCACGAGGACGTTTTATAATGCAAGCTTTTATAATCCTAGAATGTTTTATTGCAACGATTATAATAAAAGAGTCGTGATATTACCAAGCTATAAAAATATACTATTATAAATTCAAACTATATAAAAGCAGAATAGAAACTGCCATTTAAAATACTGAATAAATACATATAACGGCGTATATTTTATCTATTGTATCAATAAACTTAATACTTCTAAAAGTATTTTATGATCAGGAAAAACTATAAAATGATACATTTAAAACAAAATTGTATTCTAATTGCATATTTAATTTTTTACATTCCATCAGCGTTCACTGATGATTAAAGACTTTCCTAAGGGTGATAATAATATAATTGTTACGTTTGGCGACGGGTTAGATATCTCAGTTAGGACTAAGTTGCCCAAGTGAACGCTGTTGCCTATTCCCCTGGTGTACCTTCAGTAGATTTTGATAACTAAAAAGGAAGGTAAAGTATGGTATAATGGTAATACATAAGATATTCTTAATCGATCAATAATGATCTATGTAGCCAAAATGACTATCAGTGTAATGAAAGAATATTTATACATCTAGGTTTATATTAAAATAAAAGGTGTATCATTTAACTTACTGAGATTTAGCATTTAATATGTTAGGTTACTTAGAAAACCTGTTTTGCGGGCGAAAAATTATTGCCCCCATATGGGCTTTGAAACTATATCTATTGGAAATCCATTTCAATCTCCTTACCAATTTGACGAATATGGGCTTACATAATGATTTCTGATGTTTACGCGAGTATTATACATTTTAAATAAATCTACTTTAAGGATTTTATCGCGTTTGTATTTGATTTTTGATTACCCGACGATTCGAACACTTTACAGCGTTCATGGTCACGGGTGGACTAAGATGTCTCACGTCCAACAAGTCATCGTTACTGCAGAAAATTTATAATTATCTACCCGATACAGAAATTTGTTATTAAATATTGACGCACATTTTGATACAAATTTTATTGCCAGTGTAAGAAAAAATTTAAAGTGTATGTGAAAAAATTTAAAATGCACTTAATGTGGGTCAATATTTAATAACAAATTTTTGTATCGGGTAGATAATTATAAATTTTCTACAGTAACGATGACTTGTTAGACGTGAGACATCTTAGTCCACCCGTGACCATGAACGCTGTAAAGTATTCGAAACGTCGGGTAATCAAAAATCAAATACAAACGCGATAAAATCCGTAAAGTAGTTTTATTTAAAATGAATATGGGCTTTTATTCCTTTTTCTTTTGGATTGGTCTACGGTTAACGCATATGCCATCCGCTCCGTCCGGGGTGATAAACGAGCGGCGCGGGCCCCTATAACCCACTCTATCCTTCGCCATTGGGGCGACTACCAGTACAGAGTTCCTTGTCGTCCGTGGCCAACCCGGCGGGATACCCTGTGGGGTACACTCCACGAATATGAGTCTGAGCATAACAACTAAATTCTCGCCCGTATTGTCCTCTTTACGCAGAGGTTCTACATCTCAGTATCCCTCACCTCACTGTATTGACAAAATATAGTTGCATTATTATCTACAGAAATTAGTAAAGAAATGACAAAAACGATGAGTGCATTCCGAGTTATAGCGTTTTATCTTTTGTTTGAAATTAGCTCATACCAGTTTTTAAATTCGAAAATTACGTATAAAATTCGAATTTACGTTTTTATTTTGGTGATTATTTTGGTGGTAATACGTATATTAACGTATTAAATTACGTCTAGTTTTCCATATTTTTGTGATTACGTAAAGTCAATTTAGCATTTGGTCTGTCTCCGGTACTGTGCAAACGTCAATATATCGAATTATGCATGTAAACGAATAGAGACTGCATTTATGCCCATGCACGGGGACGATATACCTTGTCTAGTTAGTTTACTTGCTATGTACATAAATACATAACAAGTAACAAGCAAAACCAACTAGATAGGGCAATGGCAATTGGCAAGGCCAAAAATTTCCTGTTTGAGAATAACATTATGATATTCTAAATAAAAAAAAATATATAGAACTTTATTATATCTAGTAATTTGTAATATAAATTGTCTACGTAAAATGAAGATGATACACAATTGTATTACACAACAACACGTAGACGTGTAATATTATGAAAAGAAGTAAAGAAATTGGACATAAACATGCCAAATTTATATTTTTTTATATATATACAGTTTACCTGTACAAAGCATCTTTTTTGTCAAAACAATAATATATCACAGAGTTAATATCAGTCATAATGATTATATTGCAAATCATTTTGAATTATAACTGCTAGACTCATATAGAACTGTTTATTTTACTACGTCTGAAATATACAAGTAGGTACATTATTAAGAAACAATATTAATCTTTTCGACCATTACACACATTAAAATATTGGTTTGAATTTAAAATTTTGAATTCATAATATGTACGAAATAATACATAATTATGTAACAAAATTGTGATCGCCATTCATATTTATTTAAATAAACATTTGTACTTGTAAAAAAATGTTAAACTTACAATTACCATTACATGCAACGGATTACACAAACTTATCGTTAAGCGTAAGTACTTTCAATTTTAGATACGGTATTAAATGTTCCGTAATAAATAAATTATTTAACTTGAAACTTTTTCCAGCCCTATGCTTGTTTAGGATTTTTTTTAACAATTTTCACGAGCGTCACTGTACCGATTCGCATATCCGCGTGCACGCCGGTCGTGCTCGGATCTGTAGCTATTCTACTAAAATCTGAGAGTATCAGCTGTTCACATCGATACTTGTGGCGTCGTCTCGTCTCTGAAAGATGACCTCGTTGTCTGTAAGCCTATTTTCTGTGGAAGAATTGCGCGGGGTTGCGTAACCTCCCATGGTAGCTTTTGCTATTATTTACTTTAGCAACGTTTTTTATTAAGAAGTATTGAATAATATATTAAAATTTCTTTTGATTTTTTCATTATCAAATCAAATAATATATCAAATTTTCTTTTATTAATAATAATTTAATTGCCAATATTTCTACCCTATTTAGGTCTTTATATAGATTTTTACATTTTCAAATTGCAAACCGTTGTATATCGACTACATAAATTAAACATACATTTCCTTGGCATCTGTTAAATGTTTACGAATGCTTCATGTATTGAGAATATCATTCAACATCAACGGCGTCGGTAAGATTATGCCAGATAAGTTTCTTTTGGTGTTAATTGTATACATATTAAAATACATATATCATTAGAATGATCTTACATCATCCACATGTTTATTGACTACATATTACTGTAATAAGTGTATTATTGTATAGGTACTTTTAGATGTGGTGACAGACGATGATTACAATTCGCCAACGACAACTATAGGATGTAGGCAGATAATATTATTTATATTTTAATACTCAAATTTCACTATAATTTCAGCTCACATATGCCCATTATATACGCACTATTCGAGCGTCGAGTGGGCTCGAGCCTCCTCCACAATAAGAGTCGTATTGGTATAGGATTTTGTTTAGAATTTTCCTTCTCTTACTCAAATTTAGCAGTCTATATTTTTTATTGATTACTAATGGTACATAGATGAGCAGGTATACCCCTTGACTATAAGCGGTAATACCCAACCCACAGAAGGATCGTAGCAATATACGCAGTACAGTTAAGTCGGTAACGCTGTTTTCTTTATTATTATTTTTACAAGCTTTTATTTAGTTTCACCACTCCCGTTGTCTGTAAGCAAATCTTGCAAGTTAAATTTGATCCACTTCCCGGTTTCTGATTGAGTTAAAATTTTGCATGCATGTATAAATCAGATGACAATGCAATATTATTGTGACATAAAGCTGATCTGATGATGGACCTGGAAGCTGGCCATAGGAACTCCATAAATGACGCAACCGCATCGAGTTTGGGCTCATTTGATTCGTCTTGACGGATACATTGATACTATATGGTAACCAGGCGTATGATGAACCTGGATGTTTAACTTTTTAGTTCATTTTATTAACACATATTAAAAGCTTGTGTTTAACAAAGGTTTTTGATGTGAAACATCTATAGGCGAGGGTGATCCCGATTGTCGCGTGGCGTTAACGCCACGCTTCGGAACACCATTTTAATTAACTACAAATTTTTTTTTTTTTTTTTTTTTGTGTGACTTAGTTGTTAGCCTCAGATGGCTGTGACAACTTTACCCGGACTGGTGGGTGAGCGCTGAGGGCTCTCAACCCGTCCACTACAAATAAAAATCCGGATACATATGTGTACATTTTTGTAACGAAACCATAGTGCGATTTAATATTTGTACAACGCCAACTAGTGCGCTTAAAGTAAATTGTTACCTATAATGAAAATAAATGTTTATTGAATAAAAATCATCATTTTCTTGGAAAAAAAATCGTAATATTATTTTTATTAATGTGCTATTTTAGTTCCTGTCGTAATCTGTTCTTTTATGCATATATACTTCTATAAAATAATGTATGTTCTATAAAATAATGTATAATTCTCTAACTTTCCAACATAAGTATACCATACCTACTTACAGTACTTTCATGTACGAAAACTGGACAATCGCTTTTTATAGGTGTTATATAGAATAGAATAGAATAGCATTTATTGTCACATAATAACTAATAATTATAATACATGTTTTTAATTAATTTTGACAATAGGGGAATGCTCAGCATTGTGCTGCATAGAAATTATGCAGGGCTGGTTTTCAGCAAACCCCTTTCCTCAAACAGATATTAGTTTCAGATGTATATTTATTTGTTTGTGTTACTGACTCCTAGGAATTACATCTTGACCCACTTTCAACAGTCAGATTTCATTTAAAATTTGTTAATTTAACAAGGACCAATGACGATAAAATAATTTAAATAGCTTGTCTCATTATCATCATCATCATTACAGGATTAGAGATTTCTTTATAAAATATATTTTGTAGCTGAGATTTAGTCTTAGCTCGATAGATGTCGTTATTTGTGTTTGCTAGATCATACTTTCCGATAAACGATCCTTTTGATTTGAACTACGTAGAAGTGTGTGAGGGAGACGTAGCGCCGCTATGTTAGGTCGTAAAGCGGCTGAGCGTTGAACTAATATAATTTTTTGTAATATTTTAAATAATAGTAGAAATCGTATTATTTTATTCAATACTTTACATATTAGTTCCTGTCGTAATCTATTTTCTACAAGTATATATGAATAAATCATATATACTTGTAGAAAATAATTTCGAAGTTTCACATCTGCCAGGCGTCCTGAGCGACGGCTTACTTTTTTTTTTTATTATTTAAATTGATTAATAAAATGTATAGCTTGTGCTTGATTTATAAAAGTACATTACTAATTGTTGCTCGTAGCCTGGATTACTTAAATACATATAGCTATTATTACTATTACTGGCTGTTCGTATCAAAAATGTGGGTCAAAATGTAATAAATAATTTCTGTAGCGGGTAGATAATTATGAATATCCGTAATAACGATGACTTGTTTGGCCGTCAGACATCTTAGTCCGCCCGTGGCCATAAATGTTGTAAAGTGTTCGAAACGTCGGGCCATCAAAAATAAAATACAAACGTGATAAAATTCGTAAAGTAGTTTTCTTTACAATGTGTAATACTTGCTTAAGCATCGGATATTGTTACAATATTGTCATCTTAACAATTGTAATGACAGGTTGGTCTGTACTACATTGGTTAGGATGGTGTTACTTCAAATTGTCCTTCTTCATTAATGATATTATCTGCTTACCTCGAGTAACTTTTATAACGCCTGTAGGAAAAGAAATGAATGCTACTCATTTCTTTTCCTACAGGCATTATAAAAGTTACATATTTTTTAATTTACATGCATTTTTAATTTATGAGCGATTAAAATTACACAGGGAACTAAAAACAAATTTTCTTTTTACTTGAAAATTACATAAATAGTTCACTAATATTGAAACAGAAGTTCATTATCGGTATTTTGTAGTCTCCGCATTACACTGTCATAGCCCAGGCGCCACTTGGTCTGCAGAACTGACCCAGTTATCTGAGAATACTGCAGTGTCGCCTATCTACTAAACAGCGCTTTTATATTTGCTCACAGTATATTTCATTTATAAACTACAGTAAAATCTTTGAAATTCTTGGAACGAGTAAATGCAGAAAATTTGATTGCCTTTCAATAACTGCATTTTTAAACTGACGTAAATAAGGAGCCGATATAGGCCGATATGGTTTTTCTTTTGGTTATTTGTTCTAGGTGATCTCATTATTTTAGAGAATCCTGGAGAAATCGAGAGAAATAATAAAAGTAGTTAGGTATATTTATTTACAAGTATATTAAAAATAGAATGCACTCTTAAAAAAAGTGTTGTTGATTTTTGTATTGGGTAAAAAATTATAAATATTTATTATGACCGTGATAATTTTAGTCCATACATAACTATACCACTGTGGGCCACTATGAGAGTTAATTGATTGATGATTAATTGATTATAAATAATTAAATAAATTAGACTTACTATACCACGATGTTCGAACATGTTAGAATAAGGTTTTGTCTCGAGTTTTCCTTCTTGTGCATATATGTTATATGTATATTAAATCCCTTAGTCATCTTTTACGACACCTACGAGGAAAAGAGGGGGCCACCTCCTCTTTTCCTCGTTGTTGTCCAACGAATTGTATTCTTTCTCCGTCACCACACAGAATAATGATTATATTTCTTTATTAAAAAAAAAAAAATTCACTTTGTAATTGTTCACAGCGCCACCTACCGGGTTCAAATGTTAATCTAAACCACTCTTGAACCCACCGATTTTGATGAAATTTTTTTCGTGTGTTTAACAATAAATTTCATCAAAATCGATCCAACCGTTTAGAAGGAGTTCAATTACAAACACACGAACATAATATTTATATCTATAAAGATAAAGATGTCGCACTGTTAGGCTCCAGTTTTATACAATCGGAGAGAAATTACGTACTTATACCCTTGTTGGTTTGATGGCTAGGCTATACGATTTTGTTTCGAATTTTACTTTTTAACACGCTTTTATTAGTTTTATCCTTAGAATAATAACGTATAGAAGGATAGTGTCAATACTTTGAAAGTTCGAAACATGAATCTAAAAATACTAATGGCGCGCAGACGTTTACACACGCACACCACTATACAAATTATGAAATCAAATTTTGTTTTTATTAACATAAATCGTCGAAATACTATTAAAAGTAATGTTAAAAACCTTTTTAAGTTTTTCAAATGTGTTATGACACCATTTGAATGCACAAACCGTCATAATTACCTATCTATTTTTTAAGAGTTGCGTACGTACGTGTAGTACAATGACTTGTACATTACGGAATGGTTCCGGCGTAAGCTCCATTTGGCTCCAATTGAAATGCTTCACTTTTTGTGCGCGAATTTACCTTCTATACGTTATTATTCTAAGGTTTCACCTGTATGTATGTAACAGAATCTTTGAACGTCATTTTGCACGAACAGATTTTATTTAAACTTTGCACACTCGTCAAAGACCCATGACAAGGCAATGATTCGATCCAAATAGCCGAATATCTTGATTCTATTCGTCAGGATTTAGAAAATTCTAATCGTATCCTTTGTATAAGAGCAAGAGAGAAAGAGTTAGTGTTTGCGAATTATACATGCGCGAAATTCGAAACTTCTATGATTCGCGCTCTCAGCTTGTATCTAAGCGTGTTTTTTTAGTTTTTTAAACAGTAATTTTCTATTATTCGTATAGATGTAATATTCATATTCCTTCGTAGTATTTTATAATACTTACGAGCAAGAATGACGATGGTGAATGAGAAAAAAAAATGAGATACGAAATTATTTTACTGAATTACTTTCATGTCTCCAATTTCCGCTGTCATACACAACAAAACGATGTGAAACCAAAGTTTATAGCAATTTCAACAATTAATTCTTTTCATAATTTTAAAATTGATTACTTCTTACGGTTTCAAATGTGGTGGTCTCTCCATATAGTGGAGAGTTTATAACTTATAATAAATGCGGTCACTGTGTGTCAGCTGTGTGGTAGCGGCTTCGAATACTACCAACCCTTGCTTTGCTCGTGGGAGTCGTAAAAGACGACAAAGAGCCCTAGATTGACCCGGACCAACTCCATCTGGTACCATTTGGGTCAACGATTACATTCCCAAGGAGGGTTGACGTCAGGCAGGCGGCCGGTCATAAAAGTCATTGCCGAAACTTTTTGCAATATGTCAAAATAGATGACATATTGCGTCGACCCCAAGTAATTGGGATAAGAGCAAGATGATGATGATGAATAAATGCAGTCACGATCCCCTATGCCAAGCGTGGCAATCAGGACATTATCCGCCCTTAGAGTGATCTATGTCCAATGGCGGACTTTGATAAGCGGATGGATCTATTGAATTTATTTGGGCAATATACTATGATTCTTCAATGTACATGATGGTAGACAGACATTTATATATGTAAATGGTAATGTCCTAAATTAAAAAAAAAATTGGTTACTTTGCCTATCAGATATTAGAAAATAAAATGAAAATGATGTTCGAAAGAGATGAGAGAAAGAGAGAGAGCTTTGCATACCCTTATGATTAGTAAGACTCGAAAATAATATTCCTATGTAAATAACAGTAATGAGAATTCTATTTAATATACCTACATGATTACAAAACTAAATAAAATGAGGCATGCTAAAATTTAGCGCTGATAATTGAGGCTTTTGATACACGATTGGATTTTTAGATTGTCTATAATTTTTAATGAAAGTAAGAGAATAATAGCTTCACATTAATATCACGTAATAATATATTTGGACAAGTTGTAAAAAGTTAAATTGTGAAACTGATATCTCCCTGAATATTTATTATAATCAAAAGTTGTTTGTCTAATTAATTTTGATACACTAGAGAATATCAATATTTTAGTGAAAATAAAAACAAAATAACCTTTTACAATAGCGTATAAAGCGAGTATTGTTAATATTGATGCAGTACTATGGAAACTTTCACAAAGCCAAAAATATTACGTTGGAATGTTACAAATTGCAAAATATCAGAGAAAGCCTTTTAATAATTTTTATAATAAAAATCTAGTGTACACATAAAAGGTGCAATGTAAATAATATTCAAGATTTAATGTGAATAATAATTATGAAAACGTAACAAATATACAAAGTAATTTCTAATTTGTATTATTAAAATTTGCTTAAATAACATATTGTTATTTGGTATCTTATCGATCTTTCTAGTGGTGACGAAATAAGAATACAATTCACCAGCCTCTATCTTGTCCGTGGGTGTCGTAAAATACGACTTAGGGATGTAGTATGTATTCAACATCTATTTAAGAGAATGAAAACTCGAAATAAAACCCTATACCAAACCGTCTGACCAGTATGATATAGGAAAGTCAACACAAACTCTTAGGGCTGAGGCTCAACACCAGATACCTTAGAGAAATAAAACTTTAAATTAGAAGTAAACACAGACTAGAAAAAATTAATATTTTAGTTACTCTTATATATTTTCCGTAAAAGATTCATTTATTTTATCTTATTCACTAAAATCCGCGTTACGATAGATCCTCCTACATTATAAAAGGGAAACCCTTTTCATGAATCATAATATTAATCGTGTTATGAATTTAATTACGAATATTATCCGTCCATTTCATAAAATCAAAATTTGAAAATAACCTTAAATTTATTAATGTGGAAATAGGTTCTCGTAAACATGGATATTGAATCATATTTCTGACTTGATATTCAAAATACGAACATAACTGTCACTTCAATTCTGGCCTCGTGCATCACGTGACCGCTTTGGCGGGCACATACACGTCGCATGTCACGCGCATCGAGTTATTGTCACGTCATTCAAACATCAATTTGACATATTGATATGACACTATAAATACTTATGTATAATGCAACGTGCGCGCTGCGCAGCCGACCGATCTAGACTGAGATGTAATCCACGTCTCTATCTATACACTTACCAAAATATACGTGAAGGATAAAAACGCCATTGTATTACAAACTAAGGTACATTAAATTAGGGTGAAGTTCGAACGAGGATGGACTTGTTAAGGTAACAAGTTTTGGTGCGTAATCTCTATTTAAGGGCGGAATAAAGTATCTTGTTTCGGGTTGATTATCTACTGCTGATGCACAGACGATATCATTAAAGAAAAGGTCCCTTCTTTCAAAATTTATGAGGCAACTTCCTATATATTTGTTATAAAAAGTAAAGTTTATATGTTTAGTCTACACGATAATATACACACATCAAACATGTGATGAGAAAACAGACTAGGTACCTTAAAGTGTCATGTATTATAATTTATTTAATATTAAGTTCATGACACTTAGTTTTCCAAAGCGTGTAGTGAACCATTACAATTCTATAATTTGAGTAGATAATTATTAGATAAAAAGTGTAAACATAATTTTAGAAATACATCATATTTGGTGAAAAATTTGTCAACCGCCGGATATTGAGGAAGCAGTGAATTGAGCAGCGACTTGTAGGAGCAAAGTGTTCGCTACACGTCCGCCCTTGGGGTACCACGGGCTGCGGTGGAGTGGCATAGTGTCTGTTTATGACTTTACTGCGGCACGATTTCCGTCCTCGGCGACGAGGGCGCAATCGTGGATAGTTACCTACCAGGGGTGCGCGGACTATGTACGGTCCGGGCGAGCGGAACACCATCACCCGGTTCGTGTATTATTAGTCGCGGTTGTTTTCTCGTGGATATTTTTGATGGGTATAAATGCCCTACCATCAGTGGGTACTTCTTCTATCTACCCCTATAGGTCGGACTGCTTTTCTAAACCAGTTATGTAGTTTCACAGAATATAATTTTTCTATGGAGAATTTATCATCTGATAACCGCAACCCAAAGATTTAACAAAAATGCAGGATTAAATCAGATGTTCATTAGAGAGCAGAGACTCTACATATTGCAGAGGTTCAAGGCGAAGAGCATCTATTAGAAATGCTTAAATAGTGGCCATCGATGGCAAGCATCGATGTTTTTTTATTGAAACATCGATGTTTCAGAAAAATCAATGTATCGTTTGCATCCCTAAGCGGCCAAGCAAAGGTATACGAGCGGCAGTATCACTTACCATCAAGCGCGCTGTTTGCTCGTTTGCCACTAACGGCAATTAAAAAAAAACACTGAAATGTAGAGAATTCGCTTTTTCCTTGAAATTTGATATATGACGGTTTAACTTAAAACCTATAGGTAAGTTATGTACTTGTAAGTTATGTATAGTTATGACTGCTAATAAACACAGCCCGTATGAAAGTTATTTATTGAAGTTTAAATTAATTAAATTGTAGATAGTTACGTATATAATGGCTCCGTCTAAAGTTGCTCACAAGTGTTTTAGTAAATTATACTAAGATATGAAGACTACTTTTAAACTTTGTTAAACTTTTTAGATAATTCTTAATTAAATTCGACATCTCATTTTCGGTGAACAATTTTAATTTAGCTTAGTATCTACATAACGTCTTTTTAAATTTCTTTGAGTTATATTTATGTTTAAAGTTTAAATAAGAGGAGTGAGAGATTACTGCGTATATAGCTTACCTGTATATAAATTCTAGAAAAAAAAGAGATTGTTGGGCTGTGTGTGCTATTTCTCGTCAAGATTATTGAACTTGTGAGAAATTCATAACAGCATCGCTTATGTGCTGGTCGACTCCCAAATTTCGGGAACCCTTCTCTTTCAAACTTTTTTATTGTTATATAATATCATCATCATTTCGGCTCATATACGTGCCAATAGTGGGCTCGAGCCTCCTCCGTAATAGGAGGGATATTGGCCTACTGTACCACGTTGGTCAGACAGGTTCGTTTAGGGTTTTATTCCGAGTTTTCCTTTTCTTGCATATACATTATATGCATATCCCTTAATCGTCTTTTACGACATCTACACTTAAGAAAGGGAGTTGTGAATTGTATTCCGACTCCATCAAACACAGGGAAATATCTCAACTAACATTTTCATATCTACATCTATGTATAATTCTTCTATACATGTATTCGTCATAATTCAAGTATGCTTGATTTGGATGAAATTATGTGTGAATACTTTAATGGGTTCCTGGATGATTTGAAAATATAATTGCACTTAGTAGGTAGTGCTGCTGTCGGTATTTCGCCAAATTTGACTGTACAATTGATAACATTACATAATATTATACATAATGTAGCACAGCATTTCTAGCCAGGATGAAATTGCCGGATACGCTAGTATCTTTTGATACGCAGTCGGGGCATAAATATTTATAAAACTTAAAAAAAAAGATATGTTTACGCGGTCATTTGTCGCTATTTCACTTATTTTTTCAAGGTTAATAATAAATCACAACAATGGAATAGGGTCTTAAAGGCAACAGAATTGCAATTATTACATGGCACAAAATGGGATGGAGCTGCCGGTAATCTTTAATTCTTTTGTACACGTATATATGACTAAACTTCTAAACGACTAGACTGATTTGAAATTATTTGTAAGTGTTCAGGTAAATTCACAAACGGTTTAGATTAAGAATAGGACCTTGTTGATGGAGCTGTAACGAATTTTAAGATTTTTAACCTTTAAGTAATGACATGGGTGTCTCACAGACGGCGGGCGAACAAATTCGAGATTTATTTCTTCATCTTTAAAGATACTGCCGCACCACTCCTGGTACCTTTAGGATTTTACCCGTGGTTTGTTCAGTTAAGCATGCAGAGTGGTGCAGGCTTTCTTGGATTTATTATTTTATACATAAGTCTTCAAGCCCAATCTACTGATGGTTCTGGACCTGAAATTTTTCGCTGTGTGATGTCTCAATTCCGATTTCTCACTTATTTAAGTATTATTAAATATATGTTGCTTAGTTTGTACCAAATAAATATTGATTTCATATGAATATTTTGTTGTTTTCTTACATATTCTAAGTAAATAAATAATTAATGAAATATATTTTAAATAAATAATATGGTTATAAATACGTAATCATATTATTTATTAATTATTTATGTAGGCGTCTAAAATACGTCACGTCACTGTCTATGATATGGTTAAACCACGTCAGTACTTAAAAGTTAAGCTATTGCATAGCCTTTATCTCGGGCTTTGCGCGGCGACCGAATCAAGAAATGCCGTAACGAAAATAAAGCCTAATACCCCTCACCATGTAGCTCGGGCCGAGCTACATGGTAGGCGGGTGGCGGCGGCTCGGCTGAGCGTACGGTCGTCGACATTCTGTGTTCGTCCATCTCGGTGCGCACACGTGCCGCCGCTTTGCGTAGCTTACGTCAAAAAGTGTTTTCGCGCGTTTTCTAACGGTCCCAACGATCTTCAGCAGACGACAGTGGTAATCCAAACCGCCTTTATTGTTATACATATAGTACATTTGTTTTCTTATCGGTCACCACGCTCAAAAAGTGTAACTTGAATTAATATCAAAGAAAAACTTGAATTAATATCAAAGAAAAAAATACTGCATAAATAAAAAATATATAATTATAATTGCATAAGTTAATGAAAAATGCTATGCAATAGCTTTACCGCAGCAGTCCCCGAGTGCCACACGTTATTTTTTTATTTTCTAACTTTCCCCTCTGTAACAGTTCCCGGATAACAGTAGCACCCGTTGGAAGCCAATTAACGATAGACTGGACAGTAGTAGCCTCCTTAAGGTAACCATTTGGCATGCCATTACAGACAATATTGGCGTGCCAAATAACTGCCCTAAGTATCCAATGCAGTTTACTTAACTACAGTCTATGCCAGGACTACACAACCAAGGGGCATGCCTGCCTTGAGGGGCGTAGTAAAATGTTCATAATAGGTACGTTTAAATATCCGAAAAAAATCTATTTAGCGCCTAGCCAAATAAACTGTTTACCATTTAATCGCTACTGTGCAAGTTTCGACAAGTCAAAATACAACGTGTGTCACGTATCCCCGCCCACCTTCCTTCTTGCATCCATCTATCACTCATAAAATAATTGTCTGCCGTACCTACTAGCTTCTATAAATAGATCGTTCATGTAAAAAGACAAGTTTTGTTTCAAATCTGTTAATAGAAACATTTAAATATGATTGATTCATGTCTTAAATAGAACCTAAGTTGATTTTGCTATAAATATGAGAAACTAAATTAAAGTAGTCCATTGAAAAGTCGGTTATTTATCTTAGTTTGTGAGGATCTAGAATCTGATCCCAGGGTCTCCTCTTATTCCACACAGAAGTGCGCTGGCTTTTAAAAAGCAACATGTTAGTTCCCTTTTATGAATTAAGAGAAAAGGTCTTTCTTGAACTCAAAGAAAATGTTTATTTTACGCTATCATACAATGCTGAATTTTTTTGTGAAAGCCATTATATTATATCTTAATATATATAAATTACGTGTAACGTTGTTTATCCGCGATGGACTCCTAAACTACTTAACCGATTTTAATCAAATTTGCACACCGTGTGCAGTTTGATCCAACTTGAAAGATTAAGATGTAAGCTATCCTAGCTTACATCTTAATTTATAGTCGCAATATTATTTTATTGCTAATTATTTGTATTACCTATATATACTTATTATTTGACATTCTCAATTATCTGTTAACTCCAAACGATTTTAACAGATGACGATATCTGTTGACTGGATTGAGTAATTAATTAATAGATGGCGCTGCTATGTCAAACCTACAAACGTGTCATATACGATTTTAACTTGCTTTTTACATAGATGCCATTTGTAAAAAAGTATGACGACCTCCATGACGGATGTTCTCCTACAGTTCCACTTAAATAGTTATATAAAGTACTAGCAACCCGCCCTCGCTTCGCTTCGGTTATAGGTTATAGTCGTTTTACCCGCGTAGTTCCCGTGGGAATACCGGGATAAAATATAGCCTAGTTTACGCCCTGATGTTATAGGTTGCCATTGGTGACAGAATTTTTGAAATCGGTCCAGCCGTTTTGAAGATTACCCGGAACAAACAGACAGACAGACAGACAGACAAAACATTTTTAATTGCTATTTTAGGCATAGGTGTCGTGCAAATAACCGTGTGAGCATGAAAAAAGCCTATTATTTTGACATTACAAACAGACACTCCAATTTTATTTATTGGTATAGATAATATAACAAAAACATTAGCCACAGCAACGTGTGGCCGGGTCTGCTAGTATTTTATATAATTGGAACTATTTAGTTGGTATCTTTTAAGCTCTGATTCAGCTCAACTTGAAACTTCCTTGATCACTTAAATATCAATGTTGAAGGTTTTATATCAAAGCTTCAACTTTGGAAAAATACGGTGCTGAAAGGGTATTTCCTTTTTCACGGCTATCCGAAACAACTACTTAGCCAAAATTGCCTGTGCGTTGTATATACTTTATGGTAATCACCGCTTCATGATACCGACTATATGATACGTTATCCACAAATACAAGGGACCAAAAGCTTATTGTCAAGACAGTCTCCTTTCTCGTTATCTATGAGTAACGAAGAACAATAAAGTTTATATATTCTGGGGACAAGTTATCGATCGGATTATTGTGCTTTAAGAGAGGCTCTTCACATTTTTGATAAACTTACAAAGTTCACTGATTAGATTTTATTTGTACTATTCAGGTTGGCAGGCATCTGATCGAACTCAATTGTATATAATCAGGATCAAAAGTTCTTTTAACTGGTAGCTGAAATTTGGCTCTGCATTCTGAGTAATTTTTACTTCGCTGCTACTGGACCAACTACCTACCAAGGAGGGATGGGGAAGGGCATGAGTTGATGATCCGCCTTATTCCCTTCCCATCGCCACGGGGCTGACTACTGGTACCGAATCCTTGACGTCCGTGGCTAGCCCAGTGGAATACCCTTTCAGGTACCAATTCCTGTCCACGTCCCAGCAGTAACAAAAAGTGCTGCCAGGCGTTACCCTCACGAAGTTAGCCTCACTACGTTGACGGATTATTCCTCGATTACGACTCTACTCCGTCCACGCGGCACATATCTCGAGTGTGTACTGCGACGTGTCCGCAATCTCAGTGGTAGCAGGATGGTGTACTCTGGTTCCTAACAATCATGTGAATGTACTTAGTGAAGCAGCTATACCCTGTCAACACCTGCAGTAATTGGAAGGAAAGCACCTTGTGCTACCGACCTAACCACTCCATTAGCAGCAGCCTTTCCAGCCGGACTGCGCAACCAACAATAATGTCTCGGCGAGCGTCGCCCTGACAAGCACGCTATTCCACTGAGCGAGACTACCGCTCTCTACCCGTATCGCCGACATCCACCAGTAGAGTCCGGCGAGCATCTTCTTTTTCAGATTTCACGCGGGAGTTCCTTAGACGTATGGTCAGGGCCCTATCTACAAATTTTTTAGTTAACGACGGTAAAAACATAATTTTTTAATAAGTTTTGCCACAAATATTGCAAATACATTATTCGTAGTCCCTCTCTGGTTTAAGAATACAGTGCAATAAAATGTACTGTGTTTTTTGTTTTTTGGGAGGTGGGTTACGGTCGGCACACTCCTCGCATCACTCCGTCCGGGGCGACAGAGGAGCGTAAGCACGCACACTCGTAACCCACCCGTATAGCACGTCGCCTTCGTCGTTGGGTCGACCACTGGTGCAGAGTTCCCCTTTTTTTTGTTAACGCTATGGAAATGCATTTACGCGCCGTCCCCCGCCAGTGGTAGGCGTGGGGAGTGTGTGGGACTCGCCGGTCACTACCGGAATACCCACTAAAACCAACAGTCGTCCCTTTCGCACTTTTACGGAGCGCCGGAGAGATCGTCTGTTGACATTCGATCCCCGATACCCCTACGCAAGGCCGTCTGGCCACGTCCTGCCGTCTTTCAAAGCGACGGGAGGAGATGCGCATATTGGCGCCTCCCCCTCCATGATCGCCACCTACGGAGCGATTCAGCGGGGGCAAGTGCCTCACGTTCCCCCTCCGCGGCCTCCTTCCTAGAGATGATCTTCTCGCAGAAAGAGGCCATCGACGAACAGTACCTGTCACTGTCGAGCATCTTTGATGTGATGGTCAACAACAACAGGTCTGTTCCTATAACCGCCGACAGGTCGTGGCGCTGAGGCCCCCAGGCGGGACATACCTCCAGGGTGTGACGCCCATCATCATTTGCCGCTCCGCACTCATGGCATGGCACACTCAGCGCAGAGTTCCTTGACTTCAATGGTCGACCCGACGGAATACCCCGAGGGAGTACCCTCTCCGTACGCCGTCGCGAGGCTAACATCTCCGCGGGTGCCCGGACTAAATTCCCGGTCGGGTCACCCGCAGTCACTGTTAGGGCGGCATCAGGCGCTGCTACTCGCGCCTGCGCCGCCCCAGACGCCGGCGGAGGACCGTGTCCGCGTGGAGTCTTTCCTCCTGCACACGGCCGCCGCCTCCTTCCGCGAGATGACAGCCTCGCAGGGGGCGGCAACGGCGTCCCAGTTCCTGACGCTGGTGACCATCTGCCTAGCGATGGGCGGCAGGATCAGGTCTTAGAAGGCATTCGTAAAAACTGACTGAAGAATCACCGAGGGAATGGGCGTTACTTCTTTTAAATTTTATAACATCCAGTCAGCGTCACTTAATGTAAGATTTTTCTTTCAATTTTCTACCGAGTTGTGTTTATCTTGCATTAACTTCATCTTAATTATTCCTCAGTCTTTTATCATTTGTCTCATACGAAAACCGAAAAACGGATAACCGAAACTCATTTGCAAGACACGAGCAAGATTATTCTCTGATATCAAGCGGAAAATCAGTAATATTATTACTGCTTTACAATCTTTATATGTTCTGTATAAGAAATTACATGACGTAATCACAACTTTATTAAATACGATATGAATTAAATACGAATATGTCGATATATTTAATTACGACTAAAAATGCATTTAAGGTTTACCAATGTATGTAGTTTTGAAGTGGAATACCGGATGCTGTGTTTATGGTTATTATAATCTGCTATATTTGTAAATAAATATCCTGTACCACAAGATTTAATTAATAATGATGACCTAATTTTTTAAAACTGTTTTGAAACTGTTTTTGTACCAATGGTCAAGAAACAACTATTAGTAAGCCTATCATGTTTATCCGTTTGAGTGTATTTCATGATTTGAATGAACTGAAACTGATTTTATCAATGTTTTTGTCTCTGTCCATAATATTTGAATATGTTTTTTGAAGGTTATACAAACTTGTTAAATTATTTGATCAACTTTGTTTATGAAACTATATTAGGTAAACTAGTGCCAAAATTAAGGTAATATCATACCGTATCTCTTTTTCATTGATGAGGATTTCTAAGAGGATTAGCATCAGGCAGGCGGTCGTTTATAGAAGTAATCTGGGGCCACTACAATGCCTCCGAGAAGTCAAGCAAAAAAGCGACAAGACCGTATCATCCTTGTCTCGAAACAGTTCGGAGCATACAACCAAGCAAGCAGTGTATATTTGAAATTTCATTCTATTTGAACTAGTAGTTTAAGAATTATAACTAGTAAATGTTTCGCAATTTTGTCACACACTCACTGACCAATCATCAAAACTCTTAGGCACTCCTAGCAGACATAGAAGCTTCAAATTTAGAATAAAATTAGAGTTTAGCATATCTCGCTCATAGTAGAGGAGGCTCGAGCCTAACAGTGAGACGTATACGGGCTGAGATGATTATATTAATCTCAGCGTTTAGGGGACCTATTGGGAGCCTTAAGATTGATTGAAATAGTAGGTATGGTCGAAATATTTGAACGCAAGTAAATGTTCCTAATGCGTATAGTATGTAGTATACCTACCCTCTGCTATACCCAGACATAGTTGCAGACTATCTAAGACTGTCTAACATAACATGAGGTCGCGTTCGTTACGTCAGACTCTGCATCCTCAGAATATGTGGTAGCAGTTTATTCAAAATCGCATTTAGAGGTGGCACATTCACCAAATGGTGAAGTTTCTCGTTTAAAATATAAAAAAATTGTTTTCACTGCCAGTGAGGAGAGGAATAGGGCTACATAATAGGCAATTTTCAGCCATATCTTTTTTAACATTCACGAATTGATGGAAAAAAAGATATAGGTGATGGCCCTTCATTGATAAATCTGACCAATTCTGACATTCGGTTAGGAGCTCTCAATACACGACACATAGTAGTAGATTGTGTGGTTAAAAAAAAATTATGTAGATTTATTTTTTTTCCCTAGTGGAATAATACTGTAACGCACTTTTTTGTATCTCCAATAATACACATATATCATCTACGTAAGAGAAGAAAATTAGAAATAATACCCTCTCTAACCCTCTGCAGCTTCGCATAGTAGGTCAGACTCCCTTTTATTTTAGAGAAGGAGTCTTGAGTTCAGGCGTGGAACGTATATGAGCTGAAATGATAACCATCATTATTTTTAAACTGCAGAATTTTGCACAAGAACGAAAGTAATATTCAAAAATGTAGTGAAACCGGTACGGTCGCGTTTGAAGGCATTGAGGCGATATAAAAGCAGTGATGCGTATGAAAGTCACCGGGATAGCTGAAAGGTATATAGAGCCTCGCAACGCTGAATTAATCTGTGAAAGGATTTTAAAATAGAATCTTTAAATATATGTATCTACAGAGATCTATACATCTCCATTTATCATGTATTTTTAGTGTGAGACTAGTATTTATTTTGAATGTAGATAAGTTTTGGAATTATAATACTTGCCAAATAATGGTTTCTGATGTTTACGCGAGTATTACACATTGTAATACTCGCGTAACATAATATAATATAACCAAAACATAAACAAAACTACTTTAAGGATTTTATCGCGTTTGTATTGGATTTTTGGTTGCCCGACGTTTCGAACACTTTACAGCGTTCATGGTCACGGGCGGATTAAGATGTCACACGTCCAATAAGTCATCGTTATTACAGATATGTATTAATTATCTACCTGCTCAACAACTATGCCTCGACAAGAATTGCACCAGTCGAAAGGAGAGGACCTCGTGCCGCCGACCCAACTACTCTATCAGCACTGGCCGGGAAGCTTTGACGGTCCAAACACCGAATAGAGATCTTCACAACCGGACTGCCTAACGGGCAATAACATCCTGGCAGGCGTCGCCCCGCCAGGCAGCCAGCTCGCGGGGCTAGACATACCCGCAAGTGTCACCGACACCAGAGAGCATCTCCACTTCCAAGTCCCATGGCTTAGATACGGCCAACAGGTACAGTACCTCCGTCGCCGCCATGTGGTATCCTAGTATGACCCTGACGGCCATGGCTCTCTGTAATCGCCACAAGAGAGCCCTGAATCGGACGGTCAGAGACTTCGCCCACACGAGGTCGCCATGGTGCGAATAAACCTCACGTAAAGCCGTCGACAGGTAGCGCTGGCTTCGCCCACATTCGGCATGAGCCATGAAAAGGCTGACGCCGCGCCGACATGCTGCCGAACAAGTTGGCGAAAATGCTCCCGGAACCTCTGCATAAGCCTCTAGCGGGCTGTCATTTTATAGTTTCTTTTAAAGGAAATTATATCTATATAAAGTGCTTGTATAGGATTAGTTCCAGTGTTGATGTCCTTCGAAATAGGATATTTCTTTTTTCAAATTTTAAAATATATTAAAAAAAAAATAGAATATGGCTGGCACACATCCTACAAACAGCACCCGATTAATATAGTGGTTATCACTTCCCTCGACTACTTTGGAAGGAAATGACCCGTTCCACGTAGTTACCCCAAGTAAAACTATAAAGTCTACTCTTGATAGCCTATTTAAACCCATTGACTGGCAAGTCTCGGACATCGTCAGGTAGTTTATTGTAAAATCATTGTCTCATAACTAGTAATTCGTTGGAGACGAGTACTATGGAACACTAGATTGTCCTTAGTCCTGATTCTATTCCTATTCTATGATGAATGTCATTGGTCTTTACAAATTATTCAAATTTTAGTTTTCAATATAAAAGTTTTTCGAATATTAATTGTGATACAACAGTTAGAATGTTTATTTCTAGGAATCTATTCGGAAGTTCTTGGGACTATAAATAGTACTGATAGCTGGTTTTTGGAGAAGAAAGATGCTATTTAATGCCGCATAGCATCGCCAGAGTAGTATACTTGGCAGCGAAACGTGCGCGTGAGGAACGCCTCCACGACGACACGGTCCGCTGCCGGCAGTTCGGGCGGCGTAGGCGCGAGTACCTGCGCCTGATGCCGCCTTAGCTGAGGCCGTGAGTGACCGGACCGGGGATTAGCCCGTCACCCGCAGAGAGGCTGACCGCGACGGAAGTCGAGAGGAGAGGGTACCCCTCAGGGTATTCCGTCGGGCCGACCACGGAGGACAAGGAACTCAGTACCGGTGGTCGGCCCAACAACGAAAGCGACGAGCTACGATGGGTTATGGGGCTGCTCCTCCGTCACCACGGTGTGCTGATCATAGCCCACCCAAAAAAAGAGTAGTATGCTATAACACATAAGTCTGTAAAAATACGTAAAATAAAATATTCTAACCGTTTCAATGTCGGTTAACATTCAAATTTTTTTTACAGCATAAGCCGGTGAGTTAAGTCTACCTGACAATTCTGAATATGAAGACTCCACTGAAGTTTCGCATCTGTATTGATACTTAAAGTAGACGCCACAAGGTCTAGGGCCTCCCTATTCATTTGAATATTAATTTCCACTTATCACATTAATTAACTGCATTTAATACATTTTGTTTCCTACTCGCTAAGAACTAGATTGTTTGTATTGAACCAAAGAACAACATGATGTACGTGCGTTGCCGTTTCCAAGAAATATTTGTTGAAATATAATATTTGTTTTGAGAAATGTAGGTATGTATCAATGAATTTATTCATATGGTGATAACGTAAAAATACCATTTACTGGTTATCTTATCCGCGATTTTCATATAAAAACAATAGGTATAGTAGTTATAAGCCCTGTGTATGAATATAGCGACTATGCAAGACGATGAAAACTCGAAATAGAACTATATATCAAGCCATTTGCCCAACATGCTATGAGTGCATTCCATCTTACTACCACTCACTAATCAATTTATGAAATGCTTCACTAATTTATCCGCTATTGGATAAAGGCGTTCATACGAGGAGAAATAATGCCAAATCAGATGGGGAATAATGATGAAGTATTATATTCTCAACCCATAACCACAATATCTAAAATTTCTGGAACCATTAATATTATGTAAATTCACTGAATTTGTAAACTGAGCTTCTAGGTTTAATATGCAAACGAGGTTTCACATGGACAAACTTTGCAACTAACTTTGGTTACCTGCTGCACTAGTCAGAGTTGGGTTTGTGAGAAAACAAAAGATTTTGCTTATAGAATCCTGATGACCATAAACAGCTACGGGGTGGATATGAAGAACTATAAACCTCATAGAGTTAGTAACCTATTTCACAGTATGTATACTCTTTCAAAATAAATTTTTCAAAGATATCCAAGACAGCGAATAATATAAGTTTAATAAAGCTATGAAGAAAGAGTATCAAAATTTGTTATAAAATCTGAGAATATCTAGCTTATAACACTGAATGTTTATAATAATAACTAATAGAAGGTAACGCCGCGCACAAAAAATGAAGCATTTAAATTGGAGCCAATTGGAGCTCTACGCCGGATCGTTCCGTAATGTTTAAGGTCACTGCGTAGGCAAGGAAGCTTTATTCTATAGTGGTGTGTATGTAACTGTATATATGTATGTAATCACTTGCGAATGCATATATCTAGTATTTTTGGCTTCACGTTTTTGATCGCTTAAATACCGATACTATCCTTCTATACGTTATTATTCTAAGACTGAATGCCTATTTACCCATATACCAATTTCTGGGTTATTCTAACTAAACACAGTTACAGTTTTATGGAGCTGAGTCTGGTCTAAAGTCAATTTTGTTATTGTTACCATAATTGTAAAGCGTATCTTGTTTTGCATAACGAATTTTACCCTTACAATTTTAATAAATTTTATAATTGATCATGTTTTACGCTTAAAAATGTCCAAAAAGAAGAAACAAAAAGATATATGATATTTATTTGACTTCTAATTTGGTAACTAATGATAGATTACTTTACTTAAGATACTAATTTAGATTATAATACCTAAAATAGATTAAAATAAAAAAAATAGATTAGAATAAAATTTTTGCCGCCTATTGATTTTTGGGGTGCTGCTAATAGGTTTTAACCACCTACGGTTTTTGTGTGAAATTATCTTTCTTTACTGGGTATTGTTATTTTTTAATTATAATCACTATTCGCCTAATAAACCATTCATTTGCAGTCAGTAACTATAATTTGAGTTAATATTCTTTTCTTAGGTCGGACCAAACTTATGAGGCCACACGTCATTCATCAGTCTCCCAGGATAGATTGAGCGGAGTGTGTCCCAGACCATTGCCTAACTTTAAAAAAAGATCTAACTAAAGTACACATCGTGTGTTAAATTGAATTAAAATCGATTTATTATCTTAGGCGTTTTTTGACGACAAACAACGTGATACGCAATCTTTATAAGTAGGTACTCGTAACATATAAAATTGACAATATTTAAGTGGCCATGCTGAGCTAATACAGAAAATGAATGAATTAATTTGAATAGGACTGAGAACAAGAAGACGTATTAAGGAGAAGTTTCGTTTAAGAAATGTTTGTAAAAACACAAAGCTAAAAAACCTAAATCTTTTTCGTAATTCACATTGGTGGATTTGTTGAGCCTGGAAGTTACGCATGATTTATGTTGAAATATAATCCCATTGTACGCAAAAGGGATCTCAAATATTCAGGAACATAACAAAACCGGTATTTCGTGAAAAATACGATAGGTGAAATGGACCACTCAGTGTATACACCTTTAACACACCGTATTTGAATACATATTTTAACTGTCAGATACTTTGCTTGTACTTGTATATAATCAAGGAATATAAATATAAAGCATTTTAAATATTTCAGTATTTTTTTAAAGATAACCCGCATTAAGAAATAAAATTATAATACCCCCTGTTTAATACTTATACTATACTTATATATTCAATCCTTACTTATAATATTATAAATGCGAAAGTAAGTTTGTTTGTTTGTTTATTTGTTTGTTGTTACGCTTTCACATTTAAACCATTGAACCGATTTTAAAAATTCTTTCACCAATGGAAAGCTATAATATCAGCGCGTAACATAGGCTATATTTTATCCCGGTATTCCCACAGGAACGTGAAGCGGGTAAGGCGCCTGAAACCGAAGCGAAGCGAGGGCGGATTGCTAGTACTTATATAAATTTTTCCTTACATTCATGCAATAAACTACAATGAAGTCGGAATATGTTTGTCTATTTTATATTATTTTTACCTCACTTCTTTTATATAAAACTTTATACAAGTTTAGCAAGTATTAGGTTCAGTAAGCCCTTAAAAACCACGATGTAATATAATTGTCAAACGTAATGCAAAAGATTATGGCTGGATCAGAGCCTATAAGCGGCACCAAATTATAAACTATTAGAGCAGCCATAACATTTTTGCAACCACCATAGGCAGACGGGAAAGATACTGTACGCAAACTTCTCAGTACACACCACTACTAATACCATCCTCATCCTTACTATCCTTATTACGCTTTCACGCTTAAACCACCGAACCGATTTCAAAAATTCTTTCACCAATGGAAAGCTACAATATCAGGAAGTAACATAGGCTATATTTAATCCCGGTATTCCCACGGGAACGGGAACTACGCCGCGAATAAGGCAACTGAAACCGAAGCGAAGCGAGAGCGGGATGCTAGTTAATATTATAAATGCGAAAGTAAGTTTGTTTGTTTATTACGCTTTGACGCTTAAACCACCGAAACGACTTCAAAAATTCTTTCACCAATGGAAAGCTATAATATCAGCGAGTAACATAGGCTATATTTTATCCCGATATTCCCACGGGAACAGGAACTATGCGAGTAAGGAGAATGAAACCGAAGTGAAGCGAGGGCGGGTTGCTGGTATGCAATAAACGCAAACAACAATCTAAATAACAAAAACCAAATTTTAATAGGAAATATGTATTATACAATTATAGTAAGTACTAGTAAAATCTTTAACGAGGACATTATTAAATTAGGGATTGATTGTAAACTGCCTGTATTTATACTTTTTTTGAACAAAAATACGTTGCAAAAAAAAAATAAAAAAAATAGATGGCTGTCTATTCTCCAAACAACATAGCCGTATGTCCCTGCACAGCTAGTCAGAACCTTTGTGTCAGAATTTTGTTTAGCTGTAGTCTAAAACGGTTTTGTTTACGAAGATATGCAAAAAAAATTGCGTCGCATGAAAGGAGAACATCCCTTGTAACAAATTATTTTCGTCGTCGTAGAATTGGGGTGGAAATTTTAAATTTTTATCAACCATATTGTTGGCATTGTATAATGCGTGCCAGTTGCTAATATTGCAGTATACAATATATCAATATAATGCGTATTTTATCGTGATATTTTAAGCAAACAATTGATCAATATACTAATAATAACAAATAAAAATAAAAATTAACTACAAAATGAAACTTAAAAAAAAAAAATGAATAATACTAAATTATTAAAATCTAGTCTATTTTAGGTTACTAACTATAGCAACATTACTTATTATATTTTCTGACTTCTGTTACATATTTATTTAAAACAAAACTAAAGCTGTTCGTAGACGCTAAGTCAGTGTTCGCAAAATGTTAATGTGATTAACGATTATAAATTACGATAATAATATTAATCGAGACTTTTACGGTAAGATTAATTATTATTATTTCTTTTTATGTTGATGATTATGATAATCAAAATGTTGTTAATTATGATTATGAATCGTAATTATTACTCGTTAATCACGATTAAAAATATATGATTAATATAATAGGAACAAGTTGAAAATTAAAACACTAGTTAATCAGATTTATATATTCATATAATATCTATTCTTTGGACTCTTATGCAACAGAGGAATCATTTTCGGGTTTTAAATGGCCGACAAAAACTTGATATTTTGGAATAAACTTTTACCTCAGTTTTTTGTTCAGCGGCGCATTTTATATCGACGCTTGAAAGGCAAATATAACTAAGCGACAAAAATACGAAAAACGAATTACATATTATTGGAATCGTCAGATATTTCTGCGTCATTTAATCTAAGTTTCAACGCTCTACGACAAGTTTAATGTTGCTTAGATATTGTGTGATTTTCGTATAAACGTGAAACTTATTCTTACTAATTGCCTAAAAAAACAGTTTAAGGATAATGGGTAGTTAGGCAATGTTAAGAATTGCATTTATATAGTTTTACTTGTTTTGGAATCTATCTTTGGAACTACTTAGTACATTATACCCATAAAAATAATTGTATTTTATATAGTTATATATTTTGACTTGAAAACATATTTTGTGACAATATCACCTTTTTTACCTGATTTAATCTGAAAAAAAAAGGAATAATAATGAAACTTAGATCGTTTGACTTGTTTAATAAGTAATGTTCATTTTAATCCCTAGATATTTTTACTTCATAACATTTTTTATTAATTATATCGCATAGATAGTTCTACTCGATCCATTTTGATGGTTAATTATGTCCGTTAAGTGATATTTTACTTTTTTACAAAATTTTCAAGCATTTAACACGGCAACAAAAGCAATTAAATGATATTTAGATAATCTGATTGTTATAATTCATTATATCAGTTTAGACAAATAAATATACTCGAATCTAAACGGTAAATTGTGGGAATTTATATAAGCTTTTAGTGACAGCTCGGATAAATTTACCTATCACTGGAACCATTTCAGAGATAGTTTAGATAATTGTACATGTTTATCAAACGAAGTAAATTTTATCGATGCGACATAAGTTGCGTTATATAAAAGTGATAGATAATCTATTTCAATAACTTAGATAGACAATAAATATAAAATTGAAAATTTTGAATAACCCCCGACACAAACAAAATAAAAAAAAGTATCACGTTCTCTTCAACAGGAATTATTAAATAATATTCTCATCTCTCAAATACTGAAAATAGACATTCAACTCAATAGAACTTTTTGTACTAAATTTAATACTAAAAAGGTACTTAACTTTGACCTTGAATAACTTTTGAATGAGTTGATTCATTAAAAAATGATATCAGACCTTTTTTGTTGAGCGTTTAATTCTATATAAACATATGTAATGAGAATTGCAGAGCAATGTATGGTTCATTAGTTACAAAAATCAGAATAAAAAATAAAAAATTCCTGTGTAATTCTTATGGGAAATCGAAAAGTGCGATGCGGACATCCTTAACATTAATATTAAGGGCTCATATTTTCAGAGGCCTATTTTGGTATCTAAACGAAACTTTTGAGCCTGGTTCCAAGTGAAAAAAATCTTTTTTTTTTTTGAAACGCCCTATTATATGTATATACTAGCTGACTCGACAGACGTTGTTCTGTTCAAATAAAATAAATTGAATTCTCCTTGAAATCGATCGCAGCGTCACCTACCTCGAATCCCCTTGAACACACATAGAAAATTTTATCTACGTCGGTCCAGTCGTTTAAGAGGAGTTCAGTGACATACACATGTAAGCTAGAAATTTATATATAAGACTAGCTGACCCAACAGACGTTGTTCTGTTCAAATAAAGCGCCAGCTACCGGGTCCAATTATGAATCTAAACCATTCTCTCTCTCTTGAGCACACACAAATTACTTACTCTATCCAGTCAACAGATATCGCCATCTGTTAAAATCGTTTGGAGTTCACAGATAATTGTGAATGTCAAATAATAGATAAATAATTTGCAATAAAATAATATTGCGAATATAAATTAAGATGTAAGTTATCCTATGTTTCAAGTTGGAGCAAACTGCACACGGTGTGCAAATTTGATTAAAATCGGTTAAGTAGTTTAGGAATCCATCGCGGACAGACATCGTGACAGGAGATTTATATATATTAAGACTAGCTGACCCAAAACAGACGTTGTTCTGTTCAAATAAAATAAAATAAATCCTCAAAAAATTTCATCAATATCGATAGAGGAGTATATATATATATATATATATATATATATGCACAAACTATTTAAGGTCAAACTATTTAAATAAATTTTAGTAATTAGTAACATATATTTTGTTTTAGAAGAGACTTTACTTATAGTAAAGTTGCTTCTGTACAAAATCTAAGAGAGCAGATTTTATCTAAAGACTTGAGATTGAGATTCTTGAGACCTTATTCTCCACCAAACATCTCGCTCCCAATGCTAACTTTTTATGTCGTTAATTTTCATTTATCATTAGTTCATTTTAATTAACCAATTATATAATATATTTTTGGTAGTAATAAATATTACTCGATTTGGTTTGATAATTTATTGAAATTAATCATCTGTCTTGAGTTGAGCTCACTTTTAACAACAAAAGATGTCGTTTTATTACTTAGTCATACAACTTTTGATTATAACAAATATTCAGAAAGAAATCAATTTAACAATTTAACTTTTTACAGCTTGTCCAAATATATTATTACGTGATATTAATGTGAAGCTATTATTCTCTTACTTTCATTAAAAATTATAACTTCAAGTAAGTATTTGGAATCCTTAATTGACATAAACACATGAAAATATCGAAATAGGTATAATTATAAATAGAGACAAAAAGCCTCTTTTTTTTTTTAGGGGTGGGTTGCGGTCGGCACGCTCCTCGCACCACTTCGTCTGGGGCGACAGAGGGGCGTAAGCACGCACACCCGCAACCCACCCACGATGCATGTCGCCTTCGTCGTTGTGCCGACCACCGGAGCAGGGTTACTTGACGTCAGTGGTCGGCCCGACGGAATACCTCCTATTTGGGGTACCCTCCCATCAACCGACGTACCCTCCTCGGGGTGGACGTCGGTCTTTCCTCACGCGGTCGGCCTATCAGCGGGTGACGGACTAATTCCCCGGTCACGTCACCTGCGGCCTCGGCTAGGTCAACACCTGCACTAGTCGGAAGGAGAGCACCCCGTGCCGCCTTTCCAACCACTACATCAGTACCGGCCGGAAGGCCTCCACGAAAAAGCCTCTTTGAATAATATGTAGGAAAATGTATAGATATATATATCTTATATCTTTAAACGAGCAATTCTTGTATATATATACCTATGTATATATATTTTCAGGATCTCGGAAACGGCACCAACGATTTTGATGAAACTTGGCATACTAGAGGTTTCGAGGCCAAAAAATCGATCTAGCTAGGTTTTATTTATGGAAAATGTTGTTTTATCGGTGTTCTTAGCAAAACAATACAATTACATTAAATTTTAAAAGAATATGAATTCAAATTTCGCCGTCAATGTCATGAGTTACGATAGCTCAGTTGGGAAGATGTGCAGTTTCCTTTTAGTTTCGTTTTGGCATTCAAACAGCGTTGGATCGAATCTCGGTGTTATTATTATTCTCTTTTTGTAATTTTTTATTTTTTTTCATTTTTTTTTTTTTTTTATTAATATATATCTAAATAAATTCGACAAAAATACAAAAAAAATATTCCGAGCGAAACTCGGTCAACCAGATATTATATATATCTATACATTTTCCTACATATGTTATGTATACTAGCAACCTGCCCTCGCTTCGCTTCGGTTTCAGTCGCCTTACTCGCGTAGTTCTCGTTCCCGCGGGTATACTGGCATAAAATATAGCCTATGTTACTCAGGGATACTGTAACATTTTAATGGTGAAAGAATTATCGAAATCCTGGACGGAGTTTTTGAGTTGATTCGTAAGGAACGGGTCCTCTTTATAATATTAGTGTAGATTATACCCTTATACGGTGAAAATTAAAAATTGCTGAAACACGTGTTTATTTATTTTTACTAAAGAGTATTTTTGGAGAATTTGAAGAAAATCGATGTAGATATTTTTTTCTCCTTATACAAACTTTGTTACTGCGGTTTACCCCCTAGGGGTTTAATTTCAACCCACCCCAAAAAAATGGGGGTTTAATTTCAAAAAACCCTTTCTTAGTGAGTTTCTACGTCACGCAAAGAAACTAATGTCAAAATTTCAAATGTCAAAGATTCTGGCTTCAGTAGTTTCGGCTCTGTGATAAGTCAGTAAACTGACATCTTTCTACCTATTTTATACCCTTAGAGGATGCAAATGGACAAACGCTGAAACACGTGTTTATTTATTTTTATTAAAGAGTATTTGTGCTTAATTTGAAAACAGTAGCTAAAGATTTTTTTCTCTTTCCATACAGACTTTACTTTGGTGGAATTTCAAAAAATCTTTTCTTAGTGGGTGCCTACGTCACGAAATGAAATTACGGTCCAAATTTCATTTATCTAGCTTTAGTAGCTTCGGCTCACCCTGCTCCTTTATATGTATATTATTGTCAACGCTCCCGCAACACCCCTTGCAGGTGGAATTTCGTAAAATCCGTTCTTAGCTGACCTCTACACGACGAAAGGAATATTTCTGCCAAATTTCAAGTCTGTACGCCTTATGGTTCCAGAGATATGGTGATGAGTTAATATGAAGAATATATATGATGAAGGAAGGCTATTGGATATACATATATCATCATGTTAAGATCAATAGCAGGGGAACACTCATGAAGAATGTTTAAAATCGTTATTTTTTTTTCATTTGTGAGCTTCCGAAGTGTGCGCTGCGTAAACGGTTAAAGTTTCGCAAAAATCATGTGTGTCAGAATCGTATTATTTAAATTATTTTCACCTTCTACGCAAACAAAGTTGCGGGTTAAGGTTAGACGCGGACGAAGTTGCGGGCAGAAACTAGTGCATAGATAATTTAGATAATAGTAAATTGTGATTATGATTGGGATGTTAAGCGCCTCGCTACAACAAATTACGGAATACATATGCTGAATGGAAGAAAATGTGATTGTTTTCTAATATTGTTTCGTTGTGACTGTTGACTATGAATTATATTTCTGTTTTTTGGCATATCATGTACGTTACATTAGTTAACTCGCACTCTCTCTTCGTTGATCAGATGGCTTGGCAGATTAAAATTAAAGATTTTCTTATCTTGCATAAAAAAGTTAGATTTATTTTAATGAAATATAAAAAAGTAGTGAGGACAACGTGTTATTTAGCTACAATAGTAATCCTCACTTTTATCATCATAATCGCAGCCCACATACGTCCCACTATTGAGCTCGGGCCTCCTCCGCAATGGGAGGGCGGTTGACCTACTATACTATGCTGGTCAGACATGTTGCTCATGCACAGATGTTATGTGCACACAATATCCCATAGTCGTCTTTTACGACATCCACGAGTAAGATAGGGAGTGGTGAATTGTATTCTTACTCCATCACCACAGAGAAACTCCGTCACCACACGGAAATCCTTACTTTAGTCAGCTTTTATTATAAACTAGCAACCCGCCCTCGCTTCGCTTCGGTTTCAGTCGCTTTACCCGCGGCGTAGTTCCCATTCCTGTGGGAATACCGGGATACAATATAGCCTATGTTACTCCCTGATATTATAGCTTTCCATTGGTGAAAGAATTTTTGAAATCGGTTCGGTGGTTTAAGCGTGAAAGCGTTACAAACAAACAAACAAACAAACATCCTTACTTTCGCATTTATAATATTAGTATGAATGTGATGAGAAAAGTATCGAAAGTCCGGACATTTTTCTAAGATTAACTTGAAAACCGTAAAGTGAGGCAATAATTAATTTCTTTATAGAGCTAAATATAAACAGAGATACAGAATGTTTTGAATATAATTGGTATTTTCTATTCAAAGCATCGACTTATTACATAAATAAGATATACCTGATGAAGAGAAGCATCTCTTATTATATAGTATCGATTTCAGAAGTCTTCTAACCTCTCTTTACTTTAACGTTATAAAAAAGTTGAATTGTAATGCCTATTAATAAAATTTTTAGAGTATTATATTTAAGTATCTACGATAAGTAATATTATAGCACCACTTTACTCACGAATGGTATTTTATTTTACATTGCGAAACATGATCGATAAACTGTTAGACGATAAATCGAAGAAAATATTTAAAATATAATCAATAAAAATAAGTTAACTAATATATTATGAAAAATTTTTCTAATATAATTTACTAAGAAAATTATAATATTAAGCGAATAGAACATATTTTACTTACATGAAAGGCACCTCTAATCAATGGTCCAGCTTGTCCAACATATAAAGTAGAAGCTGAATCGAAGACTAGTTCTAATGGCTTTCTCTTTACAATAACGGTATCAAACTCATGACAGTTTAAGAATAATGTAACATTTTCCATTGTAACCCTCAAGGCGAATCTGCTCCATTTTTTGGCAAACGAAGGTACAACAAACGAAGCAATAGTTTGAGACAAAGCATATATATTAGCATCTGTATATAATAATGAGATATTGGTTAAGCCTGGTCCAGAGGGGATTAGTTGTACACCTAATTGTACCACCGTTTCCAAAGGGTTAACAACGGAGAAAAGGAAACCGCCTTCTTTATTTGCTGGGCGGACGGTTGCTGTTATTGAAAACTCTGCATACAACTTTTCAGGCATAAAAAGTCGATATGGAGACTTTATATCAGATCCTGCCATGAGCCCGTATGCGGGAAAGCCATCAAGACCTTCGTCGAAGTATTGCGTCTTCGGATTGCTGAAAGGTACTCCGATGGCGTGCAGTAAGTCATATTCTGGTATATCTGAAAATTAAATAAATCCTAAGTGAGTATTGATATGCATAGACTGAGACTAACCGAGGTTAGCTAGAATAACCATGAAATGAATAACCATAATTCATTGAAATGATACTAAATCGGTAACACATATTGAAATGAACCTCTTCATCATTTCATCATCTCGGCTCATGTATGTCCCACAGTCTGGGCTCGTGCCTCCTTCACAGTGGAGGGGAAGTTGACCTACTATACCATGCCAGCCCGACTGGTTGATAGGTTTCTGTTTCGAGTTTTTCTTCCTATACATCGATTTTATCTGCAATAATACCTTAGTCATCTTTTACCAAACCTATGGCCAAGAAAGGGAGTTGCTTGTATTATTCATCATCATCATCATCATCTCAGCCCATATACGTCCCACTGTTGGGCTCGGGCCTCCTCCATAATGGAAGGGTCATTGACGTACTATACCACGCTGGTCAGACGTGTTGGTATAGGGTTTTATTTCGAGTTTTCCTTCTCTCGCATAGATGTTATATGCGTTTTATATCCCTTAGTCGTCTCGTACGATCACCCACGGGTAAGATAGGGGGTGGTGAATTGTATTCTTACTCCGTCACCACACGGAAGATACACTTGTATTATTATTGTATTTTATTTGTCCATCACCATACAGATAGTAGATATCAGCCTCTCCAAAATTCGATAATGCCACAAACGCCATGCTTAACAGACACATTTAATGTACGTATCCGAAGAGACTCCCGCTACCCATTCTCTTGATGATTTCCAAGGCAAGGAAAGTAAGTGATAATGATATATCATCATATAAAATCATAATCATATAAAATATTATAAATCGAACTCAACAACAAAATAAATATATTAGCAATATAACTCTCACCTTTATAAATACTAGAACCTATATTGTTTTATAATTACAATAATGTATATAGCCGTAGTCTATACGTAACATATTAAATTGCCTTCTGTCTTTTTCTCGCTACTCAATGAATATTCTCTAGAGAGTAAACCTACTTTCTTACATTAGTATGTGCACACTGTACGCTCGTTAAAAGGCTTACAATTTTCCACGTGTCTAGACATTATCTCAGGCGTTTATCTCCATTTTATCATAAAAACTTTTTTATCTTTTAACAACTCAATACCCCTTTCATTTCCTGAAGGTATTGTATTGTCAGGATTTAAGCGAATAACATCAACTGAAAGCAAAACTCGAAATAAAACCCTTCGCCAATATGTCTAGCTAGGGTGATATTTAATGGCGCAGGTGTAGCTAAATGAGCTCACGTGGAAGAGGCCCGTGTCCAAACAGTGGGGCATATATATTATCTAGTCTGAGAGAGAATATATGGACTTAATAGATTTTGAGATGTATATCATGAATAAAACTTGCTCGATCTCACTCTTGCTTGACATTTGTCGGTATTTCATAATTATAGGCAGTTCTTCGCGTTAAGTGATAGTTGTATTAGGGGTTAAACTATGAAACTGCCGTTTCGTACTGATAAATTAAAACAATTTTTTTTTGTTCATAAAATAGATTTTTTTAATCAAAGTATTTACCCTCGTTATCTATACATTTTTGGCATCTAAGTGGAATATCATTTAAACCTTTGCGATAGAACTCAGGGATCCTGGACTCCACAAACTGTGTGAAGGTATTGGGCACTGCTTCCTTGGAAGATTGTCCAAATCGCACAAAAAATGGTAGTCGGTTGGGGCAACGTCTGGCGAGTGCGGAGGATAACGTTTTGGTTTCTAACTGCAGGTCTTATAGTGTTAAAACAGTTTCTCGAGCAGTATGAGGTCTTACGTTATCATGGAGTAATAATGGTGAAGATCGATTGACAAGTCGGGGCTGTATTATTGCGAGTTTCGCCATCATTGTTCGGAGTTCTGCACAGTAGACATCCGCCTTTATTGTTATCTGAGGAAGCTGTAGTGAATTACACCATTTTTTTTTTTTTGTGGGTGGGCCGCGGTCGGCGCGCCTCCGCACCACTCCGTCCGGGGCGACAGAGGGACTTAAGCACGCAACTCCCGCGACCCACCCGAAAACCACGTCGCCTTTGTCGTTGGGCCGACCACTGGAGCAGCGTTAACTTGTCGTCAGTGGTCGGCCCGACGGAATACCCCCTATTGGGGTACCCTCCCATTGACCGACGTCTCCCCCTTGGGGAGAACGTCGGTCTTTCCTCACGCGGTCGGCCTCTCGGCGGGTGACGGACTAATCCCCACGTCACGTCACGTCACCCGCGGCCTCGGCTAGGGCGGCATGAGGCGCAGATAGTTGCGCCTGCGCCGCCCCAGTCGCCGGCGGCGGATCTCCTCATCGAGGCTGCGCTCCTCACGCAGGCGATCCGCCGCCTCCTTCCGCGAGATCACTGTCTTGCAGAAGGCTGCGACCGCGTCCAATTCCCGACGCTGTCGACCATCGCCCTAGCAATAGCCGGCAGCGTCAGGTCCGTACCGATGATTGCGACGAGTTCACAGCGCTGCACTGCCCAAGCCCCGCAGGCCTCGAGCGTATGGCGCGCCGTGTCCTCGTCGCAATCGCAGTGGTGGCAGGACGGTGTACTCTCCCTCCTAACGACCTTGTGCAGGTATTTGGCGAAGCACCCATGCCCCGTCAAAACCTGCACCAGTCGGAAGGAGAGCACCCCGTGCCGCCTCTCCAACCACTGCATCAGCACCGGCCGGAAGGCCTCCACGGTTCGCACCCCGAACCGAGGCCTCTCCAGCCGGATTGCCCAACGGGCGATGACGTCTCGGCGGGCGTCGACGCGCCAGGCGGTGAGATCCCTTAACGAGACCACACCGCCCTCCGCTCGCACCCCCGTCACGCACCGATATAGTCCGGCAAGCATCTCCGCCTCCAGGTCCCACGGGGTAGTCCCGGCCAATAGGCACGCTGCCTCCCTCGCCACCGTGCGGTATCCGCGGATGGCCCTGACCGCCGTGACCCTCTGTGGTCGCCACAGAAGGGCCCTAAGTCGGGTGGTCATGGACCCCGCCCACACCGGTGCGCCGTACAGGGCCATCGACCGGATGACCCCCGCGTACAGCCGTCGGCACGCAGCGCTCGGTCCACCCACGTTCGGCATAAGCCACGATAGGGCGGACGCCGCGCCGACGAGCCGTGGAGCGAGCCTGGGGAAATGCTCCCGGAACCACCATCGCCCGTCGAGCACCAGGCCCAAGTACCTCATATGGGCCCGGATGCTGATGTCGACCGAGTGGACGGTGATCGAGACACCGATGGGAGGGCTCATAGTGCGCCCATGGAACAAGAGGGCCTCTGTCTTGTCCAGGGCGACCCTCAACCCCAGCGCCTCGATCCACCTGACGACCTCCTCGGTACCTGAGGTCGCCAGGCTTACCGCCTCTTCTAGCGTCCCACCGCGAGCTGTGACGAGCGTGTCGTCGGCGTAACAAATCACGCCCAGCCCGGACGGGAGGCTCCCCCTCAACGCCCAGTCGTAGCCGATGTTCCACAGTGTGGGTCCGAGGACCGACCCCTGTGGGACACCGCACGTCATGGGCGTTTGCACGACGTCCCCTGCTCGGTCGGTGCAGAGGACGCTGCGCCCCTCCAAATAGTCTGCCACTAGCCGCCTCAGGTAAACTGGCACCCCGTGATACCGGAGCGCCTCCCTGATGCAGCTGAATGGCAGACTATTGAATGCGTTGGCGATGTCTAGGGACACCACCAACAGCACTCCCCCGCCGGTGACGGCCTCAGTCGCCACGGCCCTCAGGCGCAACAGAACCGCGATCGTCGAACGACCCCTCCTAAACCCAAACTGGGCGTCCGACAGATCGGGCCCCGTGCCGACGAGGTGCCGCTCGATGCGGGCAGCTACCACCCTCTCCAGTAGCTTGCCCGTGTCATCGAGCAGCACGACAGGCCTGTAGGCCGAAGGCGACTCCGGAGACCGTCCCGGCTTCGGCAAGGAGCACCAGCCTTTCCTCCTTCCAGCACCCAGGGAACCGTCCGGACGCTAAACACGCGTCGAACAGCCCCCTGAGGCGGGGTCCCAGGTGTTCGAGGACCAGGGCCAGCACACGGTTAGGAACACCGTCGGGCCCGGGGGCGGTAGACTTTGCGCGCATGCGCGTCACCGCCACCCCCATCTCGGGTTCCGTAATGGGCGGAACACTGTCGTCGTCGGCCTCCCGGTCAGTGTCTGGCGGAGCCATGACCGGGGCGTGTGTTCCGCCCGCCGCGGGAACAGGTCCTCGATGACCCGGGTGAGAAGGCCGGGCTAGAGAGTCTCGGTGAGGGGAGGGCCCCGCGTGCGTAGCCTATTCAGCACCGCGCGATAGGGGCGTCCCCAGGGGTCACGGTCGAGACCGTCCAGCATCTCCTGCCGACTAGTGAATTACACCATGAAGTGACCACCAAACAGTTACCGTCACCTTTCTATAGGTAAGCTTCACTTTAAGGCATGGATGTGGCGTTTGACCTAGGGACAGCCATTGCGTTGTTCGCTTGCGATTATCCTTAAGAATCTACTTTCATCACATGTTACGATTCGGTCCAAAATCCCTTTATTCCCTTCCCTTCATTCTTCAAGTTCCAGTTTCCATTACGAAAGCGGTTAAAACAAAAACGCACGGTGCATTTGTTAGCCTTAGGTATCGTCTCCAAACATAGCATGGACATTGCGAGCCATTTATCTACTGCGTTAGTCCCACTTTGGAAGTCGTATTCGAAAATTACTATGATTTTCGCCGTATCCATGTTAACTTCAAAAGCTGAATTTCAAAACAATTGAACATCGTAAGATCAAATGTCATACATTTTTAAAATTTAGAATGTTATAGTTTCCATTTGAAAACAGTTTCACTCTGATATCTGAGACCATGTAGGTTTAATTTCAATTCAAAGTTAAAAACGCTAAAACGGCAATTTCATATTTAAACCCCTATTATTAAAGTCTGTAACACTTATGTTCAAATGAATGGCGTGGTTCTAACCTTGTGGAGGCTTCGAATTTTTAGGTATCACCATGGACGCTATACTCTATTGAGACGCTCCTACTAAATATCTGCCCAGTAGGCTCAGCTTAGCGGCTTATACGGTAAAACAAATTCGATTGTTAACTGATATGGAAACAGCTGGAATAGTTTATTTCGCTTACTTGTACAGTCTTATGGCGATGCGGCACAGACTTTAATTCATCTTAATTCTTCAAAATTGTGTGAGAAATTCACTGTATGCACACTAGAAATCAGAATATAGCTATCCAAACTACTTGTAATGGATGATACAGCGACGAGTGCTTAGGCAATAGAGGTTAGATAAATAAATACCTACATCACCACAGTGAAATTTACAACGACAAAGTGCATTGTCACACACGTACTTCCAAACAATATCGTTAGATGAATGCCGCCGAGTCCAACTCGAAGTCTTCACGACGTCCTCCTTTTTTAGGGGGAGACGTGGACGCAGTTCCGGGCCTGTAGGCCCCTGCCTGCGGTGTATAATCGCCAGCTGTAGAATTGCAGCTGGGTGATCGGGGTAGGCCTTTCCTGCCTATAGTCTTTTCTTTGTTTTCTTCTTATCTTCATTTGGTCTTGTTGCCGCGTTGCTGTTCTTGGTGTCATCGCTGTGTCTTGCACATACGCACACACACAGGCGTCCGCCGAGTCCAGGATTGCCAACTTTATTTTAAAGAGGATCTTACCATAAAAAAAAATAATTAAGATAACATAATAGTACGTACTAAAATTTCAATAAATAACAATATGTCGCCGCGAAGATTAATATTATTGATTATAAGATGTCCCATTTTTCAGAGAGTGGGATTTAAGAAAATACGTTGTTGGTTTCAAAGAAGTAAAAAGTATTGGGAAGGACATTAAGTAGGACTAGCTACAAAAAGAAAAGAGATGATATCAAAAACATAGCTTGTAAAAAAACCAAGTCTCGCAATTCAGTTCTTCTACCGTAAAAAGTTATGAGATCCATGTAATAATCAAGTCGGTTAATTTATTCCGTCCCTACGTAAGGGCTCTTCTGTCTTAAGTAATTACGTAATTAGCTAACCTAAAAGCATCTCATAATATAATTATAAATAAGGCTGTTGTCGAAGCTGCCGTCATATAAAATCCTCAGGAATAGAAAATATGCCCCGCTATATATGGATAGCATGTCGCAATATCCCTCGAAGTATGATACTGAAAAGACAGCTTAACTTATGTTTGAAGTCGAGCACTCTCTGGAGAAGGTCATGAAAAGGAGATCACGTACGATAAAACGTGCGAAAAAGGTGGTGGTCAAAGGTCGGTTAGGCTTAATAGACTGTGGCAAAACCTAGGCTAACTCGCAATAAAATAGTTCTGTATGTATGATGGAATTGAAAGGGTATTGTTCGTTATGAGCTTTTACCGTCCGGCAGAACCATCGATTCAGATCTCTACTGCCAATAACTAATGAGATTAAAGCAAGAAATTGAAAGAAAATGGCCGGAATTTTGCTTGGACCTATACTTATTACTATAACCATATTTTTGGAAATAAAGATTATTATTATTATTATATGAAATTTTCACTCGACTGTTGTCGGATTTTTATAAATACCCCGTCCCGTTGCCTACGGGAAAAGAGATATTTATATCTTCACTCTATTTCTTGTGTGTTGTGTGCGTGTTGTTGGTGTGGCTCTGCGGCCTCTTCCTCTTGTCCTGCCCTGTCGTGTGTTTGAATGCGTTGTTTGTTGCGTGTCTGTTCTGTGTGTGTGGCTTTCTTCTTGTGTTGCATGCGTAATTTGTGTATTTGCTGTGTTCTGTGTGTGAGCTGTCTGATTGCCTCTTCTGCCTCTTTCTCCACTAACTGTTTCTGGTATGTCAGGTGTTGTGTTTGTATCCTGGGTGTTTGTTGTTAACTGCGTATTTTCTGAATGTTGGGTGTTTAGTGTTTGTTGTTCATTCTGTGCGGGTTCTTCTTATTATTCTTCTTCTTATTATTATTATTATTATTATTATTGGCTGGGAAGTATTAATGCATCCGTTATATAGTCCTGACTTTGCCTGATTGATTCTTTGATTTTATCCTATTTCAGTCTCTTTAGAAAGTGTTGGCAGTCCTCTCTTCGCATTCGCATTTTTATAATCAGAAATCCCAATATTACTACAGCAATGAGATTATGTCACTACCTACAAGATGGCGGACAGTCATCGAACATAATGGCACATATATAATTGTAATTAAATGTAAATAAAATTTGAAACAAAACGTCTTGAATTTTCATCTAGAAGAAACGAAGAAGAAACTTTTTCAACGATCTTTATATGTGCTTCTAGGAATTTTTTGGTTCTTATAAGAGGGTATGGTGGTGACATATTGGACCTTATTCCATGATCACACAATGAGCTACTGTTGTATTATTGTTTTAATATTATTAACTTGCTGTTGGTCTGCCAAATAAATAAATAAATATTACATCACCTATGGAAACCATTAATAAATTTGACTGGCAGAAGTTACAATGAAGGACATATGTTCAATAAAAAAATATTTATATTATATCACTTCCTCCTATAATGCGTTAAATATCAGTAGAGTTTTGTTTTGTTTGGTAGCAAGTGAGCAAATAGTACACCTGATGGTAAATGTTGCTGCCGCTCATGAACGTTTGTAAGGCCGCTGCCTACAGCGAACGAACTGAAGGGAGTATGAATGCGTGTAATAAGGTTCGGTGATACAAAAGGCATCACTAAAATCGACCACACGCAAACACCCTCAGAGAGTTGGCCTGCCGGCCCTCTCGCTCATCGAACGAGGCGCAGTAACAAATTAGTAGGTACTACTCGCACGTCGATTTTCTGCGAGAGTGTGGTATTACCCCGGAAGGACTGGCCCGCGGCTGTAGACAAATAACTGTCAACAGTGTGGTCCTACCATTATTAAAAAGAAGAGACTATTAAGAGAAAAGAGTAGCAATTATACTGAACCTGATGCTGCAAAGTTAAACTCAATAAAACTCGTAAATAACATCTATAAGATGTTCAACATTATTAATATTGTAACTATATAAAAACATGTATATGTATTTATTAAACTTATCTGCTAAAGCCGCTGAATTGGAATGAATAGACAAGGGTTGTAGCTGCCAGAATTGCGATGTGATATTTTAACATTTTGCTTCCATCCACTTCATGCTGCGTGTATTTTTATTTAAAAAACTGAGTAACATTTTTGTTATCTCTTGCATTTTAAAATAAGAATAAAAAATCGTTCTTAAAACAAATATAAAAATAAAGTGAGTGGAATTCTATGTTAAAGTCAATGCATTATCTTCGTGGCCCAGCTTTTTGCCACTGTTGACCTTCATAATGAAAAGATGACCTACGAAAACCCACGTTATTCAGCTGGGTTACCGTATGATTGTATTTCGAGTTTTTCTTCTTTTATAGTGAAACTCTATTTACATTATGGGGATCTATTTACCGTGTGGTGACCGATTAAAATAAAATATTTCGCTTCCTCTTATTTCACATGAAAGTTGTAAAAATTGAGTGGGCAGTAACACTCTCTTGGAAAATTCATTACACAAGCTACTGTCCGTTTAATGCCATTATCTTTTTGCAGTGATTATAACATTTTCTAGCATGACCAAAAGTGGAAATTGATAGATAAATACATGAATTTTATTTATCTGTTTACATTCATCAGTCATACCATATAATATCCACAATTAATTTTAGTATAATAATTTTATTCGTATTTTGTTATAATTCTGATACATATTCTGGGAATTATCAGAGAAATTAGCGCACATAGAATACTTCTATATACATAGAATATTTATTAATAGGTGGCAAATTTATCTGTCTTAATAAATTAATTCAAATTACTTTGTAATCTTAGCTTTTGTAAATTTGTTGATACCTATTTCAGCATTATCCAAATATACATCAGGAATTCAGTATTGTAAGTCGCGATATGAGTAATCGAGAACTAAAGAAAACAAATAATTTAAATTTATTAATAATTAGAAAACTGTGAGTTACGTAATTTAAGCTAAAAAATGTAGCTATTGTAAGTCTAATAACACTTAATTATTTATTATATTTCAGTACTTCGTGAGCAATTTTGATCCCAACAAATATTAGAACTTGCTAATATTTTAAACATTATATGGTTTTCACCGATAACATCTTATGAAATATGATTTGAAACTGTAATGTAAACTCTGTTCTATATTTTCATAGAAGTATTTTACTTAACGTGGCTTAAATAAAATTAAATGTAATTCTATTTAAGCTGCGTGGTGAAGGCACTTGATTTACTAAAGGTATTTTAAAAACCGTCAAAAAGAACATCAAGAGAATGAATGTTAGTACTCTCATGAGAAATTTAAAACATCATATGTGATCACTAGATAGCCTGTCTAACGTGGCGATTACAGCCATTTCCGTTTATCGAGAGGCTTATATAGATATGCTGACAGAGAGATGAAATAAAACATTACTATCCTTAAAGGAATTAATATAATAATTAACAGATTTACTCTGCCGGGTTATGTAAATGTTTGCTTTAAGTTTACAGTAAATAATTTACATATAGATTTGCGAAGGTTTTGAACACAAATAATAAACAATACCGAGGACTATGTATGTAAATTTTGCATTGAGTTAAACAAGAATGAATTAAAGCTATGTATCTTTTTAAATAAAACTACTTTACGGATTTTATCGCGTTTGTATTTGATTTTTGATTACCCGACGTTTCGAACACTTTACAGCGTTCATGGTCACGGGTGGACTAAGATGTCTCACGTCCAACAAGTCATCGTTACTGCAGAAAATTTATAATTATCTACCCGATACAGAAATTAGTTATTAAATATTGTCCCACATTTTGATACAAAATTTATTGCCAGTGTAAGAAGAAAATGATTCTATATGAAAAAATTATATTGTTTACCATAAACAAGTATATATATATATATATATATATATATTAATAGTAATAATTAAACATTAAAATTAATAGTAATTATATATAAAAACTAACTAATAATCTAGTATACTACCGGCCAGTACTGATGAAATGGGTAGTGGAGTGGTTAGGTCGGCGGCACGGGGTGCTTCCCTTTGGACTGGTGTAGGCATTGAGGGGGCACGTTTGCTTAGCCAAGTACCTGCACAAGGTCATTAGGAGGGAGAGTACACCGTCCTGCCACCACTGCGATTGCGACGAGGACAGGGCGCAGCATTCGCTCGAGGTCTGTGCCGCTTGGGTAGAGGTGCACTATTCGGAAGGAAAGCACCTCGTGCCGCCGTTTTAGCCACTGCATCAACACCGGCTGGAAGGCCTCTATGATTCGAACCCCGAACCGAGGCCTCTCCACCCGGACTGCCCAACGGGCAATGACGTCTCGGCGGGCGTCGACGCGCCAGCTGAGCTCCCTCATCGAGATCACACCGTCTTCCCCTCGCACCCCCGTCACCCGCCGATACAATCCAGCGAGCATTTCCGCTTCCAGGTCCCAGCGTGGAGTCCCGGCCAACAGGCACGCTGCCTCCGTCGCCACCATGCGGTATCCGCGTTTGGCCCTGACCGCTATGGCCCTCTGTGGTCGCCACAGAAGAGCCCTGAGTCGGACGGTCAGGGACCCCGCCCACACCGGTGCGCCGTACAGGACCATCGACCGGATGACCCCCGCGTACAGCCGTCGGCACGTAGCGCTCAGTCCGCCCATGTTCGGCATAAGCCACAATAGGGCGGACGCCGCGCCGACGACCCGTGGAGCGAGCCTGCGGAAATGCTCCCGAAACCACCATTGCCCGTCGAGCACCAGGCCCAAATACCTCATATGGGCTCGGATGCTGATCTCAACCGAGGGGACGGTGATCGAGACGCCCATGGAAGGGCTCATACGGCGCCCATGGAACAAGAGGGCCTCCGACTTGTCCGCTAGAAGAGGCGGCTAGCCTGACGATCTCTTCGGTGCCTACAGTCGCCAGGCTTGCCGCCTCTTCTAACGTCCACGGCGGGCTGTGACGAGCGTGTCGTCGGCATAACAAATCACGCCCAGCCCGGGCGATAAAAAAAATAGTAATAGAAGCATAAAAAGGGTTCATAATGAAACTCTATTACTACTATGTGGCGTCGGTGTATAATTATCATTATGTTCAATTTAGCCATATAAGAAATAGAAACATATTTTACATCATTTAAGCTAACCTTTTTTGCAATTAACACTATTTTGTGTTGCAACATAACATACATAAAATATTACCCAACTAGTAATAACTATGATGTTTACGCGAGTATTACACGTTGCAAATAAAACTATTTTTCTATCTATTTCTATATCATTCTGCACGGATTGGACTGTCCGCCCCTGACTAGGAATGATTGTAAAGTGTTCGAAACGTCGGGCAATTAAAAATCAATTACTATATAGTTATAATAATTATAATAAATTATTAATTGACTCACCAGTCTGGAATTTTGAAGTGTATAGTCCATCGTTAGCTGAGCACAGTGACGATAGGAGAAGTATTAATAACCACTGGCACCTGTAAACAATTTATTTTTGATTAAATTGGGTATTTATTTAGAACAACTAGTCACTACTTGTTCACATTCCCTTGTGGTAATGGGTTAAGAACACATTATTTTTTCTTATGTACAACTTATAACAGCAACTGCGATTGTCAAATCACCTGCCAAGCGTAGTGATTATGGTTTTATCCACCCTCTTATGTGGAGATAGGCCCCTCACCTATCACAAACAGTGGACCGTCAATATTCTAATAAATCACCACCACCTTCTTTCCAAATAAGATTTCAGTACATAACATCACAGCAAGAGAAAGAATACAGTGATACCCAGGAATTACGCAATAGGTGTGACCGAGCGATAATCGAGTAAGTCGAATTCGTGTTAGGATTTAATTTTGCTTATATTAAATGTATTAAAAAATGTTAGTTGTTGTTGGAACTAGTTCAAAGAAGACAATCAATTTAAAGAATATGGTCAAAATGTTAGATGAAAAATAATAGAATTTTTTTATTATTAAAAAAACTAAACCTAAGGCCTAAGCGCTAAAAGAGAAAACCGCGTATCTTTGAATTCGCTTGAAACGGGGTAGCCGGAGTATTAGTGTATTTAAAACTAATATCATTACCAACCGATTATAGAGCGTATTTTAGTATATCGAATTCCCTCACATCCTAGAATAGGTAATATAGTAGAATATTATTGTATTACCAGCTTCATATTAAATTTCAGCTTTCTAGGACCTCAGAGAATAAGAATTTTAATGATTTTCAGTAAGTTAGTGACATCGGTATTCTTACGTCTGAATTAAATACATTTTTTTTTTGTGGGTGGGCTGCGGTCGGCGCCCCTCCGCACCACTCCGTCCGGGGCGACAGAGGGGCTTAAGCACGCAACTCCCGCAACCCACTCGAAAACCACGTCGCCTTCGTCGTTGGGCCGACCACCGGAGCAGCGTTAACTTGTCGTCAGTGGTCGGCCAGACGGAATACCCCCTACTTGGGGTACCCTCACATCGACTGACGTCCCCCCCTCGGGGAGGACGTCGTCTTTCCTCACAAATATAAAATATAAGACAGATCTAAACATATTGTATTACTCATATCCTTACTTTTTATTGCCTTCCTACACTACCAACTAACGGCAGCCATCTACGACGACTTTTAAGCTCTAATCGTCCAGAAAGCTGGCGATTCATTTATAGAGTCCTAGCTAACTACGATAGATTAACCTTGTGCTTGACCTCGTCTAATGTCTTTGTGATTTCTAGACTGAATGCTAGCTTCACCCTTGTTATCCAAGGCCTCTGCTTAATACTGGGTGAGATACACAAGATGATCACCAGCCGATCGATCATGATAAAATTAGCGATGACTGATCAGCTGGTGATTAAGGTACTGCAGAAGCTAGCGGTATATAATTTTCTCCATTAAGGTAAAGTTTGAATGGAGCGTACACAAGCGTACACGTTGTTGGAGATAAATTGCAAGGACCTCAAATTCAAAAGTCGTAGATATGCTCATAATTCATAGGGTAGTAGTATAGCGCAAGTATTTTCGTATGCAGAGAAGATCAGGCTTCAGAGTTCTTTTTTCGGTAGTATTCTTCATCATATAGTTTTAGGTTTTCATCTGGACGTACATCGACTTTTTTATGTCTCTATATTCGTTAGCTATAGATATGTTATGAACTATGTGTTTGTTGTAGTTAAGTTGTTAAATCTATCTATAGCAGATGGATTTAACAGCTTAATTCGGACTATGGGTGATTGCTGAGGACTCTCAACCCGTGACACTAACTGATTGATCGGTCTTTCTTAAATACGTTGTTGAGTTGAATTTCAATTTCCAGAAAGTTCGACACCTCACCCCCTCCCGTGTTTTTATTTATTGTTCATTCAATATACAGTTTACATAGAAGCTCTCACGACTAAGTCTTATATCTAGATTTTCTAAGCATACTATATGTTTCAGCGTTCATCCGTTTGTATGAAATCTCGCGTGATGGGTCTGCATATCTGCCCGCGCCCCCGACCGCGTGTACCATGGCACGAGCATTCATTATAATTAGATTAATTCCGATCTATACCGTGTTCTATTCGTTTACTATACATATTATGTTGACAATCAAATGAGTATTATCTTAAATATTAAATAAAATAACCCGCAAGATATGATTTATTTACGCTTTTCGTAAAGATGTAAATCAAACAGTTTATACTAAGTGTTATAACTATGAATGTTCAGTATCTACATAATGCTATGCTTATGCCAGGTAAATAGTATTAAGCTAAGATATTATTTTCTATGGCATAAACGGTATAAACTATAAATATTTATAAAGTTGCTGTTCTTATAAACGCATTTTTAAGTTCTCGTTTATTCTAGGAAGTTTGACGGTTTAACATTTTACTTTATGCTATTTTTCAGTTGACTGAGTAAGAATACAATTCACCACCCATTTTCTTGCCCTTGGGTGTCATAAAAGATGACTTATGAATATATTATGCTAATAACATTTATATAAGATAAGGAAACTTAACATAAAACCCTATGTCAACATGTCTGACCAGCGTGATCTAGTAGGTCAATTTCCCTGTCATTGTGGCGGAGGCCCGCGCCTAACAGTGGAACTTATTTCCTTTTAGGCTGCTCAGAAACATATCCTATTATTCTAGTACACTTTACTCCGTAGGTTTTTCTTCACAAACATTAATACTAGAACTGGCCCGTATCGTTTATTCGTGACCGCCAAAGCTCCAAAACTGGAAGTATATTATCGTAGAAACAAGACTGCTAATATTCCTAGTCGCCACCACATTACAAAGCGAAGCTTCTGGATATGGAGTAAGATTAAAAACTACAAAAAGTAGTGTAGTTATGGCTACGAATACTATCAGCCTTTGCATTGTTCGTGGGTATCATAAAAGACTACTAAGCGCTTTATATCGACATGCGTCAATTTCATCTGATGCTGTCTGGTTAACAATTACATTCCCAAGCATGAAATTAAAATATATAAATTCATCATTAAATTTATTTACTAAAAAACTAATGAATCCACAAGTAAAATCGAAAATATTGAATATCTCTCGACACAAATTAAAATAATTAAAGAAATATATTACGAACGTACGTAAATTCTTCAACAGGAATTATCAATTAATTGTCATTTAACGGCTGTACTGGCACGCGTGAAGCACTTAATCGAGTTCATCATTTTGGAAAAGAGCTGCTACTTTTACGCCGCGATATTATTTGCCCATTGCGCAGTCGGGCTGGGGAGGCGTCGGCATAATTACCGTCGAAGCCTTCCGGCTGGTGCTGATGGAGTGGTTGGTCCTTCCGACTGGTGCAAACATTGACGGGGTTGCTTCGCCAAGTACCTGTTTACGTTCGTGAGGAGGAAGAGCATACCGTTCTGCTACCACTGCGATTGCGACGAGGACACGGCGACCATCACTGGGGAGATGCTAGATAACGTCAGGTCTCTTCTGTGAGGCAGTCATCTTACGGAAGGGGGCAGCAGAGCGTGCGCGAGAGGAACACTTCTACGGCGACAGTAATAGCCGAATGGACTTTTAAAATCAAGGTTCATGGTATCAGAAGATACAATAATTCAAAATGGTTGGAAATGGAGACACTTATTCAAAATGTAAATTAAGTTACACAAATATGTATCCCCCTGCGAGGGAGTAATAAACTATTTTCTTTCTTTCTTTCTTCTTTCAATTGGTAAAATTTGCAAAGTTTGTTTCGTCCCTCCAATGCAACGAATTTCAAATAATCATGGGTTCAGTTTACAATTAAATCTGTGCTAATCACTTTTTTAATTTTATAGAACGCTCCGCATCTTAAGCGTTTTATAGACCTAAACTAAAGAAATGATTTAAAATATACGCGTGATAGACATTATCAAGTATACATTATACATAAAAACGAATATTGTGTATGAAATATATTTTAGTATAAAGTATTTATTACGTAGATATATTAACAAATGAGCGCGTGGGAAGCGTCGATTCATTACTAAGGTATTTATTATAAGGGAACCTATGATTCTCACTATAATTGTAATCAGTCATGAGTTCTTACGTGGGCGATTAACAGCTGATCTTGACACAATACGAATATTAACTAATATTGTTACGAATTGAGCTTGAATTTCATAGCAGATACAAAGTAAGTTGGAAATGCTTTACAAATGATTCTTGTATACGTACATTTTCCTTAGTCATTATAATATTAAGATATATACCTACCTACACAAACTCGATTCAAATAAATTTTAAGCAATCTCGAAATAAAACCATATGAACATAATATGTTGTATCAGCGTGTTTTGTTTTGTTATTAGCCCATAATTAGAAGATATAACTGATTCGAAATTAATCTATAGTTCACTTACTACTATGAGTGCTACGCTAGTGACTAATAGTGGGGTATTGTAGGCTTAGGATAGAGAAGCTTTTTTAAAGAATATTTCGGACGGCAACCTAAAAAATAAAATATAGCGTACCTATACAAAAATTGTCTGAAGATTTCATATGGTAGATGTATCTACTAAACCAAGACCACCATATTGTATCACAGGTTTATTTATTTATAAATTATACCCATGAGGCAGTGTCTCAAGCCAAGTTCAGTCGAAAAGAACTAGGGGCCTCCCTAGTTCTTTTCGACTGAACCATGTATAAGTTTACACGGATCATTTCGACCCCTTTGTAACTCAAAAACTATTTAACACAAATAAATCAAATTTAGCTTAAGAAGAGGGCCATGGTGGTACACGATCATACATGGTTACCGCACGATGGCAACCGAGGCCACTTGCCTGTTGGCCGGATGGAAGACGAGGGCGGGCACAGCTTCGTTGGGCGACCGCTTAGCGGCGTGTCACCCGTCGTGACGTCATGGCCCGTTGGGTAATCCGGCTGGAGATTCGCACGGTACGGTGTCCTGACTCTCGATGCCTTCCAACTGGTGTTGATGGAAAGATTGGCTCGGTGGGACGAGTTGATTGCCTTCCCAATGGTGAATGTATTACTGGGGCACGGTTGCTTCGCCAAGTACATGCACCGTCATGAGAGCATATTGTCCTGCCACCACTGTAACTGCGACGAGGATGCGACGTAGCATACGCTCGAGGTGTGTACAATTTGGGTAGAGCAACACTGTGAACTTGTCGCATTCATCGGTACTGAAGCTTCCTACATAGCTATTTGAGATACTAAAATTTAAAATATAACTTGAACTGTTTCTTGGATATTACATAGTCCAAAAATCGTTACAATTATATAAAAATGCATTCTGAAGTTATGAATAAATAAATTATTATTATTATATTTCTCCTATATTTACAGGTATCATCCAAGGAAAAACACCCGGTCCTTTGAAAGGCGTACATGGGGATATGGATTCAACACGCAGAGGCCTTTGGAGAAATTTAATTTAAAAATGGGATGGGACGTCTACCGATGACACTCCACGCCTGCACATAACACGCGTGGACTGCCAATGGTAGGTGTAAAACTATTGTGTGATGATGGTATTTAATATAATTATGATTATGGAGTTGGAGGTTAAATGGACTAAAACTGAAAACTATTGATTTTTAAACTATCGTCTGCCTTCAATACTTTTATACGTCTTGAACTTTGGCAGACCGTGACTCGCCAACTCATTGAATGGGCTCCCCTAAACGATCGCCACAGACATGCAGGCCATACGGGCAACAAGGGGGCAATATTAGTGCAAGTCGCTTGGGGTGTCGAGCGGTGCGGCGCCGGTTTCACCATCGCAAGTCCCCGATAACCGGAGATCCGCAGTGGTTTCCCCGTAATTATGCCCTTAAAAATGATACTTCCACCCCCGAGTATATAGCTCTGGCGACCCCTCTGTGATCAACCGTTTAAGGCAAGCCAGAGTTGAGAATCCTGCGTGCACTCTTCGGTTTCCACTCCAGCCAGCCAGTAAAGGCGAGCTAGATACGAGGCCCTGGCCGACTCTCTGGGGCACTCATGACCGCAGTGTTGCCACTCACATTGAGCACGCCACAAGCTGCCCTGCGGTTTATTGGCTTTCTTATAAATTTTGTGATACATTTTTTCTTTTATATCAAAAGAATTTACAGAGCCATATAATGTTCCTCCGAGGTTTGCGATAGTCTCATGGTGAGATAACGACTGGCCCAGAGGATTATTATTAATTACGGTTGACTAATACATAAATTAAAAACCTAACCCACTTCCAAATGCCTTAGAATGTTCAAATTTAATACATTTTGATAATTGGGTGTATATAAGAGATAGATTTAGAAAAGATGGAATTTGTCAGATTCAATTCCGCTACTCTTTCCAATCGTTCCTCTAATCGTTCTTATATGCCAGCTTACTATCATCATTCTTATTCACGGACTTAGTCTTATGTAACGCCTCGGAGCGTGTCGGAGATGCGACAACCCTTGTCCAATTCCAGCAGGCTCTGGGTGCAGCGCCTGCGCTCCGCTTCGGTGGTATGCCTTAACATTATCACGCATTTCTTTTCCCGCAAGCTGTATTATTACATATTTCTTTTACATAATAAGATTATATTTTATATTCTGATGCTTACATTCCAGAAGGGGTGAAGGCATATGTGTAAAGTATTTATTTTGCTGGCGTAACTTCTAAATGTTACCTACTTAATAAAATCTATAGCGTGGTCTTAATCAGGCTATCTATGTCTACTGTTGGACTTAGAATTCTGCACTAAGGGATATATTATATAAACGCCATGCTCAGTAATCACATTGATGTCTTTAGTTTCACTGAAGAGAGTTACTATCTGCTCTTTTGGAGTACCTTTAGACAATTTTTACAAATGTTACGTAATATTAAGAGGTGGTGTTACATTATATTTTAATCTACCACTACACAAGGATTACATTGACATCTAGTGATCAAGATTCATGAAGCTATATCTGTAGACGTAAGTAATATGTTTTTTATAACAAGTTCACACGCTACAGTTGAAAGCTCTCATAAAGTACATAATAAATTCCTCAACTTTAATAAAACGTAATGGTTGTCACAAATATCTACAAACTACCCTTTTAAGCAGACAAAGACGGGACGTTTATAATACAAAACAATTCACATAATCTCGTTATCAACTCATTGTTCAACCCTAACATCTGAGATACGGGACTATTCTGTTAAGCGGTGAATGGAACTCAAATAACGGGCCGGTCTAAATTAATTATCACGAAGGGAACAAAAGTCTTCAGGGCCGATCCATCAACGACTTGAAGGAGGTCGGACACCGGTCTAATTTGTGCACTATTTAGAGTGATGGAATACAGGACTATATTCCTTTAGTAAATATATGTATGTAATTGATACGACTCATATATATTATATACATATTTTAATTTTAGTCTACCCACACAACTTATTTTCACTTTTACATTCTTACGAGACTCGGGGAAAATATTAATGCCTATAATATCACTGGAATAGAAAGACAAATTAATCACTATGTCAACCCGTCTCACTAGCCTAGTGAAATAGGTTAATTACTCTGTCATTGTGTAGGAAGCTCGATAGTTACACATATATATATATATATATATATATATATATACTAGCAACCCGCCCTCGCTTCGCTTCGGTTTCAGTCGCTTAAACCTGCGTATAATAATTTTCGCGCGTATATAAAATTGAGCGATCTGTGAAATATCCGTGCATTATACACTCATACAGTAGATATTAATATTAAAATATATACTTTTTCTTCTTCTAAATGTAAATATAGTCACCTCATCATCGCCCCTCATGCGCTCGGGCCTCCTCCACATTGGAAGGAAAAATGACCTACTGTACCGCACTGGTCAGCCGTATTAGTATAGGGTTTTATGTCGAGTTTTCCTTTTTTCACTTATATGATATCTGCATATCATATTCCTTAGTCGTCTTCTACGACGCTCATGGGCAAGTAATGGGTTGGTGAATTATATTCTTAATCCGTCACCTCACGAAAAATCCTCGATAGTTACATCCATACTAATATTATAAATGCGAAAGTAAGGATGTTTGTTTGTTTGGTTGTTTGTTTGTAACGCTTTCATGCTTAAACCACCGAACCGATTTCAAAAATTCTTTCACCAATGCAAAGCTATAATATCAGGGAGTAACATAGGCTATATGTTATCCCGATATTCCCACGGAAACGGGAACTACGCGGGTAAAACGACTAAAACCGAAGCGAAGCAAGGGCGGGTTGCTAGTTTATAATAAATATACCATATTGCGATGATAGGATGTTATTGAGGAAGTTGTTGCTCCTTTCTGAGATGGATATTTTGCCACTGGGGTTAATTAATATACTATAAACTGGCAAAGTGCGAGTCGGAGTCGTGCACAAAGGGTTCCGTACCATTATCTATAAAAAATCGCGTTTGTTGTATGGGATTAAATATTTATTTTATTTTGTTTTTAGTATTTGTTGTTATAGCGGCAACAGAAATACATAAGTTGTGAAAATTTCAACAGTCTAACTATCGCGGGTCTTGAGATACAGCCTGGTGATAGACAGACGGACGGACAGACGGACGAACAGATGGACGGACAGACAGCGATATCTTAGTAATAGGGTCCCGTTTTTACCCTTTGGTACCCTAAAAAAGTAAACGTAATAGCGAACATGTTGGATTTAATATTGTATGCTTCGAATATTTGTAATATTATAAGGACTTAACGTCGATTTCACTTTGAATAGAAAATTCGATTTCATATAAAATTAACCTTTAGCAATAGCAATTTAGTTCTAAAGCTTTTTAAGTGGGAGATAAAAAGTCCTAAATTGCTATTTTATTTTATCTTTTGTTTCGACTCAAACAACAAAAATCTTATTAGCAGTGAAACATCAGTAGATGTCAAATATCTGCAAGACAGTGATCTCGCGGAAGGAGGCGGCGGATCGCCTGCGCGAGGAGCGCAGCTTCGATGAGGAGATCCGCCGCCGGCGACTGGGGCGGCGTAGGCGGAACTATCTGCGCCTCATGCCGCCCTAGCCGAGGCCGCGGGTGACGTGACCGGGGATTAGTCCATCACCCGCTGAGAGGCCGACCGCGTGAGGAAAGACCGACGTCCTCCCCGAGGGGGGGACGTCGGTCGATGGGAGGGTACCCCAATTAGGGGTATTCCGACGGGCCGACCACTGACGACAAGTTAACGCTGCTCCAGTGGTCAGCCCAACGACGAAGGCGACGTGGTTTTTGGGTGGGTCGCGGGAGTTGCGTGCTTAAGCCCCTCTGTCGCCTCGGACGGAGTGGTGCGGAGGCGCGCAGACCGCGACCCGCCCACAAAAAAAAAAAGAAGTGAGCCGTCGCTCAGGACGCCTGACAGATGTGAAACATCGAAACTATTTTGTACGAGTAGAGACACGGTATCGAATATAAAGTATCGATACTGAACTCATGAATAGTATCGAAAGATAAGTAACGTACTGTTTAAAGTATCGAGTACTTTTATTTACTTTATCTTTAGGTATCGAGTACTTTTCTTTCGATACCGATACTTTTGTATTCGATATTTTAGTCAATAAGTACGTTTTGGTAGGTACCGTATCGAATAAATTATCCATTTTAAAATTGACTTTACGACTCATATTTATGGTAACGTCATTTAGTACAAACGAATTGAAGCTTCTAAAACGTAGCTTGCAATAATCTGTGATTTATAAACCAGAAATAGCGGCATCTGTCGAGCAAACGACCAACTCTAAGCTACAATATATTTTATAAAGAACTCTCTAATCCTGTAATGATAATAAGACAAGCTGTTTAAAGTGAGTCAAAATCCAATTCTTAAGGAGTTGGTGACATACAAGCAAATAAATACACAGCTGAAACTAATAAAAGCCTATAAAAAATGAAATGATTTCATCCGTTCACAGACATTCTTTCCGCACGAAGAGTGTGATTTAGGAAACAGAAATGGCGGCATTTATCGAGCTAACGACCAACTCTCAGCTACAATATATTTAATAAAGAAATTTTTAATCCTGTAATGATAATAAGACAAGCTATCTAAATAATTTTAACGTCATTGGTCCTCCTTAAATTTTCAACTCTTAAATGAAATTTGACTGTCTATAGTGAGTCAAAATCCAATTCCTATGAAGTCGGTAATATACAAAGAAATAAATATATATACACCTGAAACTAATAAAAGCCTATAAAAAAACGGTTCTCCAGTTTTGGTAGCTGAAAGTAAACTAAATACCATACCTACTAGTATATTTATATTACTAAGTTAGAGAATTTTACATTAATTTATAAAACAAGTATTTATGCATAAAAGAACATTAGATTACGACAGGAACTAATACGATAAAACTAAGGCATAAAGTATTAATAAAATGTCGCGATTTTTTTCTAAAAAATGATGATTTTTATTCAATATACATTTATTTTCATTAATATACATTATAAGTAACAATTTACTTTGAGTTCACTAGATGGCGTTGCACAAAATTTTAAATCGCACCATGGTTTCGTTACAAAAATGTAGGTATATGCATCCAAATATTTATTTAATTTATGATTATCAGGGGACACGGGTTGAGAGCCTTCCGCTCGCCCATTGCCCGCGTTAAGCTGTCAAGGTCATCTGCGACCAACAGCTAAATACACAAAAAAAAATATCAGGGGATCGCGAGGCGTGGCGTTAAACGCCACGCGACGATCACGGTCACCCTCGCCTATAGATGTTTCACATCAAAAAAGATGTCAAATATCTGTCGTCTCTCTTCACATGGGATTATCACACTTTAATAATATAAAATATAGCCTTAGTTTTAATTATAAAATAACTGTGTGCCAAATTTAATTCTAACTACTTTAACCGTTTTTGGGAGATTTATTAGCAGTTATTCAATAGGGTTCCTTCTTTGTGGGAGTTAGCCCATCCTAAAAAGGGAATAGCGGTCAGAACCGTTGCATTACAGACTTATTGCGATAACATCCATGCTCTCGACTAATAATAAACCTCAGCTTGTGCTTTGAGGCTGATGAGTGATGAGTCACCAATACAACCTTTTATCTTGGTTGATCAATAGTGATCTTCTTGTGTATCATATTTGTGGGAAAGGCCTTAGAAAATACGAATAAGGCGCTAGCATCCAGCCTAGAAATCTCAAAGGGAATGTATAGGGTCTGGCACAAGGTTTTTTTATCGAAGTTACAGTATGGAAAACCCGGAGGACTCTGTACTACACTCGCGTGCAAGTAAATCGACTCAAGCGTCAAGTGCGCATAAAAAGTGATTTATCTTAACAATGACTCATTTTACCTCTTTATAATGTTTTACATATTTAAAGCCTAGGAATTGGGCTTTAAAATGGTGTAAGCTGCATGAAAATCGATTCAGTAGTTTAGTAAAAAAGGTGTATGTCAATGATATTGTAAAAAATATTGAAAATTCGTACAATTTCACAGTATGAGGTTATTGTGTATAAATGAAACAAAATGTGTGTAAGAAAAAGAATTTATTCATGTCAATACTTGGTATTCCCTCCTCTAGCCCTGATCATGCGATTCTTCATAGACCTAATCAACTTTTTTATTGATGATGGTATTCGACCCCACTCTTCTACCAACGCAGTCTTGAGCTCATTTATGTTTGTAGGAGCTGGATTTCTCGCTCTCACTTTCCTTTTGAGCTCGTCCCATATGTGCTCAATGGGATTCAAATCTGAGCGCTGGCCAATCCGTAGTGTCAATTCCAACTTCGTTCAGGAACTCACGTGTCGCCCGAGCAGTGCGACATCGGGCATTGTCATGCATCAAGATGAAATTATCCCCAATAACGCCTTGATAAGGGAGATCTTGATCCCGTAGAACCTCTTCAATATAACGATCACTGGTCAGACCTCCTACCCGGCCTCCCCCAGGAACGAAAACAAGATCCGTTTTTTCTTCTAAGGAAATTCCAGCCCACATCATGTAAGAACCGCCACCATATGCCACGGTTTCAACAAAGCAGCACTGAAAACTGTTCACCGGTACACCCGACCTCTTCTATCGCTGCCATGGAGACACATCCTCATCTCATCAGTGAACAGGACTGACTGCCATTGCTCTATGCTCCAATCCAAGTGTTCTCGAGCAAAGTGAAGGCGTGCTTGACGGTGAGCTGTGGTCAACTTCGGGCTTGTAGCGGGTCGTTTGGGAGTAAGATTGGCTTTCTTTAACCTTCTTCTAACTGTCCATTGACTGACAGTCACCCCGCGAACTTGACGTAGCTCCTGCTGCACATCTACACCGGTAAGGTGTCGATTTCGGAGAGAGGTCGAGACCAAAAACCGGTCGTCATGCTCCGAGGTGCACCGGCGTCGGCTGGTATTAGGCTTCCGAGTGAAGGCACCAGTCTCTTGAAACCTTCTGTATACTCACGAGACACCAGACTGACTCATCTTCAACCGACGAACGACTTCTCGCTGGTTCAACCCTTTTTGCAACAGGGCAACAGCTTGAGCGGCTTCTTCAGGTGTAGTGTCCATAATTTTCTTCAAACAACGGCTTCAATTTAGAGAGATGTGTTCAAGTCAACGTCTGATGAGCGACTGATAAGAAAAACGATTACAGGGGTTTTTATAGAGGGTTGAGTCGCGCAAGATGTGTATAGAGCGCAGAGCATTTTTCGAGGGTTGCGTTCAGTTGCATTCTAAAGACAAGTGTTTATTTAAATTACTGAAATAATGCTACCATTTTAAAGCCCAATTCCTAGGCTTTAAATATGTAAAACATTATAAAGGTAAAATGAGTCATTGTAAAGATAAATCACTTTTTATGCGCACTTTACGATCTAGTCGATTTACTTGCACGCGAGTGTAGAATCGCTAATCGACGAAGCAAGCATATCCCCCTCAAGAGTTGTACCAGTTTGAAAAATGTCGTGCCGCAAATCCAACCACTCTATCCGCACCAGCTTCTATGGTCCGAACATCTAATTGAGGCCTCTCCACCTGTACTGCCGAGTGGGCAGGTCAACTCGTTGGGCGATACTTTATCACTCACGCCAGCGTCGGTGAAGTCCGGTGAGCATCTATGCATCCACATTACATTATGTTATACAAAGCACAAGCTTGTCTCCTCTAGAGTACTGCTAATAAGTAGACACACTAGATTCCCTGCAAAGACATGCTATTCGAATAGTCCGTGTCCTCAATTTTATGGACAGACAGACAATTATTAATCTAAACCATTCTCATATCCATCGCAACAGAGCTGACCTAACAGACATTGCTCTGTTCAAATAAAATAAAAGGAATTTTCCTTGAAATCGACAGCAGCGCCAGATCCAATTGTGAATCTAACTAAACCATTCTCGAATCCCCTTGAACACGCACAACAAAATTTAATTAACATCGGTCCATCCGTTTCGGAGGAGTTCAGTGACATACACACGTACAGAAGAAATGTATATATAAAGATGTATGCATTCCTCTTACATTGTTCCATTATTCTTTTCCTTCTCAATGTTGCAAAACCTGGTTAGAACTTGACATCTCATATTAACTAATTTTTAAGAGAACGAAGAAATGTTTGAGTGCATATTGGACACTATACCCTTTTGTCATTGCAAGTACAAGTACGTAAGAGTTTTTAATTAATTTATCGATGCATCTGAGCTCGATACTCTTGATGAAGATTTGATAAGAGAATTATCGTTAATGGTTACATACTAGGTTAATGGTTCCATTGTCATTAGAAGTTACTTGATGATAAAAATCTGTTTACGACTTTTTAATTGATGCCTGCAATACTATGAGATGAACAAGAATGAACAAAAGACAATTTCTAATAAAATAATCATAATAGTGTGCCACTTACAAAATAAAGCATTGTTTCATTGGAATTTAGAATTCCAAAGAGACGTAAAGTGGATATAATGTAGGGTATCATTCAATAATAACGGTGTATTACTTTCCCTTATAATAATAATAATAATAATAACCGCAGGGCAGCTTGTGGCGTGCTGAATGTGAGTGGCGACACTGCGGTCCTGAGTGCCCCAGAGAGTCGGCCAGGGCCTCGTATCCAGCTGGCCTTTATTGGCTGGCTGGAGTGGAATCCGAAGAGTGCCCACAGGATTCTCAACTCTGGCTTGCCTTAAATGGCTGGTCAGAGAGGGATCGCCAGAGCTATATGCTCGGGGGTGGAAGTGTCATTTTCAAGGGCATAACTACGGGGAAATCACTGCGATGGTGAATCCGGCGCCGCACCGCTCGACACCCCAAGCCACTTGCACCAATGTTGCCCCCCTGTTGCCCATATGGCCTGTGTGTCTGTGGCGACCGTTTGGGGGGGCCCATTCAGTGAGTTGGCGAGTCACCGTCTGCCAAAGTTCAAGACGATAAAGGTATTGAAGGCAGACGACAGTTTTTCAATCAATAGTTTTTAGTTTAGCCAGTCCATCAAACCTCCAACCCCATAAACAGTTATTAGATACCATCATCACACAATAGTTTTACATCTACCGTTGGCAGTCCACGTGTGTTATGTGCAGACGTGGAGTGTCATCGGTAGACGTCCCATCCCATTTTTACATTAAATTTCTCCAAAGGCCTCTGCTTGTTGGATCTATATCCACATGTAAGCCTTTCAAAGGACCGGGTATCTTCCCTAGGAAGATCCCGTGAACAAGGAGATACATAATAATAATAATATAGGAACATTATATGGCTCTCTAAATTTTTTTGATATAAAAGAAAAATGTATCACAAGATTTATAGGAAAGCCAATAAACCGCAGGACAGCTTGTGGCGTGCTGAATGTGAGTGGCGACACTGCGGTCCTGAGTGCCCCAGAGAGTCGGCCAAGGCCTAGTATCCAGCTGGCCTTTATTGGCTAGCTGGAGTGGAAACCGAAGAGTGCCCGCAGGATTCTCAACTCTGGCTTGCCTTAAACGGCTGGTCAGAGAGGGGTCGCCAGAGCTATATACTCGGGGGTGGAAGTGTCATTTTCAAGGGCATAACTACGGGGAAACCACTGCGATGGTGAAACCGGCGCCGCACCGCTCGACACCCCAAGCCACTTGCACCAATGTTGCCCCCCTGTTGCCCGTATGGCCTGTGTGTCTGTGGCGACCGTTTGGGGAAGCCCATTCAGTGAGTCGGCGAGTCACCGTCTGCCAAAGTTCAAGACGATAAAGGTATTGAAGGCAGACGACAGTTTTTCAATCAATAGTTTTTAGTTTAGCCAGTCCATCAAACCTCCAACCCCATAAACAGTTATTAGATACCATCATCACATAATAGTTTTACACCTACCGTTGGCAGTCCACGTGTGTTATGTGCAGACGTGGAGTGTCATCGGTAGACGTCCCATCCCATTTTTACATTAAATTTCTCCAAAGGCCTCTGCGTGTTAGATTCATATCCCCATGTAAGCCTTTCAAAGGACCGGGTATCTTCCCTTGAGAGATAGCCGTGAATCGGAGATACATAATAATAACTTTATTTACTAATATAACAAACTACAACAACAAACCATGCTAACAGTACAAAAATGAAAACAGTTTTACAGAAAGTACTTCCTTACCTTATCATATCGAATTAAATGTGATGTTTATAATGGTTAGCTTAAGTATATTATTTAAATTTGATCCTAGATTGAGTTTACACTATCCACCGTACTAGTTATCACTGTATTACAGCAAGATAGGCCTCCCGGTCCTCGATCAACACCATATAACAATAAACAAGTAAAACACTACGGTTACAGTAAACTTCGATCGGTACATATTTAATTAATATATTCGCTTTGTGCAGGTATTTAAATAACTAGCGGCTATGAAGACTATTAATTTCTAATGTAGTATATGGGTAACATTAACAAACTTGTACAGAATATGCAAGGTTTGAAGAAAGATTAAATTACTATGAATATTATATATTTTTCTTATCCTAGATATATTGAATGTTTTTCATACTTGCTCACTTTATTTTAAATGATTGTGAAAAAAATTAAAATGGTACAATAGCACAGATAATTATAACTAGATTCAAACTATCTATACCAATAAATAAAATTGGAGTGTCTGTTTGTAATGTCAAAATAATAGGCGTTTTTCATGCTCACACGGTTATTTGCACGACACCTATGCCAAAAATAGCAATTAAAAAATTTTTGTCTGTCTGTTTGTTCCGGGTAAATTAAGTTTAATTGGAGTGTCTGTACTCCAATTTTATTTATTGGTATAGATGAGGTCTTACATTTAGGTATAGCATAAACAATATCTTGTCTGCGTCTCGTTGTAAAATCAGGTTTACTTTTATGTTGTAACATTATAGAATTTTTAATCCCTTGTGGTGACGGAGGAAGATACAATTCACCATTCCCTACCTTGCTTGACTAGAAGCCCGGTCTCGCTTTGCTTCAGTATTAGTTGCCTTATCCGCGTAGTTCCCGTTCCCGTGGGAATACCGAGATAAAATATAGCCTATGTTACTCAGGAATAATGTAGCATTCTAATGGTGAAAGAATTATCCCTACAGTAGTTTTTGAGTTTATTAGTAACAAACATATAAAAGTATAAAAATACAACGTTTCCTCTTTATAATATTAATGTAGATAAAACTGAAGTGTTTATTTGTAATCTGAATGTAACAAGTACTGAATACATATGGAAATAGTCTGTCTATCTGTTACAGATATTCTTTGCAACCAGCGTACTGATTTTTACAGGATTTTCACTAGTGGATAGTAGATGTTATAAGGCTTCCACCATTTTAATTTTAATAAAAAAATAAGAGGAAACAAAAAAGTTAAAAGCCATGAAATTATGAACAATTCCTATTCAAACAGGAAAACAATTCCTATTCATATTACGTTTTTGACGAAAGCTAATCAAGACCATCTAACGTTTGATTTGATAGCGTAAAAATAAAATATTAATATTTATTTTTAACAAGCTTTTATTTAAATGCTCTAAAATGAAGAAGAAGAAGAAAAGTGCTTGTCAAGACTATTCAAACGAGTCTAAACTCGACGGTTTTATCTTGTTTGGTTTAGGAGTTCCTATAGCCACCTTCCGACACCATCTTAAGACCAGCTTCATGGTATCATATTATTGCATTGTCACCGAAGTTACGTAAGTAAACCAAATTTTAACCTAATCTAACGACACATACTAACAGGGCAAGTTAAATAAAAGCTTTTAAAAAAATAAAAACAACGCCACGGAATTGAACTATGTTCCAAACAAAGTTATGGACGAAGTACTATTTAAGAATATAGCATTATAGCATATGCGCTTATCTAAAAATATTGGACATCCTGGTTTGATTAAGCTTCGTCAAGAAGAGCTTATTTTGAATTTGTGTAGATTGAAACCATTTTTTTTTTTTTTTTTGGGTGGGCTATGGTAAGCGCACGCGCGGTCCAGTTCGTCCGGGGCGATGAAAGGACGGCGCGCGGGCCCATAACCACCGGAGCAGATGTGACTTGTCGTCAGTGGTCGGCCCGACGCAATACCCTTTCGGGTAACCTCACCTCTCGACGTCCTGGGACGTTGGTCGCCGTCACGCGGTCAGCCTCTCTGCGGGTGACGGACAATTCCCCGGTCCGATCACCCGCGGCCTCGGCTAGGGCGGCATTAGGCGCAGATGTAGATTGAAACCATAGACTTTCATTATGACGATATGACGGCGATTTATTTGGAATCTTTCATAGAAAAACGCTATCACAATTTACTTCAATTATACATGACAATTGATAACAAATAACAACCATTAATAGTAACACTAATCATATTTAACTTGCACTTGTACCATTATTTTAATTTAAATATCATCATCAGAGCTCATTTACGTTCCACTGCCAGGCCACCATAGGAGGTCACAGGTTCAATAGTAGTGAAATTAACCTACACTGGTGAGACGGGTTGCCGTAGGATTATATGACGATTCCGGCGGAGTTTTGGTACATGTGAAAACGGTTAACTTCGTCGTAGCCGAGGGACAGAAACAGCGTGTGATTTTTAGCTGGTAGTAGCGCTGATAATAAATCAATGTTCAGTCCGGCATACCCCATCTATTAAAGGTGGGCATGCGTGAAAATTACATTTTCCCACGCGAAAAAAAAAGGATCTTATTACGATCTTTCCTTCTCTTGCATAGATGTTATCTATATATTGATAAGCTTTATTCGATCTTAGATTATTCGACTTTCACCAGCCTAGCCGTGGGACTTAATGTATAAGCTCCAAATAATTTAAATAAATTAGAACCGAAATCGTACATTAAAGTTGAACAACAGAATAACAAATCACTATTATTACAGACACACATACACACATACATAGACCGCTAAGAACGCCCTTGTACTTTCTCGTATTCTTTCTCGCAGCGTGTGATAAATTTTATTGACGCATTGTCATAAATCTCTCAACAAATGATTCAAAAGCAATATTAATACTTGGAAGGTGAAAGTTCATATTTTGATTCTGAATATTATACCTGGTCTGGTCATAAATTCTGTTACATTTTAATAAATTTATTTTTAATGAAGTATCGTAATCTTAATAAGATTTATAATTATTTATGTATTAAAGAGTCAGCAGTAGCTAAATAACAAATAATTTTAATTAAAATTTTTAATAGGCCTTTAATCTTTCTGGTTACGAATTTGTGAAGGTATGCACCGTTTTTATCATTTAGTTCTACAGACCTCGCGACTCACTTCATCTTGTCGTTTAGAACGGTCGTGTCTTCTAAAACGCGTCATATTTCTTAGTGCAAGGATTGAAATCTGGGCTAGACGAAGGCCAGTCTGTAACTCTTACAAAGTCAGAAACGTTGGCTTCCAACCAAACTAGATTAGCTGGTGCCTTGGGACTAGCTACAGAGTCTCGCTGCAAAGTCTAAGGAATATTTTTAATAAGGGTATTGTTAAGATGTTTTACATCAAGATCTAAGACATTCTCTTGATTCACTTTGGCCAAAGGTTTTAGATATATGTACTTTTACTTTCTTTAATGATCCGTTCAATTATTGTGGTTTAATATTAACCTTGAAAAAAAATGAAACGCGGACAATGATCAGAGTTTCTCACATAATAAAAGCGTGGAATGCTTTTACTATGAAATATGAATAAAAATGTAGTTTTTGTTGTAACAATATTTATGATGAGACTTGTTATATATGACCAACAATAATATCCACCGCATTTTGATTAACAGTACACCTAATGTAAATATTTCTCCTGCAGTTGACTTTTCCAAACTCCGCTGTGAGATATTGGTTGTTCCTTTCCACAAATATTTTTTTTTTTATATTTTTGTGATAGGACCACACTGTTGACAGTTGTCTATTTACAGCCGCGGACCGGTTCTTCCAGGGTAGTATCACACTCTCGACGTCTGAGTAGTAGCAATTTGTTACTGCGCTTCGTTTGGTGAACGAGAGCCGGCAGCCCAAGTTTCTGAGAGTGTTTGCGTGTGGTGAGTTTTTGTGATGCCTTTAGTTTTACCAAACCCCATTGCACATACTTCCTTCACTTTATTCACGGTAGGCAGCGGCCTAGGAAAGTTCTATGAGTGGGAGCAACACTTACGATCAGGTGTACTGTTTGCTCGTTTGCCACCGTTTGCAATAAAAAAAAATCCACAACTACATACATCTTCTTTATCTTTATATATATATATATTTCTTGTGTACGTGTGTATGTCACTGAACTCCTTCTAAACGGCTGGACCGATTTTGATGGATTTTTTTGTGTATGTTCGTTGCGGTCGAGAATGGTTTAGATTCACAATTGGACCCGGTAGGTGGCACTGCGATCGATTTCAAGGAGAATTCGTTTTACAATTTTTTTAGATTTGAATAGAACAACGTCTGTTGGGTCAGCTAGTCTTTATATATACAGGCTGGATCAAGTTATGGGGCAACTGTTCAAGTATGTTGTAGTTTAACGGTCATAGATAATAATAAGTATGTATATTACACAAAACCAATAAAACATAAATGTTATAGTGATTACAAAAATGTGTGTCTAATAGGGCGTCCACATGTTGGCCGAGTGTAGGCGAGCGATGGCGAATGCCAACGTGTGTACACCCGATTTGCCTTAGTTGGCCAACCCTCGCCGTCGCTCGCCTAGTTGGCCGAGTGAATACAAGCGCCAACGTGTGGAAAGCTGATTTGTCTTCACTCGCCGTCGCTTGTGATCACTTGCCTCACTTCGCCTCGGTGTCGGTTTTTGTGCACAAATCAAAGGCACTCGTCTGCGCTCAGCCAATGCCGTTTACACGTTGGCCCGCTCGTCATTACACGGTTGACTTGACATCCATCGCGGTTAGACGTGTTTAATGTGATATTGTCGCTCAATATAAAATATCTGGTTGACCGAGCTTCGCTCGGAATATTTTTGTCGAATTTATTTAGATATATATTAATATAAAATAAATAGTGAAAAATATATAAAAAATTACAAAAAGAGCATAATAATAACACCGAGATTCGAACCGACGCTGTTTGAATGTCAACAAAATCAAAATCAAAATTAGAACCAGTCAACTTCCCATCTGAGCTATCGTAACTCATGAACAACGGCAACGAAATATGAATTCATATTCTTTTAAAATTTAATGTCATTGTTTGTTTTGCTAAAAACACGGACAAAACAACATTATCTATAAATAAAACCTAGCTGGATCGATTTTTTTGACCCGAAACCTCTAGTATGCCAAGTTTCAACAAAATCGTTAGAGCCGTTTCCGAGATCCTGAATATATATATATATATATATACAAGAATTGCTCGTTTAAAGATATAAGATAAATGATTATATTTTCAAATTTGCATCACTACTTCTAGATATGCGACGTAAATAATTAGATCCAAGTCACCCTATGTGTTACCTATAGTATCAAAAAGTATCTTAATCGTTCATCATCATTTCAGCTCATATACGTCCCACTGTTGGACTCGAGCCTCCTCCACAATAGGAGGTAAATTGACTTTTACTAAGGTCCATGCTAGCCAAACAGGTTGGTATAGGGTTTTATTTCGAGGTTTCCTTCTCTAGCTGTTATGTGTGTATTATGTATTATATCACTAAGTCGTCTTTTACGACATCCACGGACAAGATAGGGACTGATGAATTTTTTTCTTACTCCGTCACCACACGGATATATCTTACATTGCTCTACTTCTGTGAATACTCGGTATCAACCACCTTCTTTTTTCCCACTTTACTGCGGTATACACTGAGATAATAGTTATATACGCTCATTAAATAAATAGTCGAAGCTGCAGCAACGTTAATGTCAACGTCCGTAGTGTTTCAGTGCACAATGAACACTGACCGAGGCCAACGTGTGGACAGCTCTACAAACACTCGTCGTGGTTGGCCACTCGCGTTGGCGTTCGCCGCACTCGGCCAACGTGTGGACGCTAGCACTCGCCTTGTACCTATTTGCCGACGCTCGCGTTGGCCTGGGCTCGGCCAACATGTGTACGGGCTATAAGAGTCTAAGCCTTAAATGTTACGTATTATATAGGCATGTACGGACAGGATACATTTAGGTACGTAAAGCTTCGATTGCGTAAACGCGTCAATAATAGCGTAGGTACATAAGCGGTTCGCCAACGGTCATCGGTTGATCAGCTATTACGACCAATTATCTAAATACCATTCTTTACGTAACCGTCTTTTGGCATCTATATCATGTAGTTTTAAACTATGGGAGACGGTGACAACAAATTTTAAGTCTAATTTGCCCGCTATAAAAGTTGTTATTGTATATTATTTGAACGTTCGAAACCTAAAAAATAATAGCAATATTATTCTATCACTTTGTATTTTTTCTTTGACTCTTTGACCTACTGTTTGCTATATTTATTCAATATAAAGAAATAGTTATTCGACCTAGTTTTACTAAACAACAAAGTATCTCATTTTCTAGGAATAAAATTAACTATTCTATACATAAATCAAGCTGTACTAAGAAAAATACATTCATAAAATTGGATTGAAATCGGTTAGGTGGTTTCGGTACATTAATGAAAACAGCGATAGACTATGTGTGTATGTATGTATGTTCATCTGTTCCCTTGTAGCTCTTCAACTACTTATTAGAATCGGACAAATGAGGTATTGCTAGAAGCGTCTTGAATGTCTGCTGGTTATAGGCTATATGATGTGTCACTGAATCTAATATGGCGCCCTCTAGAGGTTTTAAAATACGATATTAAAAAATAAATTTAAGATAAAATATGTCGTGTTTCGTATTATTGCAAAGGGCGTTACTTGATGTTGTAGTTTAACGGTCATAGATCGTAATTAGAATGTACATTACACAAAAAAAACAATATAACATAAAACTTATAGTGATTACAAAAATGTGTGTCTAAAAGTCTGTGCCTTAAATATTACGTATTATGTAGGCATGTACAGACAGGATACATATAAAGCTTCGACAGTATAAATAGTTTTTTTTGAGCGAAGGCTTCAATGGTAACGTAGGTACAAAGGCGACTCGTCAAAGGTCATCGGCCGATCAGCTGATTTAAAGCGAAGTTTGTCTTGCTTATGCAAACGTAGTCATTGATTTATTCAATAACTAATGAACATTTAACAAAGTGCGAATATGTCGTAGATTAAGTATCACTGACTTTATACATTTCAATCAGATTTACACGAAAAAGCGATGACAAAATTAAAAACTTTACATGTCTCTAATTTATTAAGGAATCAATATTTTTCCTTCCAATTTTTTTCATGGGTTCCTATCACCATTGCCTAACTCCCAGTTTGACCAGTTGCCCCATAACCTGATACATCCTGTATATCTATATATTTCTTGGGTACGTGTGTATGTCACTGAACTCCTAAACGACTGCACCGACGTTGATGAAACTTTCTATGTGTATTCAAAGGGAATCGAGAATGGTTTAGATTCACAATTGGACCCGGTAGGTGGCGCTTGACGCTACAGTCGATTCCAAAGAGAACTCCATTTATTTTTTCAGATTTTAACAGAACAACGTCTTTTGGGTCAACTAATCTTTTATATAAATTTCTTGTTTACGTGTGTGTGATTCGAGGATGGTTTAAATTCGCAATTGGATCCGGTAGGTGGCGCTGCTGTCGAATTATTTGAACAGAACAACGTCTGTTGGGTCAGTTAGTCTTTATATATAAATTTCTGGTGTACATGTGTATGTCACTGAACTCCTCCTAAACGGCTGGACAGACGTTAATGAAATTTTTTGTGCATGTTCAAGGGGATTCGAGAATGGTTTAGATATACAATTGGAGCCGGTAGGTGGCGCTTATTTGAGCAGAACAACGTATGTCCAACATACGTTGTTCTGCTCAGCTAGTTTAATTATGACACGGCGCAGCATACGCTCGAGGCCTGCGCCGCTTGGGCCACGCAGCGCCGTGAACTCGTCGCAATCATCGGTGCCGACCTGACGCTGCCGGCCGTCGCTAGGGCGATGGTCGATAGCGTCGGGAATTGGGAGGCGGTCGCAGCCTTCTGCGAGACAGTGATCTCGCAGAAGGAGGCGGCGGATCACCTGCGCGAGGAACGCAGCTTCGATGAGGAGATCCGCCGCCGGCGAATGGGGCGGCGCAGGCGCAACTACCTGCGCCTCATGCCGCCCTAGCCGAGGCCGCGGGTGACGTGACCGGGGATTAGTCCGTCACCTGCCGAGAGGCCGACCGCGTGAGGAAAGACCGACGTCCTCCCCGAGGGGGGGACGTCGGTCGATGGGAGGGTACCCCAAGTAGAGGGTGTTCCGTCGGGCCGACCACTGACGACAAGTTAACTCTGCTCCGGTGGTCGGCCCAACGACGAAGGCGAGGTGGTTTTCGGGTGGGTTGCGGGAGTTGCGTGAGTTGCGTTCTTAAGCCCCTCTGTCGTCCCGGACGGAGTATTGCGGAGGCGCGCCGACCGCAGCCCACCCACAAAAAAAGAAAAAAAAAGCTAGTTCAATTATGCATGGAAATAATAAGTACTACGTACAACAGGAATGAGCTCTGTCTGTGCATCTTGCAGCTAAAACAAAGAAAATAAAACCTTATGTCAAGGACGTAAGAGTTTTGTCGCGCGCAAAATAAAAATGAAGCCGACTGAGAAGGCAACCACTGTACCTGTGTCCCTTTCTAACAGTGACTTAGAGTTGCCAGAGTTAATTTGATTTCAATTATTTTATTGTTGGTAGAAAAATAGGCGATTTATGTAATGTAATGAAGTAAAAACATTTACTTCTAAAATGTTTCTAAATATAAATAATAATTTATTACCAACATGTTAAACCAATATTATTTGTTGCTACGTGCAAAACCTTATTAACGCAAAAATGTTGCGATTGGCGTATAGGTTTTCTTTTATTTGTATAAAATACGGACACCTGACCTGACAACCCCACGTGAAATTTTTTAACATAATTTGTGAATGAAGAATTACGGTGACCATGCTATCCAGTCCTAGTTTAAGAACAAATAACTTAAATACCTATGCATTTTTTATTCCTTTTGATATTAAAATTACTTTGTTTCAATTTTAGATTTCCTAAAGATCTTAATATTAGGGAAATATGGATAAATATTATACCCATGTATTATATACCCATAGGTGGGCAGAGTTAATCCAAAAATTAACTTCGTTAATCATTAATTAAAATTTTAACTTCGATAATCGATAAACCGTTAAATTTGCGAAAATTTAACGCAAGTTAAAGTTAACGTTACAAATTAACCATTTAAGACTTACTACTTTTTACTTAGACTTAGGTATTATTTAGACTATACTGTTTTCGTGCCTGTGTGGTGACGGAGGAGTAAGGGTCGGTATACACGACAATGATATATCGTAGCGATTCGACTGCGCAGACAGTTTGTGCAGTTTTATCGATAGTGTTAACAAAAATCGTCTCAGATTTTTCTGGTGGCGCAAACGATCGCGGTAGTTTCAAAATTATAAGTTGGCGCAATCGTTCAATTCGTTCGCAATGCTTCCTGTAGGTGCAAATCAACATATTGCAAGACTATCGCAAGAAGTAATAATATGTGGTGTGTGTCACGTGGACAGAGCAGCGCCTTGAACTTGACTAATGTAACGGACTAAAGTTAACGAAAGTTCAGTTTAACAGAAGTCAACAAGAGCGTTAACATTTTTTGAAGTTAACTTAAAAGTTAATCCGCTAACCATAATTCGGTAATTAATGATTAACGGACTAACGAGTATGCCCACCTCTGTATATACCATTGTTTTATATAATATTTCGAATGCTATCACACTGGAACTATTAAAAAGCATGTTGTAAGATGTAATTTTATTTAAGTGAAATTAGAAAAATTAATAAAAAATAGACAATCCCACTGATTTTCTTGCCGGGTCTTCTCAGTGCGGTCGCGTTCCGATCCGGCGGTAATTTTAAGAAAAAAATGTAAAAAAAATGACAATATGTAAGTGCCCCCGCTGGGTTTATACATAATAAATGATTTGAATTTGAAAAATTGAAGCCGAGCGAGAGCTCAGTAAAAGGTTTATTACACTACACGATATTCAGGGCCCTAACTTAGTAGGGGTGCTCTACAACAGCTAAATTGTGAAACCTGTTTCACCTGTTTCAGTTATAGCGAAATAACAGTTTCAAAAAACTGTTCCAAAATAACAGCCTGTTGTTCTGTAATACGAGAAAAAAGGGGAAAATAACCATTCTTTGGGAATAATGTTTAGAAGTGGTTTCAGTGTTTGTTCCTAAAATGAAAACGATCCTTCATGCTTTACATGCTTAGGACTGATTTATGTATATATAATCAGTCCTTTATAGAGGACTGATTTATGTATATATATGTCTCTCGTATTGCAGTACAACAGGATTATTTTGGAACAGTTTTCTGAAACTGTTATGTCGCTAAAACTGAAATAGGTTTCACAATTTAGCTGTTTTAGAGCACCTCTATTAAGTTAGGGCCCTGAATATCGTGTAGTCTGTAGTGTAATAAGCCTTTTACTGAGCTCTCCCTCGGCTTCAATTTTGCGACAAGAGCTCATTCCAGGAATGAGCTTTGTCTGTGCATCTTGCAGCTAAAACAAAGAAAATAAAACCTTATATCAAGTTTCAGTTTCAGATTTTAAACTGAACATTATTTATTATATTGCTGGATATATCGTCAATGGGATGATTGACAAAATTTCTTGTTCAAATTATCGTGTGGTGTTATTGGATCACAAGACAATAGATCACAACCACTGTGTCGACATATCACAATTTTCGGCATTTACTGCTTTTATTGATCGGGGAAAACTTAAGCGTGTTTCCAGATTTGTATTTGAAATTCTAAAGTACACTGAAAAACTGTTTATTACATTATCAAATCAATAATTAAAAATCTTACATAAAAATAAAATTATCATGTATGTTGTCCAAGAATTTTATAGCAAACTACATACATTGTTAGATCCACCACATCCTCATCAATCTATATTTGAAGATCCACATGATATTCAATTGGTGAAGGCGTTAGCGAATTCATATCTCAATTTACGTTTAACTCATAATGCAAAATTAGAATCAATGAAACATATGAGGAATAAGCTGGGTTTGCGGCAGAAACTTCACAAGACTGTTTTATTTAGCAATGTCTGATTTAGAATTAAACTTAAATGTAAACTGAACTGTTTTTGTTACCTAATTAATTAAATATATCACAATAGGTAGTTTATCGTAATTTTATCTCAGTCCAGCTGCGTGTCGTGTCGTATCCCACAAGCACCAGTCGGTAAGTACCTACCTATAAGACGCGAGTGTGAAAAGCAAGCAAAAACAGCAAATGTATAGTGCCGCAAAGGGCAAATTTATCATTAGCATCTTTGATTAAAATCCATCTGAAGCAATGATCTGCTGACGTCAGATCATAAATCATTTTTTATAATTATTGTCCTTAAATCATATTTCAATATGGTCACCACCGCCAGAGAGGGATAAAAGGTACAGTTACTGAGCTCTCGCTCGGCTTCAATTTTGCGACAACAGCTCATTCCTGTTGTACGTAGTACTTATTACTTCCATGTAATTATGTAATTATAAAAGTCATCTTGACATTAAGGTTTATTCGACGCAGGTTTTATTGCACAATTGTTCTAAATAAAACAAAACGAAATAAAATCTGATTAGCAGATGAGAGCACAAATTATATTTTTTCGTCTTTTATATAGATAAATATATAACATCTTTATATGTATGTATAATCTTAATATATATAAATTACGTGTCACGTTGTTTGTCCGCGATGGACTCCTAAACTACTTAACCGATTTTAATCAAATTTACACACCGTGTGCAGTTTGATCCAACTTGAAAGATAGGATAACTTACATCTTAATTTATAGTCGCAATATTATTTTATTGCAAATTATTTGTCTATTATTTGACATTCACAAATTATCTGATAACTCCAAACGATTTTAACAGATGGCGATATCTGTTGACTGGATTGAGTAATTAATTAATAGATGGCGCTGCTATGTCACACCTACAAACGTATCATATACGATTTTAACTTGCTTTTTTACATAGATGCCATTTGTAAAAAAATATGGCGAACTGCATGACAGATGTTCTCCTACAGTTCCACTTAAATAGTTTAATAAAATGTAATATAACAAAAACTTTAGCCACAGCAACGCGTGGCCGGGTCTGCTAGTATATTATAAATTATAAAAACACTTATTAAAGTTGTATTGGATAGGTAAAAATCTCGATAATAAAGATGTCATGTTACACGTCAGATTATTCCTCTACTGACCATTAATATAGAAAAGTCGAGATCGGGATAGAAAGTTAAAAAAATACTGTCAAACGCAATGCACATCAGTAGCGAAAATTTTTTAGCTTCTCAAACTTGTAAATTATATTTTAACTTTAAATTATATTTACGTAAATGTTTGGATAAATTTTATTCGTTCTTAATTATACATACAATTAATATTATATTGCGTCAAGAGGCGAAACTTCGATACTAAATAGATACATGGACAGTATTATTGATCACATGTCATTTATTGTAAATGCAGGCAGGCATGCACGCACTTTTAGATGAAATATTTTCTGCATATTAATCCCTTAGTTATCTTTTAAGACGCGTGGGTATCTTAACCGGTAAGAAAGTAGATAGTGAATTGTATTCTAACTTCATCACCACAGTTAAAACACCTGAAAATACTATACCTTAACACCAAAAATTATGTAAGTATAGTTATACTTAGCGGAGATAATTTTTGGTGTTGGCAAAAGTATGTAGGTGCGTAAAGTCCTTCATGACACAGGGATTTATTATAAAAGATTTAAGGGACGCTTGGGGATAAGAATAAAATAGCTGAGGAAAGAATCGTTGAAATATATCAAATTATAGTCGAGCTCGCTGTGAGCTATTTGCTTACATTTTATGTGTATTCAGTTTCAATAGACCTCTAATCCTTTTATTCTTTGGAACTTGAAGTTCAGTTCTATCCGAGTGACATGCTGATACCCTCAGAATATCGTAATGGGTACAATGGATACAAGCCATCCTTATATATGGTATACGAACACAACAGTCTGTTTAGTTACGATAAGGCACGCTTAGTTCAAACGCTCGCGCGCTCCTAGGTAAGGTTACTACTTTAAGAAAAACCAGTTAAGATGCTACATTATATATTATTCTCTTTGCTGACACTGGAACTCATAACTTATAATGGCTTATAACCGTTACCATTGTACATTACGGCGCTAAATCGTATTAACCTTTGGCACATCAGTAATTATGCACTGTTCAAAGGCAAGCTGCCTTTGAACATTCAATAATTCCATTCTAGTTTAATTGATTTATATTGAAATGATTATTATGCTTTAGTGAGCAATATTATGTAATCATGACATTAATGTTAGGTATGCACTTCTTACTTTGTTTATCACCAAAAACATTTAATCATAATTGAATAAATTAAGGTATTTCCTTAATTTGTATGAAATCTATTATGTGATTTACATTTAATCTCCTTATAGTTCAAGATTTTATCTATCTTTTACTTGTTTATATGGCAAACATATTGTTACTATATACTTTGAGGGTAGGCATATTTGCTAGCTTTTCTCAGCGGTCATTTGTCAAATACCAGGTGCTAAAGGCAGGCAATACCTAATAGTACTCACTTTCTCAATGCTGATTTTTATGTATGTTATAGAAAATGTTATTAAAAATTAATAATTTATATTGTTAGACACCTTTCATTGGCAGTAACTTTTACCAGACATTTAAAGCTACCAAAAATATTGTAGGTTTTATTATATCCGTCGGGCCGACCACTGACGTCAAGTAAGCCTGCTCCGGTGGTCGGTCCAATGACAAAGCCGACGTGGTGTTCGGGTGGGTAGCTGGTGTGCGTGCTTACGCCCCTTTGTCGCCCCGGACAGAGTGGTGCGAGGAGTGCGCCGACTGCAACCCACCCAAAAAAAAAGGGTTTTATTATATACCTTATTTACATAAATTTAATTTATGTATATGGTAGTAGTTTTAAAAAACACATTTAGATACATAACTGAAATAAAAAGTCCGATGCAGAAAATGGATATACAAAAATAGTTAATCCTGCAAGGATAATGGCGTTAAATTATTTCAATTAATGTATTGCCATCGGTCTTTGATAAACATTGTAAATCTTTCAAATTAATCGGACACGATACGATCACATTCAAAGATTCTGTTACATACAAAATAAGTTAAAATAAAGGTGTTTTTACAATAGAACATAGCTTATTAAATTTTTAAGGTTGCAAAAAAAGCTTGTCTCGTTATGTTTAAGGATGCCATACAGGTTGCGTCCCACTAACTGTTGTATTAAACCGTCGCGTCGCTACAATATTTCGATTACCACACAAGCATTGCGATCCTTTCGTATCAATGTTCGCTAAAACTTAACATAGTTGTTGGATATCTTTAATGCGATATAGTGCTTTGATTCGAAGAAATTAATATTTAGAAAAATAAGAAAAGGTATGTTCGTATTGCTTTATGTAGACTATAAACAGGAATCCTTACATCTAACTATTAACCTTGGCTATTATGAACATTGGATCGGTTGGCTGTAAAACTCCCTATAAAAGAGGTCATTCATCATCATCATTTCAGCCTATCGCCGTCCACTGCTGGACGTAGGCCTCCCTCATGTTGCGCCACAATGAGCGGTCCTGTGCCGCCTGCATCCAACGACGCCCAGCTACTTTCACTAGGTCATCGGTCCACCTAGTGGGGGGGCGTCCTACACTGCGTCGTCCGATACGTGGTCGCCACTCGAGAACCTTTCTTCCCCAGCGGTTGTCGGTTCGTCGAGCGATGTGGCCTGCCCATTGCCACTTCAGCGTGCTAATTCTTCGTGCTATGTCGATTACACCCGTTCTTCTGCGGATTGCCGTATTCCGGATTCTATCTCGCAGAGAAATAATAATAAAAGAGGTATAGCCTCGTAATAACTGCGTTTAGCATTATACGTTTCCCAAAAAGGAAGCTACTGCTAACTTTGCTGGTGATTACTTCGGCGATATTTATTTAGTAGGTACGTCCATGGAAAAGAAATGGTGGTAACACATATACCCTTTACCTGACGTCACGTGAATAAACTTCAACACCTACCCTTTATATAGTAATATAAACTCTGAAAGAAATTTATTACAAGTTTTTATTTAAGTTGCAAAGTCTTAATATATTTATTTATAATTTAGTTCAAATTCTCAACTAAATTTTAAGCAAGTATGCTCAACCGATTAAGCTGAAGCTTTGCATACACATTCAATTTGTATGAAAATATATGGTGAGCTAAGTGACTAAATCTAATATGATGGATCATCCAAGAACGCGTGCTAGCTATTTTTAGTGCACTCCTACGATATGAGTACCTATAAAATTAAAGAGCTTGCTATGAAGAATATGAAATCTAAAATTATTTCACTAAAATACCTATTGCAAAAAATCTTGCGACAAGATTTTCTATCAATATAAATTGAGTAATATAATAAATTAATTAGTTTTATTCAATTTAAAGTTTATTTCCTTATTAGAGCGTCTAAATAAAATATAGCTTTTAAACACAAACTAAAATAATAATAACCAAAATATTAGGTTATCTTTAACAGGAATTATCAATTAATTGTTATTTAACAATTATATGGCACACGTGAAGCACCTAACAGAATAATCATACGGTATGACATCATTTTGGAGTATATACTCTTACATTGCTGGATTGAAATTAACCAAACATAGCTAAGAACCACTGCAAGGAAACTAGCTTTCAAATGAAAAAAACCCGCATCAATATCGGTCCATCCGTTTGAGACAGACAAATACACACAGACAGACATCAACGTCAAAATTATAACACACCCCATTCTGCATTCCCCAAAATGGTTAAGGCAAGCCTTGTCGTTCATTTATTTTCAGTAATATCAAATACTAGCAGCCCGCCCTCGCTTCGCTTCGGTTTCAGTCGCTTTACTAGCTAAGTTCCCGTTGCCGTGGGAGTACCGCGATAAAATATAGCCTATGTTACTCTCTGATAATATAGCTTTCCATTCCATTGGTTCGGTGGTTTAAACGTGAAAGCGTAACAAACAAACAAACTTACTTTCGCATTTATAATGAGGATGTTGACGAGGCATGTGCAATCAGTTATATGTACAAAAATATTACAAAATAACTCACATTGTCGTTCGGACTATCCTAAACTCTAACCGTTACGTTCTTGATCAAAACTGTGACATACGACCTAAGTTCATAAGACTGTCTGTACGACCCTTGTAACTTGTATGGCCACTCTTAATTGTTATAGGCATAATTGTGCCAGATCTATCTATACATATCGACTGCAAAAATGGCGTATTGGATAAGATACCGAACTACAATTCCAGTGTCGTGGGTTCGAATCCCACGGAGCATTACCCTTTGTGCGATCCACAAATTATCGTTCTGCGTCTGGATATAATTTTTGTTCGTTAATTATATGTTTTTAAAGTCCCCACAACACAAGGATTATTTTGTTAGTACAGAATGTTGTTTTTAATTTAAAATTTAAAAGTAATAAAACCGTACAGTAAGTGTTGAGTGCGCTAAAAAGGAGGAGGATTCCGAAAACCCCACAAAACATTTCAATATTTACACCAAAATTGTACAGGCGAATTGAATAACGGAGTTCATGTTTAGCATCTTATTTAAAAGTGTGCCTCAATGCTAGCTTTAGAGTAACGTCACATGGTTAACCATGTATTGTCATGCAAACTAAATATGTATACAAAATTTCAGTTTTATCGGTTGAGGAAATCTGCTTCAAAATTGAATTGCAAGATTCCACTCGAAGAAACATTACATACATACATACACTAATATACGTTATAATTTAAATAAAACTTTAAAAAAAAAAACAAAAGCATATCTGAACATCCATGGTACTTTTTGCCACCAATTTATTTCTACACTAAATAAAATTAATGTTATTTTAAAAGTGTTCAAACTGGTGTTTCTTTTTTAATTAACTGTTCAGTTATATTACTGATATATACTGTTTAGTTATATTATTCATATTAATCAATTAAGTGCAAGGGGCTAGAATGGAGACATTTTTAGTTCGAGCCATTGCTTGATTCCTGAAAGGCTAGGGTAGAAAATTATCTCGAAGCTTCGCATTTTGAGGCATGCAAATATAAAAAAAAAGACATAACCCATAAAATCTGACACAGGATTTAAATTTAAGATCTCACGCTATTCAAGATTTATGCAAACGAAACAATTGTGTATATTATTTCAGTAAAAACAATATGTCTACAAAATAATCGAATATAATAATTCTGGTTATGTTATATCAAACTTTTAAAGTCAGATTTCGATCATAAAAGTAAATTATTTGTTTGTTTTGTAATACTATCTAACATTACTAATAAAATATTAATATTGATAACTTACTCTAGTTATATAACCCAGTACGATGACTCTTACTGTACTGATAAGAAAATATTGAATTATATAATTACGTAGATCAACACACTATAACCATATAGATGACAGCTATGCAAACGTCTCCGGCAGTCTACACCGACACAAATTAAAATAATATAAAAGAAGTCTCTCGTTCTCTTCAACAGGAATTATTAATTAATTGTCATTTAACGACTGTACTGGCATGCGTGAACATCTAATAGACTAATCATACGCCATTACATCATCTTACACTGCTGGACCGACATTAACCAAACTTAGCTAAAAATCACCGCAAGGAAACTGTATTCTAAAAGAGAAAAACTGTATCAAAATCGGTAAATCCGTTTGAAAGCTAGGATGTCCCAGATGGGCACACACGCACACACACAGACAGATAGACTGCAAGAAATTTACTTATTAAAACTAGTATATTGAATCCAAACACGATATGTCTGCTGCAAGTTATCGAGGAGTTGGGTTCTCTGGAGAACATCCAGTTTGTAGTACCAGGTCAAGATGACCGTATTGCAAGATCATAATCTGCAAGGTACTACTCATTGAAACTAATCTATTGAACTCAAAAACACGATCTGTCTGCTGGAGACCATTCTGGTTGCAGCATCATGTTGAAGTTATCAATTAATTGTCTTTTAACGATTAAGTATACTGGCATACGTGAACCAAACATAGCTAAGAACTACCGTCAGGAAACTGGCTTTCAAATAAAAAAAAAACGCAACGAAATCCGTCCATCCGTTTGAAAGCTACGATGCTACAGACAGGTACACACACACACACACACCCACACAAACAGGCAGACTTATAACACCCCTTTCTTTCCTTCGGGAGTTAAAAGTTGCTTTCATAAAAATATGTCCTTATAATTTTGGGAAACTTCGGCAAATACATTAAGCCATTTGGTCCTGGCTGTCGCGAATATCAAGAGTACATAGGGAGTTAGTACTCCCAAATATTCTTCGTATTAATTAAGAGTATCAATATCTCTTTCATTATCACCATCTCAACCTATAACGTCCCACTGTTCAGGCCTTCACTAAGGGAGGGAAATTAACTTACTATACCACGCTGGTCAGACGTGTTGAGATAGGATTTTGATTCCTGTTATATAGTCGTTTTGTACGACATCTACGGACAAGAAAGGGGGGGGTGGTGAATTGTATTCTTACTCCGTTACCGCTAGAAAAGATGTATCTATAGGATAGTAATACATCAGATTGCAAGTGTTGATAGTATCTATATATTAATACGTGAAGCAAAAACTTTGTACCCCTTTTTACGAGAATTACGTGGATGGAGAAGTGTGAAATTTGGCACAGTTGATGTATATAATAAGAAGAAGTGCATAAAACTGAAATTTCATATAAAAAAGGCATTACGCACTAGTCGCACCATTGTAGTCAAGTCACAGTTGTAGTCAACGCTATCGCTACACACAAACACACACGCCTATGTGAGTGTGTTGCGTAGCAACGCTTATTCACTTTTGTTTACCTTTAAAATCTCTGGTCGAACCACGGAGCATATACCCTTGGGTCGAGCTGACTGTCAAACAATCATAATTATGATAACAATGTCTAAAAGAGATTTGTGCTTATATATTAGTTATTAGTGAAATACAGCTTGCTCATCATCATCATCATCTTGCTCTTATCCCAATTACTTGGGGTCGACGCAATATGTCATCTATTTTGACATATTGCAAAAAGTTTCGGCAATGACTTTTATGACCGGCCGCCTGCCTGACGTCAACCCTCCTTGGGAATGTAATTGTTGACCCAAATGGTACCAGATGGAGTTGGTCCGGGTCAATCTAGGGCTCTTAGTCGTCTTTTACGACACCCACGAGCAAAGCAAGGGTTGATAGTACAGCTTGCTCAATTTACAATTATACATAAATAAAATTAAAAGAAAATTGTGTAGCAGAAAAATTTATTAAAATGAATTATGGTCGAATTTCGACCACACGGCGACCACTAGTAGGAACAATTACATAACTGCATTATAACTATCTAGGTCCAATTACCTTCTATTAGGTAGGCCTCTGGGTAACGTATTTCTGTCAATTATCGGTCGATTGATTGACACGTTCAAAATAAGGCAAAGCATTGTTTGACAATAGATAAATATCAGTATCCTTACTAATATTATAAATGCGACAGTAAGTTTGTTTGTTTGTTACGCTTTCATGATTAAACCACCGAACCGATTTAAAAAATTCTTTTACCAATATGGAAAACTATAACATCAGGGAGTAACATAGGCTATATTTTATCTCGGTATTCCCACGGGAATCGGAATACGCGGGTAAGGCGACTGAAACCAAAGCGAAACGAGGGCGGGTTGCTAGTATAATATAAATTTGAAAACTAAAACCCGACTACGACAAATAATAAGTTATCGTATAAATATGGATAAAATTACGAGCAAATGTTAATCTTATATATAAATTTCTAGCGTACGTGTGTATGTCATTGAACTCCTCCTAAACGGCTGGGCCGATGTTGATGAATTTTTTTGTGTGTGTTCAAGGGGATTCGAGAATGGTTTCGAATCACAATTGGACCCGGTAGGTGGCACTGCTATCGATTTCAAGGAGAATATCTTTTATTTTATTTGAACGTAACAACCTCTGTTGGGTCAGCTAGTCTATATATTTAAAAGAAAGTCGTGTTATTTATACTACTTATGACTCAAGAACGGCTGTACTGATTGATTGAATGAATGGCTGAATGAATTAATTCAAGTCCTGCTTAAGAAATCTTTCTACTTAAATTATTGCGTAATTAGCTAACCTAAGAACTTCTTATAGTGACCATATTAATAAGGGTATTATTAATAGGGTATTATTAATAATAAGGGTATTATTAATATTAAGGGTATTTTCAAGGGGCAATCGCATGAAGACACAATGTACCTCACAAGTAATACATATTATATTAAATTAGATTGTTTAGTATATAATGAGTTCATTGTCATGAGATTTAAATCACTGTCTGTAATAACGATGACTTGTTGGACTTATAACATCTTAGACCGCCCGTGACCATGAACGCTGCAAACTGTTCGAAACGTCAGGCAATCAAAAACCAAATAGAAACGCGATACAATCCGTAGTTTTATTTACAAAGAGATAAAATACAATATGTGGCCACGTCTTTTGGTGGTAGTCTCAAAAAGTGGGCTAATTGCTAGGGCATTGGGCAGTAGCTCTATCCTGGGATACTTATAAATCAACTGCTATCACCAAACCGTCTTCCATTCACAAGTTTACTGGCATTATCTCTTCTTCTTCAACATAGATCATGTTCAACAGTTAGCACTAATGAACTGATGGATAGATGGATTACTTATTTTATTTTTATAAACCAAAAAGTTGTACTGATTGTACATATCAGATAACGCCAATTTCACGAACTGCCAGAGTCCATTGAAATCGATAATATCTAACTACATATTATTAACGATATCGAGATTTCCTGTAAATGATAAATCTCTCAAACCGAGCTTTGCCATTGAAGGTGCGTCGGATATTCATTGCTATTGCTATATCCTTACTAATATTATAAATGCGAAAGTAACTCTGTCTGTCTGTCTGTCTGTCTGTCTGTTACGCTTTCACGTCTAAACCAATAAACCGATTTTGATGAAATTTGGTACAGAGATGGACTAAAGCTTGAGAAAGGACATAGGCTACTTTTTATCGCGAAAAAATGTGTATAAGGGGTTGAAATAGGGGATGACATTTTGTATGGAAATTCGTCATTTTCGATGATATAATCATGAATCTTTGTATTAAGGCACTTGATAATATATACATAAATATTTGTTCGAGCGTTTTGGAAATTTCATTTATATGGGGATGAAATTCAACCCCTAAAAGACAAAAAAGCATAAAGCCGAAACCACTGGGCCTAGAAACGTAATTTTTTTTTACACCGTAGAATTTCTTAGGGTACAAGAGCTCTAGCAAAGAAATCGCGAAAAAATGGGTCAGTATAAGGGGTTGAAATAGGGGATGACATTTAGTATGCAAATTTATCATTTCCGATGATAGAATCATGAATCTTTGTATTAAGTAAGGCACTTGATAATATATAAATAAATATTTATTCTAGCGTTTTGGAAATTACATTTATATGGGGATGAAATTTAACCCCTAAAAGACAAAAAAGCATAAAGCCCAAACCACTGGGCCTAGAAACGTAATTTTTTTTTACACCATTGTATTTCTTGGGGTACACGAGTTCTAGCGAAGGATTTTTGTAAAATCACCCCTAAGGGGGTGAAAATCGTATAGCCGCAACTATTGGGGCTAGGAACGTGAAACTATGTATTTCTGTGTACTGTGCGATTCTCTTTCTTTTGTTGTAAATGAGCTCTAAGAAATTAGTTTTTGAAATTCAATCTCTAAGGGGGTGAAAAATGTATATCCGAAATCATTAGGCCTAGAAACTAGGGATGTGAAACAATAATCGATTTTTATAATAATCGATTATTAATCGATTTTTTTCTGTAATAATCGATTTTTACAAATCGATTATCAATATATTAGAAAATCGATTATTTTTATAATAAAACTAATCGATTATTTCAGAGCCAGATATCCTAAAAAAAGAAGGTCATCAGCAGTATTTCATACTATATTAGAAGATGAAGCTCACATTTCCTAAAAAAAAGTCATCATAATCCTGTTGGGAAAAATCGATTATTTTATAATTGATTATTTATTTTTAATTAATCGATTATTTTATAATCGATTTATTTTGAAGAACAAAAAATCGGTTATTTAAAAAATCGATTATTTTCCCTCCAAGTCCTACTAGAAACGTGAAATTTTGTACAAAGTTGTCTTTCTTGGGGAAAGTGCTCACTAAAAAGAGTTTTTGCAATTTTACCCCTAAGGAGGTGAAAAGCGTATAACCGATATCACTGAGCCTAGGAACGATCATTTTAGTACACGATCGGCTTTCTTGCGTTACCCCATTATTTTTTCTTAATGCTCGCTTATCAAGATTACTTTGGATCGACGCAATATGTAGGCGGTCCTCTGCCATCGTAGATATATTGCAAAGGTTCTTTTAGCAACATTTTATGACCAGCTAGCTGCCTGCCAAACGACATAGCTGGCTAGATGGCATCACCAATTGGTCCAGGTAAATATTTGTCTTAGTAGTATTTTGCGATACCCACAAACAATGAAAGTGTTATAATATTTCTAGCCGCTACCAGACAGTAAGTTAAAATCAAGATATTAATCCAGTTTTCTATCTCTAGAAATAAACAAATTTGAAGCGTCTATTTGTTGTCAAAATAATAGGTTTTATTTATGCTCACACAATTATTTGCACGATACCTATGTCTAAAAAACCGGTCAAGTGCGAGTCGGGGTCACGCACAATGGGTTCCCTACCATTATCTATAGAAAGGGGAAAAATTGCGTTTGTTGTATAGGAGCCCCTTAAAATTTATTTTGTTTTTAATATTTATTGTTATAGCGGCAACAGAAATGCATAATTTGTAAAAAATTCAACTGTCTAGCTATCGCGGTCCTTCCGATACAGCTTGGTGACAGACAGACGGACGGACAGACAGCGAAGTTTTAGTAATAAGGTCCCGTTTTTACCCTTTGGGTACGAAACCCTAAAAACGACTCAATTTTTTTCGTCTGTCTATTCGATACGGGTAATCTTCAAAACGGCTGGACCGATACTGATAATACTTTACTACCAGGTCTACCAAGCCTTACATAAGGAATAACTTAGGCTATATTTTATCCAAGGCTATATTTTATCCCGGTGTGGCTGGAGCAACTGTGAGAGTTTAATCGATTTTAAAATTATTTCACTAACTGAAAGCTAATTTTAAGCGAGTAACAAATTTAGGTTTTATTCCGTGTGGTGACGGAGTAAGAATACAATTCACCACCCCCTCTCTTACCCGTGGGTGTCGTAAGAGACGACTCAGGGATATATTACGCATATGACATCTATGCAAGAGATGGAAAACTCGAAACAAAACCCTATACTAACCTGCCTGACCAGCATGGTATAGTAAGGTTAATTTCCCTCCTACTATGGAGGAGGCTCGAGCCCAGCAGAGGGACGTGTATGAGCGGAAATGATGATGAACATATTTAGGCTATTTTTTATCCCAATATTCCTTCCTACGGGCCCGGGCACAATGCGGGTGAAATCGTGGACATTTAATGGATATAAAAATTAATTTACGAATGAAAAGCTACATTATCAGCGAATAACAAATAAAGGCTATTTTCATCCTGGTGTTTGCCCGGGAACGAGAACTCTGCGAGTGAAACCGGTGGATGTTGACCAATTTTTAAAATTCTTTCAACAATAGGAAGCTACGTTATCAGCGAGTAACATAGGCAATTTTTATCTCTGCATTCGCATGGGAATGGGGTCTACGTGGGTGAAACTACGGGAGTTTGATCAATATTATTTTGCTTTTCACCAATGGAAACCTATCATGGATAATGTATTATCAGCGACTAAGGATGGCCATATTTATCATCGTCTTTCCACGTGAATTTGAACTACAAGGGTGGAAGTAATATTCAAATATAAAAATTTGTGAAGTTATTTGGACCTTTGTTACTCGATCACGCGTAAACTGTTGACCAATTTGGATGAAAATTGACACATAGATAGACTATTTCTTAAATTAAGAAATATCATCATCATCATCATCGCAGCCTACATACTTCCCACTCTTGGGCTCGGTCTTCCTCCATAATGAGAGGGAATTTGACCTACTATACCATGCTGGTCAGATATGTTGGTATAGGGTTTCAGTTTTCGAGTTTTCCTTCTCTTGCATAGATGTTATGTGTATATATCCCATAATCGTCTTATACGACATCCACAGGCAAGATAGGGAGTGGTGAATTGTATTCTTACTCCGTCAACATGCAAGCCAACTTTTACGTGGGCGAAGCCGCGGGCAAAAGCTAGTAACATATATAAATACTATGCTATATCGCTAATTGCCAGCAACCAAATTAAACGAAAATAATAATTTTAAGGAAGATAGATTTTTTTTTACCTCGTGTATCGTTTCTTGTTTAGATCGACGTTAATTGCCTATGGAGGTTTGCTTATTAGGGAATAATTTACTCAAAGAGTTTTCTGAATGTACTCTTAATTGAGTGTTTAGTTAGCATAGATAATTAAAGTCAGTTGTGCCGATTGAAGTTGAAACAAAAGTGTTATTTGTTTATGTTTCTCAGTTCTTAATTAAGACCTGTTGATGATTATTTCATAACATTACACTCTGGCTGTGTATTGCTGTGATAAAAGCAAAGTTTAAAACTTATAAACCATTTTCTATCTTTATCTGTATCTTATATCTTTCATTTATTACTACCCAGCTGTCTCCGCGTTGACTTATACTGTTCTATTGAAAATTTAACAATTCTCATATTTATAACTATCAAAGTTTTCTTTGGGTTTATAGACATAGAAGCACTTTGGGACACATTTACAGCTTTAGACATTAAAAGCTCTTTGTGCACGGGGAATAATATCATAATAGCTATTCTTGTCAGGAGGCTTAGTGATCGCAAGGAACAGCATGTGGGCAACTTATACCAAAAGTTATAAGTTAAGTTTGTCCCAGGAGAGTGCTGCTATCAATTTTGCTGGTAATTCCTCGCTCAAATTAAAGAATCTCACAAGAAAGTATGGGCTGACAAAACATTTCGTTTTCTAACGTGTTTTTGCTAATTGTTAACTAGATTTATTACGATATTGCTAATCACATATTTCAAAGATTATACTGCAATACAAAATTATATACACATTATATATTTTTGTTATTCAGCAGCTTATTTTCAATACATTACTATCGGATTAATATACGTTTTTATATAAGATTAAAAATTTGAAGAATGTCTGTTCTCCCGCCGTTGCTGAATTAACATTAATAGTTTTGGATGCAACTTAAACGATATTAGTGCAATTCAATATCAAAAGCATTGTATGATGTAGATGTTGCAATAAAATAATAACATTAGTTACCTAGGTACTTAATCCACACAAGCAAAGTCGATGACAGTTACTTTTGAACAAAAATATCAAAAGCATTGTATGATGTGGATGTTGCAATAAAATAATAACATTAGTTACCTAGGTACTTAATCCACACAAGCAAAGTTGATGACAGTTACTTTTGAATAAAATTTAAGAGCTTCGTTAATTTACTCGGATATGAAAGGTTGTAGAATAACAAGTATTTATATACCGCAGCGTGGGTGTGGTAATATCATAAATTAACAACTAGTGATCGCTTATCGCTTTTGTTTTCTATATATGTGGGCGAGTAACACATTTGTTGGCAATTCGAATTGCAACTGAGTTATACCATAGGAAATCGTGTAAAAGTAAAAAAATAAATAATTATAATAAAGACTGTCGATAAAAGTGAAAACTTAAAAAAAGCGTATAGTTTTATAAAACTCTAACCATTAAATATAATAACTAATATAACTATTTAAATTTAAAATTTCATAATATTTGAATTAAAATTATCAACATCGATCTGGTTTTTCAGATGTATTGACATTCTGAGCAACAATTATATGTATGTTTATATGTTTTTTTATTCTTCAAATATATTACGAGCTGTACAACTAGCATGCACTCCACCTGATGGTAAGTGGTAACAACTACAAAAAGATCTCGCCGATACCTAAAAATGAGACAAGAGTTCCTTTTAAATCTCATTTGAAGATGATATACTACAGCACTTGGGCAACATTTTAGGAGGCATTTTATTCCAGAGTCTACACGAGCTTGAAAGAAATCAATGGTAAAAATGTATAACTAAAAAAAATATCACTGTCAGGTGGTATAGATAAATCATACTGTAGTGTAGGGTGGTACGATGATAGAAAGAGACGGTGGAACCATGCTAAATAGCTCTTCGGACTCGATAGAGCACACAAAGAGACCCAAAGTTTCTCCTAAGCTCCTACGACTCCAATCCATTCCTAAGATTGGCATCATCGACAACTCGAATGGCACATCTTTACTGGAAGTCTAGTGGGTCGAGCTGATCTTCGGTCGGGCCTAGAGATGTGCTTTATATAAAACAAGTCGTCTCAGTGTGACGTACACCTTTAGCTCTGTTCGAGAAATTTAATTATATTAATATTTAGCAGTAACTTTGAGAGACTCTTCTTTAAGCTCCAAAAGAACAAAATTTAATTTTCAGAAGCGTTTATTGCTGGCGCAATAAAAATTTTAGGAAATCCTTTATAAAGTTTTCCTTTATTCATTTTAGAGCTATAAATGATTAAAACCTTTACTCGATTAAGATGAATTTGTGAAGTGGAAATATAATAGTTTTAATGCAAATAAAAAGAAATGCTCAGTAACACCTTTGAACAATAGCAGCATGCTAAATCATATCCTTTTATGTGAATTTAAATTTACTCTAGCGCTTAGACTTTCTAAAGTAAGCAGCTTATATTGTTTAGAGACGAAGTATATATATATATATATATATGTATATAATAGTTTAAATACAGACACGAGTTGATCCAGGCAGCTCACTTCTCATAAACCAAAAAAAAACTGCTCGTTGTTTCGATTTTTTATTTAATTATTTTATTAAGGTCGCGAAGTCAAGTGAAATACAAAAACGAAACTCAAAGAATTTTTAATTCTTATCTTCAACTTCAAATTACAAAATTGGTTGTTTTTTTATTTTCATGTTTAATTGTCTTGATTTTTCTATATTGATTTTTTTTAGTTATTGTAAGTGAAAAGTTGTTTATGTTATTTTTAATCGTGAATTACCCAACTTAAAATATTTCAGCGCCCTCAACAGTCAGAATTAATACTAAAATTAGAATTTGATTCGCCCAAATGTCCGACACTACTTTTCTAGTTATAATACGCGTTTTCTAGTTATAAAACTTCTATGGTTCAAATATGAGAGAAATCTCACACATTATTTAGTTAAAAAAATATAATATTATTTGTCGTAGGTACGTGCATATTTAACAAGATTATAATGAATGGCACGTATGCTATTTAAATATATGAAACCATAATGCCGATGTCATTGAAATATGTCCTTGAAAATTTAAATATTATTATTAACAACGGCTTATGTTTTTAATTAAAAGTAATTTATGAAAGAATAGCCCATAGGTATTGGTCAATAACACACCTTTCGAGCCATATAATCTTTTATTAGATTACACATTTCTAAAAGTTTAGTCATCATGACATGCACAATAACATGTAGAGACCGCTTAAAATTCATGCACAAATTTTAATTTTTTTTGGCTGGCACCAAGCGTATTCAATTCCGACTGCCATTGGGCTCAGCACTAATAATGACTATTGGCGAGCTAGGTATCATTTCGGGTACCATCCTTGTTGATGCCCCCATAACAAACAGCAGTGTGACTGGGGTCTTGTCGGCTCGCAGTTGGCTTCAACCCTTGTGGTGGCTTAATCCTCAGTCCATCCACCTGTGACCTCAACTAGACTAGCATCAGTCGCAGGTACTCACCACTATAATGGCGGTGGAACATATCGCAGTAGAGAGCATATTGCATTGCATATCCTGGAGAAAAATTATTTTTATTTAACAGACATTATTCGTCATATTTGACACACACGAAGTGCTCAAATTTAGTTAGTTTTTTTTTACATAATTCTATGTTTGCCTCTTTCATGCGGTGATGGATTTACAAACCACGTCGGTGGTTTTATTCCATCCATGGACTAGACAGGAGGTGTCCTGTCTAGTCCGTGGGTGGAATAAAAGAAGACTTAGAGATACAATATGTAAATCTAGGCAAGGGAAGAAACATTTGAAATGAAATTGTATACCAAGCAATTTGACTAGCCTGGCATGGTAGGTTAATTTCTTCCCTATTGTAGGACTGCGCTCATTAGTGCTGCATATATGAGCTGAGATAATAATGCCCAACATCGAAACTGATTAACAGTTCACCTATAATCATCATCATCATCAAAATCACAGCTCATATACGTCCCACTGTTGGGCTCGAGCTTCCTCCACAATAAGAGGGAAATTGACCTACTACGTTAGTCAGACGGGTTGCTATTGGTTGGTTTTATTTCGAGTTTTCCTTATCTTGCACAGTTGTTATAGCATAATATATCCTTTAGTCGTCTTTTACGACACCCACTGTCAAGAAAGGAGGTGGAGAATTGTATTCTTACCCCGTCACCATACGTAGGAAAATAAAAGATGATATTATTGCAAGCTCATTGAATTTTAGATAAATATTGTATGTTAATCGCATGCGAATAAAACTTGCATAAACTAATTACAGATTTCTAGCAAGTTTCTTTTTAAAAAATAAATTAATTATCAAGTACCAAATATTTTTCACCCTGCTCCGGTCAGTCGGCCCAACGATGAAGACGACGTGTCACGCGTGGGTTACGGGTGTGCGTGCTTATGCCCCTCTGTCACCCCGGACAGAGTGGTGCGAGGAGTGCGCCGTCCGTAACCCAGCCCAAAAAAAAAAAAGCGCCAAATATTTTTGACTTGTAAAAGAATTTAATCAATAAATTCATTATCATCTCAGCTCACGATCAGATTTGTGCCTCCTTCCTAATAGGAAAGATATTGACCAATATCACGCTGGTCAGACGGGTAGGTATAGGGGTGAAAATATCTGTTACTACTAAACCTGAACTACAACAAATAGAGGTTAGTATTTGAAATTGCGATACCATGAAATCAGATGCCTTATGAAATTATCATAAACGATCCACAATATATTAAAGCTATATAGTAATAAAAATATATATTTAATTTCAATATTAGAAAGAAAAGTAAAACATCTCCTTTTGTTAACAATTACCCCAGACAACAAAGTCTCTTGCAACTGTTAAAAGAAACTATCAACGCGTTCATGAATTATTAAAGCGAAACATTTCCCAGCAGTACAACTAAAAAGGAAATGTCACCTTTTTTGTTGTCCCTCTAGAGAGCAATTGAATATAGTAACGTCTCGTTTCTAACATCTTTAGACATTTACGTAAAGTATAATGGCATCATAAACAAGGAGTCGTTAGAAATCGGTATTTCTATGTTATTAAAATTATAAATACTTGTACATAGTAATACTAATAAACAATCTTATGAACAATCTTAGTTTTATAATATCTAAAACGGCAAAAACACTCACGTGCTGAGATCGATTACGTCGACCCGGGTTTCGAGCATGTCCGATGCTCATCATCAGGGCGAGTGCGCAGCGGCGTCTGCGAGGCCCCGGCGTGCACTGCGCGATGCATATCGAGCAGCGCGCCTCGACACAGTCATGAGGGGTGCGGGGGAGGTGTTCGCCTCTTGATCGTCCTCGGCGGAAACGTCGGACGAAACTTCACACCCGGAGTTAAGCGGCGTTGTTGGTATGTCACTCCGTGTGTCGTCACCATCACATACCACGCTGGTCACGTCACTCTCCACGCACACCATCACCTTACGACTCACGGCAGTATTAAGAGCTGGTAACCATGCTGACGACAGCTTCCATCCACCGTCTCTGTTGAAGGTCCGATGTCGGTTTATCTCTATGGCCTCACGTATTTTCCGCGGTCAGTATCGTCTCTCTGTGGCTAATACGGAGGCTTTGTCGAACCGAATGTAGTGCCTTGTATTCGCGAGACTGGCAATCTTAGTTTGTTTTATTAATAAACATTATTAATAAATTTAGGATTTCAAAATTTAAAAATTTTATTAAAGAAGATAGTTTATGAATCGATTTTAGGACAATCTCAGTTGTAATATTAATTAAAGAATAGAGACTCTGTGGCTAGAACCAAATATTTACCTTAATAATATTTGTGTATAAAAAGTAGTTAAAATAAAAAAAAATAGACTTTGATAAAATAAAATGACTGATGTACCTAAATATTTTATTACAAAATGGCTAGCACTCGCATCCGGTTTTTATTTTGTTTTACTCGGGATAGAAATTTTGAGTTTTAACAAAACACCCTGAATAGTTTATTGTTATTTTTAAATCGTATACGCTGATAAATAATAGCCATTTCATATATCAGGATAATAGAGTAAAAGATTAACATTAAAAGGTTTGTAATTCGCACTATAATATTGTTAGAATCCTTTCGCGATTAATTTTACCGCATCGAAAAGCAACGGAATAATTCACAAAGAGAAAATGGAATTTCAACGTGTACCTGCAATCTTCTACCGCATGACTGGTCACACGATGAGCTCTAAATTTCGTGCGATTACCCCAAATACCCTCGGCTATAGTGTATATAGTATATTATACTAAATTGTCTGGATTTTGATCTATTATTTCAATTGTATTATAGATCATTGATTTTTTATTGTTCATTTTTAGGAAACTGGCACTAATATGGCAATTGTTTTTCACTCATTTAAAAGTTCGCATGTTAAATGCCTAATCTTAGTAATTTAGATAATAGGATCGCATGTCATCGTTAGATGGAAGTCTGATTGAAAAATTGGAGTATAAGATCGGAATAATCTGTAAAATGTTCTCCAATAGATGGCACACGTCTCCCATAAAGACTACAAATACGAGTGACTATTTGATTGTCATACGCCTTGGTCCAATTCATAGAACGATTGGATTGGATTGTGTTCGGCGTGTGTTGGATGCCGACTTGTGGTAATCATCGTTCACTCTTAAACGAGTTTTCTAAATAATTTAGCATATTTAATGCCGATTCTCAGTAACTACTATCATAATCTTATTTCTTAGCTGGCATAGTAGGTTAAAGAGGTGATTCCCACGTAGAACAATTTTATACATTACTTTGTTTAGAATTTTTTAAGGCCGTATGTGTCTATATGTTCTATGGTATATGGATAACCGTATATATAGTATATACTGTATGTATGAGGACCGTATTAGGGACCCGCTAATTGGTATTTATTACTCAGTACAAAACCTTTTTGTTATAAAAATATATAACATACTAGCAACCGGCCCTCGCTTAGCTTCGGTTTCAATCGTCTTTCCTGCGTAGCTCTCCGTGGGAATACCGGGATAAAATATAGCCTATGTTACTCCCTGATATTATAGCTTTCCATTGGTGAAAGAATTTTTTAAATCGGTCCTGCCGTTTTGAAGATTACCCGGAACAAACAGACGGACAAAAAATAAAAAGTGTATTTTAGGCATATGTATAGTGCAAATAACCGTGTGAGCATGCAAGAAGCCTATTATTTTGAAATTACAAACAGAAACTCCAATTTTATTGATTGGTATAGATATCTGGAGGCATAGTAGTGCCTCTGCCAAGACGAGCTAAATAAATCAAAAGGACACTACTACCTTTTCAGGAAGAGTTCCGTAAATTTTTTGCACCCTCATAACTTAGGTTTGGATTTTACTAGATAAAAAGAACTCTTGGGATATGATGTCATTAATATCTTCTATCTATATTTTCTATACATATAATAAAACTGTAGAGGTTGAAATTCTGTAAATTGAAAAAAAAAACGGTAAAAATCGAGTCAGAGGGATGTTAGAAGGAGGTGAGGGTACCCGAAAGGGTATTCCGTAGGGCCGACCACTAACGACAAGTCACCCTGCTCCGGTGGTCGACCCAACGACAAAGGCGACGTGGGTACGGGTGGGTTATGGGCTCGCGCACCGTCCTTTCGTCGCCCCGGACGGAATGGACCGCGTGTGCGCTTACAATAGCCCACCCATAAAAAAAAAATGGTGATGTTAGAAGTGAAATAGATACATCCAGATTATTTCCAAATTTTTTGTTTCTCTGTCTGTCTGTTTATTTGTTTGTACGGGCTAATCTCCGAAGTTATTCGACTGATTTCAATGAAATTTTGCATGGTGATACCATTCATTCCCGGTCAACATTTAGGACACTTTTAATCACGGCAAATTAAAGCGTTCCCTTAGGATAGTTAAAAATCATAGTAACTTATACAGTTCAGTACACAACCTACTTCATTGAATATCGATATAAAAAGGCTCATTATAAAAGAAAATTATTCTGAAATCAACCCCTCAGAGGATATATTCTTTTCTAAGGGTGTAAAATAGGGGATGAATTATGCTTTGATATGTTTCCCTCTAATACACATGTAACAGAATCATACAACGTCAATGATCCAACGCAGGACAGTATTTTGTGTGATCAACAAATTGTTGCTCTGAGACGAGGTTTTTTATTTCATTTTTATTTTAATTCTTTTTATATTGACAAAAATCACGTGGCGTCAAAGAAGTTTCACTTATGACATGCGCGTACTTTGTACGGACGTTCTTTTTTTTATTACACAACTTATAATTTATATATTGAGTACACCTTGGATCAAACAAAAATATTGTACTGTAGTCATTCATTCAGCTGACATAGCTATGTGTTAGTTTGATGAATTATACCTTCTGTCACTAAGTGTAACTAATACAAAAGATTAATACATGCTGTTAATAAGTTTTTGTTAGTTGTTTTTAATAGATCTTTTCATAACAGTGGCTTTAACATATTACTATAAATAAGGTCTTGCATCTCTCATTATCAGAGGTCTTTTCAATCATTATGATCTTCCACAATACAAAATTTGTTCTTGAATTCTTAAATATAATTCGATTAAAATTCCCTTTTCGTTTCCCTTTCTGAGTTTTATGTAATATAAATTACTGTTTTTATTTAATTATTAAAACTTATTATTTAGTATATTTTATTACATTTAAAACAGATTAATTTTAAAATTACAGTTTATGCAAATTCGTGTCGATCTCATCAAATATGGAAGCCATAGACACTTTGAAATACAAAATAAAATTTAGCATTTAAATATTCATAATTAAGTTTTCCAACAAATTCTCGTGAGTTGTTAAATATAATTTAAATAGATTTATGCTGAGTATTAAGCCCACTTATAAACATTTAGAAAGTTCTGGAAGCTCAAGAAACTTTCATTAAAAGTCCTGCCACAAGAGGTTTGAACAGATCCGCCTACTGTTTATAATTACTTTCTTACAATTACACATAATGTTATTGCTTCAATTTTCATTAATTTTAAATTCAGGCATAACTATAAGGAATATCAAATGGTTGTATTTTAGTAAAATAATTAATAATACTATTTAATAACACCTAACTACAGTTAGTTATTAATTTGGTGACCGAGATATCGAGGCACAAAAGTTGAGTGACGTATTAATCTGGCCATTTTTTTATTAAGACCAACGTATGTATATTGATCCGTATGGTGACGTAGTAAGAATACAATTCACCACCCTCTATCTTGCTCGTGGATAACATAAAATACGTCTAAGAGAATATAATAGGCATATAACATCTATGCAAAAAAAAGAAAACTCGAAATAAAATCCTATACCTATATGGTATAGAGTTTTATTTAGAGTTGTCCTTCTCTTGCATAGATGTTTTATGCGAAAGTCCAATATGTGCTGAGAAAATGATGTATATTCAACTTTAATGGTCCACCCAATGGCATACTTTCTCGGGTACCTACTGTCCCCATCAACAGTGCACAGACGTACGTTACAATATGGGGCAACGTGATAGATCTTATTGCTTACTGACCATCAATCCCCAAGTTCTCCATATGTGGCATCAACTAGGGCAGCCTTAATGATGTAGACAATACGCATCTGTGTTATTTATGTAGTTTATGTAGTGTGAATTGTAACTTTACTATATCGTTATATTTTTATGTAAGCTTTAAAAATAACATCCAAATAATGTCTTGAATAGTTCTAAAATAATTTTCGTTAGATAAAAAATGTTCTAATCATGTTGGATACCAAAATACATTACAGTAAAATATTACTACAACTTTACGATGCTATACCATCTAGATTATAATTACATTAACTATAAAACTCACAACAACTATAAAAAAAATATAAAAATGAAAAAGAAAATATTAAAAAAAATAAAATAAGTGCGCCTACTACTAGGTACTTCAATTTATAAACAAAATATATTCGAATATAGCCATAAACAGCAACCTTTTTGGTAATTTGGTCTATTCAAATGTGTTCTTATGTTCTGTGTCATGTTTTGAACACGTGCTGTTTGTGTCTCTCAGTAAACTATTAATTACCACGATACGTTTTGTAAGATATATATTTTCTATATCAATAAATTAATAATTTCTGATGTTTACGCGAGTATTATACATTTTAAATAAAACTATAAGGATTTTATAGCGTTTGTATTTGATTTTTATTTGCCTAACGTTTCGAACACTTTCCAACATTCATCAACGGGCGGACAGTCCGCCCGTGACCATGAATGCATGAATGAATGAATCAAATACAAACGCGATAAAATCCGTAAAGTAGTTTTATTTAAAATCAATAAATTACTTTATTTCTTCAATTTTGTATATCAAGAAACTATTTCATCAAAATACATATATCATTTTCGTCATCATTTCAGCTTATGTATATCTCCCATTGTTGGGCTCGAGTCCCCTCCATAACAGGAGGGCAATTGACCTTACTATACCATGCTGGTCAGACAAGCTGGTATAGTATACATACATTTCGAACTAAATCACTCCTATGATACTTCAGTTATTACTTCACTTATGAGACTACAATTTTTTTTTTTATTGCCGAAGGTGGCAAACGAGCAGGCAGCACACCTGATGGAAGTGATACTGCCGCACATGGACCTTTGCAATACCAGGGACACAGCCAGGCTGTCCGCGCTATTTATAGTCTAGGGCCAAGAGCTTCACTTCGGGAAAAGTTCAGAGAGATAAACATTCTAACTGTTGTATCACAATTCATATTCGAAAATCTTATGTATGTAAAAAAGAATTTTGAAAAATTTTAAAAGTACAGTAGCATTCATCATGTAAACACTAGGAATAAGGATAATCTAGTAATTCATACTACTCGTCTACAAAGAATTAGTAGGTCTTTCATGGGGCAATGTATACGTTTTTACAATAAACTACCTAAAAATGTCCGAGACATGCCAATTGACATGTTTAAAAAAGCTATTAAGAGTAGACTTTGTAGCAAAGGCTATTACAAAATTTCGGATTATTTAGATGATAATACAGAGTGGATATGAGCAGCTCCTCATTTAGCAATTAATGTTATTGTAATTGTTACAGCTTTAAGGTACACCTAACTTGTATGAATTCACAGGTTTTTTATTTTATTTTTTCTCTTACTCCTGTGATTGTACAGCGTAGCGTGTTTTGCCTGTCGAATTTTGGTTTTGATCTCCTTTTGCATACCTGTTATAGTTCATAGTTTATTTTATAGTACTTAGTGGTTTTTTTTTTTTTTTTCATAGGTATAGTAGTAGTTGTAGTTCGTTTTGTTTTTTTATTTATGGTTTGGTCATGCTCACTGAATAAGGTTCTGCTTGCGGTAGCTATGTGGGGCGGGTCGCTCCCTTCCCTCTAATTTGGTTGAGGAGAGTGATGGCTGCTCTAGTAGTTAACTCGTGATCGGGTGCTGCTTGTGGGATCTGGTCCAGCCATATTTTCTTCCTTTCTTTATGCTTTAATTTTTTTTTGTCTTGCATTAAATCTTGAAAATTTATACATATATTTAATTTCGAAGGGCATCACACTGGAGCTAATACCATATATGTTGTACTTAAGCATAATATTATGTATACATATTTAAAAGATTAAGAAAAGAAATGACTGCCCGCTGAGTTTCTTGCCGGATCTTCTCAGTTTGTGGCCGCGTTCCGATCCGGTGGTAGATTATTGTATTGTATTCAAAACTGTAATTTGACAATATATAAGTGCCCTTAAGGGGCCTATACAGAATAAATGATTTGATTTGATTTGACTCCCCATGAAAGAGCCGATAGAGTACACAGAGTGACTTAAAGTCTCGCCGCCGCTCCAGTGACTCCAATTTGTCCGTAAGATTGGGATCCCCGACGATTCGAACAGCACGCCTTTGGAGGGAGTCAAGTGGGTCTAGCTGATACTTGGGCGCGCCTGCCCAGAGATGTGAGCAGTACTCCACATGAGGGCGAACTTGTGCTTTGTATAGTACAAGACGCTGTCTCGGTATGAAGTACCGCCAAATTAATTAACAGGCAAAAAATCGTCGATGTCTTTTTGTATTTCATAATAGCTGTAGTTAATAATAAAATTCATTGTAAATAAAACTACTTTTACGGATTATATCGCGTTTGTATTTGATTTATGATTGCCCGACGTTTCGAACACTTTGCAGCATTCATGGTCACGGGCGGACTAAGGTGTCTCACGTCCAACAAGTAATCGTTATTACAGGCACTTACAATTATCTACCCGATACAGAAAATAGTTATAAATTTATTAAATTGTTACCCACATTTTAGTACAAATTTATTGCCAGTGTAAGAAGAAAATGAATCTATATGAAACAATTATATTGTTTATGGTTAGTAATTATTAATTATTAAATTTGTAGCAATTATTATTACAATTTGTTGATTTAAAACTAACAAAACTAATATACTACCACCGGATCGGAACGCGGCCACACTGAGAAAAATCCGGCAAGAAAACTCAGGGGACATGATGCTAAATTAATATTGATTTTTAATTTTAGATGCGGCTTACTAAAAGATTTTTGATTTATAAAATTATCTTTAACCATTATTATTGTGGGTCAAATCTATACAATAAGTGCTCACAGTATCATGCAGTCTTGTGGTGGTCTCTTTGGATTTATTTTTAATTATGTTTATAACAGGATCCCAGCTTGATGGTAATACCCAGCCATCCTCTCTATTGAAATTTTTGTGTTTTTTGATTTCAATAGCCTCGCGTACCATTCTAGGCAGGTATCGGTGTTCCTTTGCGAGGACTTGAGGTTTATCAAACCTAATGTTATGGCGGGAGCGGTCCTGACTATGTTCACAGACTGTAGACTTAGTGTGACGGCGGTGCTTCACATCAGCTATGTGTTCTTTGACCCGAGTTCTTATGGATCTCTTTGTTTGCCCAATATAAGAGAGACCACAGTCACAGTCAAGTTTATAAACTCCTGCATCTTGTAGAGGGATCTGGCACTTGACAGGTGGTAAGAACTGACTTATCCTTTTGAGTGGCTTAAAATAAGTTTTTATGGAAGCCCGTTTCAGGATATAGCCAATCTTGTCAGTGACTCCTTTCACATAAGGTAGTACTGCAGGGAGGCGCTAAACTGTGGGTGGTTTCACACGGTCTCTGCGACGGGGGCGTGGAACTTGCAGCTTGTTTGCACGTAGAACCTGCTTGACATGCTGCAGCTCCCCAGCCAGGTGCTCCTCGTCACAGATTCCTCGTGCTCTCTGCAACAAAGATTTAGACACGGTAGCTAACTGTGAAGGGGGATGATGAGAATCTCCGTTCAGATATCTGTCAGTATGTGTTGCCTTACGATACACTGTATGACTCAAGGTGTTATTGGGTTTACGGATAACCAAAATATCTAAGAAAGCTAATGAGTTATTTGACTCCAGTTCCATAGTAAATTGAATTTTTGGATTGATGGAGTTAAGATTTAGCATCATGTCCCCTGAGTTTTCTTGCCGGATCTTTCTCAGTGTGGCCGCGTTCCGATCCGGTGGTAGTATATTAGTTTTGTTAGTTTTAAATCAACAAATTGTAATAATAATTGCTACAAATTTAATAATTAATAATTACTAACCATAAACAATATAATTGTTTCATATAGATTCATTTTCTTCTTACACTGGCAATAAATTTGTACTAAAATGTGGGTAACAATTTAATAAATTTATAACTATTTTCTGTATCGGGTAGATATTTGTAAGTGTCTGTAATAACGATTACTTGTTGGACGTGAGACACCTTAGTCCGCCCGTGACCATGAATGCTGCAAAGTGTTCGAAACGTCGGGCAATCATAAATCAAATACAAACGCGATATAATCCGTAAAAGTAGTTTTATTTACAATGTGTAGTGCTCGCGTAAACATCAGATATCATTATAAAATTCATTCATCGCACCTTTAATCCAATGCCGTCACTAAACAAAATTTTTTGAAAACTGTTTTTAATGCCATCTATTTGCTGAGCACTGAATTTACATATTGCTTCTATTTATATATTTTAATTTCACTGAACTTTTTAATTTTTTTTCGTAAATGTCCACTAATTAATAGTAATTAAAATGAAAAAAAAAATTAAATAATTGTTAATGAAATGAAAATAAAAGACAATTATTCCTGAAACGCTAATATACTTTTATTTATATTAGTTAATATTTATCATAAATCTTTTAGTAGCTCTCCTGTATAATGTGCTTATTTAGGGTAGCCTTTTTTTTTGGGGTGGGCTGCGGTCGGCGCACTCCTCGCACCACTCCGTCCGGGGCGACAGAGGGGCGTAAGCACGCAACACCCGCAATCCACCCGAAAACCACGTCGCCTTCGTCGTTGGGCCGATCACCGAAGCAGGGTTATTTGTTATCAGTGGTCGGCCCGACGGAATACCCCCTACGTGGGGTACCCTCCCATCGACCGACGTCCCCCCCCCTCGGGGAGGACGTCGGTCTTTCCTCACGCGGTCGGTCTCTCGGCGGGTGACGGACTAATCCCCGGTCACGTCACCAGCGCCCTCGGCTAGGGCGGTATGAGGCGCAGGTAGTCGCGCCTACGCCGCCCCAGTCGCCGGCGGCGTATCGCCTCATCGAGGCTGAGCTCCTCCCGTAGACGATCCGCCGCCTCCTTCCGCGAGATCACTGTTTCGCAGAAGACTGCGACCGCGTCCCAATTCCCGACGCTGTCGACCATCGCCCTAGCAATAGCCGGCAGCGTCAGGTCGGCACCGATGATTGCGACGAGTTCACAGCGCTGCACTGCCCAAGCCGCGCAGACCTCGAGCGTATGGCGCGCCGTGTCCTCGTCGCAATCGCAGTGGTGGCAGGACGGTGTACTCTCCCTCCTAACGACAATGTGCAGGTATTTGGCGAAGCACCCATGCCCCGTTAAAATCTGCACTAGTCGGAAGGAGAGCACCCCGTGCCGCCTTTGCAACCACTGCATCAGCACCGGCCGAAGGCCTCCACGGTTCGCACCCTGAACTGAGGCCTCTCCAGCCGGACTTATTTAGGGTAGTGACGGTATTGGAATAAAGGTGCGATTTGGTTGCATTATTCTATCCTATCCATATCTTAGTTCTGGTTACGCGCTCAGTCCATGATAGAGTGGAAATTTACCTTTACATGTTAGTCAAAGAGGTTAGCTTGGGGTTTCATTTCAACTTTTCTTTCTTTTTCAGCATGTCGTCAAAGAAGTAAGGCAATTATAGGAAACTATTGCTGTTATTACCCAAAAATATGATTAATAAAGTAAATATTGTGTTATTTCATAATATCGTTTGTATTTTGTGCAAACTATTAAGAATTGGAAATATACGTACTTTTATTGTGAAAATCAGCAGTAAACATTTCAAAGTTCATTTCACTTAACTTTTGTATTTTACACTCCTATTAAATCAAATATGACTTATAGTCGATAAATAATATATGAAAAGTTCTAGAATAGAATATGCTTTCGATTCGAAGATGTATGAACTGTAGTATAATAGCACTACACTGACCGCCGCATCGACTTCGTGTTTTCAAGGGAATGGTATAAAAATATTATTTCACAATTTCAGTATGTTTTCATTATGTTGTAATAAATAAATGTATTTAATTGATAAACGCATAATATTTTATCCATTAAAATGTGTTTATTTTGATCGATAGACATTACAGTAGAAAAGTTTAAACGAGTTAACATTAAAATCTAAACCGATAAATAAAATTGGAGTGTCTGTTTGTAATGTCAAAATAATAAACCTTTTTCATGCTCACATGGTTATTTGCATTATACATATGCCTAAAAATCACTTTATATTTTTTTGTCTGTCTGTCTGTTTGTCTGTTTGTTCCGGGTAATCTTCAAAACGGCTGGACCGATTTAAAAAATTCTTTCACCAATGGAAAGCTATAATATCAGGGAGTAAACTAGGCTATATTTTATCCCGGTATTCTCACGGGAACGGGAACTACGGGGAATAACGCGACAGAAACTGAAGCGAAGCGAGGGCGGGTTGCTAGTATACAATACGTTTTAAGTCTCTAATCAGTTTTGCTGCAAAATTTTGTCCTCCGTTAGGCTTTTTTATTTTCCATTCAGCAATGTAATAAACTATGAATAATGAAGATTAGAAAAAATACTGTTAAACGGTAGTCTCATAAAAGTAAACATTATTTTTAATTTGTTAAGAAATATGTTTTAATTAGTAATAACTTTCATGATAGTATTAATATCCTAGTATAATTTACGTTTATTACGCCATTTTACATTATATATACCTATATAATTTCTCAGTACGTCTGGTTTTCACATAACTCCTTCTAAATTTAGAAATAAAGTATAAGGCCTACAATCGAGTGTTTAATCAGGTACAAGAACGTTAGCTATCTACATATTTAATTAAATAGGCAGGGCAGGTATATATTTTTGTTTAACCAAAAAGAATGTTTTTATTTTTTCATAGAACTAAACTGTCAAATACGACTTACCACGATATCGGATTAAGAATAACACCGAAATTACTGGCGAAGAATGGTATTGCATTTTTAAAAAACAAAACTTTATGTGTCACTAAATTCAACCTACAAGTCTTTCTAGGACGACTTAATAAAAATAACGTATTTACGTTAATAAATATAAAAGCTTCTGCTTTCTTCGACAATTTGGATAAACAGTAACTTCAATAAACAGTAGAAAAAAGAACTGTAATATTTAACTATGTCATTACGATTTTTAAAATCTCATTCATCATCATAGCTCATAAACATCCCACTAGGCTCGAGCCTCCACCATAATGGGTGGGAAATTAACCTAATGTACCAGGATGGTCGGTACGTGTTAGTTTATGGTTTTATTGATGAATTTTCCTTCTCTTGCATAGATGTTGAATGCATATTACAATCCCTTAGTCGTCTTTATAATATCCACGGGCAAGAAAGAGGGTGGTGAATTGTATTCTTACTCTGTCACCACCACCACCACCACCACCGTCTTATTAGATGATTAATAAAATATGATTATTTATTATATTTTGTATTATTTGTATGTGATTCAACCGACCTTGGCATGGGGACGGGTACCTTGGTATTATATATATACTACTATGTATATAATATATATATTATATAGTATAAACATAAATATGTTTATAAATAAATAAAATTTAAATGAATATATTGTAATCAATTGGATTTTCTTGATATTGTAAAATATATTTCATTATGTTTTTTCGTTCTTATCATACCAGGATACGACTATAGCGACATTTGAGCAAAATACTGATTCCACGTCACTCTAGGTGTCAGCATGCTAGGTAGTTGACGTCAATAACTGAGTCTTCTCACACATGTCCAACCGTTTAAGCCTGACGGTCTCACGACTTTAATACTTTTTTAACATTCTAAAAAATCCCAACGCGCCTTCACTATATTTTAGTAAAAAAAAATATTTTTATGGACCCTTGTACAATATTAATTACTAAAGAAGCGGTTTTCATAAAATACGGATTTAACTAAAAGCGTTATATAATTTACAAAATAAAATTCAAACTTAATTAAAAATCCCTTGGGTTGTTTACGTGAATAATGTTGTACTGAAAAACAATGTATTTACCAGCTTTAATTAATTTATAGCGTATAAAAATTTAAAATAAAAATCGAAAACGTTATCCATGTTAATAAACAAAGTTCAATATTACTTGCGCTTTAAGTAAACAGACGCCGGCGAGTGGCTCGTTTCAGGGTCCATGGAATAACTTACAAGGCCTTCGTTTTATTCTGTGGCATCATAAGTGTAAATATTTCAATCCGTTAGACCAACTCCTCAGTGTCAGGGGTGATTAGGCGAGCTAGCTCTACAAACTGGCCCACCTAAACTGCCAGTGATGAATACAAAAGACGTTATAAGTTTTACTAGAGAGTGTTGCTGTCCATTCGCACGATGCTCCCATTTTACGACTACTGCGGGTAAATAAATATTGGTGATTCATTCTATTCTTAATCTTTCACTACATAGTGAGGACACCACACGGGAAGTTTATCTACATGAATTATCTATTTTTATGTACCTATCGAATACACCGTCAACGCATATAGTCACGTATATAATGTTGTTTTAGTAAACGTTTAAACAGTTGCCTCGTATTATATCTAATTTTCGATACGTTGTATGATATTGGAGGTAATATTTGACACTGTTGCAATGATGATAATTTGTACGTTGTTATTGTCATCATTACCATAATGAATGCATTATTAAATGCAGCTACTGTACAGCTTTAATATGGCTATGTTATGGAATACGTACTGTATAAGGGCGGGTTGCTGGTTTATTATAAAGAACAGATCACTTGAATTAAATCTTGAATTGATGGATAACCTTTGCTAACCTTATCCAGAGTATCTTCTGTGGTATAGACTCCAATTGTTACCAGTTGAGCTTCCGCCTCACTCGCTCACCGGACGAAGCGCAGTAATAAATTGCCACTACTCAGACATCGATTTTCTGCGAGAGTGTGGTAGGTACTACACCCGTGGCTGTAGATAGACAACTTTCAACATTGTGGTCCTACCACTATCAAAAATTTGTCTACTCCACATACTAATACGAAGTTGCTTAAGTTGTGACTAAAACTAGTAGCTCTTGGTTTCAAATGGAATTTTGTAAGCAAATCACTACCTCGAGGTTGTTGCCCTAGAAAATCATTGTATATAGTACAATAGTATTAAGGACCCATTGTTCATTGACAAACGCTTTGACATCTGTAATTATCTGTGAAGTGGGTTCAAAACGTTCACAGACTTATGATTAATATCAATGTCTTGATGTACATGAATACTAATACTACTTTAGCATTAATACATTTATCGACGATTGGAGTAGTATTTCAAAGGGTGAGGGTTTGAGTCTCACGTGTGGCAATCACGTTCGTAAACAAGTTTTTATACTAATATCCATCCATCCATCCATCCATCCATCAGCCTACAGACGTCCACTGCTGGACATAGGCCTCCCCACGAGAATGCCACTCGGAACGGTCCTGTGCCACTTGCATCCAACGGTTCCCTGCGACTTTGAGAATGTCGTCAGTCCACCTGGTGGGGGGTCGTCTTACGCTGCACCGTCCGATTCGTGGTCGCCACTCAAGAACCTTTCTTCCCCAACTACTAATATATGTGTATATAATTTATAAGTGTCTATGTCGTTTAACGTCTATTTTTTAACAGACTACAAAAAAAGGAGGAGGTTCTCAATTCGTCACAATATTTTTTTTTTATGTATGTTCACCGATTACTCAAAGACGCCCAGACCGATTTGCAAATTTTTTTTTTGTTCGATAGGGTATACTTCCCAGATGGTCCCATAGTCATCAGGTCAGGATTTGATGATGGTATCCTTGAGAAATTGGTGGAATTCTTAAAACTTTATAGGCAATTTTAACGTTTTTCTTATACTTCGTAAAGCTATTTAGGTATATGCGCCTGGTAGTCATCATCTCGTCGCAAAGCTAATTATGGAAGATACAATTCCTTAACGGTAAAGAGTTAGGGGGTAGATGGCTTCCGTTGTTGCAACAATACGTTTACGTTAACGATGATGATTACACGGGAAACCTTGTGATGATTCTTTTTTTGTTGAAAAGAAGATATTTCAAAGGTGGTCCCATGATAAGGAAACCAGAGTTTGATGATGGCAGACCAGAGAAATCAAGGGCAACTTTCAAACATCGTAGGGGCGACTAGTGCGTTTTAAGTTTTTTCATTAAGTATTTTATTTTATTTATTTTATTTTATTTTATTTATTACTTCATGTATTGAGTACAATGGCGGACTTAATGCCAAAGGTATTCTCTACCAGTCAACCATAGGTAGTGCAGAGATAATAATTGGTAGGCACATGTCTCGAGAAAGAAAGTCATATGATTAAAAAAGACAAGGGAATACATAAGAATATACAAGAATACATAATACATACCAAATATACATAGATAAAAAATACATAAATACGATATATATATAAATATATAAAATATATATAAATATATACATACATAGTATATATACATAATTATACGAATATTATATTATATAAGTTGCGATGATTCTGCTAATTCATTTAGGAGATGTAAACGAACTCTTTTCTTGAATGTGTGACGGCTAGTAGACATTCTGATGTCCAGAGGTAGCGAGTTCCAGAGGAGAATGGCGTGCGTGCTGACCACAGCCTTAAACCATAGCAAAATACACGTTTAGCTGCCTTACGAGTAAGTCACATTGATGACCAATGAGCAGCGATTAATGGAAACAATAATTATCTTCACTTTTATTTTCTTTTGTTTGATAACCTATAATAACTCCATCGGTCTTAGTTTTGCAATAGCTACAAATAATTGTAAAATCAAAGATTGATGCCACATTAGAAAATTATGTATACACCCCTTCATACTTTTACATAACATCATATTCCTCCTCTACGCCAATTATTGAGGGTGCACGCAATAATGACTCCTCCTAAATCGTACATATTGCAAAAGTAATTCATACTCTCGCATATCAAAGATCTAAATCGGCTGCTATATTAATTTTAATCAGTATAAGCAACAATCCGTCTCAGTTTAAATAATTGGCTCAATGAAAAATCCTCGCGGGAACAGTCCACGCTTGTTGATTATTAAAATGAAGAAATAAGCATAGCTCACAGTTAATGTTATGGACTATATACATAATACATTGAAATGCGCAGTTTGCACCTATATATTTAGATACAAACAGGAAACAAATATTTATAAAATATGGGGATGGTAATCCCATTAAAATTGATATAAGCTGCTTTAAGAATTTATTTCTTTCATAGTGAAAATACTTACATATCTTAAGCGAAAAACCTTACATGGATTTGAATAAACCGTATCATTATAGTCATTCCCTGCAGTGATGGGTTAAGAATGTAATATATAACCGCCTCTTGCTTTTCGCTGGAGTCTTAAAAACTGCCTACAGGCAGCAGCATTTTTACGGAAAACTTATGACAGCTGTGATTGCAAACACAACAACCTTGCATGGCGATTGTAGCATTTCCCACCCACCCATGATTCGAGATTAATAGGGTAATAGAGCAATTGATTTTATAATCGAAACTTATTCTACTATTTAACAATACCTAGGTACCCACTACATTTTGACTAGAGATAATGTAATAGCGAATGTTAACTTGTTTGAGTAACAAAGGTTTAACTATTATCACAACAGAATACATTACCGGTTCAAAAATAATCCTAAATATTAATCTAGAACATGGTCAGTGACTGTTCCAATTTTCACCCGTATCTGTTCAACGGTAACCTATGCATCTTTACTAACTTTTTTATTGTATTACTTGGACATGAATCATTTTACGCCTTAACCACTCCACGGATTGTCATAAAATTTTATAAATATGTTTTACACAGAATAAATACAAAGATTACTTTTTATCCTATAAAATAGGACAAAAAAACCTTTATACGGTCTATATTTGCGATAGAATACGCGAGTGACGGCATAGATAGTTCAGTAGCTAATCTCTTTTAGGCAATACATCTTATTAGATGTACATGGATCTTTATAAAGAGAATTATATATATGTAGTGTGAAACGAAACAAATTAAAAGCAGCTGCAAAGTGCCTGAGTGATTGGCGACTGCACATTTAGATTTATGATTAAAATGTGTGAGTGCACTGAAAGCAGCATTTAGATCTTTCCATTATAATTAGCTTTATTTTATGCATATATGAAAGAGCACTGGTCAATTTACAACTTAATTCATTTTTAATTTGTTAGCTTTAGATTTATTTTCTCCTTATTCAATCTTTTCGATTAGATATAGGTTTTTATAATCGGCAATAAGTTGTCTGGAAAATAATTAAACTAAAATGAAATAAATATGATTAATTATTGTTAAAGCTTCAACTTTAAATTATTATTATATCTCAGGTCACAGGTTATATCGTAAATAATATACTTTATTTCAGCTCAGATAGATATATCTTGCTACTGGGTCAGAAATTTCTCCATAATAGGACATACATTGACCTATTATACGATACTGGGCAGATGGGTTGGTATGAAATTTTTTTTTATTTTTCCTTCCCTTGCATGTTATCTGTATCGCCTTTTACGAAAACCCATGGCCAAGAAAATTGTATTCTTACTTCGTTGCCATATGGGGAATAAAATATATATGTAAAACGTGTAAGATGTATAATAATATATCCTTACTAATATTATAAATGCGAAAGTAAGTTTGTTTAGCTTTCACGCTTAAACTACTGAACCGATTTCAAAAATTCTTTCAGAAATGGAAAGCTATAATATCGGCGAGTAACATAGGCTATATTTCATCCCGGTATTCCCACGGAAACTGCGCGAGTAAGGCGACTGAAACCGAAGCAAAGCGAGGGGGGGTTGCTAGTAATAAATAAATAACAGTTCAAAAAAACTAAAAAAATACGCTAAAGTAAATCCAACTAAAAAATTGAAAATATTTTTTTAAAAATTTTAATTAAGACTAGTGTATATAAGAAAAAAATATTTTTTATTGTAAAATAAGCGTGGGGTGCATGTTGTCAATAGTTATAAATATTTTCTTGACAGATATGAGCAGAAGAATTATCATTTTGATAATATCTTAAAATGCACCCCACGCTTTTTTACAATAAAAAATATTTTTTCTTATATACACTATTCTTAAATAATTTTTTTAAAAATTTATTTTCTATTTTTTAGATGGATTTTCTTTCAAAGCGTATTTTTTAGTTTTTTTGAACTATTATTTATTTTTCATTTGTAATTTAATTTTCGCTAATTCTGATTATCCCAGTAAGGATAACGGCTCAAACTGTTTAAAATATTGAATTATCATCGGTCCTTAATAAGTATGCCAAATTTCGAGTTTATCCGACGTTTTGAAGGGGGTCAAAATCATGTTCAAAGATTCCGTTACATACTAACATACATACGTCTGAAGCTAATAAAAGCATATTAATATTACATAAAATAAGTGTAAAGGCATATAAATATATTTGCGTGCAATACCCTAATTAGATATTAATATTGTAGACGTAGAGTGTCTATGTCTGAAAAGGCGAAGCGTTGAGATATTTAATCAAGAAATGGCTCAAACTAAAAATATCTATATTTTATTGGCATTGTACTTATTAAATAATATGAATATATGCTATAGTATAAAGTCAGGGAAAACATTATTTTTAACAAATTTCGAGCGAGTTGCCGGCGTTGAATGTCTTTCTTGTCGCGACTTCATCTAAAGGCACGTTCGCTTCCACACGAACATTCACATTAATAAAGGTGAATACAGATTCAGATATCCAAATTGATGCAGCAACTTCGCAATTGCAGATACGAATGCAAGTAAAATGAATGTAAGTACATATGCATGAACACAAACCATTTATCTTGGGATATAATTTCCTAAGATTATATTTGTCTCTCTCAGCTAGCGTGCACAAAACTGAGATGTGAATCACCTATTTATAATGTACTTCTCGTACTTATTTTCAGTTGCCAAACCTATTTCCATCAAAGGCATTCAAAATCAATACCCAAAGGAATGTTACGTGTTACACAAATGGAGTTCCTTTTGTAAAGGAAACACGTTTTATAAGGAAATTGCATTTGTTCCCAATTTTGTGTGCTCCGATCAGTGCGAATCATTTAGTTTGACGATTGTCTGGAACCCACAACCAATCCAAAAAAAATTTTTTATTTATATGACATAGTAAACAACAAAATATTACAAAGTAGTTAATCGGATTTAGCCTTTTTTTCTTAAACTATAACAGGTTTCTAATAAGAATTTCGATGTTAATAAATGTATATCGAGACAAGATTGTATATAAAAAAAAATTATATATAAAAACAAAAATGAAAAAATTGTGTAGGTATGAGAAAATTAAATCTAAAAATATATAGCGGTTATACCAATATACCGTATGCATGTGCCTGTGTGTACGTTGGTGTGTGTATGCGTGTGCGTGGGAGTGTGTTTCGTGTGTGTGAGTGTGTGGACGCGCGCGTGTGAGCATGACTGTGATTGTGGATGTAACACTACATCAAAGTATCAAACTGTTTTTCAGTATCCATGTACCCCAAGTTTTGCATCCAATCCGTCAGTTTCATTTTACAATTAATTTTACTGAGATGGTAGATTGATAGAGTTCTATTTATAAATATAAATATATGCAAATAGTTATCATGTACCCGATGTTTTATGGAACGTGCTTCAAAAACTATTTGTTTATTTATTTATTCGTATATTTATTTATGCCTAACATATAAAAAATGTTATTTATAGATAATAATTGCCCTAAAACCAATTGATAAAACAATACAAATTGAAATATTACCCACATTTATAGAAAATGATGATGTTGATACAGATTATATGAACGCAGAACAGGAGGATAATGATTGAAATCAATGATGCTCCATTCTTGGAACAACAACAAACTACAACGACTAATGTGAAGATGAATTTTACTGTGCGATTGCGGTAACTTCTGGAGTAATATTTATTGTTTAATTGAGTTCCCAAGTAATATTTAATGTTTTTTTTAATCCCCGACGAAAAAAGAGGGGTGTTATAAGTCTGACGTCGATGTCTATCTGCCTGTGTGTGTGTGTCTGTCTGTGGCATCGTAGCTCCCAAACGAATGGACCGATTTCGATGCGGTCTTTTCTTTTGGAAACCAGTTCAGTCCTTGCGTTGGTTCTTAGCTATGTTTGGTTAATATCGGTCCAGTGATGTAAGAGTATCAGCTTTCTGCCAAAGTAATATAATTGTGTATTACTCGATTAGGTACTTCACTGCCAGTACTGTCGTTAAATTACAAATAATTATAATAAATAATTCCTGTTGAAGTGAAAGTGACACTTTTTTTTCTGTATTATTTTTATTTGTGTCGGGATTAATCGAAATTCTCAATTTTACTTATTATTGTTATAATAAATTCTCAATAGGTTGAATACACCGACGATGAAGGCTGGGTATCAAAGGCTCAATCGCATGGTACATGAACGGTAGGTTATAGGGTTTTACGCCGTTTCTTTTGTATCTACAAAAAAATCGGACGAAAAAGGGGGTGACCATGCCATAGTCTGCCGCCAAAAAAAAGGTTAAAAGTAGGTCTTATAAATTAAAAAATACCATGATTGCTATTTCAAATTTAGTACTGAAGAAGACTCAATAGTTTATAAGCTAAAGAAATAGTTGTTTTTTCACCAACTATAAAGCTCTAGCTTTTGTATTTTTATTAATAAAAGTCTACTATAACTATACTATAAATATATCTGTTACTAAAACCAGCATTATTAGCTAATTAAATATATTTTGTATCATCTAACGGCTACTAAACGGCTACCAAAATTTTGGGAGTTTTAAGTCATTTTAATTTTCTGGTTACGGTAAAAACAAACTTAAGACACGTGAGATTTAGTCATCTGGTATTCGGCAGGCTACCATATTTCTGAATGTGTATGAATATAACATATGCATGAATATTTATCGTGTGTAAGGTCCCTACCTATTCCTGTTGATAACAAACGTTTTAATGTTGGAGATATAGAAGGAGAGATTCTGGTGTACATGTACTATTCGCTAATGACATTGTTCATGTTGGAGAAAATGTACCTAAAGTCCAGTGTATGCTAGAAAAGTAAAGTTATAAAATAAGAGAATGTTGTCTTGTAAATCAGCCTACAAAAAACAGAATACATATTCTGAGATTTCGGGGGACTCTCCAATTTCACTGTCATATTCCTAGAAGGAGTACCTATACCAGTACGCTGTACCATACAGCATATTATTTAGTATATGGATAATATAATTCCAAAGATATATAATAAAATCTTATTTATATCTTTAAACGAGCAGTTCTTGTATATATATATACCTATATATATATATATATATATATATATATATATATATATATATATATATATTCAGGATCTCGGAATCGGCTCCAACGATTTTTTTTAAACTTGGCATACTAGAGGTTTCGGGTCCAAAAAATCGATCTAGCTAGGTTTTATTTATAGAAAATGTTGTTTTGTCCGTGTTTTTAGTAAAACAATATAATGACATTAAATTTTAAAAGAATATGAATTCAATTTTCGTTATAAACGTCATGAGTTATGATAGCTCAGATGGGAAGTTGACAGGTTCTAATTTTGATTTTGTTGACATTCAAACAGCGTCGGTTCGAATCTCGGTGTTATTATTATACTCTTTTTGTAATTTTTTATAAAATTTTCATTATTTATTTTTTATTAATATATATCTAAATAAATTCGACAAAAATATTCCGAGCGAAGCTCGGTCAACCAGATATTATAATTAATTCAAAAGGTATGATGACGGAGTAGGAATATAATGCACCACCTCTATCTTACCTGTGAGTATCGTAAAAGGCGAGCAAGGGATACAATACGCAAATAACAAATATGCAAGAAAAGGAAATCTTGAAATAAAACCTTATACTAACACGTCTGACCCGTTTGGTTTAGTAGATTAATTTCTCTCTTTTTGTGTAGAAGGCTCGAGCCCTACAGATTTATTTTTCACTTCAGCTCATATACGAGAACTGAAATGAATGATGAATGAAATTCAAAAGGAAAAGAAAGTACTGTATATATAAGTTATCTTAAAGCAAATGTAATAAATCCAAAAATTAACCAAAGCTTATCGATATAAATAACAATTATTACCAACAGACTATCAATGCTCGCCGATATTTATAACAATTAATAAGGGGATACATAGACTGAGACTTAATTTATGTAGGTAGCACAGGGGTAGGACAGCTCCCGCTTAATGGACTGTCACACACACACTCCCCTATTGTTTTACGTATAATAGCGACACATGAAATTACCTGTCTTTCATATAGTGTACTGTGACATATTATAAATTACGCGAAAACAATGGCTTCTCTACAAAGGAACCTGGATTTGTACCAATACTTAGAAGCTGGTTGAGGATTACCTTTAATTTCAACTTTAGTTGGAGTAACTTGTAACTTGTTATTTATTGTCTCATAAATTAATATACATAAATCATTTCATTATTCACCATTTCAGCTCATATAGTGCCCAATATTAGACTCGAGCATTCTTCACAATAGGCGGGAATTAGACCTACTATACCACGCTGGTAAGATGTGTTGTTATAAGGTTTCATTTCAAGTTTTCTTTCTTATTCATAGATGTTATATGTATATTTAATGCCTTAGTCGTCTTTTACGATATCCGGTGAAATGCAGTCTTACTCCATCACTACACGAAACTACATAAAAATATATTTTACATTCAGGTTACTAAAATGAAAACAAGTGTACATCATAACCTCTTCCTTTTTAACACGCTTTTATTAGTTTCACCTGTATGTATGCTTGCAATCAAACTCTTTGAGCTCGATTTTCTTCTACTTTGAGCGATTCGATTTTATTTAAACTTTGCACACATATCAGAGACCGATGACAATGCAATAATCCGTTTTTTTTGGGGGTTGGTTTTATGGTGGTGGGTTACGGTCGGCGCACTCCTCGCGCGCTCCGTCCGGGGCGACAGAGGGACGTAAGCGCGCACGCCCGTAACCCAGGTGACTTGACTTCAGTGATCGGATGCAATAATCCGCTTAAAAAAATCTATTGTCCTAATTAGATTCGCCAGGATTCATCGACTTCTTTCCGCATCTTTTGAATGAGATTAAGAGAGATAGATCTAGTCGAGCACTCAGCATAACACAAACGCGTAGAGACTTTCCTATGGTAATAATTGCGTCTTGAGCCGTATACATTCATCGATGTATCGACAAATCTAATATACATACTAATTACATTCCGGTGGCTATTCACTAATAAGTAAAAAATAAAAATAGTTTAAAAAAAAACTAAAAAAATATGCTTAGATAGAAAATATCAGTTTAAGTGAAAGAAAATTCTTTTCTGGATCTTTCGCATACCAAGCGTAACGCTTAAAGCAAATACTCACTACTCAACTATGTCGATTTTCTACATGTTGCATCTATCTCGAACTAGCCGGCCCATTTATTCCTACTGGTAAAAATTATCAATAGCGCTACTACAACGTATATGAAGTAAAATTACGAGTATTATTTGTGAATTATGAAAAAACATACATACAGTCAGATTGATATAAAAAACGGCTAAGTGCGAGTCGGAGTCGCACGCAATGGTTCCGTACCATTATAAACTCATTTGCAAAAAAAACGGGCGGTTTTGATTTTCATTCATATTTAAAAAGATACAATACCAAAAAGGTTTCAATCGTTTGTACACGTTACTGGCCGGTTTTAAAAATGCTGTGGTATTTAAAAAAGTACGTTCTAAATTCAATTTTTCATTTGATGTTCATTTTTACAGAAAACCCCTTTTTATCCTACATTTTTGGCGCGAAGTTCCAGAAGTTAACATCGACTTTCATAACTTTTATTCAATTTTTATCGATTAATTTCATATCCTTGACTGTCAAAGCTTTATTTAATGCTGTTTGGCTGTATCAAAAATGGTAGATAAAGTGGTAAAAGCTACCAAAATTATCGCGCTGCTTGAAGAGGGTTGCAGCCAATGTTTCGTGGCTAGGAGGCTAAATGTTAGTCGTTCGACAGTCCAAAGGACCTGGCGGCGATATCAGGAGACTGGTTCCGTCGAGAGAAGGCCTGGTTCTGGAAGAAAACCATGTACCCAACCACGGGATGATCGTTTTCTTGTGAGTCGCGCATTGAGAAATCGCAAATCTTCGAATGTGGATCTTAAGAACAACCTCCAAGAAGTAAGAAATGTGCATATTAGTCTATGGACGGTCAGGAGGAGGCTTCTCGCTGCCAATATATGCAGTCACCGCCCGGCCCGCGGCCCCAAATTACTCCGTGAGCACAGAGTTCACAGGCTTAGGTTCGCTAGAAATTGTGAATCATGGACTCAAGACGATTGGAATAGGGTTTTGTTCTCTGATGAAGCCAGGATATCTCTGTTCGGTGAAGATCGACGTCGGCGAGTGCTAAGAAGACAAGGAGAACGCTTTGCAGAGGCATGTTTCGAAGAAATCACACCTTATGGTGGGAGCTCTGTTATGTTTTGGGCAGGAATAAATTCAATGGATCGTACAGAGTTAGTCTTCATTGAAAACGGCTCACTGACTGGGCATCGATACATAACGGAAGTTCTAATTTCTCATGCACAACCCGCATTGGCCGCTCTAGGTGAAGACTCGATTTTTATGGACGACAATGCTCGCGCCCACCGATCCCGCGATGTTAATGCGTATGTGCAAGAGGTCGGCATTCGTCGTTTGGATTGGCCAGCTCGAAGTCCCGACCTCAATCCCATAGAGCATGTCTGGGACGTTCTGAAACGGCGTGTGAGATCAGTACACCCGGCTCCGCAGACCATCAGAGAGCTGAAGAATGTGATTACTGCGGAGTGGGAACGTATTCCGCAAGCAAGTATCCGGGATATACTCGCTAGCATGCCCAGACGAATTCAAGCTGTGATTTTAGCTAGAGCGGGTCACACTCGATACTAAACATTTATCTGCTTTTACTTTATTAAAGAAAAACAAACAAAAAAACTTTTTTATTTTTACTTCATGAGCATATGCACTACTAGCGAATATACACTACTAGCGAGGTTTAGCATTATTTCCCAAAAATTGTATCTAAATTTTATGAAATACTGATGAAAACGATTATTTTCTTATTAATTTAGCAAATTGTGTGGATAAAACTACCTATAATTATCAAACAAAGAAATATTAACATTTGAAATGGTTCATTGCTTAGGTGCCCGTTTTTTTTGCAAATGAGTGTATATAAAAATGGCAAAAAAATCGCGACTGTTGTATGGGAGCCCACCCTTAAATATGTATTTTATTTTGTTTTTCGTATTTGTTGTAATAGCGGCAACAGAAATACATAATTTGTAAAAATTTCAACTCTTTAATTGTCGCGATTCTTGAGATACAGTACCCTTTGGGTACGGAACACTAAAAATTAAACAAGAAATTTGACATCGATTCACCTAAATGATGCAACGCTATATAATCTCTATATAATCTGAAAAGCATTTTTTTTTGGGATAAAATTTTCTTCCTAATACCACATCAACATTATTGCTTGATGTGGTATTTTGATGATTATATTCTCTCTAATGACGAAAAATAAATAAATATCTCAATGTATTTAGTTATTATTAGACAATTACACTTCAGAACATTTTTACACGCTATATAAGACCAAGACCTCCCCTGGATTGCCAACGGGTGTTAATATGAGTGGTGTCGCCCACCAAGCGACCAGCTCTTACTAGGCGACACATCGCTCCCTATACTAACATCGACGACACCCGCTGGTAAAGTTCCATTAGAAATGCCTCCAAGTCCCACAGAGCAGTTTCGGGCAGCACACCATGATTGACATCGTGCGGTATCGGCATATAGCACTGATTGCCATGACACTTTACGGTCGATCTCATAATGGTTATGGGTGTCGTAAAAGACGACTAAATACTTTACATCGATATGGGCCTACTTCATCTGTTGCCTTCTAGTCAATAATTACATTCCCTACGAAGGTTGATGTAAAGAAGGTGCCCGGTTGTAAAACTATTGCCAATAACTTTTGCTATATAAAGGAAGAGATGAAAGAAAATTACATATTGCATCGACCCCAAGTAATTGAGTTAAAAGCAGGACGATAATGTTGATATCAGATCTATCAATTTATCACTGTCCACCATAACATGAATCTCTGTAAAAACGTTAAAGCTGTAACCGCCAGGCCGGCCAGGTGGGTTGGCGATTGCAGTTTTGTGTGCTATATAAGTCCCAGGAGAGCGATACTGTTCATTTTTCTAATGATCCCTCAGTCGGATTTTGCGATTTCCAATGGAAAATAAAAGGTGACGCATTGTATTTGGTCATCACCACACCCGTCTGTAATTATAAAAAGTATTATGTAATTAGGATAAAAAGTAGATTCCAATAAATAGAGAATTATGAATATGACTCCGAGAATGATTCTTATTTATACAAACAGTAATAATTAACGATTAAAATATACTCAATAGTAAACTTTAAATAGAACAAGGTTCATTACTCCCTAATACCTGCTGCCTCGTATTTGTAAATGATGCAACATTTTTACAATTAAAATGTAATAAATCACTACACATGTGTACGGCATCACAGAGCTTACCGAGATTAGATTGAGATGCTAATGGTTCAGTGTAATTAATACAGTAATAATAATAAAACTATACCAGTCTGTATGTTAATACAAACTTATGTTCCGTTCTAAATAATAGCTTATATAGAGTAAACAAAGACGTTTAAATTTCCTGTATAAAGATTTTTAATTTACAAAAGTGTGCCAAAATACATGCGGTGCCTAAATTATAATGTGTAGTTGACACGACATTTTAAAGTACCTTGATTATTCTATATTGATTATTTTCTTATAGAAAATAAGATGTAATATTCATTATCATCAATGATGAAATTGTTAATTTACAAAATTTATGGATGCTAATATGCTGTTTATTATAAAATTTGTTCCAGTTACAAATGAGGATTGTTTGTTATTCAGATTAGAAATATTGCTTTCTTGGAGAATGAATTTTATGACGTTGCGTTTTAAGCTATTTTGTGAATAAATACTATGGAACTAAAGTTAGACATATAGGTGTACATATATAGATTGAATTTACTTGTGGAAGACCTAATTTTTATATGAAATATAAGTAGCGTCAGGTATTTTTTATAATATCAGTGAAAGTATCATTAAAATTGCCTCTCAAAGATTACCCGTAACAAGCAGACAAAGAAATTTATAAAATTGTCTTTCATTATAAATTTTATGTCTCTACCAGGTTCCCCCTTCCTTCTTATATGAGCCACTACCTGGCTGCTCTAGTAGTTAAATTTATTATCGGGTTCAAGAAATTGGGATAAGATTGAGGTGATGATGATGATGAAACTAAAATGATATACTGGCCATATGCATTCAATAAAAATCTGTTATTTTTTATTAAAATTGACACTTTCATTCTCTGCTAATTTGTCGCTCTGTGCATCGTTTGAGTCATTTATCCATCTCTCTATCCATCCGAATATTTGTCCATCTGTCTATTCTACCAACCACATATCCACTATAACAATAATATTGTATTTTTTTTTTCAAAAATGTGGTTGTAGTGGGTATTACTAAGTCACATTTCTTCGAAGATTACTTCCATTTCAAAAAGATCTGATTACGCCTAAACACTTCAAATAAATAAGCCAAGTATGTTCAAATGCGTGATCGCCAGAGCACGTTTTGCTTGCATTGTTATTGTTTAAAGAAATCAGTTTTACCTCCTAAGCACACAAAGGATTAGTACTGAAAAAATTAAATGTCGTGCTCATAATTAGTTTATTTTATTTTTACATGTATATTAAATGATATATTTAGTGCGCTTAAATATCATCGTATCGTTTCAAGTTAAAATACTGGATCGAGCAATAAGAACTCCTACTTTTACATTAAAAGGTTCTCTCACATGCAGCAGCGCGAAGCATGGAGGTATGTTCAGTGAAAGGTTCAATATATCCATCCTCTATTAAATGGTAATTGAACTTATAAGATAAAATGTGCGTCGATCCAGTCCACCTATCCTTTTGAAAATAAAAGCAAGCGATCTAATGGATAACTTTTTACTTAACTTTACAAATCGTCCGTGAACTACTGATAGGTGTCCTAACTAGCATTTTGTTTAGAATTAGAAACATAAGGCTGTTAACTTGTATAAAATAAAGTAAGGCTTAAAATAACAGCCATTATACAATATTCATAGCAAAAGACCTTATAAGTAAATCAATCATTGTTTTATTTTTCAAGTCATTTCACGAAGACTGTTTAATCAGTTTATTATTCGTCCTGTAAAATTTAAAATTTATATATAGTCAGACAGGAGTTGCCAAAAGTTCATGGATGAAATACAACTTTGGTTTTTCACACCTTTATATATGTATATTTTTTAAATTTTATAATGTCTGATGAACTAATGAAAATATAAATCTGCGACCAATGTGTGTTACCCGTGATGAATGCACGGAAATGTGGTCTTTAAATGTAGTTTACACAAGTAAGTTCAAAGTCTCTCAGTATGCTATAGAACGGGCTATACTCGGGATTTCTCTGTGAAATATAATCCGAAATACGAAAATTTGCAGAAAAATGGATAAATCTTAGCACAAAGAATTAGTATGATGAAGTGGCAATGGATACAAAATATAGCAATATCACTCGCATCCTAACTTGCCTCGTATGTTTAAAGTCGAACTTTGAATAAATAGACTGGTAACCCTTAAGAGTTACCAGTCTACCGACGTCCTCCCCGAGGGGGGGACGTCGGTCGATGGGAGGGTGCCCTGGGTAGGGGGTATTCCGTCGGGCCGACCACTGATGACAAGTAACCCTGCTCCAGTGGTTGGCCCAACGACGAAGGCGACGTGGTGTTTGGGTGGGTTGCGGGTGTTGCGTGCTTAAGCCCCTCTGTCGCCCCGGACGGAGTGGTGCGGAGGCGCGCCGACCGCAGCCCACCCCAAAAAAAAAAAAAAATTATTCAAAGTTTCGTTCGCATTTATTCTACGTTAACGTAGCGCTCCTAGATATTACTCGTGGGTTTATTAGTTATTCAACATTTTCGAGCTTATAACTTTGTTTGTATTTTTTCATCTACCTACATACAACCTTTTTGTATCTACATTGCACCCTGTATTGTAGATTAATTAAATTTTAAAGATATGTCTAGCTGTTACAACTATTTCAATATATGATCAAGAAAAATGGTGTATTAAATTTTTTTGAATAATTGGGTATAAACGCCCCATTTACTTTTTCAAATGGTTGATATTTAAGCTCATGCCGGCCTGTTATAAGTCTTAAGGGTAACAGTATAAATATTGTAAGTTTTTCATTATTATGCTTATTCATCATTATTTAATAATAAATAATGTTAAGATTATATCTTATTTAATTAAATGAGATGCATCTAGAGAATATTTTTTGAAGAAAATTTAAATTTAGTTTAACCTCCTATTAGAACAGACCACGACATTAGCATGTTAATATCGTAGCTACTGTCCTGTTCTCTCCTTTAAAATGCTTTGCCTGTTACAAATAATACTACTGACCCTTCTTTTTAACTACCATATTTTTAAAAAGAATTACAGTTTAAAGGGAACCAAAAAACATCAACAACTACGATAACGTTTTTTTATCGATGAGACATTGATGAACGCCAATCATACGCTTTTTTGTTCTTGAACAGGTGATACACAAGCGTCGACGTTTCAAGTCCCAATGGGTAAAGGGAATCGACTAATATTATGCCACGACAGTTCAACAAAATGTGAAAATTATGATTAAAAAAGATTAAAAAAGAATAACTTAGGTTGTATTTGTCTGGTACAAATACAACCTAAGTTATTCTTTCCATGGGTCGATTAAAAAAAACATCAGGAACACATTGTCTCAACTTACTTGGCATAAGTAAGTAGTAGTAGAGCTTACAGTCACTGTTTAAATTTGTTAAAAAGTGAAATTTTGAATAACTGCCGACAGATACTAAAATAATCGGGTGACGTGACCGGGGATTAGTCCGTCACCCGCCGAGAGGCCGACCGCGTGAGGAAATACCAACGTCCTCCCCGAGGGGGGGACGTCGGTCGATGGGAGGGTACCCCAATTAGGGGTATTCCGTCGGGCCGACCACTGACGACAAGTTAACGCTGCTCCAGTGGTCGGCCCAACGACGAAGGCGACGTGGTTTTTGGGTGGGTCGCGGGAGTTGCGTGTTTAAGCCCCTCTGTCGCCCCGGACGGAGTGGTGCGGAGGCGCGCCGACCGCGACCCACCCACAACAAAAAAAATAAAGATACTAAAATAATAAAAAAAAATTGCGTTCAAGAGAACGTGATACTTTTTTTTCGAAGAAAATCTACAAGGACTATCAATAAATTGTCATTTCTTCAAAAAAGGAGGACTAACTAAATTAGTGATGATCCATGTTATTTAAATTGTTCATTTAATAAAGATCTGTAAAAATATCATTAAATAAATTTCTTCAAATAGGTAATAACGAACTATCCATTAACAATTTTGTGGTTGTCAATCTATTTTGTGAAAATTTAGAGATATGAGGAAAGTTAAGAGTGCAAGTGCATTTTGTAAACATGAACTTAAGGCATCGAAGAAATATGTTAGCATAATTAGTATCGAATTTCGTTTGGCAAATTCGTATCATTGATTATGTTTTATTGCACTCTGTAATACTTGTTGCTATTCTTTTTTAAGCTATTGCATAGCTTTTATCCCGGGCTTTGCGCGGCGACCGAATCAAGAAATTCCGTAACGAAAATAAAACCTAACACCCCCCTTACCATGTAGCTCGGGCCAAGCTACATGGTAGGCGGGTAGCAACGGCTCGGCCGAGCGTACAGTCGTCGACAGTCTGCGTTCGTCCGTCTCGGTGCGCACACATGCCACCACTTTGCGTAGCTTACGTCAAAAAGTGTTTTCGCGCGTTTTCTATCGGTCCCAAAGATCTTCAGCGGACGACAGTGGTAATCCAAACCGCCTTTATTATTATACATATAGTACATTTGTTTTCTTATCGGTCACCATGCTCAAAGAGTGTAACTTGAATTAATATCAAAGAAAAGATATATACTGCATAAATAAAAAATAAATAAATAATTATAATTGCATAAATTGATAAAAATGCTATGCAAAAGCTTTACCGCAGCAGTCCCCGAGTGCCACGCGTTTTTTATTCAAATAATTTATATTAGATCACAACATTCATCATTATTATATTAGCTCATTTACGTCCTATACCACTGAGCTCAAGCCTCCTTAGTAGAAGGGCAATTATCTTTCTAAACAATTATGCAATTAGTGTTTAATTATTAATTGTATTCCTATTCAATACTGCAATACCTTATAATTTCATAAGCAATAACAAAAGAAAGGTCTTAACTTCCATGATACATTGTGTGATACAAACACCACTAAAAACATTTGGTTGTTGCACTAGATTCACACTGTCCTCCGTACTAGCTATTATGACTGTATCACGGAAAAACAGTATCCTCCAATACAATTACATATATTCCATTTTTGTAATATTTTATACAACACCACTTATTAAGTATTATAAGTATAATTAAATATGAATGTGGGTGTCAATTTCGTCATTTGTAGTGAGCAACGTTACGATGCATATAATTTCGGTATCCTGAACTTTTAGTATATGCAAGATAGCAGACAACGATTTATACTTTTAATTATCATTACTGATACATCTATACGACGTTAGTCAGACGAGTTAGTTTAGTTTTACTTCGGGTTATTCTTCTCTTGCAAAGGTGTTATATAAATATTATACCCTCTTTTTTTTAAGGCTAGACTATGGTCAGCGCACCCGCCGCGCCCGGATCTGTCCAGGGCGACAGAGGGGTGGCGCGCGGCCTCATGATCCACCCGTGACACGTCGCCGTCGTCGTTGGGTAGACCACCGGTGCAGAGTAACTTGTCTTAAGTGGTCGGCCCGAGGGAATACCCCGGTCGCGGGGTACCCTCTCCTCTCGACGTTCCCCTCGGGGACGTCGGTCGCCGTCGCGCGGTCAGCCTCTCTGCTGGTGACCTTGGGTGTCGTCACGACAAGATATGGGTAGAGTGATTTGTGTTCTTACTCTGTCACCATACAGAAAGTAACATAATATTCAAAAAGTAAATAATAGATGAAACTAGCTGACCCGGCGAACTTCGTACCGCCATCATTTTTTTCATAAATATATATTCTAAATTTCCGAAAATATAGTCTCTGGAAGAACTATTACAGCTTTGTCCGGAGAGATTCGATCGTCTTGGTCGCGGTATTGTTAATGATGATTCAAAGAGTATACAAACTACTGATTATTGATATCTTACAAAATTATAATTATCAAATTTTCAACCATGCTTAACTATAGACAAAATTACGTTTAGCTGTCATTTGCGTTTTGTTATTACATATCAAATGCGTTGTTGTTATACTACGGAAACGGGAACGCGATCGAACGGGATAAAAAGTATCCTATGTCCGTCTCCTGGTTCTAAGCTACCTCCCCATCAATTTTCAGCCAAATCGGTACAGCCATTCTTGAGTTATAAATAGTGTAACTAACACGACTTTCTTATATATATATATATATATATATATATTCAATACATTACCAACCTTTACCTTTCTGTTCCTGTGGCATAGTAAAAACTGGTTTATGGCTCAAAAGGAAGAGGCTCCAACACGCCGTCGGCAAACATAATATTAACAATTTTTTTTGGGGTGGGTTACGGTCGGTGCACTCCTCACCCGAGTCCGTCCGGGGCGACAGAGGGGCGTAAGCACGCACATACGTAACCCATCCGTATAGCACGTCGCCTTTGTCGTTAGGCCGACCACCGATGCAGAGTTCCTTGACTTCAGTGGTATAATATTAACTATGTTCACCAAGCATGATACAAAGCGTAATTGATTAGCATTATTCCTCCTTCATGTCGAAGTGCATTGATTGGCTGAATATACGAAAATGTGAAAAGCAATGAGTACTATATAAATTTTGCACAATACTATTTGATTTAATTCTTCAATTTCGTAATATTTTTTTCTCGTTCGTCATTTGAGCGACCGTTTTCCTCCGATGTTTGTTATCTGAAAGAGGCAGGTTGTTAGCAGGGGGATGTTTGTGGGCTGAGAAAAGTATAAGATTACAAAAATGTTATTTGTGATTTAGTGGTATTCAAATTACGAAGCGAGTCTATAAAAATATCCAAATTTAATCATGCTGCACTGTGCACATCGATTTACGTATTTACGAAGCGCTTATGCCAATTATTTCTTTATCCACCGTGTGATACTTTCACAGAAATTTCAATATAGCTTATGAATGGCTCTTTTACATCAGTAATAGCCAAGAGCGTGCAGCTTTTTTATATTAGCAGTTTTTTGTTCATGACAGAAATCTAAACTGACTATGGAAAAAATCGATAATTAAAGATATCAAAGAACAAGGAGGTTTTGAAAATAATTCTAAAACTAGATAGATTCTGAAAGAAGAAAAACATTTCCTAAAAGAAAATCTCTACTCTCGGAACTTGGGAAACCAAAGGAGTAAAAGTACGGCTATATATAAGCACTTAAATTTAATCGTTATCTTACTTGCAATATTCATTCTCCAGTAGAAAAAGATTATTATTGGTTATCTAATGCATAATTAATAGAAAATGGCGATAATTTTTTTACGGCCTATTATTGTTTATTTATTTATTCCTTAGTTTGAATTATTCTCTTGAAAGTGTTCGAAGTTATGCTAGACATAATTCGTGTTTTAGGTTGTATTTTTATGCATTTGAGTAAATTATAAATATTGGTTTTACTATTCCAAGAACTAGCATTTTTTAGCAAATTTCATCTTTCAAAAGAATTTAATTCTTTTTAAATTGCCTTCGTACATAATAGTTTCAGTTATTTTCAAAAACCTTGCTCACCTTTTATGAAAGTTTTAATTATTTAAAATTGTTTATTTTGTGGATTTGAAATTTTCACACATTTCCTAGACGTCGTGACGAGTCGAACGACATTTAACAGGTTTTTAACTTGGTTACTAGACTAACTTGCATGACAGGCATTCAGTAACTTGAATACTTCAGCACTGAAACTCCACTTCAGCCCTGATCACGAATGCATGTTGTATGTGGAGTACAAAATACTCATACGATGGTACTTTTTTTATTTATTATTAATAAAATAGTTCGATGAACAAAGAAAGTTAAATAATATACCATTATTTTTCATTGAGCCTTCATATTTTGTATTTTTATTTCACCGTGTAGTGAAAGGTGAAGAATATAAAGAATAGCCCCATAATGACAGATCATAATTTTTATTGGAAGTCCTAAAAAGCGGCCTGAGGAGTGGAAAGCGGCATTTTCCTGGGAGACTTACAACACCAATTACGATTCGCAAACACAACTGACAGGAGTAGCGATCTATGATGGCATCAATATTTTTCTGAAGTGGCGTATGCCCAAGAAAATACATCGATAAACTGATATGTGGATGATTTTTCATTATTTGCTTAGATTAGATTCCAGTTTACTTGTATATTAATCATTTGTATATTGTTTAAGTACAAAGTGATTTATTGCACCTATAAGATCTACCAAAAGATTTATCTGCAATATTGTATAAGTAGTAGTACCAAACATTCCAAGTAAACCATTTAAGGCGATCTCACAAATTTATTGTTTAAATAAATTATAGTCTTCATTGAAGCCTTAGCTCTTATTACAGTCACTCAGAGTTCAATATCGTGGTATTAAATTATGTTAATAGTACGTATTAAATTGCAGGCTTAGTTTTAATACGCGCACTTGGCTGCCGACATTGGTTACGTTGTCACACTAAGATACATATAGGATGCGTTTAAACAAATTGGCAACTTCATCACGAGCATTTTGATTTATGATTCATCATTGCTAAATAACAATAAATACATAATTATGCCAACGAATCCTTGCATTCCAAATTCTAGTTGCATTTATGTGCAATATTTCATGGCAAATTTATTAAATATTACTGCAGAGTATAAACTATAATTTTATCAAATTTCAAGTAATTAGGACCCGTAGTTTATAGATTATTTATGAAAAAAATCACTAGTTAGCTAATCCTTACTAATATTATAAATGCGAAAGTAAGGATGTATGTTTATTTGTTTGTTTGTTACGCTTTCACATTTAAACCACTGAACCGATTTCAAAAATTCTTTCACCAATGGAAAGCTATAATATCAGGAAGTAACATAGGCTATATTTTATCCCGGTATCCCCACGGGAACGGGAACTACGCCGCGGGTAAGGCGACTGAAACCGAAGCGAAGCGAGGGCGGTTGCTAGTAAGTAATAAGCATAAACGGTTACAATACGAGCAACGACACAGCACTACGAATAAGAGCAAGCTTAACGGGACCTATAAGTACCCCTTAAAATTGATTGACATAGTAGGTATAGTAGAAACGTCTGAAAATAATTATATGTCCAATGTAAGTATTCTATCAATAATCCTATCAATCCTAGTCCTTCAATAATCTAAGTAGATTATTGATAGATATAGTCGGACTAGATATAGTCGGAGCGCGCTCCGCATTGTGTATAATTAATAAAATTAAAATTTGTCAATTCAACCGTTATTATCCAAACATAGCTAAAAGTGAGCCGTCGCTCAGGACGCCTGGCAGATGTGAAACATCGAAATTATTTTCTACTTAAATAAGCATAAAAGAATAGCTTATGACAGGAACTAATATGCCATAAAGTATTGACACACACCAATACTACACACCAATAATATTAATTCACCGTTCAGCCGCTTACGAACAGCATAGCGTCGCTCCGTCTTTTTTTTTTTTTGGTGTACAGCTGTTGGCCGCAGATGGCCTTGACAGCTTGAAGCGGACTATGGGTGAGCTCTGAGGGCTCTCAACCCGAAGAAAAGTATGCTAAGCGACATCGCCCAAGGGCTCCCCCTGTGGGGAACGGACCTCGGCCTGGGGCGTCACTGGAGGCAAAACGGGCGTGCCCACGTTTTTAGTCGTGACTTTTGCGCGGCGCGGTTTCGCACCTCGACGGCGAGGGCGAAACCGCGGATATTTATTTCTTAAGGCCTCGCGGGCCGTGTAGGCTCCTTGTTGAGCGAGTGTGATATTATCGTCCTCTTCGTCGAGGACGTGACGAGGACGTCGGATGGATACATCGCTCCGTCTCGCTCACACACTTCTATGTAGTTCAAAGGGATCGGCTAAGAAAGTGTGATCTAGCAAACAGAAATAGCGACATCTATCGAGCTAAGGCTAAATCTCAGCTATAAAATATACTAATATTATAAATGCGAAGGTAAGGATGTTTGTTTGTTTGTTTGTAACGCTTTCACGCTTAAACCACCGAACCGATTTCAAAAATTCTTTCACCAATGGAAAGCTATAATATCAGGGAGTAACGTAGACTATATTTTATCCCGGTATTCCCACAGGAACGGGAACTACGCCGCGGGTAAAGCGACTGAAACCGAAGCGAAGCGAGGGCGGGTTGCTAGTAATTTATAAAGAAATCTCTAATCCTGTAATGATAATGAGACAAGCTATTTAAATTATTTTATCGTCATTGGTCCTTGTTAAATCTACAAATTTTAAATTAAATCTGACTGTTTAAAGTGGGTCAAAATCGCGTAAGTGATTGGCGAGTTTTCGTACGTGAAAGTACTGTAGGTAGGTATGGTATACTTAAGTTAGGTAGTTAGAGAATTATACATTATTTTATAGAACAAGTATATATACATAAAAGAACAGATTACGACAGAAACTGAATAAAATAGCATAAAGTATTAATAAAAATAATATTACGATTTTTTGCCAAGAAAATGATGATTTTTGTTCAATAAACATTTATTTTCATTAGTATATGTTAGAGGTAACAATTTACTTTGAGCGCACTAGATGGCATTGTACAAACTTTTAAATCGCACTATGGTTTCGTTACAAAAATGTAGATATGTGTATCCGGATATTTATTTTATAGTTATCCATCCGACGTCCTCGTCACGTCCTCGACGAAGAGGACGACAATATCACACTCGCTCAACAAAGAGCCTACACGGCCCGCGAGGCCTTAACAAATAAATATCCGCGGTTCCGCCCTCGCCGTCGAGGTGCGAAACCGCGCCGCGCAAAAGTCACTACTAAAAACGTGGGCACGCCCACTTTGCCTCCAGCGACGCCCCAAGCCGAGGTCCATTCCCCACAGGGGGAGCCTTTTTTTTTTTTTTTTTTTTTTTTTTTTTCACGCTGTGGAAATGCATTTACGCACTATCCCCCGCCGGTTACAGACAGGGGAGTGTGTGTGGGACTCGCCGGCCACAGAAGTGACCGAAATACCCACTAAAACCACAGCGGCCCCTTCCGCGCTTTTACGAGGTGCCGGAGAGATCGTCTGATGACATTCTATCCCCGACACCCCAACGCTTGGCCGTCTGGCCACGTCCTGTCATCATTCAGGGCGGTGGAAGGAGGAGCGCATAACGGCGTCTCCTCCTCCCTGGTCGCCGCCGGCGGAGCGAGTCTGCGGACGCAAGTGCCTCGCGTGCCCGCTCCGCGGCCTCCTTCCTTGTAATGACAGCCTCACAGAAGGAGGCCATCGACGACCAACAGCTGTCGCTGCCGAGCATCTTCGAGATGATGGTCGACAACGACAGGTCCGCTGTTCCCATGTCCGTTGACAGGACGTGGCGTTGAGGCCCCCAGGCGGGGCATACTTCTAGTGTGTGGCGCGCATCGTCGATTAGCGCGCCACACTCATGGCATCCTGGGGCCTCTTCTCTTCCAATTTTGTGCAGGTACTTACCGAAGACCCCATGTCCGGTAAGCACCTGCAGGGGGAGCCCTTGGGCGATGTCGCTTAGCATACTTTTCTCCGGGTTGAGAGCCCTCAGCGCTCACCCATAGTCCGCGTCAAGCTGTCAAGGCCATCTGCGGCCAACAGCTGTTTACACACAAAAAAAAAAAAAAAATATAGTTAGCGGGTTGAGAGCCCTCAGCGCTCACCCACCAGTCCGGGTAAAGTTGTCACAGCCATCTGAGGCTAACAACTAAGTCACACAAAAAAAAAAATATATTTTATAGTTAAATAAGAGGGAGCCACGAAGCGTGGCCACGCGACGATCGGGTTCATACTCGCCTATAGATGTTTCACATCAAAAATCACCGCAAGGAAACTGGCTTTCCAATTAAAAAAAAAACGCATCTAAATTGGAGCATTCGTTTTATTATCCATTACAATGCCACAGACAGACGCACACACACACACACACAAATACAGATGTCAAACTTATAACACCCCTAGATAAGGGCTTTTTGCGTCAGATGTTAAAAAACAATAGCTCCCAACATGCAGCAAATTTATTAACTAGTGTGCATAAGATATTTGGTAAAGATGCCAGTGCACATAAAAAATATGTTGCCAGTCACTTAACTGTATCCGATTAATGGGTTTTCTTTAAGAAAATAGTATAAGTATAAATAAAAATATATTTTAATAGTTTCCATCCACCCATCAGCCTACAGACGTCCGCTGCTGGACATAGGCCTCCCCACGAGAATGCCACTCAGTATGGTGTGATTGCCTATGCCACTTGCATCCAACGGTTCTCTGCGACTTTGAGAATGTCATCAGTCCACCTAATGAACGTTCCCGATCGCTGTCCAGCCAAATTGGATTCGTCAGCTGACCTCTTCCTCGAAATTGGATCTACCTAACTGGACTGCTTATCCTAGGTAAACATAAGTAATTGACAACTTCGAGAATCGCATTGCCATATAGGACCGGTATAGGAATGACATTAGATATGACTTTCGTCTTGTCCATGTTCATTTAGAGACACTTTAATAGCTTATTTACATGCATTGTTGTAATACAAAGAAGTTATAAAAATAATATAATAATAATATAATTCATTTTCTCTTCACAAGGTTACCTTAGGTCTAATTAACATATGTGCTTTAATAAGAATACCTACAACCTTTGTGAGAGACTGGTGCCTGAAGTAGGTTTTTATTAACATAAAACCTGTGTTACATAAAGTCACCAGGCCTTCGCTAAAGGAAAATGATAGAAATGGGTAATTATTCCAAAGTTACAAATTAAAATGAAATTAGGATAGAATCACTGCGAAGCAATAATAATAATAAAAATAATAATAATAACCAATGTTGCCCCCCTGTTGCCCGTATGGCCTTCGTGTCTGTGGCGACCGTTTGGGGGGGCCCATTCAGTGAGTTGGCGAGTCACCGTCAGGCAAAGTTCAAGACGATAAAGGTATTGAAGGCAGACGACAGTTTTAAATCAATAGTTTACCATTAATCCAGTCCATCTAACCTTCAACCCCATAATCATGTATTAGATACCATCAACACACAATAGTTTTACACCTACCGTTGGCAGTCCACGTGTGTTATGTGCAGACATGGAGTGTCATCGGTAGACGTCCCATCCCATTTTACATTAAATTTCTCCAAAGGCCTCTGCGTGTTGGATCCATATCCCCATGTAAGCCTTTCAAAGGACCGGGTATCTTCTCTTTTTAACAATGTGGAAGATAGCCGTGAAACTGGGAGATACAATAAAATAATAAAACAAAAGTAAAAATAACAGTAGGTAAAAATAACAGTAGGCAATGATGAGGTGAGGTGATATAATAAAATATGTAGAGAAGCATGAATTTGCGTTGTTTAAGGCAATTTTATTGCCGAGACAATCAAGCTTAAACAATTCAGCAGTCAAAAATACCAGGATCTGTGGGTAATCTGTAGTAGCAGTAGCAGTATCAGTAGTAGCGAGCCTCCACTCCTATAGTCAAATAATATAAATTAAAATAAATTTTATATCCTTAAACGAGCAATTCTTGTATATATATATATATATATATATATATATATATATATATATATATATATATATATATATATATATATGTATATATATATATGTACCTGCAATGAATAACGTGATTTTTAATAACGTTCTGAAGGTAATATCAAAAAATCACGCTTAATAATTTGACGAAAATATATGGGTCTTTTACACACCTTTAGTACATACCTTTTATCTGCCAAAGCCACTGTAACCCAAACTTCATAATGGGCCACCGTTCTTACCTGTGTTGAGAGCATGCGCTGACAAACTTTCAGCTTTAATAAAATAACGAAGGTCTGGGGTCCACAGGCTCTTGTGTTATAATATTAGGACGTCTAACTATATTATAAAAACATAAATTAAATAATAACTAATATTATAAATTATAGTAACAGTAGTACCGCATAAAAAATCTCATTTGCGAGGAAGTATATTTATAATAATTGTAAAACGCAAAATGGTATTTTGCTTCGGATTATAACAAAATTCAATTGGACACTTAACACAACAACCTCACTCGTTTCATACTATATTAGAAAATAAAGCTCACTTTTCCTAAAAAAAAAAAAGGTCATCATAATCCTGTTGGGAGAAAAAATCGATTATTTTATAATCGATTATTTATTTTTAATTAATCAATTATTTTATAATCGTTTTATTTTAAAGAACAAATAATCGATTTTTTAAAGAAACGTCGTTTCCCTCCATGTCACATCCCTAGCAACGAGACTGACTTAAATATGCCAATGAGTTTTTTTGGCGGTAATCTGAAGTGTCATGTGGTGTTCTTGTATTATATTCAATATCTTAGTGTTTTAACGTGTTATATTAAATAATTTTGATGGCATTTTATGTAATATATAGTGGCAAAACTGCTGAGGTGTAGTGAATATGATATAAAATTGCTATACATACCTTTTTGTTTCCACCAAAATTCTCAGAAGATACCCTTAACAGTGGCCATTACACTGTTGAGGCCGACACTTTGACTTACTGACAGACCATTACTGACATGAAGAAACTGAGAACTTGAAAAGATAATTATAACTCGACACTGGAAAAAATAGCTCGTATTTGTAGCCGATTGCCAAGACAAAAAAGAAGAAGAAGAAATATGCCAATTTCGGTATAGTTTTAGTTGCCGCATTTTTTGAAGTATGCCAGCGGTATTCGGCGTTCGCGGAGTTCTATCAATTATGTAAGTACTATTCCAAACATGGCAAGATTTGTAAACATGAGGTCGCACTCATTGCGCTAGACATTGTATTTCTTTGAAAATCTATATGAAAGCAGCAGCAAAACATTCGTTTCATTTAAGGCAACTGGAAGCCGCAGTGCAAGCTACTGGATCTCCTCCTCGATGTAAAACATAGCCATTGCTATCACTTTTCAAATACCCTCAGTCACTTCGACCCTCAGACGTAAAAGGCCACCATTGTCTTACAAAAGCCGGGGCCAATCTCGGAAAGGGGGGATAGGTGATGTGGCAATCAGGATTTCTATACTAGTTTACCCACATCATTTAGCAACACGATGGGCCTGTAGAACCTTGAACATCATGCACAGCTCGGTGTTAACCTCTATCACACATGAATTTTACGCGAAGTCACGGGCAAAAGCTAGTACTAGATATAAAAGATTAATACTAAGAAATTAGCGGTCGCCGAGTGGTTGAAATTTGGCCATAATTCACTTAAATTAATTTCTCTGCTAGATAATTTTCTTTATTCTATACCAATAAATAAAATTGGAGTGTCTGTTTGTAATGTCAAAATAATAGGCTTTTTTCATGCTCACACGGTTATTTGCACGACCCCTATGCATAAAATAGCAATTAAAAAATTTTTGTCTGTCTGTCTGTTTGTTCCGGGTAATCTTCAAAACGGCTGGACCGATTTCAAAAATTCTTTCACCAATGGAAAGCTATAATATCAGGGCGTAAACTAGGCTATATTTTATTCCGGTATTCCCACGGGAACGGGAACTACGCGGGTAAAACGACTATAACCTATAACCGAAGCGAAGCGAGGGCGGATTGCTAATTATATATAATATATGTATTATTGTATATTTAGCAAGCTGTATTCACTAATCATCATCATCATCGCAGCCCACATACGTCCCACTGTTGGCCTCGGGCCTCCCTCACAATGGGAGGGAATTTGACCTATAATACCATGCTGCTCAGACATGTTGGTACAGGATTTCAGTTTTCCTTCTCTTGCACAGATTTTAAGTGCATGTAATATCCCATAGCCGTCTTTTACGACATCCACGGACAAAATGGGGAGTCGTGAATTGTATTCTAACTCCGTCACCACACGGAAAACTCCGTCAACACACGGAAAACTCCCTCACCACACGAAAAACTTCACTAATAATTAATCAATAAGTACAAATATTTATTAGGCATTGTCATCATAATTATGATTGTTTGCTATTCAGTTCGACCAGAGACTTTAACTGCAAACAAAATTGTATAAGCGTGCGTGTGTTCGACTGCACGATAGTACGCGTAATGCTTTTTTAGGGTTCCGTACTCAAAGGGTAAAAACGGGACCCTATTACTGAGACTTCGCTGTCCGTCCGTCCGTCTGCCACCAGGCTGTATCTCAAGAACGGTAATAGCTAGACAGTTGAAATTTTCACAGATGATGCATTTCTATTGCCGCTATAACAACAAATACGAAAAACAAAATAAAATAAATATTTAGGGTGGGGGCGTTCTGCTTGGGGGGCTCCCATACAACAAACTTAATTTTTTTACCATTTCTTGCTCGATACTAATAACGGTGACAGGTAGACGCTTTAACTATTCACAGAATGTTTAGTTTTATGTTCTCTTTAAATATAATTAATTAAAATAAAATCAATAATTAAGGGGGTTCCCATACAATTAAAGAGGTTTTCGCCGTTTATTTAGATAATGGTACAGAACCCTTCGTGAGCGACTCCGACTCGCACTTGGTCAGTTTTTTAATGAATTTAATGCATCTCTAATCCATTATTATATCAAACTTTAGTTTTTTTGCACTTCTCCTCAATATATTCTTCAACTGTGCCAAATTTCATACTTGTCCATCTACATGTACAAAGTTTTTGCTTCACGTATTAATATATAGATATATGGATGTACATATGTGTGCGATGCGATGCGATTGTGAAAGGTCGATTCACTGAAATTATCTTTGTTAATAAGGACTGATTATGAATCACCGTTAAATATTTTATACATAATGCATCAAGTTGTTATAGAAAAATGATGGCTGTATTCCAGCGGGATTTCTTTGTTTACGACTTTAATATTCTTTGTTGACTTTATAAATTTATCAGTGGTTAATGGAAGTGATATCTTACTTTCGATATGAACAATAAATATGGAAACTGTCTTGATTAATACTCTTAAATTTAACAAACTAGCCAACTGCTCTCGCTTCGTTGCGGTTAAGATATTGATTATAACTTTACTTAGTGTTTTTAATCTTTATATATATATATATATATATATATATATATATATATTTCATGTGTACGTCACTGAACTCCTCCAAAACGGCTGGGCCGATCTTGATGAAATTGTGTGTGTGTTCAAGGGTGTTCGAGGATGGTTTAGATTCACAAGTGGACTCGGTAGGTGGCGCTGCAGTTGATTTCAAGGAGAATTCCTTTTATTTTATTTGAACAGAACAACGTCTGTCGGGTGCGTTAGTATTTTATAATTATTGGTTGGAAAACAATTTAGGGCATTTTGTTTAATATTATAGATATCATTCGTGAGCTTCGTTGATTGTACCATACAATACGATAGACTATAGTAAGTTTGCCCGTAGTTGAGCCCGTAGATGTTATAAAAGACGACTGAGAGATATAATATGAATATAACGTATTGACTTCTCTTACCCGTAGGTATCGTAAAAGACGACTAAGGGATATTACATGCAGGTAATATTTAAGCAAGAGAAGGAGAATTCAAAAAAAAACAAAACGTGTGGCACTCTGGGACTGCCGCGGTAAAGCTATTGCATAGCATTTTTTATCAGCTTATACAATTATAATTATTTATTTATTTTTTATTTATGCAGTATTTTTTTTTCTTTGATATTAATTCAAGTTTTTTCTTTGATATTATTTCAAGTTACACTTTTTGAGCGTGGTGACCGATAAGAAAACAAATGTATAATAATAAAGGCGGTTTGGATTACCACTGTCATCCGCTGAAGACCGTTAGAAAACGCGCGAAAACACTTTTTGACGTAAGCTACGCAAAGCGGTGGCACGTGTGCACACCGAGATGGACGAACGCAGAATGTCGAGGACCGTCACACCGAATGCTCGGCCGAGCTACATGGTAGCAGCGTTGCCAACTATACGATTTAAATCGTATTTATACGATCTTTTTGGTTCTTGTACGATGTACGATCGAGTGATAGAAATCGTACGCAAAACATACGACCTTTTGAATGAAATCTTATATGTGTTATTTTTAGTAAATAATTTAGATATCCATCCTGCTGTAGTTAACATGAGGAGTTAACAGGAGGAGTCATGAACATCAATTTAGACATCAAAACATCGACGATACACAAATTTCCTAAAAAAAAAGCTCATCATTTGCTTGGAGTTTTTATTACTCAGTATTACATCGATGTATCGTTTATTAAACATCGACGATACGCAAATGTCCTAAAAAAGAAAAAAAGCTCATCAAAATTTGTCCAGAGAATTTCGGTAATTTTTTGCAAATTTCATTGCGTACTATTATATTTCTTCAATTCTTCGCAAAATACTATCCTTTTTAGACCGTGGTACGATCTTCAAAAACATAAAGTTGGCAACACTGCATGGTAGGCGGGTGTAAGGTTTTATTTTCGTTACGGAATTTCTTGATTCGGTCGCCGCGCTCAAAGCGCCTGTCTGACCGGTGTGGTATAATAGGTCAAAATATCCCTCCTATTTATGGAGGAGGCTCGAGCAGAGCAGTGGGACGTATATGAACCTAGATGATATATAGTGTCCATATTGTAATAACATGATCTATATATATCTACATGTTCTCTCTCAATTACATTGTAGTATAAAGTTTTATTTTTTTCTAATTCAAGCACCTTAAACAGAAAGACTCGTAAAACCGTATCGTTTCCTGCTATTTGTTATCGATTTAGCGTTCCGTGTATTCTTTAATGATCGTATAATTTCCTTTTTAAGCATTGCCACGCTGTGTAACTTATTGTTTTAGTTTAGTATTCTCTGTCAGAGCTTTATAATTTGTACTTTGTGTAGTTTTAATAAACATCGCGATTTCATCTGCTAATTTTATATAAATTATAAATGTAAGTGTATTGAACAGTAACAACTCACAAAACTAAGATATTTTTATGCAATAATGTTAGATCAGTATATATAATCCACTCCTTTGCAAAAAAAATATTAATCAACTCCTTTGCAAAAAAAAAGGGGCAGTTTGATTTTTCTACGTTTTAGATAATAATTTAGTTTTAAAGAGGTTTTAATAGCCAAACTATGTTACTGGCACTTAATAAAGACTTTGGGTATGAAAAAAGTTGATTATAAATTTGAAAGTTTCGTTTTTAAAAATAATAATCCCTTTTACAGTTTGTAGCTTTTTACCTACATTTGGAGAGATTACGGTTAAAAGGTTATCAAGCAACTAAACCTAACTTCGCGTTAGTAGGTAGAATAATTTATATTTTTCATATAATTATACCTTATTGTGACATAAAATAGATATCTTTGTGTAGATATATTATAACGACAGAAAAAGCAATAAGAGCTGGTTAAATTATAACGCTGCTGGAAGAGGGGTGTAGCCTATGTTATGTCTTACAGCGGCTAAAGGTGAGTCGTTCGACCATCCAAAGACCTTAGACTCGATACCAAGAGACTGTTCCGTCCAGAAAAAGCAAGATTTTGGGAGAAAACGTTGCACGCAACCACGAGACAACCGCATTATAGTTACTCAGGAGAGGAACTGCTAACGCTGAGGAACCGCAAATGCAGTTACATTGACTTTAAAAGAAACCTTGAAGAAGTACGAGGAGCACATGTTAGCCTAAGGACTGTAAGGAGAAGGCGTTTGGCAGCTAATGTACGCAGTCGGTGACTAGCGCGGGCCCCCAAGTGACTCCGGGAGCACCCGAATGCTCGATTCAGGTTCGCTGCAAATTGCCGAACTTGGACACTAGATAACTGGAGTAGCGTACTTTTCTCCGATGAGGCTCGAATTTGTTAACATGATGAGGACCGACGTCGGCGAGCCCCGACCCTAACCCTATTGAGCGCATTTGACCACTGACGACAAGTTAACGCTGCTCCAGTGGTCGGCCCAACGACGAAGACAACGTGGTTTTTGGGTGGGTTGCGGGAGTTGCGTGCTTAAGCCCCTCTGTCGCCCCGGACGGAGTGGTGCGGAGGCGCGCCGACCGCAGCCCACCCACAAAAAAAAAAAAAATTGAGCGCATTTGGGACCTCCTAAAAAGGCGAGTACAATCTGTCCAACCACCTTCTCAAAATATAAGAGAGCTTGAACGTTTGATCTCGCCTGAGTGGGAACATATTCCACAGGACACCATCGAAAGCCTGATGGAAAGCATGCCAAGAAGATTACATGTCGTAATCGCTGCAAGAGGAGGTCATACTCACTATTAATTTTTATTTCTTTTGTGTCTCTTTTTATTAAAATACCATAAAAATACTCGTAGTCTTAATTTCATGATACCTACCCATAAATGCAATTTTAAGATGACTCTGTGTTTACAATAACTAAAATAACAATTACAGGATTTAAGTGCTTAAAACTAAATTTTCATTGATAGTAAGAAATTTCTAGTCATCTTAACTAATGACATACTAAAAATATTAATATTACACAGAAAAACCAATGACTGTAAGGCGCCCGTTTTTGTGTATATACTATATTGAGTTATATAATTTTTATAATATAACTAGCAACCCGCCCTCGCTTCGCTTCGGTTTCTGCCGCCTTATCCCCGTAGTTCCCGTTCCCGTGGGAATACCGAGATAAAATATAACCTAGTTTACTCCCTGGTATTATAGCTTTCCATTGGTGAAAGAATTTTTTTAAATCGGTTCAGCCGTTTTAAAGATTACCCGGAACAAACAGACAGATAGACAAAAAAAATTAAAGTGATTTTTAGGCATATGTATAGTGCAAATAACCATGTGAAAATGAAAAGGGCCTATTATTTTGACATTACAAACAGACACTCCAATCTAATTTATTGGTATAGATATATAGATTACTAGATAAAATGTATGTGTAATAAATTGAGGTTCAAATGATTCTTGGAATAACTTGATATCCAACGTATTTTAAAGTGAACTGTATACTCTAATCCACTCTTGTTGTAATTTATTGGCAGAAAAATAAATTAATAACATGAATATTTAACACAGAACTCGTATGTTTTATTGTTCCTTTCTTCGTAAAAAGTAAAATAAATTTTAGAGATTTTGCTACTAATTAGTTTATACGTACATTTGCATTATATTATACACTAGAAACCCGCCCTCGCTTTGCTTCGGTTTCAGTCGCCTTACCCGCATAGTTCCCATTCCCGTGGGAATACCGGGATAAAATTTAGCCTATATTACTCCCTGATATTACAGCTTTCCATTGGTGAAAGAATTTTTGAAATCAGTTCGATGGTTTAAGTGTGAAAGCGTAAAAAACAAACAAACAAATAAACAAATAAACAAACAAACAAACATACTTTCGCATTTATAATATTAGTAAGGACGTATTGGATTAAATAATAAACGACATTAATAAGGTGTATCTTACATTTACTTGGGTCCCTTTCATATTAATAAAATTGTAGCGACAGAAAATAGAATGAAATCAATAATAACTTAGCATTATGCCCTTACAGTTTTCTTGTCGTATATTTCTCAGTGTGACCGCTTGCCGATCCGGTGGTAGATTTTTAGATTTAAATTAATAAATTATCATAATATAATAATAACTACAAATTTGATGTTTAATAATTACTGGCAAAGACAATATATTTTTTTTATATAGGATCATTTTGATTTTGTATTGGTAATAATTTGTATCAAAATGTGGGTTAAAATTTAATAACTAATACTGTAGAGTATTATTATACTAAAGTGCAACAAAAAGGTATATCATGACTATTGCCGCGCAGTGATAGAATTTACTTATTTATTTATTTAAGACAACACCCTGCACTAAGGAAATAATCCTTGTATTGCGGGGGACTTTACAAACATATAATTAACGGACACAAATTACATCCAGACTCAGAACAACAATTTGTGGATCGCACAAAGTGTTGTCCCGCGTGGGATTCGAACCCCCGACACTGGCGCTGTAGGTCGCTATCTTAACCACTACGCCATCTGTGCAGTATAATAATATAATCCATCATCCCTTTCCTTACTCGAAAAGACCGATAAGGTATTATAAAATACAGATAACATCTTTGCAAGACAAGGCAAATATTTCAAATAGAACCCACCAATATGTCATACTAGTATGCTACATTAGGTCCATTTCCTTCCCATTGTAGCAGAGGCTCCACCGAGCTTAGGTGATGGAATAAGAATACAATTCCTACCCCTCACTTGCCAGTTGGTGTCATAAAAGACGACTAAGGAATATATTATACTAATAAAATCTATGTAAGAGAAGGAAATTTGACATAAAACTCTATGCCAAAATACTTGAATAGCGTGATCAATTTCCCTGCCATTGTATTTGAGGCTCGAGCCCAACAGTGGGACATATATAAGCTGTGATTATAAGGATGAATAATTATAGAAACTCTAAAATAATAATATATTCAGATCCAATATTCATTACGATACAATATATTTTAAATTGCATATCGAAAACATTACTATTTAAAATGGTACAACAATATATACGGCACGTTTTGTCGATACAACCGGAAGTGTCCAACGTATAAATCAGAGTGTCTGGCAACACCTCAACAGTATTAATGGTATATCAATTATGGATGGTACGTAACAGAACTTTTATTGAACTTCAATTTGTAAGATAGCTTTTATGTTTTGATTGTTATATGGGCAATTGAAGAGTTCAGTCACACGGACTATAAATATTCAAACTTTACTTTTAGAGCTATTAGTAAGACGATTGACTGGTATTATCAGTTTTTTTATTATAAATAAAAAATGTAATAAATTAATGCAATATTTAACAAATTAGTTTCTTTACATGAAAAGCTTAACAACTATTGAAAAAAATTAGAAAGTAATTTTTAATTATGCTTAATTATCGATATTAGAAATTACCCTTAAAATGTGAAATTTACGAAAGTTTCACAATGTAAGTGGATATAGGTCAGTCATAAAAATAATATTTTGTTTTACCGTTAATTACTACTAGTATTTACAATTTAACCCTTTAAGCTGTTTATAAAATTTGACACACTAGCTTATCTAAACAGTCCTTATATGTAAATCAAACTTGAAGCGTTAATCTATACCAATAAATAAAATTGGAGTGTCTGTTTGTAATGTCAAAATAATAGACTTTTTTCATGCTCACACGGTTATTTGCTCGACACTTATGCCTAAAATACAGATTAAAAAATTTTTGTCTGTCTGTCTGTTTGTTCCGGGCAATCGGGTGACTGCAAAGATGGCGGAGTGGTTAAGATAGCGACCTACAGCGCCAGTGTCGGGGGTTCGAATCCCACGCGGGACACCACTTTGTGCGAACCACAAATTGTTGTTCTGAGTCTCGATGTAATTTGTGTCCGTTAATTATATGTTTGTAAAGTCCCCCGCAATACAAGGATTATTTCCTTAGTGCAGGGCGTCGTCTTTCCATAAAAAAAAATCTTCAAAACGGCTGGACCGATTTAAAAAATTCTTTCACCAATGGAAAGCTATAATATCAGGGCGTAAACTAGGCTATATTTTATTCCGGTATTCCCACGGGAACGGAAACTACGCAGGAAAGACGACTGAAACCGAAGCGAAGCGAGGGCGGGTAGCTAGTTTTAAATAGTTTTTGAACCATGAAGCGGTCAAAATCGCCTAAAAGTGATTAGTGTAAAATTACGCAAGGTGCGGCTTGCCAGTTCTTTTAAACTTGGTTTTACATGCTACCATGTATCTGAATGCGTACATTCACTTCAGTACAAGCGATTTTCTCTTTGCAAATCGTTTTGTAGACTGTATAGTGACTATGATTTATAATTGCACATTTAGTTGGCGCCTTAGTAAGAAACCATACATTTAACTGAATGAATCATTCAATGACTCGATATGAGACAACCGACATAAATAAATAGGGAACGAAATGTATAACTATGTATAAAAGATATTTAAAATTAAATTTTCTCTTAATGCAGTATTTGCATTTCGATAATTAAAAATGCACTTGAAAACTACTTATTTAGCCGCCGTGGTGGCTGTAAATATCGTGAAATTAATACAAATAACGTCTTTAAATATCTCGCAATCGATTGTAATCATACTTACGTTATTTTATTGGGATATAGTAGTCAAACAGAAATCGTTTCATGGAAAAACACCACATATGGAAGACGAAGATATTACGTAGAACAAAAATACACACCATAATATTTGGGAAAATTTGGTTGGCTGCTGTTAAAAATAAGTGTGTGAATTGTGTTTCTAATTCATCACTATCTTATATATAAACTAGCAACCCGCCCTCGCTTCGCTTCGGTTATAGGTTATAGTCGTTTTACCCGCGTAGTTCCCGCTCCCGTGGGAATACCGGGATAAAATATAGCCTAGTTTACGCCCTGATATTATAGCTTTCCATTGGTGAAAGAATTTTTGAAATCGTTCCAGCCGTTTTGAAGATTACCCGAAACAAACATACAGACAGACAGACAAAAATTTTTTAATTGCTATTTTAGGCATAGGTGTTGCGCAAATAACCGTGTGAGCATGTAAAAAGCCTATTATTTTGACATTACAAACAGACACTTCAATTTTATTTATTGGTATAGATTTCTAGCGTACGTGTGTATGTCACTGAACTCCTCCTAAACGGCTGGACCCATGTTGACGAAATTTTTTGTGTGTGTTCAAGGAGGTTCGAGGATGGTTTAGATTCACAATTGGACCCGGTAGGTGGCGCTGTTCGGACAGGAAAATAACATAACTTGAGAACGACTTTACCGATTCCGTCCATCTTTCTTTTTAATTTTTCTACTACTTTGAGAAAGGCTTTTACGGAAAAAAAAAATAGAAAGTTGGGCAGAAAATCAGAAAATTTAAGAAAACTTAACGACTAGGTATCTAGGTTATTTATCTATACTGCAACTCAACGGCTGGATGGATTTGTATGAATTTTTGTGAATGTATTCGAATGGGGGCCTGGATGATTTAGATTCACAAATCAGCCTGGAAGATGGCGCTGCAGTCGGTCAGTCCCTGTTACTGCTGTCGATTTCAAGATTTCCTTTTATTTTATTTGAACAGAACAACGTCTGTTGGGTCAGCTAGTAGATATATAAAAAATGAGTCAAATATACCGGAATGAACCAGTTCAACACTAAACTGGGTCAATTACTTATTTAAATGAACAGTTATGATATTTAATAATGTAGAAAAAATACTATTGAGTCCAATCAATAAATATGTACACTTTCCTAAAACTTTACTGTGTAAAGATCATTATCAGGTTATATTTATTTGAGCTTGTATACATTATTATAGATACCATCGATTACACAGTAACTGAGATAAATCAAATGTTTAATTCGAACAAATATATTGCTCTTATCGCTATGGCTTGGGACCGATAACCGTACTTTTATAAAGTGCGTCGATTGAAAAATTACCGTCTAGATTATCGACGTTTCTGTTTTGAAATATTAACTGTTTGAACTCATTGTTTTGGATAAAGCGATTTTAAATATATGAACTACTTAATGACGTCGTTGCATCATCATGCAATGAGAAAAATATTAAGAAGATGTATAAATATTGTTGAGTTATTAATCTTCTTGACATGCAAGCAAGCACGTAATAATAATTTCAATGATATGTGAGCTTAGCCGGGCATTATTGAGTCATTAGATTTTGTAATATTAAATTCGAATAAGACGACAACATACAGATTTAACTGAAAAATAATTTAAATGAAAACTTGTTTTTTGGGCCATAAACGTCCCGTGCTGAACTAAATAAGAGACACTAAATAGCAATAAGATCAGCTGAAAATGGAAATGACCAAAATCTGTGGGTCGTTTGATGATCGCGTGCACCTTGCTGTGCCCGAGGGCCGTAATCCCTTTTCAGCCAACGTTTTCGATCTCTGCCATTCAGTTGCATCATGGAGGTGCTCCGTTATCACGAGGTGCCTTTATATTTGAAATGGTTAGTGGCCAAACGTGACTCTTACGTGGACCGAAAAAGGGGCGTGGTACAGACGATCATATCGTCCGTTGTTTTATAGAGCTCACTCTTAGGGCTGACACTGTGGAATATCAGTTACGGCTGGGTGATCCTAAATAACACAGGGGCCTTTTTTAGGGTTCCGTACCCAAACGGTAAAAACAGGACCCTATTACTAAGACATCGCTGTCTTCTTCGTCCATCTGTCTGTCATCAGGCTGTATCACAAGAACCGCGATACCTAGACCGTTGAAATTTTTATAAATTATTTATATCTGTTGCCGCTATAACGACAAATACTAAAAACAAAATAAAATAAACATTTAAGGGGGCTCCCATACAACAAACGCGATTTTTATAGATAACTAGCAACCCGCCCTCGCTTTGCTTCGGTTTCAGTCGCTTAAACCCGCGTAGTTCCCGTTCCTGAGGGAATACCGGGATAAAATATAGCCTATGTTACTCCCTGATATTATAGCTTTCCTTTGGTGAAAGAATTTTTGAAATCGGTTCGGTGGTTTAAACGTGAAAGCGTTACAAACAAACAAACAAACAAGCATCCTTACTTTCGCATTTATAATATTAGTATGGATGGTACGAAACCCTACGCGCGACTGCGATTCGCACTTAGCCGGTTTTTTATATCATGAGTCCTATAACGATTCACCTATCGGCGCCTCGATCTCAATAAACTGTCCTCATCGAACGAAACTAACAATCTGATTTTAACTTTTGTATTTTAGATGTGTGTTTTGTTCCAACTTGAATGATAGGATAGTTTTTATTCAGATTTTTTTTTTATTTAAATGAAAAATCGACGATTTGAATATTACAAGTAGTGTAGCAAGATCGCAGCCCAAAATTTACCATTTTCGAGTACTACACCGTATACATGACGTACATATGTATAATGCTCATAAATTACCTGTTTCCTGCATCTAAGAAATGGCGTCGTGTCTCAATGCCTGCACTACATATATGCAAAATTTTTATGTAATGTATATTATTTAGGCAAGGTGGTCGATAATAATCTTACTTCATCACCATGCGGAGATTTCTCATATCTTTCTTAGTTTTTATTTATTTTGTTTATTATTAAATGACAGTAGAGTGAATTAGTGAATATCGTCACCTAAACGAAATAATCGCGGGTGATGTGACCGCGTGAGGAAAGATCGATGTCCTCCCCGATGGGGGGGACGTCGGTTGATGGGAGGGTACCCCAATAGGGGGTATTCCGTCGGGCCGACCACTGATGTCAAGTAACCCTGCTCCGGTGGTCGGCCCAACGACGAAGGCGACGTGGTTTTCGGGTGGGTTGCGGGTGTTGCATGCGTACGCCCCTCTGTCGCCCCGGACGGAGTGGTGCGAGGAGCGCGACGACCGCAGCCCACCCCAAAAAAAAAAACCTAACGATATAATGTATGTATGCGTATTGTTACCTAACGAAATGTTTGTGTGTGAGAGTTTGTGAGTCTTGAGAATTAACAGCTCACACGGTTATTTGCACGACACCTATGCCTAAAATAGCAATTAAAAATTTTTAGTCTGTCTGTCTGTCTGTTTGTTCCGGGTAATCTTCAAAACGGCTGGACCGATTTCAAAAATTCTTTCACCAATGGAAAGCTATAATATCAGGGCGTAAACTAGGCTATATTTTATCCCAGTATTCCCACGAGAACGGGCACTACGCGGGTAAAACGACTATAACCTATAACCGAAGCGCAGCGAGGGCGGATTGCTATTTAGAATACAATTAGTGATTAGTGTATAAATGAAGGAAAAATTATAATAAAAATTATATTTTTTCTTATTAATAGGTGACAATGAGACAGAAAAACGTACAGAGCAGCGTACAAAACAGAGTTTGTTAGATTAGTTAGTAATGGTATAAAATAACATCACACAAAATTCAAGTAATACAAGCTTTGAATAAATTCTATCTCCGAATAAAACCGCAGCTACCGTTGATATTTTGAAAGAATCTACATTCTGCCCAGTGGTGCCTCTATATCCTATTTCAGCTATACTCTAAGTGTGTTCCGCGGAACCCTAGGGTTCCGTGATACCTCTGTCGGGGTTCCGCAAGAATTTAGAAATAAAAAAATCAAAACACCTCTCTCTGGTCGCTCCGCGGCTGTGCGGACTCCGAATGTTATTTATTTATTTATTTGTATTTGTATAAGCTTGTGTTACATTAGCTGGTACAATATCTCATAAGTTTGGTCTCAACAATTTTATACTTGTACAACGCGTTCGCTCTAAGTTTGCCGGTCTGTGGAATGCGCGTACCCTCCCCCACGTGACAACAAAACTTATAATGTGTCATAGTTTTACCCAAATATCTAACGTACACAATTTTTATTGTTACAATTAAATAAAAAATTTCGAACGTCATACACTCATACCTATCGCCAGCGGCAAACTTAAAACGAGCGGGTAGTATACTTGTAAGCGCTCAGTCTCTTTGATAAAAGCCGCCTCTGAATTAGACGCTATAGTTGTCAACTAGCGACTTTCGTCTCTAACTTCAAAGGATAAAGTCGATATTGTTTACAACGCTATTTTTAAATTTCTGTTTTTATTTTTGATTTTTGTTTATCAAAGGTGCCGACTCGAGTATTTTCGAGAATATTTGAGATCGAGTCTAGGACTAAGTATAAAAGCGGTGATCGCGCGTTGGCGTCGTCAGTTGATGATTAGCGTTCGGAGCGATAAGTTACTACCTACTTACAAGCTCGCTAGCGAGAAACTAGTGTTCATTGTTTTACTGCCTGCTGTATTCTGTTGTCTCAGTTTTATACATTTCTTCCCTGTAGGTTCTAAATTTAGTCTCTTATACGCAGTAACGATTGTGCATTATTTAAACCCCACTATCCTGACTTGTAACATTATAAATAAAGAAGAATGGAACGTTGGCTTAAAGGTGTTAAACGTGTTCCAACAACATCTTCTAATGACGGTGAATGTTCAAAAGCAATGCGCGCGGAGAATTTAGCAATCACCGATCCAAAAGATGATGCCACGAGTGCCACGACGTCAAGCTCGACGGTTTCAAAGACGAAAAAAAGGAAGTATGATGAATCTTATATCAGTTTCGGATTTGTTGATTCCAACGGCTCACCTCTCTGCATGCTCTGTAGTAAACTGCTTCCTAATAGTTCCATAGCACCTGCCAAATTGCGTCGACATTTAGAAACCGTACACCCCGAGACTAAAGACAAGAATAAAGAATTTTTTGTTCGCAAAAAAGATCAGTTATTAGAAAGTCAAAAAAATATGATGCATGTAACACAAACTACCAACGAAAAGGCCACGGAGGCATCATACTTAGTTAGCTATCGCATTGCACAAGCAGGTGAAGCGCACACTATCGCTGAGAAATTAATAAAACCATGTGTATTAGACATAACAAAATGTATGCTTGATGAAAAATCTGCAAAGCATCTTTCTACTGTTCCGCTATCAAACGATACTGTTTCACGACGAATCCATGATCTGGCAAGCTACGTCAAACAAGAACTAGTTACACGTCTACAAAATACACGATTCGCTTTGCAAATGGACGAGTCGACTGATGTCGCTGGTTTGGCTATCCTGCTGGTTATTGTGAGATATCCATATAAAAGTTCTTTTGAAGAAGACATGCTTATGTGTTCATCGCTGCTTACAAACACTACCGGGGAAGAAATTTTTAATAAAATAAATATATTTTTTGAAGAACATAATCTCAGTTGGAACAATTGCATTGACATTTGTACAGATGGGGCCAAGGCGATGACAGGTAAAACAGCAGGAGCAGTGTCACGAATGAAAAATAAAGCGCCTAATTGTAGTTCCAGTCATTGTATTCTGCATAGACAAGCACTTGCGATGAAGCAAATGCCGTCTAATCTAAAATTAGTTATGGATGAAGCGGTAAAAATAATTAATTTTATCAAATCACGACCACTACAATCCCGATTGTTCTCATTATTGTGTGAAGATTATGGCAGCAAACATAAAACACTGCTGCTCCATACAGAAGTGCGATGGCTGTCTCGGGGAAAAACTTTAATAAGGCTATTTGAACTTAGAGCCGAGTTACAAATGTTTCTTTCAGCAGATACTTCTTTTAATTTGAAGGACCGTTTGTATGATAAAACTTGGTTGTTCCGATTGTCTTTTATGGCGGATATCTTTCAAAAACTTAACGAATTAAATTTATCGTTGCAAGGTAAACAGACAACAGTGTTTCAGGCCTATAATAAAATAACTGCTTTTAAAAGAAAATTAGATTTTTGGATCATTTGCATTGGTAAGAAAGAAATAGAAAGTTTTACGTTACTCAGTGAGTTTGTTAGCGAAAACGACTCAGAAATGTTTGAAGATAATGTGTTTGAAGAATTGGTCCAATATCTCAGTTCGATGCGCGCATCTTTTGAAAAGTATTTTCCCGAAGAACACAATACAAAAATTAAAGTGAACTCCTGGATTCATAATCCTTTTTTACCCAACTTGGAAAAGCCTGAAAACATGTCAAATGAGATATATGAATCTCTTTTAGAAATGTCATCAGACACAAGTATGGAGTCATTGTTCAAAACGACGCCTCTTAATGATTTTTGGTGCAGAATCCAAGATGAATATGCAATGCTTGGCCAAATGGCTCTGGATATTCTTCTCCCGTTCCCAACTACATATTTGTGCGAAACAGGATTCTCTACCTACGCAGCCACGAAAACAAAATATCGCAATAGACTGGACGCCGAAGCTGATATGAGACTCCAACTTTCTTCCATCAAACCTGATATCAAGCAATTGATGAAAAATAAAAAACAGTTTCATACCTCCCACTAGTTAGATTTTTTCTTTTTTAATGTTTTCTATTATTGTCCTTACCAAGTGGTGAAGTAAATAATAATTAGTAACTGATACATTGTACTTTTATTATGCTGATTAATATAGAATACACTTATAAAAATAATTGTTTTATTGTAGGGTTCCATCAAGTATTTTGCTTCCCAAAAGGGTTCCGTCATTTAAAAAGTTTGAGAACCACTGTCCTATTTCATTACACACTAAAACAATCAAGTTAGGTTCATAAAATTGTCTCGGTTATTTTCATCTGTTATAAATAGAGACGTGTAAAAGGAAAACGATTTATTTTGGGTGACCATTATATAATATTTAAAAAAGAATAAATAAGTATAACTGCAATTGGTTTGTGTTTTAAACAGATGGAACACCGCCATGAACTGGACAATCAGTGTATTTATTATATAGGTCTAAACGTGAATCAGTAACTACTGATCTAACCTATCTAAGCTTGGTTTAATCGCTGCAGTTTTGATTTAGGTTTTATTAAGTTGATACCTAGATAACTCATGTGATAACGGATTAAGAGTATAATTAGTCACCACCCCTTGCTTTTTCGTGAGATGATAAAAACTGGCTACGGAATCATTATTAGAATGGACATACTCGTAGCATAATTATAACACTATCTACTATCGACAATCACAATTCACTTGTTAAACGCTTATGTCAATTTTCCCCTTTAGGAGGGTGTAAATCATACAATTGATATCAATATATTGAATTCATACATGCAGATTTAAAAATATTCATTTTCGGTTGTTTCCATGTAACTTGCTTGTAATAATATACGTTTGTGAGATAGCCCAATATTTATAACATTTTTTTTTTTTTTTTGTGGGTGGGCCGCGGTCGGCGCGCCTCCGCACCACTCCGTCCGGGGCGACAGAGGGGCTTAAGCACGCAACTCCCGCGACCCACCCGAAAACCACGTCGCCTTCGTCGTTGGGCCGACCACTGGAGCAGCGTTAACTTGTCGTCAGTGGTCGGCCCGACGGAATACCCCCTATTGGGGTACCCTCCCATCGACCGACGTCCCCCCCTCGGGGAGGACGTCGGTCTTTCCTCACGCGGTCGGCCTCTCGGCGGGTGACGGACTAATCCCCGGTCACGTCACCCGCGGCCAATATTTATAATATGCCAATTATTTGAAATAAGCACGCAATAAGCATTAGTTTTTCATATCTTTCATAAATGATTTGTATAAAAATGTACCGCAAATATTACTCTCTACTGGGAAATAACAGCAATATCTTACGGACACAACGCGCCTTAAAATTGGGGCATCTGTCGGAAGAAATATCAAGTAAAATAAACACAATAATGTGGTTGTTGTAACGCTAACCCAAATATATACACGTATTTTTCAAGTTTACATTTATTTTTTGCTTTTTATTTGGTAGCGACTTCCGGTTCTATTACATTTTACATTTTAAGCAATTCTTAGTATTAGTGGTACACAGTAGAACATGATACAATTAATGATTAATAATGACGTAATTGTAAAAAAATAATAATTAACTACGATATCGAAAAGTCGTTTAACTGTCTATGACGTTACCCGAAAGGATAACCCGATGGGCAGACCACTGAAGACAAAGATCGGAACCGAACCGATACCGAATCCTTGTATCTTCTCGATTGTCAACTTCGGCTCTAGGTCAGATAAATGACAACAAAGTGGCGACAATGTAACAGGTGCGTAGTGTAATTGAATTATAGCCGGTCACAAAATAAGAAACGTGATATGAAGTGGTTTATGCTCGAGGTTTCTCTCCGTCCACCCATCAGACCATAGAAGGCTGCTGTTAGATATAGGCCACCCTGCGAAAATGCCATTCGGAATGGTCCTTTGCCACTTACATCGGAAGGTGCACTGCGGATGTCGTCAGTTTACCTGATAGCGGTTCGACCTCCGCTGCATCGTCCGAATAGTGGTTGCCAATTGAGATTCCTTCTTCTCCAACGGTTGTCTGTTTGAAAAGCGATGTGACCTGCTCATTGTCATTTCAAGGTTTCTTTAGGTATATGATAAAATTATTAAAATAATATATATATATATGATAAAATTATTATAATGATTATACGAGATTCACGAAATGTTAGTAAAATTTGTGTAAAAAGTAGAAATTATTATATTTCGTTGTCTCTTCTCAGCCCACACATGTCTCATTGCTGGGCTTGGCCTTCCCTATCAGAAGATTGACCTGCTATATCAGGCTGGTTAGAGATATTGCTATGGGGTTTTACTTTGAGTGTTCCTTCTATTGCTCTGATCTTATATGCATTAGTCGTCCCTTAGTTGTCTTTTACTACACGCCTTTTTTTTTTTTTATGGGTTGGCTATGGTAAGCGCACGCGCAGTCCAGTCCGTCCGGGGCGATGAAAGGACGACGCGCGGGCCCATAACCCACCCGTACCCACGTCACCTCGCTGTTGGGCCGACCACCGGAGCAGATGTGACTTGTTGTCAGTGGTCGGCCTGACGGAATACCCTTTCGGGTAACCTCACCTCTCGACGTCCTGGGACGTCGGTCGTCGTCGCACGGTCAGCCTCTCCGCGGGTGACGGACAATTCCCCGGTCCGAACACCCGCGTCCTCGGCTAGGGCGGCATTAGGCGCAGATACTCGCGCCTGCGCCGCCCGAGCCGCCGGCGGCGGAACGTGTCGCCGAATAGGAGCTCTACTCGCACACGATCCGCCGCCTCCTTCCGTGAGATTACGGCCTCACAGAAGGCGGCGACCGCGTCCCAGTTCCTGACGCTGACGAGCATCTCCCTGGTGATGGTTGGCAGCGCCAGGTCGGCACCGATAATTGCGACGAGTTCACGGCTATCCCCCTCCCATGCAGCACACTCCTCGAGCGTGTGCTGCGCCGTGTCTTCGTCGCAACTGCAGTGGTGGCAGGACGGTGTGCTCTCCCTCCTGACAATCTTGTGCAGGTACTTCCCGAAGCAACCGTGCCCCGTCAGCACCTGCACCAGTCGGAAGGAAAGCACCCCGTGCGTCCGCTCCAACCACTCCATCAGTACCGGCTGGAGGGCCTCGACGGTCCTTTTACTACACCCCTGCGCAAGATTGTGTTGGTCAATTGTATTCTTATTTCGTCACAGTTTTTTTTGGCTGGGCTACGGTCAGCGCACACGCCATCCATTCCGTCCGGGGTGACGGAAGGGTGGAGTGCGCTCCATGACCCACCGAGAGGAAATCCTCTCCTTTGCCATTGGGCCCACCACTGGTACCGATTTCCTTGTCGTTTGTGACCAGCCCGTCGGAATACCCTTTCGGGTACCGTCTCTCCTTAACACCCTTCCTGGGCGCGCATGACTTACGGCACAGAAACGTGGTCCCTAAATGTAGGCATCATAACAAGGCTCAAAGTCGCTCAGCGTGCTATGGAGTGGGCTATGCTTGGGATTTCTCTGCGAGATAGAATTCGAAATACGGAAATCCGCAGAAGAACGGGTGTAACTATCGGTTACACGTTGAAGTGGCAATGGGCAGGCCACATCGCTCGACGAACCGACAACCGCTGGGGGAGAAAGGTTCTCGAGTGGCGACCACGTATCGGACGACGCAGCGTAGGACGCCGCCCACCAGGGGAGCCGACGACCTGGTGAAAGTTGTTGGGCGTCGTTGGATGCAGGCGGCACAGGACCGCACTTTATGCCGTAACATGAGAGAGGCCTACGTCCAGCAGTGGACGGCGATAGGCTGAAATGATGATGATGATACTTATTGCAATATAAATGACATAGACTGAAGAATAACCAGGCGGAAGGCAACGGACAGTTTATATGGATAAAACAAAATGAGAAAAGTTTTACCATGAAAACATCTTTTTATTAGTGGTGTAACTCCTTATTATTTCCGGGTGTTATGTGTTATTTTTTATTAAAACAATAAATAAACTCATGCGATGAATGTTCAAAATCAAATTATTATTTGTTCAAGCATTATTTTAGTGGTTACTATACCAATGTTAAGAAGAATCCTTAGTTTTATTACTGATATGTTGAGAATCCTTACTTTTCCCTTGTTTATTTAAAAGTATGGTAACTATATTTTTTATCTCTATGCCTAATTACTTGGTATCGGAATGCTTGTTAATAAATAATATTTTCTTTTGTGCTCAAGATCTTCACTTGTCATTTCGTCATATTGCCATCTTTTATACATTTCTTTTAAATACAGCACGCCGTAGTGAAGAATAAACATTACTGGTAACCGGGGGACTTTACGAACGACTGTATTATTAATGAACATAAATATAGCATCTAAACTCAGAAAAATCATTTGCATGATACAAAAAGTATTACTCCGTGTAGGAAATGAGACTAAGGTACACAACACTAAGCATGAGAAGTCACTACTCAGACTATACCATCAGTCAAATCAACTCATTTATTCTTAGTCTAATCTTAATTCATTTGAAGTCTGACAAATTAAAATTTGTGCCTAGTAATAATAGGTAGTATCAACTTATTTATATTGTAAGCCAATTTATTAATAATTCTTATTATCAACGCCTCTGCACAATTTAATTAATGCAGTCAATAGCTCATCAGGTAATTATTCTATAATTAACTACACCTTCCATCTAATTACACATAACCCCTCAATCATTAATTGTCGTCTATTACATAATTACTCAATGATTTTTGTTTTATTAATTACAAAAATTTCTATCGTCTTTAAAAAAATTTTAATAATGCAGAATTTAGAAGTAACTAGCAGGATAACTACTTAACGAATTAATTATTGGATATTTAAATATTAATTAGTCCTTTACTTTAGTTTTATGTACCTAATGATGTTATATAAACTTAACAACGAGGTTTGCTTGTGTAATTTCATCATGTTACATGCGTAAATTGCGTGTGCAAAAAGGCTCTTTACTTACTCTCTAATTATTTGGTTAAACTCCTGTACTGTTCAGATAATACAATCGAATAATTAGGATACATTTCACAATTTAATTTTATATACTAACTAGCAACCTGCCCTCGCTTCGCTTCGGTTTCAGTCTTTCCTGCGTAGTTCCCGTTCCCGTGGGAATACCGGGATAAAATATAGCCTAGTTTACTCCCTGGTATTATAGCTTTCCATTGGTGAGAGAATTTTTTAAATCGTTCCAGCCGTTCCGGGAATCACCCGGCACAAACAGACACACAGACAGACAAAAAAATATATAAAGTATATTTTAGGCATATGTATAGTGCAAATAACCGTGTGAGCATGAAAAAAGCCTATTATTTTGACATTACAAACAGACACTCCAATTTTATTTATTGGTATAGATATGGCATGAGGTAAAAGCTTGTCGAAATAATTTAACTGCACTGGCAATGTAGAATAGCTCCAGGCATATGCCTATTCTATAGCTATTTTACAATATGCACATTATATATAGCTACTTTGTAATATGCAGTCACAAACATATATATGTTTGTGCGTTCAATTGCTTATATCCTTGATTGACAATTTAATGCACAAAGTATTGCTGATTAATTACCCATTTCACGCAGACTTAACATAATTAATTATAAAGCGTTAGTGACTATCACTTTTTAAATAGTAACGTGTTTAGTTACGTATAATTTAATAGATGGAATTGAATTTCGTGTGCATGTGCTAAAAAAGAATAAGAAACTAGGTGGCAACAAAAGAGTTATATTTAGTGAACAATCAAGTCGTTCCAAATATACATGTCAGAACTAAAGAATTATCCGAGTTATGATTCCAGAAACACGAAATGAAACTATTGTATGTACGCAAATAATGCTTATTCACTGATATATTTTCAGTATCTTTATTATGTCTAAAAGTTAAAAAAAGAAATGTAAAGAAAATACATTATGATAAATACAATTTATTGAAAATACATTATAATAAATACATTGTATTGAAAATACACATGTATCTATTTATTTATTTATTATTGAAAATACATTTCTTTTTTCACGATGGCTTTATATCCTGTTCGGAATACTTTTTTTTTTATTGCCAACGGTGGCAAACGAGCAAGCAGCACACCTGATGGTAAGTGAAACTGCTGCACATGGACCTTTGCAATACCAGGGGCACAGCCAGCCCGCTGCCTACCGTGTAAGAAATACTCTTCTTAAACCTCGTTTAAAGAAGGACATAACTAAGGACTATAACTATTGCTCGTAGTATCACCCTATTGTATTCAAATTTGTGATTATCGATTCAATATTTCGTTTATAACATTAATTTTAAACGAAACATAATGATGTAATAATAATCTATATATATAAAATGATTTGTCCTTAGTGATGGAACAACGCAGAGCCTACACCGCTGATCGTAGAAATCTGAAACTTGCAGGGTATACTCTTTGTGGGTTTTAGGCATCCGATAAGAAAGGTTTTTTTATTTTACCCCTAAAGGGGTGAAAAAGCGGGGCAAAGTTTGTATGGGACAATACGATTCCTTGATCCAATCTATTTCAAATTTTGCATAAACATTTTTTAACAGAATTGATAAAAGACGTGTTTTGTGCTTTATTGAAATTCATCTCCTAACAGAGTGAAGAAGGGGTAGAAATTTATTTTGGGGGTGGTTTGCTTCCAAGTTGATATTAATACTCCTTAGTGTTTTTTATTTAAATAATATTTCATTTTGACACGTTTGAAAACTAAATTCGATTTTATTAAAATAAATCGGCAAAGAGCGAGTCGGAGTCGTGCACGAAGGATGCCGTACCATTCTCTATAAAAAACAGCAAAAATCATGTCTGTTGAATTGGAACCACTCTTAAATATTTCTGTATTTGTTTCTTTTTATTTAATAATTTATTTTTAAAATGAATACATATCTAAATATTCTGTGAATATTTCAAGAGCCTACCTATTGCCATTATTAATATCGAGCAAAAAGGAGCAAAAAATCACATTTCTTGTATGGGAAACCTCTTAATTATTTTTATTATTTTTTTAGTACTTATCGTCATAGTAGCAACAGAAATACATCATGCGTGAAAATTTCAACTGTTTAACTATCATGGTTCATGAGATACAGCCTGGTGACAGACAGATAGATGGATGGACGGACAGCGATGTCTTAGTTATAGGATTCCGTTTTACCCTTTGGGTACGGAACCCTATAAAGGTTGAACTCACATAAAAGCTTGGTATAAGTAATGTGAATATATGAACTCTATAAAATTGGAATGTCTTGAAAGTTAGCGTACTATATCAGTACGGTATTCGAAGGTTTCTAAGCTTTAGAGGGGTCATGCACTTTTAAAACACTTGTAGAACACCCAAACGGGACGTTGTGTTCCAAATTTGAAATGGTAAGAAATAGAACATTTAATTATTCAGTATACGAATCATTCCATGTTCAAAAAAGATGTAAAGTACAAATATAAATGGTGCGATATTCGCGCATAGCCCTAAACGTCATAACTTTCTATGTATGCCAGAAAATAGTTTTAAGACGAGTGGTTAGAACTGGCCCACATAGGTTCACCGTACAGGGCCATTGATAGAACCAGTCTCGCATACAGCCGTCAACATCGCGTCTACGAGCCGGGGAGCAATGCCTTAAAAATGCTCTCCAAAGCTCTATCGCCCGTCGAGTTCTAGACCCAAATGTTTTATCTGGGCCTCGACCATGAGTGGAACCGAATTAATGGTGATTGATGTGCTGACGGATGGACAGTTACAGGGTCTATGAAACAGTAAATTATTTGTTTTATATTGGGCGACTCTAAGTGAGAGCGCGATTCATCACCATCACGAGTGTGACTAAACTTCTCGCCTATTATATTATCGGAGAGGGTCCAATCTTAAATAAGGTTATAACACAATCACCGCAAGTACGACCTCAACTGGGCTTCGTACAATATAGGCGTTAGCACAAAGTCCTCAGCGCGCCTCACGCAGGTCACTGCGCCAAATAGTTAGACACCAGCTGCCTTAGGTATCGAAGCCCCCCCTGATAACAGAGCGCCTCCCTGATGTACCAGAATGATAAACTATTAAATGAATTGACGACATCCAAACACACCGCCAACAGTACTCCTCCGCCAGTGACCGCCTTCGTAACCATGGGCTGCAGGCGTAGAAAGGCTGCGATCCTCTGACAGAAACTTAACTGGGTATTGGAGACTGCTAAGTTGCTGGGTGATGCGAGCAATCAGAATTCTCTTCACTAGCTTTCCCACATAATTCAGCAATACGTTGGACCTGCGGACGGACCTGAAGGCACTACAAAGCTATCTGTGATTGCCTCTGCCAAACATGATTTCTACGCGGATGAACCCCAGGGAAAAATTTATAAAATATGTTTAGTTAATATCGGTGCAGCAGTGTAAAAGTACAAAGTTACAAAGAAGAAGAAGTTTCAGCTCTTTTCCAAAGTGATGTAATGGCGTATGACTACTAGATTAGGTGCTCCACGCGTGCTAGTACAGTCGTTAAATGACAATTAATTAATAATTCCCGTTGAAGAGAACGTGATACTTTTTTTTTAATTATTTTAGTTTGTGTCAGGGGTTATTAAAAACTAGCAACCCGCCCTCGCTTCGCTTCGGTTTCAGTCGCCTTACTCGCGTAGTTCCCTTTCTCGTGGGTATACTGGGATAAAATATAGCCTATGTTAATCGGGGATACTGTAACATTCTAATGGTGAAAGAATTATTGAAATCCGTCCAGGAGTTTTTGAGTTTATTCATAAGGAACGTTTCCTCTTTATAATGTTAGTGTAGATTACACCCTTAGAGGGTAAAAATTAAAAAATGCTGAAACACGTCTTTATTTATTTCTACTAAAGAGTATTTTTTGAGAATTTTAAGTATATCGATGTGGTTTTTTTCTCCTTATAGAAACTTTGTTACTGCGGTTTACCCCCTAGGGGTTGAATTTCAAGACACCCTTTCTTAGTGAGTTTCTACGTCACGCAAAGAAACTAATATCAAAATTTCATGTTTCTGGCTTCAGTACTTTCGGCTCTGTGATAAGTCAGTAAACTGACATCTTTCTACCTATTTTACACCCTTAGAGGATGAAAATGGACAAACGCTGAAACACGTGTTTATTTATTTTTATTGAAGAGTATTTGTGCTTAATTTGAAGATAGTAGCTAAAGATTTTTTTTTCTTTCCATACAAACTTTACCCTAGCGTTTCACCCCCTTAGGGATGGAATTTCAAAAAATATTTTCTTAGTGGGTGCCTACGTCACGAAATGAAACTACGGTCCTAATTTCATTTTTCTAGCTTCAGTAGCTTCGGCTCACCCTGTTCCTTTATATGTATATTATTGTTAACGCCGCAACACCCCTTGCAGGTGGAATTTCATAAAATCCGTTCTTAGCTGATCTATACTCGACGAAAGGAATATTTATGCCAAATTTCAAGTCCGTACGCCTTATGATTCCAGAGATATGGTGATGAGTCAATATATCGCTCGCAAAACCCGCCTCTCCTATATATATATATATATATATATATATATATAGATTTTCAATTTTACTATTATTCTACCGGTATTATATGCGATGCGTATTATATCGCTTACTCATCTTTAACGCCACTCACGGGCAAGTTATAGAATAGTTGTCATACTCCCACACTACACGGCAGTTTACTTTGTATAAAATAAAAACAGTTTCTAAGAAATTATAAATTATTATTTTTCTATTTATAAGTAATCTAATATGTTGCATGCTATATATCCGAGAAATATTTACTGCCATTTTTGACAGAACGCTTTTTCTCGTTGGAAAAATCAAGGGTGCTTCCCAAATGTAAATCTAAGTTGACGGACATGTTTTTAATCCCCATCAAATGAGATTTGAAAATATAAAAAATACGCGTGGCTTAACAATTCTTCACAAAACTCAAGAGGTCAATTTCATATACAATCGACGAACAATATATGAATTTTTTGTATATATTTTACCCAAAAGTGGAGTGGAACATTGTTATGTGTTAAAAGTGTCAAAAGAATTTTCTTAAAAACCATCCTCAAAACTTTGTGAAAGCTTATACTTCAGATTTAAGAGGACGGCGTTTTCAAATAACTCATATTTATATATTTTTGTTATATTCTCATATATACATACATATTTGTCCATAAAAATATAAGTAAGCAACACATCATTACTAACACATCATCATACAGAAGCTAGGCGTCCTGAACAGAGCTAGGCACTACTTCACATCGAGAGAGTGTTTTGTGTTATACAAAGCACAGGTCTTCCTCATGTAGAGTTCTGCACTCAACCCTGGGCACGGACGCCTAAATATCAATTAGACCTACTTGACTCCTTGCAAAGACCTGCTGTTCAAATCGTCGCTGATGCCAATCTCACAGACAGATTGGAGTCAGCGTTTTACTAACGTACCACTCGACACCTTAGCAGGGTTCACTCAATGCACCTGGAAACGTTATGGTCTACAACTACGTTACCAGGGATCATTTCTCTCACGTACGTACAGGATCTGGAATGAACTACCTGCTGCTGTATTGCCCGAGTGCTATGACCTTTGTACTACGGTGCTTTAAACGGAGTTTAAGAAGAGCATTTTTTTCATGGTAGACAGTGGCCTGCCTGTGCCTCAGATATCGGCCAAAGTCCGTGTGCGGTGGTATCTCGTATTATCAGATGTGCTGTGTGCTTTTTTGGTACGATCGTTATTAAAAAAAACCATATTTCACACTATCTGTATTGCCAATATATTTTGTCCAAACAAAAATTAGAAATTGGAACCCCACTATCTGGGGGCACGCAGTGCCCCAGCCAAGTCGAGCAAAAAAAAAGTCGGCCTAAACGCAACCCTGCCGTAACATACTTTTCTCGAAGCCATTCAGGCCATTTTCGACCCCCTATAACTTCGTTCTTAATAAAGCTAGAATCCTCAATTTGTAGTAACCTAGCAGGTATTGTATACACATTGTGTATTTCAAATTTCATTCAATTCGAACCAATAGTTTAAGAATTATAACTAATCAAAATTTCGTAATTTTGTCACTCACTGACTGACCGATCATCAATATTAAAGTGGCACTTCTAGTAGACATAGAAGCTTCAAATTTAGAATGCAATTAGTGTTTAGTGTATAAATGAAGGAAAAATTATGAAACATTATAATTTTCATCCAGTTTCCGAGATACACTAACTGTATAAATAATTTTGTTAACTCATATAAATATATAGGATTACAAAGTTACATTTGCAGTTAATGAAATGTAACTTTGTAAAAAATAAGAATACATTTGTCGCCATCATTGTTTCTTTATGGGAATCGTAACAACCGGCTTAAGACTGCGCAGACGACGTAGTGGTTAAGATACCAACGTACCGTGCTAGTGTCGCAGGTTCGATTCCCATACAAGACAACACTTTGTACGATCCACAAATTGTTGTTCTCAGTCTGAATGTAATTTGTGTCGGTAAATTATATGTTCTTTCCGTGTGGTGACGAAGTAAGAATAGAATTCACCACTCTCTATTTTGCCCGTGGATATCGTAAAAGACGACTGTGGGATATAATATGCACATACCATCTGTGCAAGAGAAAGAAAACTCGAAATGAAACCCTATATCAACATGTCTGACCAGCATGGTATAGTGGGTTAAATTCCCTCTCATTGTGGAGGAGACCCGAGCCCAACAGTGGGACATATGGGGACTGTGATGATGATGCGATGTTGAATTATATGTTTGTAAAGTCCCCCACAATATAAGGATTATTATTCCCTTAGTGCAAGGCGTTGTAATTTAAAAAAAGATCCAACAGGAAGGAGAGTGGGCAGCAGCTCTCGCTGGGGAAATGTATGATATCTTACTGCGAAACCAACCCGCCTACCAAACGTGGCGACTACGTCATTATTCCTCATAAGGTGAAAAAAAATCAGCTCTAGTCATGGCAACTCTGTTACCCTTGAGCGTCTTTGGATGCAGGTGCCACAGAACCGCACTTTATGGTGAAGCATGAGGGGGTCTATGTTCTACAGTGGACGGCGATAGGCTGAATGATGATTGGCATAATAGGTGTAGACAGGTACCTAGATATAATTATGTTCAAAGATAACTTGTAAAATGGTCAATCAACTTAGTGAAAAAGCAAAAGTGGGACGTGTCTTATGAAATTGTACCAAAATCTCCCAAAGTATTAAGCAAACTAAATTGCCTCAAATTTATCTGAAAGAAAGAACGCCATCATTAGGCTCGATTGCCATCAAAGCGGGAGGAGACTAGAGGAGATGTGTTTCGAAAAACCAATCAAATTTCTTTATTTCCACATCTCTTCGCTTAGTTTAGGTAGAATTGACTCAAGCTGAAAGGAGAGATGTCTCATTTTTCAGAGCGTGTGCTCTAAGAAAATCCTTTGTCATCCTTAAGCAGGGACTGAATGAGTTAACCGACTTGGTATAGCATGGATCTCACAAATTTTTATGGTAGAACAACTCAGTTGCGAGGCTTGGCTTGTATTTACAGATCTTGTTTTTGATGGTATTAGCATTTACAAGGTATGCCTATAAGAGAATGTTGTATTTATATGTTAATATTCATATTTCGATAACAACATTTTTATGAAAATGAATGTATTTCCTTATTTATAAATTTTCATTACGAAAAAATAAAATGCTGTAAATAAGAATGTAATTACTTAGTTTTTTCGACTCACAAAAAGAAATATACCAAAATTCAACTCATCCTAGCATGCATGGTGTAAAACAATCGGTGAATTTTAAAGAACTGTTTTCATTCTACAGTCATTTGTAAAATGAAAATCATATTTGTAATGATCAGGGTGAAGATCATACGACTTTTAAGTGAATTGTGTTGCAAGCAAAAGTTAATGTGACATAATCATGAAACTTTAACTTAATTAATAAAAATAATTATGGATGGGATTGGATCATCATCATCATCATCATTGCTGCCCACATACGTCCCACTGCTGGGCTCGGGCCTCCTCCACAATGGGAAGGAATTTGGCCTACTATACCATGCTGGTCAGACATATTGGTGTAGGATTTCATTTCGAGTTTTCCTTTTCTTGCACAGACGTTATATGCAAGTTATATCCCTTGGTCGTCTTTTACGACATCCAAGGGCAAAATATGGAGTAGTAAATTGTATTCTCACTCCGTCACCACACGAGAATTTAGATTGGATGGTTTAAATAAATTATTTTCTTATATTGTAAACATAAAATGTATGTTTTCTAATTATTTTTGTCCTAATAGTACAGTCATTTGGTTGAAAATATAGAGGTTACCAGGAAAGTTTTCCGGCAGTTTTGAAAATTGGCAATTTTATAGATTTTGAAGTGCTCTTTCTGAATTTCAATTTTGTCACCTCGTATCTTTGACGCTCGCGCCGCCATATTGGAAAAATGGTGCCTTTTTTTTTTTTTTTTTTTTTTTGGGGTGGGTCGCGGTCTGCGCGCCTCCGCACCACTCCGTCCGGGGCGACAGAGGGGCTTAAGCACGCAACTCCCGCAACCCACCCGAAAACCACCTCGCCTTCGTCATTGGGCCGACCACCGGAGCAGGTTTACTTGTCGTCAGTGGTCGGCCCGACGGAATACCCCCTACGCGGGGTACCCTCCCATCGACCGACGTCCCCCCCTCGGGGAGGACGTCGGTCTTTCCTCACGCGGTCGGCCTCTCGGCGGGTGACGGACTAATCCCCGGTCACGTCACCCGCGGCCTCGGCTAGGGCGGCATGAGGCGCAGATAGTTGCGCCTGCGCCGCCCCAGTCGCCGGCGGCGGATCTCCTCATCGAGGCTGCGCTCCACGCGCAGACGATCCGCCGCCTCCTTCTGCGAGATCACTGTCTCGCAGAAGGCTGCGACCGCGTCCCAGTTCCTGACGCTGTCGACCATCGCCCTAGCGATGGCCGGCAGCGTCAGGTCGGCACCGATGATTGCGACGAGTTCACGGCGCTGCACTGCCCAAGCCGCGCAGGCCTCGAGCGTGTGGCGCGCCGTGTCCTCGTCGCAATCGCAGTGGTGGCAGGACGGTGTACTCTCCCTCCTTACGACCCTGTGCAGGTATTTGGCGAAGCTCCCGTGCCCCGTCAACACCTGCACTAGTCGGAAGGAGAGCACCCCGTGCCGCCTTTCCAACCACTGCATCAGCACCGGCCGGAAGGCCTCCACGGTTCGCACCCCGAACCGAGGCCTCTCCAGCCGGACTGCCCAACGGGCAAATCCCTCCAACCACCCATGGCCTTTTCGACATCATGGTCATACAGGCCGAATCATCGAGATACATGTGCACACCATGCTCATTGCGTAAGTATGCACATGATTCTTGAATCTCTACAAGTTATTTAACTTCTCTCATCCTTGTCCCTGTGTCCTTCTCCCTGTATCTTAGGGCGGACAGCACACGGTACGACTTCGTCGTCCGCGGTATTCCTACTAGCTAGCCACTGGACCCGCTACTCTGGCTGCCATCCTGGCGTATCCTGCCAACCTGGTCTTCAAGCCTTCGGGCCTTGTACCAGGCGTGTGCGAAGTCCCGTAGTTGCCGAAAGTTCGCCTCCGTAGCAACGAGATCCATGTAGTATGCCGGTCCTTCTTCGTCACGTTGTATCCTCGAGAGCATCCCTAGCCTGGGCGCGTCATAAAGTGGGCACTCCCACAAGACGTGGTGCATATCTTCCTCCCCCCCGCCGCAGCTACACTCCGCACTCTCTCCTAGCCCCAGATCACGCAGCCGCCTGCGGAAACACCCGTGACCCCCCAGCAGTTGAGAAACCTCATAGTCCGGCTCGATCCAAGTCGCCTTGAGTCGAGCCGCCACGTCCGGGAAAAACCGATAAGTCTCCCTCCCTTTACCCTCGCGATCCCATCGCTCCTGCCACTGGGCCACGACGTCAGCCCAAATGACCTTCCGCCCATCCAAATACTCCTGTCTGGTCGCGACCTGGCGTGCCTCCGCCGCCCTCCCAGCACGGATGACCTCCAGGTCGGCGGGTAGAACCCCACCGATAACCGGTAAGGCAGCCGTACTGGTTGTGCGATACGCTTTAGTGAGCAGAACGAGAGCTGCCCTCTGCGAGCTCAGAAGAGCACTCCTAACCGCGTAGAGCCCGGCTCTATGGAACCATACGTCCGCAGCATACGCAATGGTCGCCACGTAGGTACCGTGGTACAGGACCTTAAGGGCCCGGTAGCGAACCCCCCAAGACGACGCCGAGATACGGGCCACCTTGCCAAAACACCTGGCTGCCCGTTCGCCAATCGATTGCGCATGCCGCGTGAACGACAGACCCGTATCCAGTACCACTCCCAGCACGGTGGTCGACCCGACGTCCCTGATGGAGTTACCCCCCAGGCGTATTGTAGGGGGCCGCTGGAATCGTCCCCTGAGCGTCATACTCGCAGACTTACCGGGGGAGAACTCCAGCCTATTCCGGGCCCCCCACTCTCCAACAGCCGGCAAAGCGGCCGCCGCGTTGGCCTCTATGCCCGCCCTGGAGTTCGCTCCAATCAAGATCGTCAGATCGTCGGCGTACGCCACCATGCTGGTCCCCCCCGGGCGGGCAATGACGTCTCGGCGGCCGTCTTCGCGCCCTCGGCCCCAGGGAACTCGAGTATTCGAGCCCCTGTCCGGGCCTTGCGGGTCCTCGCCTCGACGCCCCCGATACCGGAGACGTCCAGCTCCCGCCGGGCGCGTTTTAGGACGGCCTCATAGTTGAGGCCCCTCTCAGCCGCCTCAGGCAGCACGGTGATGACCACCGCGGCCGTCTTCGGCGACTTGAGGCCCCTGCGCGACCTTTTCTTCCCCTTTCTGCCGGCTCCCGCCTGGGGAGCGGCGGCCACGGCGGCACTCTTGGCCGCCGCTCTCCGCTTCTGGCCGCGTGCCTTCCTGCCCCGCTCAGCCACCTGCCAGCCCTGTTCGAGCCTGGCAGCAGCGCTGAGCGCAGCAGGAGCGGTCGCGGGTGCGCTGGCCGGCGCCTGCGGTGCAGCCGCTGGCGCCGGCCGCGGCCCGGCCTTGGCGGGAGCCGGCACCTTGCCGGCCTTCTTGGCCCCCTTGGGCCCGGCCGCGGCCGCAGCGTAGCTCACCACGCGGCCACCCTGACAGGGCAGCGGGGTGGGAGCTGATGCTTGCGGCCGTCTCGCCCCGTCCGCGGCGAGCGGCGGTCGGAGGGGCGGCTCAGGCGGGAGCCTGGCCGCTACGGCGGCGATACGCGCATCCACCATCACCCCTACTCGGGCTAAGATGACGCGTACCGCCGTCTCCGACACGCCGTGCACCTCGTCGAGCGGCGGCCCCTCCCCCTTCCGCGGTCTCCCGCGGCCACGAGGCGGCGGAGGGACCACGACGAGGGGAGGAAGCGCCGAAGCCGCGGCGGGCGCAGCCGGCGCAGCAGCCGCGACGGGCGCAGCCGGCGCAGCAGCCGCGACGGGCGCAGGCGGCACCACGGACGCCGACGACGGGCCCGCCCTCCCCGGCGCAGCCCGTTTGGGTGGCGAGGCCGGCACCGGCGGCGTGGCCGGCGCCAGGCGCGCGAACTGGGCCCGCAGGTCGGCCATCTCCTTGGCCAACCCGCGGTTCTCCCGTCGCACCGCCGATAGCTCCGTCTCCAGCTTGCGGTTGCGTTCCCGCAAGCTAGAGACCTCCTCACTAAGGCGGGCGTTCGCGGCCTGTAGGGCCGCCACCTCGCCACCGTGGCCGGCCGGACCGGGGGTCCCCGGCCTCGCCACCACCGCCGATCCTCGACCTCTGCGTCCACGGGGCATGGTCGGGACCTTGGGAGGAGGCATGTTGGTACTCCCCTCCGAGTCGGTGTTCGAGCTGCCCCCGTTAAGGGGGCGCTTCCGGACGCTCGGGGGGAGGGCCTCCTCCCTCTCCTTCGTGCCACTTACCGTGGTGTCGGTGTTCGACTCGGCAGCCTGCACCTCCTTCCTCGACGACGGCCTACCCGTGAGCTCCTCCCCAGCTGACGGCCTGCCTATCGTCTCCCTACTCCTACACCTATCGGACGGATCTGCGACGCATCCGCCGCCCTCGTCCCTTCTCTGGCCGACCTGCATCCGGTCGGTGCTACTTTCGTCGGCGGACGGCACTGTGGCATTGCCGCCCTCGTCCGCCGACATCTCCGAGGCCGTGTGTATTGCCGCCTCCAACGGTCCTGCGGCACTGCCGCCCTCGTCTCGCGACGGCTCTGCAGCAGCGCCGCCCTCGTCGCTCAGCAGCCTCGACTCCGAGCTGCCTTCCATCGTCTTGGACGGCCCTGCGGCAATGCCGCCCTCGTCCTCGGATCCGCTGCCATTGCCGACGCTCTCCTCCAGCGACGGCTCTGCGGTGGACTCGCTCTCCAGGTCCGACGGTCCAGTAGAAGCAGCAATGCTGCCACCCGCCTCGCGTGCAGCAATGGCTTCTGCCTTCTTCCGCTCCCGCCTCGCCTTAGATCTTGTGGCGTTTATGCGGGATCGCGCAGCGGCGGAACGCCTCGGCTTCGTCCTCCGGGTCTTCTTCCTGACCTCCTCCTCATTCCCCTTCCCCCCCTGAGCCACTTGATGTTGAGCCGGGCTCTCGGCTTCTAAGGCAGTAGTTGCCCCCCACCCATACGTTTGGGGACTGACTGTGCCGGGACTTGGGCGCGACTCCAAATGGACGTCGCGCGCAAGCACCGGCACAGCAAGGGACTCCCCGGCCTGGCCGGGACCCTCTGGTGAAGTATTACCTGTCTTGACTTCTGCCATATTGTTTGGACGTTTTTAAGTCTTGCCTTGACTACCACTCTAACGGCTGGACGCTCGCGCGCTTTTTAACCCACCAACCATTCATCCCCTCGCCGAGTGGCCAAACTTAGGATTAGGGGTAATTTTTTATAGGGGTTTTCTTCCCCGCGGTCCGAAGACCCCCGGTCCTGACCCCCCTGCTCAGGATTACGGTTTGGGCCTTCCGGGTCTGGCCGCTCGCGAGCGACCGACCCGTCACGCCCCCGGGCCGTGACGCAACCGTCCCTGGCGACGGAGTGCCATGAGGCACATCCGCCCCATTGGCCCCGGGTCAGATCCGCCGTGCGCTCTGCCACCAGAGCCGCACGCGGAGACCCCCCCCTGCCGGAATCTTGGCCGTCCAGATGGCCGCATGACGTCCAAATGGACGTTACCAGGGAGCACCACGAGGAGGTGCTCCGGCCGCGCCCCCCAAAATGGTGCCTAAAGGCAGTAGGATGCGATAAAAAAAACGTGCCGCTTTCTCTACCTCATGTTGGAAATGAGAATTTCTGCCGAAATGTGTGTTGGACTACACTTTACGATGCTCGTACGCCGAAACTGTTGATTTTAGGAAAAAAAAAACGCTTAAGACAAAAATTGTAGGTAAATTTCTCTAAAATTATTTTATATAGATATATTTGCCTGTAAAATGCGTCGGAAAGGAATTATTATCAAAAAACTGCTTTTAGGCGGCATTTTTCCTATATAGTGATGGCGGCGCGAGCGGCAAAGTTACGAGGTGACAAAGTTGAAATTCGGAAAGAGCACGTCAAAATCTATAAAATTGCCAATTTTCAAAACTCCCGAAATATTTCTAAGTAAAAATACCAATGACCGTACTATAACCTAATGGAAAATGTCCCTTTTACATTATTTCACATTATCATCTCTAAATTTTCATGTTATGTTTATTACATAAACGGAATATTTAGTAAGTTTATTAAGATATCAATGTCTTTTTTTTTATGCGTGGGCTAGGGTAAGCGCACACAAAGTCCATTCCGCCCGGGACGACGAAAAGACGGCGCGCGAGCCCATAACCCGTACCCACGTCGCCTTCGTCGTTGGACCGACCACCAGTGCATAGTTCCTTGTCGTCAGTGGTCAGCCCGACAGAATACCCTTTCGGGTACCCTCACTTTTCGACGTCCCTGTCCCGGGAACCGAAGAAGAGCTCCTCTCGCGCACGATCCTCCACCTCCTTCCGTGAGATAACGTTAATACGTTAAGTCACCATGTTAATGATCACTTAGATGTACAATGTACACATTTATTTTCCACATACAAACCTGCCGGTAGAAGTTTCCACTTCAAAAATACTCTTTTGATATTTCTAATACAGTTCATAACCTACAGTTACAAATGCATACAGGGCACCTATCAACTCACTTATATTTTTTATATTGCTATTGGTAGCAATCGACCAAATTACACAACTGATGGTAAACGATATTGTCACTCATGGACGTGAAGAAAGTGGTGGGAGTATGAATGCATGCAATGAAGTTTGAAGATACTAAAGGCATCAACTAAACCCACCAGACGCAAACATCCTTAGAAAGTTGGGCTTATAGGTATACAGTTAGTTATCACCTTCTTGTGGCAAAAAATGCATAAAACACTTGTACAACAATTCCATACAAAGATTCTGTTATTGTAAAACTTTTTCAACACATCTTGTATATTTTTGCAACTATTATCTACTATAATGTTAACAGAAACCTAGATATCGAAATATGTTAAGTTAATGTACGATATATATCTTATATGTAAATTTCTTGTGTACATCTGTACGTCACTGAACTCCTGCTCAACGGCAGGACCGATGTTGATGAAATTTTTTTGTGTGTGTTCAAGGGGATTCGAAAATGGTTTAGATTCACAGTAATTACCCCATAGTCCTCACAAAGTCGGCCACTATGCAGGTAGTGAACTGATCCGGGTCTGATCACCCTCAGCTAGAGCTACATGAGACGTTAATACTCACATCTGCACTGTCCTAGACGTTAGCAGAGCTGAGCGCATGTTTCTTCCACCACCTCTTTACGTAAGACTATTTCCTCACATAAGATAACAAACACATTGAGAAAGGCCGCTTAAGTAACGATAAACAATAACTAGTATCCATATAGCAATTATATTTCACTCTTTGACTCTTACAATAATACTTTATTCAAATTTGAAGCTATTATAAAAGTAATAATATTTCAAATTATTTTTTAATTTTATGCTTATTTTTAGATCATAAATATCGCAACTCAACCGGATACTGATTGATTATGAGTAATTTAGATTTTTATACTTACATAAACATGCGCCACATAAATTTTGTAGAAATCCTGAAACAAAATATGCAGATTTATATTAATTATGTTATTATTACAATTGACTCGCTATTTCATAGTGACCTTCTCGTACATTTTTAACTAAAATATTAATTTTGAGTCATTTAGGTATATATTTTGGGAAGAAAATAAAAATTTTCAAAATAGTGTATCAAATATGAATGCAACAATTTGAGAGATATTTAATACCAAAAATCACTTTTGCGAATTAATATATGTATAGTAGAATACCGTACAATAACTTCAGACTATTAGTAATCATTAAGAATATAATGTACAGTTATAGTAGCATATATTATGTAGCAATAGTTATAAATAACTATAATTCCCTTCTATAAACTTTCGTTCTTAAAGGTTGATTGATACATGCGACAGAAATCTATGTATTACGAATGAAAAAAAATGTGAAAATGTTTATTTACCTACGTAATTAGAAGAGAAATAATCTTTAGGCTTTGGCTGGAAATCAACGCCGCGCTCGTATTCCCAGCCGTAAGTTGAGCCCAGCTCCATTTTGTTTTTACTTTTAGACTTTTTTATGTTCATGTTTTTGAATTGTAAAAACAAATAAAGATCTTTTCTTTCTAGAATGTTGTAGGAAAAAAAAATATGTAGTGTAATACTGTATTGTTGTTCACATTGTATTCTTAATTATTCGTATTAATTCGTATATTAATACAAAAAAGTCAAATATGTACATAATAATCAATAAACCTAAGGTAACTAATCAATCTTTTAAAGTTCTACAAACACTTAATTAATATTGAAGAAAAATTAAATGTTATTACTACCATAACTAAAGCTCATAATAGTAAAAGATTTGTAATACAAGCCCCCGACAGAGTTAAAATTATATTGCATATGCTCAAACTCGGTAAATGTTGGGCGTTGTGTAAGCAATAAACGGGTATTCACAAATGGCTCGTTACACCAAATGAGATTGAAAACGAGCAACAACGGCAAATGTGCGCTAACACCATTTTTGTATTTGGTCGTCATATGTATTTGATCAAATGTCGTATTTCATTTTATATAAAATACAAATGAATCTTATAACCAAATATATTTAAAGGGAAGCCACGGTATCAAATATTACAAACGAACTGCCTCAACAGCTATATGATTATCTATCAATATTAGGAGCTGCAGTGGTGCTTTCCGATGATGGGTTAAAATTACAATTCACAATTCAACCATATACCCATGGGTATCGTAAAACACGACGATGAAAGGAATGTAGTATGCCGTCAAAAAGAAGAACTTACAATAAAATTATGTGCCAACTTGTCTGATCAGTGTGTTATGGTCACTTTCGCTATCAATGCGGAGAAAGATTTAAACCAGCAATGAAATATAGTAGACTGAGAAGAAGACGAAGTCTCTTTATACACTCATTTGCAAAAAAAACGGGCACCTAAGCAATGAACCATTTCAAATGTTAATATTTCTTTGTTTGATAATTATAGGTAGTTTTATCCACACAATTTGCTAAATTAATAAGAAAATAATCGTTTTCATCAGTATTTCATAAAATTTAGATACAATTTATGGGAAATAATGCTAAACCTCGCTAGTAGTGTATATTCGCTAGTAGTGCATATGCTCATGAAGTAAAAATAAAAAAGTTTTTTTGTTTGTTTTTCTTTAATAAAGTAAAAGCAGATAAATGTTTAGTATCGAGTGTGACCCCCTCTAGCTAAAATCACAGCTTGAATTCGTCTGGGCATGCTAGCGAGTATATCCCGGATACTTGCTTGCGGAATACGTTCCCACTCCGCAGTAATCACATTCTTCAGCTCTCTGATGGTCTGCGGAGCCGGGTGTACTGATCTCACACGCCGTTTCAGAACGTCCCAGACATGCTCTATGGGATTGAGGTCGGGACTTCGAGCTGGCCAATCCAAACGACGAATGCCGACCTCTTGCACATACGCATTAACATCGCGGGATCGGTGGGCGCGAGCGTTGTCGTCCATAAAAATCGAGTCTTCACCTAGAGCGGCCAATGCGGGTTGTGCATGAGAAATTAGAACTTCCGTTATGTATCGATGCCCAGTCAGTGAGCCGTTTTCAATGAAGACTAACTCTGTACGATCCATTGAATTTATTCCTGCCCAAAACATAACAGAGCCCCCACCATAAGGTGTGATTTCTTCGAAACATGCCTCTGCAAAGCGTTCTCCTTGTCTTCTTAGCACTCGCCGACGTCGATCTTCACCGAACAGAGATATCCTGGCTTCATCAGAGAACAAAACCCTATTCCAATCGTCTTGAGTCCATGATTCACAATTTCTAGCGAACCTAAGCCTGTGAACTCTGTGCTCACGGAGTAATTTGGGGCCGCGGGCCGGGCGGTGACTGCGTATATTGGCAGCGAGAAGCCTCCTCCTGACCGTCCATAGACTAATATGCACATTTCTTACTTCTTGGAGGTTGTTCTTAAGATCCACATACGAAGATTTGCGATTTCTCAATGCGCGACTCACAAGAAAACGATCATCCCGTGGTTGGGTACATGGTTTTCTTCCAGAACCAGGCCTTCTCTCGACGGAACCAGTCTCCTGATATCGCTGCCAGGTCCTTTGGACTGTCGAGCGACTAACATTTAGCCTCCTAGCCACGAAACATTGGCTGCAACCCTCTTCAAGCAGCGCGATAATTTTGGTAGCTTTTACCACTTTATCTACCATTTTTGATACAGCCAAACAGCATTAAATAAAGCTTTGACAGTCAAGGATATGAAATTAATCGATAAAAATTGAATAAAAGTTATGAAAGTCGATGTTAGCTTCTGGAACTTCGCGCCAAAAATGTAGGATAAAAAGGGGTTTTCTGTAAAAATGAACATCAAATGAAAAATTGAATTTAGAACGTACTTTTTTAAATACCACAGCATTTTTAAAACCGGCCAGTAACGTGTACAAACGATTGAAACCTTTTTGGTATTGTATCTTTTTAAATATGAATGAAAATCAAAACCGCCCGTTTTTTTTGCAAATGAGTTTATATATAAATCTTCTGTTCCTGTATTTGTAATTGAACTGCTTCTGCTAGCTGGACGTGATCATTTTTTTTTTGTGTATTATCAATGGGTTTTGAGAATAGTTTAGATTAATATTTGAATCCGGTAGGTGGCGCTGCGATTGATTTCAAAGAGAATTCCTTTTCTTTAGTTTGAACTGTTGTATCAGCTAGTGTTTTATAATTCTTTATTTATTGGACGTTTATTTTGTTAATAGATATAATATTTATTTTATTTAACCTACGATAAATAAACTCATGCCAATTATACTTATTAAAAGCCGTTGTATGAAAATAAAGTTAACACATCCGATTACGAACGTACAAAGTGTACCATTACGTACCTGTACTTTCTGTCGCGTTTAAGTGAATTGAACAAATATTTATACCATTTACGATGGTCTTTGAATTTACTCGAAGCAAAACTCTGTGAATTGAATTTGTGAAGTCGTTTTCACTTCTAGTATTGCTTTAAGAACAACCTCATACTTACTAATATATTTGTGTTACATTTTCTTTTATATCTTTACATACTAGATTCTGTCCGCGGTATCGCCCGCATCAAAATTATCTTACATAAAGTTGGATTATATTTAGGAAATACTCTATCTATACGCCAATTTTTATCCAAATTTGGGCAACGGCTTAGGCATGATTGAGTAAGCCTATGTTTCTCACTCATAATGTAGATTCCTATTTGTGAAAAAGAAATGAAAATCGATCAATGATGATAGTAAACTCAGCGACACAGCAGTGGATAACAGCTGACTGTATCTTTCTCGTTCGGGTATACTCGGCGATCCTGAGTTCACCGAATCGAAGTATTACACCCGCAGATGGCCTTGACAGCTTAACGCGGACTATGAGTGAGCGCTGAGGGCTCTCAGCCCTCCCAGCCCAGGTTTTAAATACTGCCACTCGCACACAGCTCATGACGGCCAATGCGAGTATGGGCATGTGCGGCGGGTGTTAACCTCACAGCGTAACGGATCAACTCACAGCGTAACGGATCAACTCACAGTCTACGGAAAATACTGTGTGCCAAAAAAGGTTTTTACTTAAAGAGGACTATATTATTCGCTGGTAATATACCCGAGTAGAATTTTTTTCGTGTTCCTTAGAAGGACCGGACCGGGCATGCCCGATCTGGACCAGATAAGGTTACATACCATACGCAGAAGATTTGTCTGGACCTGATCAGGAATTCCTGATCGGGTCCAGACTAGGAATGCCTGATCGGGTCCCAATGAGGAATAAATATTTCAGCAAAACTATACCATGATTTAGAAAGGCTGTACAACGCCATCTAACGAACTTTATGTTAAGCAATAATTTTGAATAAATATAGATTCTTCATGAACATACCGCCCACCAAGGCCATTTAGTGTGGGAATGTCCTTCACCTAACTAAATATTTTATAATTTAGTTAGTAGGTACTTGTAACTAGTAAATTAAAAATTTAACTGAATTGTCCTGGAGTAATTACTTATACATTAGTTTCCGTTGCATGTTTTCAAGCATTATCTATATTTTCAGTAGAGCACCATAACTTGTATATAATAATTTAAAATAAAGTAAACCTTATGTGTATATAAATTGATAATGAATGAAACATTAGTATAATTAGTATTATAAGTTGATTAAATATTAAGTAAAATTGTATAAAATGTAAATAGTATTATTAATTTCCATTTATTTTTTCAAATGTATTATCCATTTTTGTTTTTACTTTAAAAATCAATTATATTTTTAAAGTACATACTTTATTATATTTTACATCAGGCTATCCTTATCTGGGCCAGATCTGGTCATGATAGGGCTTGCCGGATCTGGCATGCCTCATTCTATCCTGATCCGGTCCTGATGCAGTTATGCCTTACCATACTTTATTATATTTTACATCATTTAACATCAGGCTATCCTTATCTGGTCCAGATCTGGTCCTGATGCAATTATGCCTTACCATACTGTATTATATTTTACATCAGGCTATCCTTATCTGAACCAGATCTGGTTCTAATAGGGCTTGCCGGATCTGGCATGTCTCATTTTATTCTTTTCTTTATATCAACAAATTTGGTTTACTGGCTTAAGCGTGAAAGCGTGGCAAATAAACAAACAACTTTTCTTTCGCATCTTTAATATTATTTAGGCTGTGCTTACCAAGCTATGCATGTTAAGACACTCGCATAGTGAGCCACTAATAGCGATGCCATTGTTATTTTAGTAGTTGTGATGTAATGGAGACCGCGTAGAAACCTTCATGCTCCATATTGCCACGTTAACAGACCTTGCCCGATTTGCCTACATTTATAAATATTACTGCACTCGTCTTCATCGTTAGCATAATGCATTATTCTTTTGGCGTAAAACCTCACGCGATAAATGGGCTATCTTAAACAATATGATTTTTAGAATCCAAGTAGTAATTTCTGGTATTAGTACATAGTATAAACAAACTAACTCTCCAGTATCGTAATGGTAACAGTTAATATACGGTTATATACTCTTAATTTTAACGTATATTGTTTTACATAATAATAACGATTAGTGATACAAAATACCAAAACAAATAGAGAAAGAGTAAGAAAGTAACACACACACACACAGAGAGAGAGAGAGAGAGAGAGAGAGTAAGAAACTAAAAGAGAGAGAGAGAGAGAGAAAAAAAAAAACATTATAAAATTATTTTATTATTAATTTTGCTGTTATTATTATTCCTGTCAATCTTATTTTTTAAACTACGATTTTCTTTAAATTTGAAATTATATAGTAGACGAAAAAAATATAGTCTAACACGACTACCTATGTAGTATTATAAATAAACCTATTTAGTATAATGGAAAATAACATGCAGTTTCAAGAAATATGGACTAAAATAATAAAAAACCGTCAAGTCCCTAGTTCCTTAAAAAATAATCTAAATTAAGTTTTTGCATAATCCTGTGAACGCAATTATAAAAAAGGTTAAATGTCCTGTAAAGGTATTATAATTGATTGTAAATAAATAAATAAATAATAAATGTATAAGGCAGAAATTTATTTACAAATTTAGCATTTACTACTTCAAATAATATGCCAAACCTTCCAGAAAATCATAAAATTTACATTAATAATTATGAAAAAAAACTAGGCTCGCTTAACATTTGCCTCATTAATAAACAAAACCAACATCCGTCATGAACAAGCAAATGAAGCATAAGTTTTGATAAAGTTGCACAAAGGCGTGGTTTAATAATCTCATTAAAACATTTTACTGCCTTTTAACAGCTCATAAAGCAAAAGCTACTATTTGATACATTTGGAAATAAAATGAGCTTTATTTATTCACAAGTTTGATTTTATAGACCCTCGCTGACTTTTAAAGCAATCCCTTTGTTGAATAAACATGAACAGTGAAATAGTTGTACATTCATCTGTTACTGAAGGACCGCAGCATTGATACTATTGATAGGATTATAAATGAGCACTATTTAATATTGGAATATCTCGCTTGTGCCATTTCATATATTCTGGGCTAAAAAATAAGTTCAGATTCACCTTCATTATCATTTCACATACACGCACACATACACACACACACAACAAGGCTGCTGGCGAAGATAAAATATCAAATAAAATGATCAAAGAAGCTAGTCGAGCATCGGGCGACTCAATGTTATTAATTTTTATTCGTTACATAACTGAAGGCATTTTTCCTCGTATATGGCGTTGCGGTTATATACGTATAATTCCTAAAGACGGTGATAAGCCACCAGACGACCCGAAGTCATATCGACCAATCACCTTACTGCCTTGATTAGGCAAGCTCTTAGAACGTCTCATTGTTCCTCGTTTATTGCCGGGTGGACCAACGTTCAATCATAAACAATTCGGCTTCACTCATGGTAAATCAACTATCAACGCGGCCGTTGCGGTAAGACGTGTCATTAGCGCATCCGTTTTTAAATACGTACTAAGTGTCTTCCTGGACATCTCAGGTGCTTTCGATAACGCCTGGTGGCCAATGCTACTTCTTAAATTAAAGGCTCTTGGTTGCTATAGAAATATCTACCAAATCATACAGTCGTATTTTTTAAATGGCTCGACTAAATTGAAACTTGGTCACCATGCTGTGTCAAAGCCACTGACGATGGGCTGCCCTCAAGGTTCGGTATTAAGCCCATATCTATGGAATTTAGGTTTTGACGATTTTCTCGAGTTACCTCTACCGAAGACTTGTCTACTGATCGGCTATGCAGACGACGGACTTTTACTTATACAATCGAACACTAGGGATGGTTTAGAGAAATTAGCGAAAACATGCCTCAATGATATATTCGACTGGGGTACACGAAACCGGCTTGCCTTCGCACCACAAAAACATATCATCTTTTATTAAAAGGACATTTACAATCGGCGCCGCGTATAAAATTCAATAATATGACAGTCAATAAGAAAGAATCAGTTTGCTATCTCGGCCTAGTCTTAGAAAAAAAAAAATTCTTTAATTCGGCATATTAAAACTGTTCAGGGTGTTGTGTGGAGGGTGCCACTACCAGTTGATTGTCCGTTAACTGATTAGTATCGCTACGGGCACGCGATCCCGAACTGCTCCAGCTGCTCCTGTAATTTTCTTATCCTATATCCAATGGCAGTAGTATCTCCTAACCCAGTTCCCACCATATACATCCTCCATATCCCCATTCCTTTCCTATCAACGAAAATTCCTGAGGAGTGTTGACGTCAGGCAAGCGGCCGGTCATAAAACATGTAGCCGAAACTGTAGACAACATGGACTTAAGTACATGTTGTGCCGACCCCACTTAGCGTGGGATGAGGGCAGGCAAATGATGATGATGATTCAGCATATTAAAACTGTAGGCGAAAATTTGGGGTGTATTTGTTACGCTGCACCTGTATGGGCCGATAGGGCCACCATAGGGGCGGATCGCCTTAAATTACTACAGAGCCAACGATTGGCCCCTATATTCTTATGTAAAGTCTATAGAACGGTTAGTACCGAGGCCTTGCCAGTACTCGCAGGTGTGCTTCCGGTTGATTTGGAGATTCTGAGACGAGCGTCAATGTATTACACCACAAAGGAAACTGTGAATACAGATTTCCTTCTACCGCGTGACCGAAATAAAATTGCTAGATTGTTTGCACCACAATCCATTGTCTATGAAGAGCTTTTAACTGAATGGCAATAAAGATGGGATTCATCATCGAAAGGTCGTCATCTTTATTTATTTTTTTCCATGCATTTGGGGGCGCCTGGAGAAGGTGTGGCTGGAGGTTGACCACTTTGTGGCCCAATTTTTAACTGGCCATGGCAACTTTAAAAGTAAATTATTTTCTTTTAAACTCGTACCATCACCATTATGTCAATGTTCCACATCTGACCACGAGTATGAACAATCAGCACATCACATTCTCTGGGAAACGAGCGTAACCTTAAGTTAAACAGTTTGCAAGTCACCTGTGGGGTAGTATACTATACGGACCTTGTAGCAACTATAGAAAATTTCCGTGCGTTCATGCATTTCTGCCATACCTACTGTAGCAATTAATCTTAACGCTCACATATAGGCCCCGTTAAGCTCTTCCGTATCCGTGGTGCCGTACTGCTGCGCTATCGTAGCTGTACAGTCAAGTGTACACCTTTTTACTTATTGGCTGACTAGTCATTTTATTTTCCTGTCTCCCGCTTTACCTAGGAGGGAAGTGGAATCTCTCTTTAATCTTTTCTAATTAAATTTGTTGCGGGTCCCAAGACAATTAAAATCATATCCCGGGACTGCTTGAGGGTCAAACCTCGGTGTCATTGATGGAGACCATTGTGGATCCTGGCTTACAGGAGTTACAATGGTGGGAATGTGTGGTGGGATTAGTCCCAAAAAAAAACACACACAAACGCACACGCGCACGCGATATATTAATAGAATATTATATATTTTACAAGTAATACATATTATATTAAATTAGATTGTTTAGACAAGTGCGATCGCCAAGTCAATCTATTTATTTAAAACATAAAAGATCTTGATATATTGATATAGTTACTATAAAAAGTTCTTAGGTTAGCTAATTACGTAATAACCTAAAACAGAAGGTCCCTTAAGTAGGGACCGAATAAATTTACCGACTTAATATTACATGGATCTCACAACTTTTTATGGTAGAAGTGACTGACTTGGTTTTTTACAAGTATGTTCTTATGATATATAACATACGTTTAACATTAAATATTACTAATCGAATGATTAATTATGTCTAGATACTTATGCCAAATATAAGAAACATCCATTCATCTATTCATCAGCTTATCGCCGTTTGCTATTGCCGGAAACCTTCCAACAAAAGGGATAATGTTATAATTGCCACGCTTGGTTGACGATACCTGATTATTTCTTAACTAGTTTTTACGATTCCCATGAGCGATCAAGGAATGAGATGGGGTAGTGATGCATTTATAGCCGCAATTATACACTTGCAACCTTTAACTAAACATCACGTGATTATATCTAATCCAAGAGTTCTTATATTAGTCTAATATAGAGTAAACAATATATAAATATATATGAATATTGACCGAAGGCTTGCTATATTTTTTTTTGTAAATGGTATTTTTGACGAAATTATTTATTTATTTATTTTATTTATATATTAATAAAAAATAAAAATGATGAAATAATTAAAACAAATCTCAAAAATTACAAAAACAGAATAATAATAATACCGAGATTCGATCTCACACTGTTTGAATGTGACTGGACAACTTCCCAACTGAGCTATTGTCACCTTAGACGACGACGGCGAAATTGAAATGCCTATTCTATTGACATTTTATGTCATTGTATTGTTTAGCTAAAAACACCGACAAAATAACATTATCTATAAATAAAACCTAGCTAGATCGATTTTTTGGCCTGAAAACCTCTAGTATGCTAAATTTCATGAAAATCGTTGCAGCCGTTGCCGAGATTCTGAATATATATATATATATATATATATTCAATACAAAATTTGCTCGTTTAAAGATATAAGATTAATATATATGTTTTTTGTATCTAAAACTAGCATTATATCAATGGCATTAAAATTTTCAACTGAGCTGCTCTATGCAAATATATTACCAATATTTATATTTTACTCATCGTTTTATTCAAAAGGATGGCTAATGATTTGAATGAATTATTGCCTATATGCTAATTCGTAGTATACATACTAGTTTAACTTGACTTTCCGCCGGATGTACCCAATTACTGCACGACGTATCTTTTTCCTGTCTTTTAATATTTTCTTTTACGACACGGAATTTTAAGTATGCTGATATAGAACTGCGTAAATATAATATAACAGCTTTATTAACAGAACAATATAATAATACAGTCGTTGTAAAATTAATTACCAAATATATAAATAAATTGTAGATTACATTTTATTACTACAATTTTCACAAATTTCCATTTTGAAGTGGCAATCTACTAATTTAATTCGAGCGAGATTGCGTTACAAAGTAACATTTAGATACACGTTTATAATGAAATTCTGTAATTAATTTCCAGAATTAGTATACATAGGTAAATTTTAGAAATAACACCTTGTGTTGACGATGCAAGAATATAAACATGAGCAAGCGTGCCTTTTTTTCATGATCATATAATAAAAATCGATCAACAGGTTATAAATAGAAAATACGACTCACTATAAGAGAATTTCTAAGCCAATAACATAGGTTTTGCACCTAGAAAGCATATACTCGAAATTAAATCCCAAAATAACCCATTTGACGAGTATATACAGTAGACGAATTTCAGTTCGAAGTAAGATTATAGTTGTAAACATAAAGGCTTGATGGTTATTTTTGCCTAGAGGACATATGTTATTTTTATTAGAAGTATGTGGAACAGATGGAAAACTTATTTTTTAATAACATAAAATCCATTTATTATCTTGATTGTAACTTGCTGTGTATTAGCGTCTACGAATATTACCACCCTTACATTGTTCGTGGGTGTCATAAAAGACAACTAAGGCTAAGGCCTACATCGATTCGAATCACCTTGAAGACACATAAAAAATTTCATCAATATCGGTCCAGCCGTTTAGGAGGAGTTCAGTGACATACACACGTACACAATAAATTTATATATAAAGATATATATACATATTGCTACTTTATAAAAGTTACAAAGAAAAACAGAAAATAAAATCATGGAATATTTAAAAAGTTATGAAGTACTTTATTAAGAATTGAAATATAACCGGTCAGTAAGAAGTCCAGTAAGTGCCAACCCCTTTCCTTCAAACCGCGAACTTCCGTTTTAATGCATAAAGAAGCTTTAATGGTATACTTCGAAAACCACAAAATTTTGTCTCAAAATAAACTGTCGTAAGTAAATGTTGAATTGAGCATTGTATACAATGATGCATTTTTTTAAAGACATTGTATCACCGTATATTACTATAAGAATGAAATTTTCTGTAATAACAAATAAAAGGCCGACGAAATAATATTTCTAGACTATACAGTCATCTGTACATTATATTATGTCTAATTTACTGTATCAAAACAAACATCCAACAGCTGCTTATTCATTGTGCAATACCCATATTGCTATGAGCCTATTACAGAAACTTTGTTGATTCACGTATAATAATTTACTTAGTGAGCAAAAATAGTCTCTCACAAATAATCGTAGCAAACCAACGTTTACTAATTCGTTAAAGAAATCATTAAGAATGACGACAGTCAAATGGAATAAATCAAGATTAAGCCACAAATCACCGTGGCGGCCACTTAATTGACTCCAAGCGTGCGACTAAATTTAGAATTCATATTTATAGCTATTGGATTAATTCATTATTATTTCTGTAATTATAAAAAAAAAAGTTTTCATGTCGGTGACGAAAAGTTAGCGCTCTTTAGTTGATCTTGGAATGAGAGAGTACCCCACAGAGTATTCCGTAGGCGGACTGGCGGAATGTGGGCGGACCCGGTGCTACGTGCCGACAGCTGTACGCGGGGGTGATTCGGTCGATGGCCCTGTACGGCGCACCGGTGTGGGCGGGGTCCCTGACCGTCCGTCTGAGGGCCCTCTTGTGGTGGCCACAGAGGGTCATGGCGATCAGGGCCATACGCAGTTACCGCACGGTGGCGATGGAGGCAGCGTGCGTCCTGGCCGGCACTCCCCCGTAGGACCTGGAGGCGGAGATGCTCGCCGAAATTTACCGGCGGGTGTCGGAGAAGCGCGTCCGTGGCGGTATGGTCTCGTTGCAGGAGATTACCGCCTGGCGGGTCGACGCCCGCCGAGAAGTCATTGCCCGTTGGGCAAGGCACCTACATCGCCACGCTGACCTACGCTGCGGAATGCTGGTCCTACCGTGCTTCGATCTGCAACATCCGGCAGCAATTGTTACGTATGCAGAGGCCTGCACTAGTACTGCTTACGAAGGCCTACAGGACGACCAGCACGGATGCACTACCAGTTGTCGCGGGAGTTTTGCCGGCCGATTTGGAGGTCGCATTGGCGGGAAACATAAGAAGAGACCGCGGTGTGGCTCCACGTGCACCCGCTGAGCAGAGGGAACGTGAAGGTGCACTGAGACAGGCCACCATTGAGGCATGGCAGGACAGGTGGGAGCGCAGCAGCAAAGGCCGCGAGACCTTTTGTTTCTGCCCTGACGTACGGCGGAGATTGCTGCAGAGGTGGGTGGCACCCAACTATAAGACCACACAGCTTCTCACTGGTCATGGTTATTTTAATAAGAGGCTACATGCGCTGCACCTACAAGACAACGACATCTGTCACTGCGGGAAGGAACCGGAGGACCTGCACCATGCACTCTGGTCGTGCGTCACATACCAAGAAGCTCGCGACACCCTACTGAATGGCATCATTAGGAAGGAAATTGGCCCGATCTACTATGAGGATCTTGTAGCCAGCGAGGGCAACTTTAGCCTATTCAAGGGGTTTGCCAAGAAATGGCACAACCTTAGGAAGCTCAAATGAGGGCCCAATAGGATACGACGATTACCGGTAATGGACTACGCCGACGAGCGAGCCGTATACTGTGACGAATGAGTACAGGGAATGAGTACAGGGGACAGGCATAATTTGTAGGGAGCAATGATGTGCGCGGGAAATGAGCCACTGGCAAGTACCGTGCGCATTCTCCCACGAAAAGGTCTTAATGACCTAGATGTCGGTAAGGCCACGGGTGGAGGAGGGACCTGCCCGTTGGGCAGTCCGGCTGGAGAGTCCTCGGTACGGTGTCAGGACCGTCGACGCCTTCCAGCCGGTGCTGATGGAGTGGTTGGAGAGGACACTCGGGGTGCTTTCCTTCCGACTGGTGCAGGTGCTGACGGGACACGGTTGCTTCGCGAAGTACCTGCACAAGATTGTCAGGAGGGAGAACACACCGTCCTGCCACCACTGCAATTGCGACGAGGACACGGCGCAGCACACGCTCGAGGTGTGTGTCGCGTGGGCGGGGGAGCGCCGTGAACTCGTCGCGATTATCGATGCCGACCTGACGTTGCCGACCATCGCCAGGGAGATGCTCGACAGCGTTAGGAATTGGGACGCGGTCGCCGCCTTCTATGAAGCCGTAATCTCACGGAAAAAGGCGGCGGATCGTGTACGAGTAGAGCTCCTATTCGGCGACACGTTCCGCTGCCGGCGACTTGGGCGGCGTAGGTGCGAGTATCTGCGCCTAATGTCATCCTAGCCGAGACCGCGGGTGATCGGATCGGGGAATTGTCCGTCACCTACAGAGAGGCTGACTGCGTGACGGCGACCGACGTCCCAGGACGTCGAGAGGTGAGGGTACCCGAAAGGGTATTCCGTCGGGCCGACTACTGACGACAAGTCACCCTGCTCGGCCTACCAACCTACCAACAACGAGGTGACGTGAGTACGGGTGGGTTATGAGCCCGCGCGCCGTCCTTTCATCGCCCCGGACGGAATGGACCGCGCGCGCGCTTGCCATGAAAAAAAAAAGGGCCGACCACGGAGATCAAGGAACTCGGTACTGGTGGTCAGCCCAACGATGAAGGCGAGGAGCTACGGTGGATTATAGGGTTGCGCGCCGCCCCTTTGTCGCCCCGGACGGAGCCGGATGGCGGAGACGCTAACCATAGCCTACCAAAAAAAGCACTCTTCAATTATTATTTTTTATTAGTAAAAAGGCTATTTCTGTGCTTTATTACCATGCATCAGGGCAGCAATTAATTTGATCGAGTCACTCTCATTAAATATACATAGATTTAAGAGAACTAGTGGTCGCCGTGTGGTCGAAATTCGGCCATAATTCATTTTAATTAATTTTTCTGCTACGCAATTTTCTTTAATTTTATTTATGTATAATTGTAATTTGAGCAAGCTGTATTTCACTAATAACTAATATATAAGCATATTATAAATCTCTATTAGACATTATCATCATAATTATAATTGTTTGACCTTAGAATAATAACGTATAGAAGGATAGTGTCAGTACTTCGAACGTTCGAAACATGAATCTCAAAATACTAATGGCGCGCAGACGATTACACACGTACACACGCACACCACTATACAAATTATGAAATCAAATTTTGTTTTTATTGACATAAATCGTTTTATCGTCATAAGTGTTTGACATTCAGTTCGACCAGAGGTTTTAACCATAAACAAAAGTGTATAAGCGTTGCTATGCAACACACTCGCACAAACGTGTGCGTGTGTGTGTAGCGATTGCATTGTAGTGTGCGTAATACCTTTTTTAATGAATTTAATGTATTTCTAATCCATTATTGTATGAAATTTCAGTTTTATGCACTTCTCCTCATTATATACTTCAACCATGCCAAATTTCATACATGTCAATTCACGTAATTTTCGTAAAAAGGGGTACAACGTTTTTGCTTCACGTATTTATTATACTAGTGGTCGCCGTGTGCTCGAAATTCGGCCATAATTCATTTTAATTAATTTTTCTGCTACACAATTTTCTTTAATTTTTTTTATGTATAATTGTAAATTGAGCAAGCTGTATTTCACTAATAACTAATATATAAGCACAAATTTTTAGTAGACATTATCGTCATAATTATAATTGTTCGACATTCAGTTCGACCAGAGATTTTAACCGTAAACAAAAGTCTATAAGCGTTGCTACGCAACACACTCACGCGAACGTCTGTGTGGGTGTGTAGCGATTGCGTTGTAGTGTACGTAATAGCTTTTTTAATGAATTTAATGTATTTCTAATCCATTATTATATGAAATTTCAGTTTTATGCACTTCTCCTCATTATATACTTCAACTGTGCCAAATTTCATACTTGTCCATCCACGTAATTTTCGTAAAAAGGGGTACAAAGTTTTTGCTTCACGTATTTATATATAGATGTAGATATGTCCTGTATATTGACGATAAGTACCAAGATTCTAACTACTTCATGGTAAGCGAAACAGTCCTTTCTTTTTTATTGGTGGGCTATGGTAAGCATACACGCGGTCCATTCCGTCTTAGGCGACGAAAGGACGGCGGGCGGGCCCATAACCCACCGGTACCCACGTCGCCTTCGTCGTAAGGCCGACCACCAGTTCTGAGTTCCTTGTCCTCAGTGGTCGGCCCGACGGCATACTCTTTCGGATACCCTCACCTCTCAACGTCTCTGTCCCGGGACGTCGGTCGCCGTCGCGCGGTCAGCCTCTCTGCGGGTGCCGGACTAAAGTCCCCGTTCCGGTCACCCGCGGCCTCGACTAGGGCGGCATCAGGCGCAGATCATGCCTGCGCCGTATGAGTCGCCGGCGGCGGAACGTGTCACCGAGGACGATCTCATCTCGCGCACGATCCGCCGCCTCCTTTCGTGAAATGACGGCCTCACAGAAGGAGGCGACCGCGTTCCAGAAGCGAAACAGTCCTAGTGGAAATTTTCATTTCTCAAAATATTTTGTTTTGTTTGTTTTTAACGATTTCAGCTAATTCTGGCTGTAACTGCATTAACAACCTTTTTAGGTCTATGAACTCGCAGCTGCAGCGTTGCTTTATGGTCTTCCAGAGGATGTCTTGGTATAACGATAGATATACGACTGATACCTAGTAAAGGAGTACCTTTGAAGTGTCTTGTAAATCCGATCATTGTACGGCTCCGTACTCACTTTATGTAAGGTAATCTATCAAATATTGGTTATTTAATACCAATATTGTGACTTAATATTAATCTCGAAAATATTATGTGAATTGGCAAGAACTTATCAAAGTTTCTAATATAACACAATAAACTCATCATAAACTTAAATAAATAATAATCAGACATTTTTATATTATAACAATATTTATGGCGAGGCAAATTATATAGGTAGAGGCGGCGGAACGCGTGCGCGAGGCACGTCTTCTCGACGATGCGAACCGCCGCCGGCGACTGGGGCGGCGCAGGCGCGATTACCCTGGAGGGAGAGTTAGTCCGTCACCCGCGGAGAGGCCGACCACGCGAGGAAAGACCGATGTCTTCCCCGAGGGGGGGCCGTTGATCGAGGAGAGGGTACTCCTCAGGGGTATTCCGTCGGGCCGACCACTGACGACACCCAACGACGAAGGCGACTTATCACGCGTGGGTTACGGGTGTGCCTGCTTACACCCCTCTGTCACCCCGGACGGAGCTGGGCGACGGGTGCGCCGTCCGTAGATAAAGGCTAATTATATAAATTATTAGGTAATAAGTTATTAGTATAGCAAACGAATTATAAAAAATATACACTATGTGATATATAAGAGTGATTCTAAAAGGCGTAATAGGAAGTAAACTAGATATTTTACATCGACTAGCATCCATATCGTGTAAAATATAAAAAACGTACGTAATTAATTCCAGTATTCCATAAAGGGACTTGAATTAGATTTTTAATTTATATTCGTAAACGGCGTTTTCTTATAAACAGGTTACTATTTCTACACGTTTTTTATTAGTTTTAATTGTCTACATCTGTAGATATGATAATCTCTCTATAACTATGTTAATTTGTGATGATTATAATGAAGGTCACAAAAAAAATGCAGCTAGCTTGTTAATAAATAATGATTTATATTAAATCTTCAATTTAAAATTAGCTTTTTATAAATTTGCCTATTTGTTTTATTTATTTGGGTGCTTTTTTCTTTTCTTTTTGGGGGTGGGCTACGGTCGGCGCTTCTGTCGCCCGGCTCCATCCGGGACGACAGAGGGACGTAAGCACGCACAGTCATAACCCACCAGTGACACGTCACCTTCGTTGTTGGGCCGACCACCGGTGCAGGGTGATTTGTCGTCAGTGGTCGGCCCGACGGAATACCTCTGAGGAGAGGACGTCGCTCTTTCCTCGCGGGGAGGCGGAATACCCTCTCCTCGACCAACGACACCCCTCGAGGAGGACGTCGCTCTTTCCTCGCGCGGTCGGCCTCTCGTCAGGTGACAGACTTACTCCCCGGTCCAGTCATCCGCGGCCTCAGCTAGGGCAGCATCAGGCGCAGGTAATCGCGTCTGCGCCACTCAAGTCGCCGGCAGCGGTTCACGTCGTCGAGGAGACGTTCCTCGCGCACACACTCCGCCGCCTCCTTCCGCGAGACTACTGCCTTGTAGAAGGCTGCGACCGCGTCCTAACTCCTGACGCTGTCAAGCATCGCCTTGGCGATGATGACGCTGCTCTGCCCAAGCGGCACAAACCTCGAACGTGTGCTGCGCCATGTCCTCTTCGCAATCACAGTGGTGGCAAGACGGTGTACTCTTCCTCCTAACGACCGTGTGCAGGTATTTGGTGAAGCTATCATGCCCCGTCACCATCTGCACTAGTCGGAAGAAGAGCACCCCGTGCCGCTGAATCAGCACCGGCCGAAAGGCCTTCACGGTCCTCACACCGAACCGAGGCCACTCCAACCGGATTGCCCAATGGGAAATGACGTCTCGGCGGGCGTCGACGCGCCAGACGGTAAGTTCCCTCAACAAGACCATACCGACCCCCGCTCGCACCCCTGACACCCGTCGATACAAACCGGCGAGCATTTCCGCTTCCAGGTCCCACGGGGGAGACCCGCTGCCTCCGTCGCCACCGTGTATTTAAAAATAAAAAAAAGTTCCAATATTTTTTGGTTATAATACGCGTACGCGTTATAATCTATGCAAGAGAAGGGAAACTCGAAATTAAGCCCTGTACCAACCTGTCTGACCAGCATGGTACAGTAAGGTTTTTTATTTTCCCTCATTTTGTGAAGGACACTCGAGCCCAACAGTGGGACGTATATGAGCTGAAATGATGATGATGACGACGACGAGGCTAAAACGACCAGAGGAGACACGTATCCAACACTGGGGCATATATAGCTTAAGAAACATACTTAAATAAAAGTCTAAAAAACTGTTGACATTGCCGGTCAACCTTTTAACGTTATAGATACTTAAGTTTGTAACGTTTAACGCTATATAAAATCACATTTAAGCTCAAAGCTCTTTGAGCACAATAGCGACCTTGCTATATATTTTTAAGCTCCTCGTACTCAAAAAAACTAACAATTATTAATTTCATTTTTGATATTTTGTGTTTTTATCTAGTTTATTTGAAAATCAAATTTTTACTAACTACCGAAACAAAAGTCTATCAAATCACAGTTATTAATAAAAAAAAAACGAATTTTAGTTTTATTTTCTATGATATTTTTGAAATAAAAATAACTTTTAGTACGGTTTACAACGATTGACGTAATATTTTAAAATCAATACAGTAACTGCATAGAAGAAAATAATATAATAAAAAATTTTCGAGGTATTTGGAAAAACTGTTTTCTGCATTTTTTTGGTTTCCGTTCAACAACATTGGACAAAGCCAAATTGGCAAGCAAAAAGTTGGGTGTCCTGAACAGAGCCAAGCGGTACTTCACACCGAGACAGCGTCTTGTGCTATACAAAACACAAGTTCGTCCTCATGTGGAGTACTGCTCACATCTCTGGGCAGGTGCGCCCAAATATCAGCTAGACCCACTTGACTCCCTGCAAAGACGGGCTGTTCGAATCGTCGGGGATCCCAATCTTACGGACAGATTGGAGTCGCTGGAGCAGCGGAGAGACTTTGGGTCACTCTGTGTACTCTACCGACTCTTTCACGGGGAGTGCTCCGAGGAACTGTTTGACTTGGTACCACCGTCACCATTCTACCAACGTACCACTCGACATCGTAGCAGGGTTCATCCATTTCACCTGGAAACGTTATGGTCTTCAACTGTACGTTTCCAGCGATCATTTCTCCCACGTACGTGCAAGCTCTGGAATGAACTACCTGCTGCTGTGTTTCCCGAGCGCTATGACATGTCCTTCTTTAAACGAGGTTTAAGAAGAGTATTTCCTTCACGGTAGGCAGCGGCCTAGCTGTGCCCCTGGTATTACAAAGGTCCATGTGCAGCAGTTTCACTTACCATCAGGTGTGCTGCTTGCTCGTTTGCCACCGTTGGCAATAAAAAAAAAAATCTCCCGAACAAAGTTGAAACAGTTTACGGTAATCGACGTAGCGTCGTTTATTGAATAAAAGAGCTGATTAGATTATAGAAGTTATTTTTGGAGAAAATCTAAATAAACCACTTAACATAAATAAAAAAAGAACTAAAAATTTGGAGATTTCGCAAAATGTACCTTGTTGATTCGATATATACATACAAAAGTTAATTAAAACCGTTTAAGATGCCGCAAATCGCATTTTAATCAGATACCCCATTCCAAAGTTAGGAGAGAAATACATACATCCACACACACACGCGCCCAAACATACGTACATTATCGTGGAAATAATCAGAACAGCTTCTTGGGGCTTCGACACCTTGAGATTTGAGAAAAATTTAATTTTCAAAAATCGAGATGAAACCAATAACTTCCTTCCAATGATAATTCAAAGATCATATTTCAAAGTGATAATTCAAATTACAATTTAAAGTTCTCAATTAAAGATTTTTAAATAAAACTTCTTTAGATTGGAATTTTTCATTCCGTTAACTATTGATGTTAGTAAAATATAATCATCAACACATTCTTTAAAGTATAATATCCAATAAGAATTTCTGAACAAGATATTTGATGGATTTTATTTTATTTATTTTATTATTCATTCAAAATTAGCTTTCACCGCGTTGTGAAATGGTAAAAAAAAAGCTATGGTTTATTTTTGAAGTTTATTTAAGTTTATTTTTTTTTTTTAATTTATTTATTTCTTTTATCTTTTTTTTTAAGTTTATTTTTATTTTTTTTCTTTGTCATCTACATGATGACAAAGATGTAATGTAGAGTATAAATTATCCGTCAGAAGTATACACTGTAGGTGGACCACGGTTACATTTCGCTAGTGGACTGAGAACTGGTTAACCACTAACCATAGACCGCTTTACATTTAGTCGCATGATTCATATAATTCGACTTAACGAACAATTGCATTACCATTCGTGCAACTTAGGCTTGTCTATCAGGGACGGTATCAACAATGTTTAGAGATGATCCCGATGTCGATGTAATTGATCAATATTCTGTGGAATAGATGTGATATCGTCATATCTAAATCAATTAAAAAGAAATTTGGTAAAAAGTGCCGGACATATATTACACCCACTCTAAACAAATATTTGTGGATCGAACAAAGTATTGTTCTACGTGGGAATCGAGTTCTGAGTCTTGGTGTTATTGGTGTCCATTAAATATGTTTGCAAAGTTCCCCACTATACAAAAATTATTCCTTTAGTACTCTTGAAAAAACAAACATCTATGCAATTCATTTTGAATTACTATCGATATAATGGACTTTAGTGGCAGCTACTTAACTTATCTGGGTTGGATAATCCAAAGCTTTTGGGATTTTAAAACGACCTGATATTTAAATTTATGTATTTCTCGTCGATGTTTTTAGTCCTTTAAATCTTTTCATACAAGTTTTATCTAGTTAAAGAGTTAGGTCTTTAGTAGTAATTGAAAATCATATTTCTTAATAAGTATTAATGTTTCCCTATTTACTATATCTGAATTATGAGTCTGAGTCAATGCTTGAATATTTCATATTGCTCCTAATACCGACATTAGTAGTTACAGTGAGTTGTATTTGTCTGTCCTTATTGTGAGTAATAAGTAATAAATATTCATTTCAGCCCACATACGTCCCACTGTTGGGCTCGAGCCTCCTTCATAGCAGGAAGGAAATTAACTTACTATACTATACTGGTCGGACCACGTCCTTCTGTGTTACATAAATATAATGTTAAATGCATATTTAATCCCTTAGTTGTTTATTATTTTTTTCCTAACGTGCCCAAAGAAGTATAACTACAATTAATATTCGTTCTAGTTTTTTGAAATTTTCAACCTAAATGGGGACGAAATTCAACCCCCTAAAAGAGTGAAAAGCATATAGATGAAACCACTGGCCCTAGAAACATGAAACTTTGTACACGATTGTCTTTTCTGAGGTAAGCGAGCACTAAGAAATTATTTCTGGAAACTCAACACCTAATCTCTTTTTTTAAGAGTAGACACACTCGGCTGTGGTCTGTATACACCCCGCCCAATTTATCTGGGGTAACCAAAGGGCAGTGTGTGGCCCTACTATACCTCTCCAATGCCATTGCGGTGACCATTGGTACCGATTCCTTGACATCCGTGGCCGGTTCGGGTACTCCTATTCTATAAGGTTGAAGAAAAAATCCGATAACTGAAGCCATTGAGCTTAGGAACATGAAAGCGTCTGCACATAACACACATAGACTGCCAACAGTATGTGTAAAACTATTGTGTGATGATAGTATCTAATATATGTGTATGGGGTTGGAGGTTCAATGGACTGGTTTAACTAAAACTATTGATTTAAAAACTGTCGTCTGCCTTCAATACCTTTATCGTCTTGAACTTTGGCAAATTATTATTATTATGGGGTAACGGACCACCTTTGCGTCCCTCCAAACGGAACGGACGGCGTGTGCCCGCCAAAAAAAAAGAAAGAATGTAATTGATCTGCAGTGGACGGGTTGTTATAGTCTTATTTCAAGTGTACCTCCTCTCGCCTATGTACTATTGGCAAACTAAATCTCTTAGTCGACTTTTACGACATCCACGAGCAAGAACATGAGTGATGAAATGTATTCTTAGAACATTAAATCAATTTATAAAATATCTTTTTGGATAGCTTACATTTAGTATTTTACGTAAAACATAAGTCATTACATATTATTTCTATGTGAGGCTTAGCTCATGATTTAATAGATATGTATTATCATTGTTTCTGTACTTCAGGAACACTATTGATTCCACGCGGACGAAATCACAGACAACACCTAGTTATTAATAAACAAAAAGAATTAGTAAAGAAAACCTAAACTGTTTTATTTAAAGTAATTACGTCAATAAAATACTAAACGGTAATAAAAAATAGGTAGATTGTAGGTACCATGCAACTACCCTCCACATTCATCTAGATCAATGGATCAGGTATAAAAATCATTTTATAATTCATCATTTCAGCTTATATATCTCCTACAGTTGGGCTCGATGCTCTTCCAAAATTTGATTCTTCTCTTCCAAAGTTTGAATTTTGATTGGAAAATTGACCTACTTTATCATGTTGATCAGACGGTATAGGACATTGTTTCGAGCGTTCCTTCTCTTTCATAGATATTAAATGCATATTTAATCCCATAGTCGTCTTTTACGCACCCATAGGCAAAAAAGGGGATGGTGAACTGTGTACTACTCCGTCACCACACGAAAAAATAAAAACTTTCTTTGAAAAAACAAACAAGGCAAGCTAAATGAAATCATTTGAAAATTAATAATTACAATTAATTGCACAGATCGTGTAGTATTCTAAACAGCGACCTCCAATGCATATTGTTAGTAGATTCTAAAGCGATCTACGAATGATTCATTCGAAGTTTGAATAATGAGTACCTAATCTACCTTATTTATTTTTAAGTATCTAATCTGTCATCGCCACTTACTTTTCTAAAGGCGTCGTCGTCGAACTAAAGTATTTCCAGCCTTATGGGTAGCAATATTCACCTGGGAAATTTATTTGTCAATTTACCTACCTGTCAAGATTTACCTGTTTATATTTCTTTTGAGTAGAACTATATTAAATGGTCATTACATCAGTTGTTTTATATTATAATATAATGTATAGCGCTATAGCGCTATCTAGTTTTGAACTCTAATGGTTTTTATTTGATTTGACACCAATAATGTAAATAAATGTCACTAGATGTCCCATTTAAATGTATATTTTGAATACAATAAATTAAATAACTGATATTTTATTGATGTTTATTTTATTCAATAAAAATTTACTAACAACGTTTTATACATTACATTAATTTTTATAATTATAAATTAAATTTTTTATACATACATTTAATACAAAATAATTATTATCGATAATCATTTTAAGGAGCCAAAGTACCTACATAGTTTTAGTTTATTCTCATGTAACCTCAATCGAACTGTAAAGTACCCACTATTTCTCTATTCTCTAATTATTAAAAAGTTGCAGATGCCTATTTGACGCTGTCAATTGTAATTTTTAGTATATTGTAAAATTTAAATTTATAATATTTTTAGTGACTATATTATGTGACTTGACTAAAAATGTGAAAATTTTGTAAAATGTGAAATATTGTATCTCGACACTGGCATAAATGTTGCTAATTGTCATTACACAAGAAAAAGAAGAATAAAGAATTTGGCGTAGTATACGTTTTGTGGGCTGGTGTAAAAATTATAGAAATCAAGACTTTATTGCCCAACGACGGCCTAAAAATTATTAAAAAAGCTGTATAACATGTCAAAAAATGTTCATTTGATTGTCCCCATGACTCCTGTAAGTACCTACTTTATATATTTATTCAACAGAACATATTTTCTTAATTCTAAGTAGATTGTATTTACATTACAAAAATTATGAAATCACTACGTTCCGTGTAATGTGTCCGTGTTAAAAGACGTTTAAAAGTTTGTTATATACTTCATTCTTCTTCTATTAAAACGTCCATACAGGTAAGGAAAAGCTTAATATAAAATATTATTTCATCCTGTTCGACCAGCATGGTACAATAGGTTAATTGCCTCGCAATAATGGAGGATTCTGAATTCTAGCAGTGAGACTAAGATGATGATGATGATAAATCCCTACAAAAAGAAGTGGCATTAATATACTTAAGAACTCTGGCAGTGGCATGACTCGCTCAGAGTACATAACCTACCGTTGAGCATTAAAGGTTACCGAGTAAGAACCAAGAATCTACCGGTTCCTTGTAATTCAGAAGGTTGACCTAGAAGACTAATGATTAATTAATCGTAGAATTAATGAAAGTCTTGAGTGGCGACCACGAATCGGACGACGCAGCGTAGGACGACTTCCCACTAGGTGGAATCGTTGGAAAGAATCGTTGGATGCAAGTGGTGCAGGACCGTTCCGTGAGGCATTCTCATGGGAAAGGCTATATCCATCAGTGGACGTCTATAGGCTGATGGATGAATAATGAAAGTCATAGGAAACTGTTAGATGTAAACCACTAAATACCATCTTTCAATTATTCTGTGGGAAAACCTGTTTATAGCAGTAGACCCTTTACCCGAAAATTATCTCTGTTTCTGTATTCATTTATTATAATTATTATATGTACTCATGTTTAAAGATCAGACAGGCCTTTTTTTATAGATCAGACAAAATCTTTAGGCAAAAAATGTTAAATATTATCATATTACATACTGAAATGGTTTTTGTTTAATTTTTTCAGTTTGGCCTACCATTTGCGGAATCCTGAAAAATATCCAGAACGGTTCCAAGAATGAGTACAAAGAGTCCAGGGCAAACTGGAGAAGGATGCGTATTTGGAACTTCTTAAGAAGAAAATGGTGTGCGATATTCATTTATCAGACAAAACCAAAATCGTCGATTGAATGTTTTGACACTGCCTACTGGTTGTCTGGTTAGTATGAAATATTAATATGAAATAATAGTATTCCAACGTAATAATGTAGCAATAGATTCTTTTTAGGTGATTGACTGACATGTTAGTCCAAGAGCTTAAGTTTCTGCCATCCTGGTACCTGCGTTGAGCTTCTATGGCCTTACCGTGACCGCCGAGACAGCCACTAATGTCAAGGAATCGACACCCGTGGTCGACCCAATGATATTGGGAAGGAAACATGGTAGATTATAGGGCCACACGCCATCCATCTGTCGCCCTGGACATACTGGGCGGGATGTATCCAGACCATAGTTTAACATAAAACAAAAATAAAGGCTTTATCGTATTACGGGCATCTTTAGGAACAACAAAATTATGTAACACAAAAACAACATGGGTGTAATTAACACCCAGACTCAGCGAGAATTTGTGGATCACACAAAGTATAGTCGAAGTTCGTAAAAATCAAATATACGATACATGGCCTGTGTTTTAACCACTACGCTATCTATGCAATTGTTAGGCTGTCCGTGACTCACTAAACACCATAATGGTAAAAATAGAGATAAATGATTATTCAACTTTTGTGTATGTTATTTTAATTCGTCTTATCAGCTCATAAACGTGCCACAGCTGGGCTTGAGCTTCCTCCCCAGTAAGAAAGAAATTGACCTACTATACCATCCTCGGCACACATGTTGGCATAAGGTTTTATTTCGAGTTTTCCTTTTCTTGCATAAATGTTATATTTGTATCCCATAGTCGTCTTTTACGACAGCCGCGGGAAAGATGGGGAGTGGTGAATTGTGTTTTCTCTCTATTATATCTATTTTACGTACATCTACAATAATAAAAATCTTCTGCAGTCTATACTTTCATTAATAGATATGGCAAGAATGGATTCATACATTTCGCTAAATGTATGAATAACAAAGTAAAATATTTGAGCTAAACCATAAGAAATGACATAATTGGGCTTTTGCATATTTGTTATTGTAATAACTAAACATTTTAAATGTAATAAATAAATAAATATATTATTTTAAATATAAAATATTAACACATTATGTGTCTTGACCTACTTTATTAAGAAGATTTATTATGTGTATTTACTTACGATCGATAAATAATTTTCAGATTTTGAATGTTACTGTATTGTAAACTGAATTGAATCTTACAATGGACTTGGTTTAACTCAAAACTGTCATGTGCCTTCAACACCACTGTTTCGGTTTTGGTAGCTGTTAACTCGCGAAATCACTGGAGCGATCGCCCAAATTGTTGCCATGGGCATACACACTATCAGCATACACGCCAACGACTCACCAAACGGCACACCATACCTACACTCAGATCAGCAGTTTAAGACATGTCTAAGTTGAGAATCTTGCAAAAAAAACAGATGAAGAGAAAATACAAACTACTATATTTTCGTAAAAAAATCCGATCTTTCTGTAAGTTCTCTGAGAGCGGGTTATTTAGTGACTGTCAAGTCCCACTGCTAGTTTTTTAATGAGTAAAGCTCTACACTAGTACATAATTTTTTATTTGCATTTTACGAGGCTCCAAGAAACGATAGATTTGTCGAATCTATCACTGTCAATTAACAGTTTAAAGACGTAAATAAATATATATATAAATATATGTATTATTTCAGGCACTACAACCGCTGCAAAACAGAACTCTTGTATAGCGCAAGACTCAATCTTAAAAACTGGAATTGATATTCCATCTGAATTAAATGTAACTAAGGCAGGTATTTATTAATTTCAATAAATAAGGTTGTAAACATTTTTTCAAATAAGCATAAAATTAACGTAATTGTTAAATAATTTCACATAACATGTATATGGGTCTATGTTCAAAACGACTGAAGATTGAGCATTGAAATAATAATGACGAGATAATATTATTATTTTTATAGTCTAACTTTTTATTAGCTGCAGTAAAATGACGTTTTGTGGGTTGCCGGTTTTTGAAGAAAAATAAATAGGGATGTAGCTAAATGAGTGAATCATAAATGAATAATCAGTTTGGTTTTTTTTTTGAGATTTAATATTAAGTTGTAATGTATTTTTTTAACCTATTATTATTACTATACTAGAGGATTGATCTTTTTTAGTGGAAGTATAGGGAGGTACATTCAAAATGAAACAAAAACGTCATAATAATGTTATTTAATTAATCTTTTTCGAAATCACTGTCGCTGTCGCTTTCGGTCACACTAATAACAAATCTATCTGTCACTTCATCTATAATATGATCGACGTGGCACATTTTATCTTCCTCTTTAATAGTGTGAGACACACAGTCACTCCACTTAGCCGGTGTCACTTTCTTGATTCCTTCTTGGAATAAAGTTTTCACTTCTTGCATTTTATACGTCTTATTATTGTTTGCGACGTGACTCTATACCTGCGCCCATACCAACTCAATGGGGTTCAATTCACAGTGATAAGGGGGCAGTCTTAAAAGTGTGATACCTTTTTGTGCAGCCATCTCGTCTACGGCATATTTCTCAGTATGATTTTGTTGTTTCACAATATCTATGAGAGTGGCCTTGACCATATTTGGTTCAAACGCAATATTTTTAGTAGTCAGCCACTCTTGAATTCGTGCTTTCGTCCACGACATCTTCGGGATTGTTTCGATCTTCCGAGAGTGATAGGGCGCATTGTCCATTACGACTACTGCATTCGGCTTGAGTTTAGGTAGAATACCGCCGAACCAATCCTCGAAACACTCCGCGTTCATTTCATCATGGTAGTCTTCTGTACCTTTCTTTGCTTCAAACATAAGAAGTCCGTCGACCAGGAAGCCTTCTTCTCCGCCTATGTGACTAATTATGAGTCGTTTGCCCTTTCCTGTGGGATTTTTTAATCCCGTAGTCAGGCCGTCTAAAAATGCCTGTCGAGAAGATTTAATACTTCCGTCAATCCAGGTTTTTTTTGTAGTATGACCTGAAAAGAACAAAAAAGAATCATAAGTTTCGACATCAAAACAAAAACGGAACAAATAGAAGAAACTAAGAGTTGACACGTACCAGCGTTGACCCAGGTCTCGTCTTGATAATATATGTATTTTCCCTCCCTACGATATTGTTTAATTAAACGCAGGTAGCGCTGGCGCCATGATATGATATCTTGTCTATCAATAAGCACACTCTTGCGTGATCGAGTAGCGAATTCGAAATTAAGATGCTTCATAATTTTTCTCAATGTCTCTTTCGAGAAGTTGGGCAATCCTGGGTCATCATTTACAACTTGCAGCACCTAAAAATGATTAAAGTTATTACCTAATTGGTTAAGATTACACATGGGATGGGAGAAAACATACATAACGTATAATAAAAAGATGAGTGACGACATGTGTAAACTAACTTTTGCGATGGTAGGTATTTCATTTCTATGAAAGAACTGATGTACAATTCGTCTAACAGCAGTGAATGTGAAATCATCAAGTTTATCTTTAAATGTAAGTTTTGGGCCCGTTTTTTCGAGAGGTTTTGATGATTCGCTGTCGTTCTCCTTGTGCTCCTTTAAAACGGAATAAACTGTGCGGACGAATATTCCCAAGACTTCAGCCACCTTGTTAACGCATTCACTTATTTTTGGAACTTCAATGTTTGATTCTGAAGATTTCACTTCAAACACATATTTGTAAACGTTTTGGACCCAAAGTTTTTCAGTTGCACTTAGAGCTACACGTGGCCTTTTTTTCTTAGGAGATAAAAATGTGTCTCCATCTTGCGATGTGCTCGGCAGAGCATCCATGTCTTCAATGTATCAAACAAAAAAAAACTAACACGATTAACGAAAACAGGTAATGAAAAACAAACACAACGTAACATAAGTTTAACAATAATGATAACAAAAACAACGCGCAGTGGGCAAATCAAAGTTATTCATGCACTCAAAACAGAAGTATGAAGCCGAATGAGCGAATGACAACCGAAACAAAATGGCGGTCAAGCGTCATCGTAGCACCGTAACCAAAAACCAGTACTACCAACTTGAGAGAGCGTTTTCTTGAGTGTTACCTTGTATATGTCTAAAAGGATCAACGTTTATACAGCCTTTTATTTACATTAATATTAAATAGAATTTAGTATGATCATTATGAGTCAGCTATGGAACGATTAGATATTCTGTAAACTTTTGTGAACTGAATCACATCCCTATTGAGATTAGGCTGTTAACATTATTTTACGGAATGACATTTAGAAACGTCATTTTACTGCAGCTAATAAAAAGTTAGACTTTAGTAACATTTTTGGTGATGGGTTAAGATTATAATGTTTCCTCGCTTTCTACTTTCATATAGGAGTCACAAAAATCTGCCAAGGGATCCCCAGAACAATGAGCAGCAAACTGCTGGCAAGCTTATAAATAACAACTACTTCGGACAAACGGCCAGCCAAGTGTAACAATTATATTATTCTGCCTCTTCAAAAGGCTTATGACTCACGTGTAACAAGTGTCATAGTGGACACGAACAGGCTATCGGACGGATGAATGAATGAATAATTGGATAGTTATATAATGCACATATAAGTCCCACTGTTGGGTGCCCTCCTACATAGTGGGAGGTGATTTGACTTACTATACCGTGCTGGTCAGACATGTTGAAATAGGGTTTCATTTCGAGTTTTCATTCTCTAGCACTGATGTTACGTGCATATTAAATATATATCATAGTCGTCTTTTACGACATCCATAGGTAAAATAGGAAGTGGTGAATTGTATTCTTACTCTGTCACCACACGAAAAAAATATCAGTTATTGATTGCTTATTTTATTTAGTTGTATTAAGCTGGGGATAAAAAACTTTAAATCCTGGGTTTGACTTCTATCATATATAATAAATATTATGAAGTGTAATTTTAAAATTCTATTCTAATAAGTATGAGACTTTCTGCAGGCGTCGACCAGGGAGGGAGTGCGATGTGCGCATCTTCTCACACAGCCTTGAAAGACGACAGGACGTGGCCAGACGGCCTTGCGTGGGGTGTCGGGGATCGAATGTCGACAGACCATCCCTCCGGTGCTCCGTGAAAGCCCGGAAAGGACCGCTGTTGGTTTTAGTGGGTATTCCGGTTGCACAGTGACCGGCGAGTTCCACACACCCCCTCGGCTATCACTGGCGGGGGACAGTGCGTAAATGTATTTCCACTGCATTAACAAAAAACAAGTTTAAGATTTAACAATGTGTACACACAGGTTTTGAAATTAGTTAATACTACATAATTTGAAAAGTATAATACTTACAGAGATATTTGCTGCTAAGATCATTAAAAGAGTGCACAACTATAGTATGAGTAAAGTAACCAAACAAATAAAAGGTATTTTAAAATTAGCCATCTAAAGTTATTTAATTTTAACTTGCGGTGGAGTCAGAATACAATTCATCTCTTAACTGTGGATATTCTAAAAGACCACTAAAGCATATGGCATGTAGTCTATCTAGATAACTAAACTGTAAGGGAAGGTAAATCCAACATGAAATTCTATATTAAATATGCCTTGCGGGCCCATGTTCGTAAGTGAGACAAAAGAATTAATAAGTGGACTGATCGAGTAGTTATAGTTAGGTTTAGTTGTAGGTATAGTGGATTTCGACATCAAGAAGGCTATAATTGCCAATGCCAACAATGAAGATCAATTGATTTATATTACTCGGAATAAGTTAGTTGACATAAAAAGTTATTTTTGCAGGAATAGAATAGCGATAAAGAAAATACCCTTTAGCAACAACGAAAAAAGTGAAGACAGATTCTTTATGATAATCGCAAGCGAACAACGCAATGGCTGACCCCAGATCAAACGCTACATCAATGCCCTAAAGCGAATCTTACCCATAGAAATGAGACGGTAACGGTTTGGTGGTCACTTCATGGTGTTATTCACTACATCTTCCTCAGATCTGGTCAAATAATAAACATAGGTGTATACTGCCGCAGAATTTCGCACAATGATGGTGAAACTCAGAGTAAAACAGCCCCGATTTGTCAATCGATCTGCACTATTATTGCTCCATGATAACGCAAGACCTCATACGGCTAGAGAAACTGCTTTAACACTACAAGACCTGCAGTTAGAAACCATACGTCATCCTCCGTACTCGCCAGATCTCGCCTCAACAGACTACCATTTTTGCCGCGATTTGGACAGTTTTCTGCACGGAAAAAAAAATTCTTTCGAGGAAGCAGTACAAAATACCTTCACATAGTTTGTGGAGTCCAGGACCCCAGAATACTATTGCAAAGGTTTAAATGATGTTCACATTAGATAGCAGAAATGTGTTGATAACGAGTGTAGATACTTTGATTAAAGAAATCTGTTTTATGGACAAGAAAATGGTTTTAATTTATCAGTACGAAACGGCAATTTCATACTTTAATTCCTAATATTAATAAGCTGTCATAATTTGCCAAAACCATTTTAATATATTTACCACACTATATCTGAAATTCTGTCTTACATTTTAGATTTATTTTTAAATATTTCTGTTACTGGTACTACTACTACCTAAAAATATTATTATCGTGTGTATTTCGTATTACGTCTGTGATGTTATTTTTCTCTTATTTTACTATATTGCTAATTGATTATTAGTATTACAAGCAAAGAAATTAATTTGAACAAAAATTTTGGTTTTACCATGTAATCTTTAAGATTCAAATAATGTTTACATATATCGATGTACATATTATATTATTTAAATTACGTTCTGTAGCCTAACTCATTCAATGTATAAAAATAAATTGAATGTTTCATATATGTAAATTGTCTTTAGATTTCAATGTTTAATGAAATGGCCCGTAATGTAAAATTGCGTCCTGTGATTTCAGAAATGTTCTAATTATTGTACTATCTGAGACTATTATTTTTACTACATACTTGCATTTTAAGAAAATTTACCAACTATCGCAATTCGTGTTAAATTCTAGCTACGATAACAAATAATTTAGAATAAAGAAATACTAGTAAGTTTAAATCTTCATAAGGTCATCCTCGTACTCCTTATCGTTCTCTAAATTCTTGTCGTCCACTTTGTAATTTAACAGTTTCGGCAGAATATCATTTTCTATGGACCAACGTTGTTGATAGTTGATCGTGTGCTATGTATTACATACACAGATTTGCCCGCGATGCTTTGCTTCAAGTAGTAAAGCAAGTGTAATTTCAATGTACGATTTAATGAATATTGTAACGGCTAAAAGTCACAGGCACTGAATTCGCGCTCGAGACTATTTCTTTATAGTTGTTGATTTGCTAAGTATTAGCAATTCAATACTTAGGATATAGAGGTGCTTAAAATTCTACGAATAGGATAATAGAATGCACACACGTAAATACGCGTGTGTGTGTGTGTGTGTGTGTGTGTGTGTGTGTGTGTGTGTGTGTGTGTGTGTGCGTGCGTGCGTGCGTGCGTGCGTGCGTGCGTGCGTGCGTGCGTGCGTGTGTGTGTGTAAGAAGTGTCTTGGTGTGGGTTCGAAATAATTATTGATTAAGATAATAGATGGCGCTTTCTTTTGATATTAGTAATGTCAAAAAAACGCGAGTGGGCTCTCTATTTCCAATATATAGTATTACTCTATGGGTTTTACTTCGAGTTTTTCTTTTTTCGGAGTAAAAATACAACTTCCTTGCCCGTGCAGATACGATTTATGTAAGAGAATGAAAACTTGACATAAATGTGACCCATCCTGACTGTCTTACCTGCACCTAATACCGCCTTAGCCACCACAGACTGCCACGGACGTTAAGGAATTCGGTACCAATGGTCAGCCCAATGGCAAGGGGAAGGGAATACAGTGGGTTTTGGGGCCACCCGCTACTAGCTGGACTATTTGGTATATAAGTCAATGTCCCTTAGTCGACTTTTACACATTCAACTTACTTCGTCACAATATGTAAATATGTATACACTAATAAAATACTTTATTTTATTTGTATAAGTGGCGATATTGGCAGTTAATACAATTTATTTACTACGCGTATCAAAAGAAATAATTCTAGTTATAATTTATGTAGTTACTGCAATTCCAAAATAATTTTATAAAAATACTGATTATAGAGTAATTTGGATATGATTGATCGATAACCAACTTAAATAGAACCTAAATTAAATATTCATCAGTATAAAATCCTAGCCGATAAGATAACCCAAACACAGATACCTTAAAAGGCAGATAGTAGTAGAAGGGTTCATAGGATATTGCTAACCTCAATAAATAAATTCAAGCCCGTCATTCATCTTTAATTCAGAGAAAGAAACCTGTTGGGAAAAGGCAGGTTTTTGCTGCATCAATTTAAAGCAGAGTCACTGAGAAAAGAATGTTAATTTGTTACATTCTTAGCCATATTTATATCGTTTACATGGTTGCCACCGGCATATTGTTTGTTAAACCGTGTCCATTTAAAATATTTTCATTTTATTTGTTTTCATTAAAATGGTCAATGATATATAGACTAGCATGGTAGCGTGTTAAGTTCAAGCAAATAAAACTGGCAAGCCCCACCGCGTGGGGCTCGCCAGTTACTTCTACTACTACTTACTACTTCTACTACTTACTCCCTCATCACACTGAAAAACATATTTATTAAGTGGAGCGGTTATATCATTTTCAGTGGATCACTTTTGAATAATAATAAATTTACTTACAAAAAGCAATGATATCCCACTACAAACATCCATTGAAAATGGGATTCAAATTCAATATAGATTAGAATTATAACATGTTTGTCCATTTCACGGACACCGAATTAGATCTTAAGTATTTATTCACTTGAGATTTAAATGGAGGCTCAGTTCTGTAAACGGTTAGTCATTTCATTTATTAGAATAACGTATAATATTTAAATTTAACAAATTCACTACAATGATTTCTGATGTTTACGCGAGTTTTACATCATCATCATCATCGCAAGGTGATCTTATCCCAATTACTTGGGGTCGACGCAATATGTCATCTGTTTTGACATATTGCAAAAAGTTTCGGCAATGACTTTTATGACCGGCCGCCTGCCTGACGTCAACCCTCCTTGGGAATGTAATCGTTGACCCAAATGGTACCAGATGGCGTTGGTCCGGGTCAATCTAGGGCTCTTAGTCATCTTTTACGACACCCACGAGCAAAGCAAGGGTTGGTAGTATTCGAAGCCGCCACCACACAGCATTTATTTTTTATTAGTATATAACTAAATAAATTTGACAAAAATACAACATAAATATTCCGAGCGAAGCTTGGTCAACCAGATATTTTGTTATTAAACCACTTTTTGATACAAATTTATTGCCCGTGTAAAAATCAAAAAATTGATTCCATTTGAAAAAATTATATTGTTTATGGTTATTAATTATTTAATAATAAAATTAGTAGTAATTATATTTAAAACCTAATAATTTAGTATACTACCACCGGATCAGAACACGGTCACACTGAGAAAGATCCGGCAAGAAAACTTAGGAGATCCGCATCGCTATCCACTGCTGGACGTAGGCCTCTCTCATATTTTACCACAAAATGCGGTTGCCTGTGCCGCTTGCATCCAACAACAACCAGCAATTTTCACCAGGTCGTTGGTCCACCTAGTGTGGGGGCGTCCTACACTGCGCCGTCCGATACGTGGTTGCCATTCGAGAACCTTTCTTTCCTAGCGATTGTCGGTTCGTCGAGCGATGTGACCTGCCCATTGCTATTTCAGCATGCTATTTCTTCGCACTATGATGGTTACACCCGTTCTTCTGCAGATTTCCGTATTTCGGATTCTATCTCATAGAGAAATCCCGAGCATAGCCCACTCTAAAACACGCTGAGCGCCTTTGAGCTTCGTTATGAGGCCTACATTTAGGGAACACGTTTACGTGCCGTAAGTCATCACTGGTAACACACACTGGTCATTGACATGTATTTTCAAACACTGAGGTATGTTGGACGAGAAGATCCTCTTAAGTTTTCCGAACGCTGCGTAACCAAGTTGGATTCATCGGCAGACCTCTTTCTCGAAATTGGTTCTACCTAACTGGACTGTTTGTCCTAGGTAAACCTAATGATCGACAACTTCGAGAATCGCATTGCCAACTGGGACCGGTACAGGAATAACATGGGCATTTGATATGACATTCGTCTTGTCATTGTTTATTCGTAAACCCACTAGTTAGGATACCCTGCTGAGATCATTAAGCACAGTGCCTAGGTCCTCCATGGATTCTGTCATAACGACGATATCGTCTGCAAACCAAAGGAGAGTAATGTATTCGCCATCGATGTTGATGCCGAGTCCGGTCCAGTCTATGAGCTTGAAGACATATTTCAGTGCAGTGGTGAATAGTTTCGGATAAATAACGTCTCCCTGTCTCACACCTTTTTGCAACTGGTTCGGTTTCGTGCCTCGGACAGGACTGACATTGTGGCGTTTCTATACAAACACTTCAGCACTTCGATATAACGATGGTCGATTTGGCACCGCTGAAGGGACTGCAGCACCGCCCAAGTTTCGACTGAATCAAAGGCTTTCTTATTCTCCACAAACGTTATACACAGGAGCCGATTTTTTTTATAGTAGGTATAATAGTAATTGTAGTTCGTTTTGTTTTTTTATTTATGGTTTGGTCATGCTCACTGAATAAGGTTCTGCTTGCGGTAGCTATGTGGGGTGGGTCGCTCCCTTCCCTCTAATTTGGTTGAGGAGAATGATGGCTGCTCTAGTAGTTAACTCGTGATCGGGTGCTGCTTGTGGCATCTGGTCCAGCCATATTTTCTTCCTTTCTTTATGCTTAAATTTTTTTTTGTCTTGCATTAAATCTTGAAAATTTATACATATATTTAATTTCGAAGGGCATCACACTGGAGCTAATACCATATATGTTGTACGAAGCATAATATTATGTATTTTTAAAAGATTAAGAAAAAAAATGACTGCCCGCTGAGATTCTTGCCGGATCTTCTCAGTTTGTGGCCGCGTTCCGATCCGGTGGTAGATTATTGTATTGTATTCAAACGTGTAATTTGACAATATGTAAGTGCCCTTAAGGGGCCTATGCAGAATAAATGATTTGATTTGATTTATAGTCCTCGGTCTTTTGGATGATCTGCCGAAGCGTGAGGATGTGGTCTATGGTGCTATGGCCTTTTCGGCAGCCGGCTTGTTCGGTCGGCTAGAAGTCATCAAACTTTCACGTAAGTCGATTGGTAATGACCCTCGAAAACATTTTGGAGACGCTGCTTATTGAGTCATCCTACTCAACTTGGCCGGACCACGGCGGAGGCGTCGCGGTGAGGGGGCGCCAACAGGTGTTCGCCGCGCGCCGCGTCAACCGATGGAAGATTTCGCTGCGCTTCGTACTTCATATCGCGCGCGCGCATTCACATATTTACATTTTTCTTAATACATTTTAAATACCAGCCGCAGTTGCGACAACCATTGTTAGTTTTAATAACTTCTTGTATCAACAATATACGAATATACACTCCACGGCTTTATTCTGCCTACCAACTAAGGAATCGCCCCCAATACTCATCAAGAATGAGATGGGTCTGTAGTTAGTTCTTTAGAAGATATTTGTTGCTCTTTTTGAAGAACAGCATCACCACACTCCTGGTCCACGATTCTGGAACGTCGCCCTCGAGGACAACGGAATTATCTTTAAGACCAGCTTGCTGCCTGCCTTCAGGATCTCTGCCGTAATTCCGCCATCGCCCGGTGCCTTACTGTTTCGTAGTTGCTTAAAACACATTCTGATCTCGTACAAGCTTGCGGTCCGGGATACTATATACATACGCATACTTTATACATACGCATACTATATAAAATTATACATAAATGATTCAATGAAAATTAGGATTACCTAATACCAAAAATTATAAGCTTAAAGTGATAAGTGATAGTAAATGAGCTTTTTAAAAGTAGCTAATGTCTTACTCTCATAGGCAAAGTATTCCTTAAACTTGCAACATACGTAAAAGAATTAGTGAAAATTAAAAGTAAAAACTTTTTTTAAAAAGCTTTTCAAAAAAGCTATTATCATATAAATTGTATATAATGAGGTTATAAGTTGATAGTTATAATTTTTATATAACTTACTCTCAACAAACCCTTTCATTTGATACCCATATTATAGAAGTGCATTAAAAATAACTACTCCGCCATCTTAGGTAGTCCGCCATATTGGATTTAGAATGACGTCACATTATTTTTCGAGTTACTCTCAACAAGCCCTTTCATTGGATACCCATATTGTAGAAATGCATTAAAAATATCTATTCCACCATCTTAGTAATAATGTTAAATACCATATCATGCATTGTCATCCAATCTAAACGTGTATACAAAATTTCAGCTCAGTCGGTTGAACATATCTATTTCAAAATTGAGTTCAAAGATTCCACCCTAACAAACATACTTACATACATTGCAAGTTAAATAAAAGCTTTTAAAAAGAAGCGGAGTGCGATGGTAAATGTAGCACACAATTTTCTGATAATCGCCGATATCTGATATGAGTGTCATTAAGAAACGCGACGTGATTTTTAAGATACGTAGATGCAGCAGGGTTAAAGAGAATATGATAAAGCAGACAAAAGATGTAAGTATGCCGTCAAATGCAGATTGGGAGTGACTTGAGTCTATTGCATGATTGTACGCACATGATTGTATTTGCGTAAATCAAAAACAAATCTAATAATGTTGAATATTTTCTGACGTAATTAGAATATATTTTTTGCTTAAAATAATCAACTTGCATGTTTTTTTTTTATTGCCAACGGTGGCAAACGAGTAAGCAGCACACCTGATGGTAAGTCATACTGCCGCACACGGACCTGTGCAATACCATGGGCACAGCCAGGCCGTTGCCAAAGTTGCGTGTTTTTTCTTTTTAAAATTTGTAATACATACATGTTTACATATTTGACATTGCTGCATTTACGATTTCATTTGTAACATAACAAGTATCGCCGTTGTTTGGTTTTAGACGTTTATATCCGTATAAACACTGGTTAACTTCAGCTAGCAATAAACTTTGATCTACGATAATCCGACCGACTGACTCTGAATGATCTAAAAATAAAATCATCGTGCAAGGAACTTCAACAAAAATAGATCGTTGAAATCTTAATGACATACTTCACTCACTCTTTTATTCGTTTTATTTTATTGTTGTATTCCACGAAATAGAGTTATGTGTGAGCGATTACTTTCCTATTTAATGTATTGCTTTGGTGCAAACTAAAAAAAATAGATGTTTTACAAATGTTATACACTCGTTATTATTAATTGATATCACTGGTAATATAAACATCGATATACTGTCGATGTCTCGATAAAAATGCCCTATTTCGTTTAATAATAAAACAAGTATCTCTTGGCTAAGTTGTGTCATTCATTTATGCATTATAAAGAACATATGAAGTAAAATATGCGGCAAATGCCCCCACAACTCTAATGACAGACTATTACTCTTTTAATTAAATTTTCACGACACGGAGGGCCACGCTGTAGAGCGAGTTGGCGAACATAATCCTGGACCTACCACAGCTCGTCGAGCACCACCCCCAAACATTTGATCTGACCCCGGATGTTTATGGGAATGAAATTGGCGGCGATTGAGGCACCGGTGCGTGGATGGTTGTGGAGTCCATGGAATAACAGGGCCTCTATCTTTTTAGGGCCACTTTAAGCCTGACAAACTTTTAGGTAGCAATAGTTATAAGGTATGCCGCCTCTTTTAACACGCAGGCTACGAAGCACGTATTATTAGCGTGACAAATTACGCCCAACCCGGAAGAAAAGCTACTACGTAATGCCCATTCTTAGTTAAAATCGACGACGCAGCGTAGGACGACCTCTACAAGGTGGACTGACAACATCATAAAAAACGTAGAGAACCGTCCTATGCAAGTGGCACCGGACCGTTTCGACTAGTATTCTCATGGGGAGGCTTGTGTACAAAAATGGATGTCTAAATAAGTATCGACTTAGAGATTCTAAAAAGATTAGCAATAATAAAGGCTCAGACAAAGACATTTTTTTATGATAAGGATAAAAATAGAAGGTTGGAGTTAGTAATACTTAATGAGTACCACGAAATTACTTCACATCGCATTATTAAGCCAAACAGAATTCTCCCAGGCTTCTCCATTTTTATTTACTTCATTCTTTTAGCATAAAATATCAAGTTTAGCTTGCACATGCTTTAGTTGCCCGCAAAAAGACTAGAACGGTCCGAGTCAGACGCGTCTGTATTCTTATTTACATAAAGTAGAATAATTAATTGCAACTTAAAAGACAAAGAACGGCCACTCCTTCGCTATTCATGTAAATTAAGTCTAGAATACAGCTTTATATTTTTGAATTGAGCGCAAAGTATAGTGTTTTCGTTTAAATAAGCCCTTGTTATGCAATTTCGTAAGCATTACGGAACAGTTTATTTATGAAAAGTGCTACGTTAGCCTTGTGTCTTGAAGAGGCGGCTACTTAGCATCAAATATGGGATCATATGTATCTTAACATGTATGTGTTTGGGTTTTATATAAATATATATTTTTTACTGCCAACGGTGGCAAACGAGCAAGGATCACTTACCATCAGGTGTGCTACCTGATGGTAAGTGATTCTACCGCACATGGACCTTTACAATACCAGGGGCACAGCCAGACCGTTGCCTACCGTGAAGAAAATACTCTTCTTAAACCTCGTTTAAAGAAGGACATGTCATAGCGCTCGGGAAACACAGCAGCAGGTAGTTCATTCCAGAGCTTGCAGGTACGTGGTAGAAATTATCACTGGAAACGTACAGTTGAAGACCATAACGTTATCTAAGGATATTATAAGTAGGTATCATCCCATAATATGTGGCATTTATAATAAAACTGAATTAGAGATTTACAATTATAACTCTAATTTCTGGGTCTGCGATATCTGATATTTTTAGTGCTTATGGTGGCGGACCCCTCCGTGTGGTGACGGAGTAAGAATACATTTCACCACCCCCTCTCTTGCCCGTGGGTGTTGTAAAGGACGACTAAGGGATATAATATCCATTTAATATCTATGCAAGAGAAGGAAAACTCGAAATAAAATCCTATATAAACACGTCTGACCAGCGTGGTGTAGTAGGTCAATTTCCCTCCCATCGTGGAGAAGGCTCGAGCCCAATAGTGGGACGTCTATGAGCTGTGATGACGATGACGATGATGGTGGCGAAGGAGCAAGCAGTACACTTCATAGTATGTGATACTATCACCCAACGATTTTACAATACCAGGGGCATAGCTAGGCCACTGCCTGCCATAAAGATAATGCTCTTCTCAAACCTTGCTTAAATAAGGATATTACATAGCGCTCGGGAAACACAGCAGAAAGTAGTTCATTCCAGAATCTGTGTATACATAGATGAAATAATTGGTGAAATTCACAATTGTAAACTATAATAATGGCAGATGAAAGCCCACTGCTTCAAGGGCTTCAGTCTGTCTGCTAGATCTGGAATTCATCGAGTTAAGTGAGTGCGGTTAGTATTTAGGCACGCTTTCATAGTGATGAAAGAAGCATTACTCCACCATGCGTAGATGAACTTGCGCTTTGCATAGCATCAAATATTGTCTCATCAAAAAGTACCGCTTAGATCTGTGCAGTACGCCCAGATTTCTTGTACCATGTTCTGTTTCCATGTTGTTTGTTCTGTTCTGTTCTGTTTGTGTCTGTTTCTGTGTACAAAGGTTTTTGAAGAAAAACCTTCTGTAGCCGTGTTGGGTACTATTTAGAAAAAAAAATGTTTAAATACTCGTATTTATTTTGGCGTTTGAAAATAATTTTAATTCAAACATTATGAATTTTCTAATTTTAAAACTTTTAGTTTTAAAATTCTAAGTTTTCACCTCTATCGGCAGTTATATAAATAACTGCTAATTTTTTTTGCTGAGAGGCTATGTTATGATTGTACCCTATCCAATACATTCGGAATGACGGAAGGGACGGCGTGCGACACTATAACCTAAAGTGTACTCTTCCTTGTGATAAGTAGCCCGTCCCGCGGGTTACCCTTTCAGGTACCTTCTCGAGTTAACGCCTGGGTGACTTTCGTCCTTGGGACGTGGTATCCTCTCCCCGGGTCCAATCACCCGCTGCCTCGGCTAGGATGGCATCAGGCGCAGGTAATGCGCCTGATGCCGATTGCGCTGCTCAACACGCTGTCCCTATAGAAGAGTTCCTCTTGGACTTGCCCTGCCGCCTCCTTCCGTGAGACGACTTCCTCGTGGAAGACGGCGACCGCGTCTCTATTCCCGATACTGTCAAACATCACCCTAACAACGAGAGCAAGGAAAAGCTCCTTGTCGCTGCTCTATCCACTCTGCTAACACCGATTGGAGGGCTTCGACGGTTCGAATACCGAATCGAGGCCTCTCAAGTGAGGGTGGCTAACACTACGAATCATTTCTTTTAAAGTTCTTACGTACGGTTAGGTTACACCAAGCTCAGGTTGGATATACCCGTGCAAACAAGTTTGCCAATAGCATAACTCAGTAGCATGCATTTAAATATCACATATGTGTAATTTCTTACCTACTTAAATGCGAGAGATAAAATGACGAGACAGGATCAACATTGCCAAGAATCTAATTGGTCTAATTTTAATTGCTAAACTTACTTGTAATCTAGATGATTACCTATCTATCTGTCAGCCTACTATCTAATGTCTTTAAACAGGTATTTCTTGTATGTTTTTATATATTCAGAATCTCAAGAACGGGTCAAATGATTTCAATGAAATTTAAAATGTAAATTTAAAGCGGTCGACTTCCCAACTGAACTATCGTAACTCATGACGTTGACAGCGAAATTTGAATTCATATTCTTTTAAAATTTAATGTCATTGTATTGTTTTGCTAAAAACACGGACAAAACAACATTTTCTATAAATAAAACCTAGCTAGATCGATTTTTTGGGCCCGAAACCTCTAGTATGCCAAGTTTCAACAAAATCGTTGGAGCCGTTTCCGAGATCCTGAATATATATATACAAGAATTGCTCGTTTAAAGATATAAGATTAACTATTATTATGTGATTTACGGTTTAACAGAATATTAAATCCACAATTAATTAAAGTGAGATACATCATTCCTCATGTTTTACAAGAAAACGTGATTGTGGTTTAATTATAAATTCAAATTACTTCTCAAGATAATGACTGCTCGAATGACAAGACAAATTGTCTGTCTGTTTACGGGTTGTCCTTAATGAAATTTTGCTAACCATTTCAAGGCTGGACACGTATTGTGTAACTAAATGATTAATATTATTAGTTTATGAACAGGTTATTTTAATAAGCCGTATTTATTTGAACGCATGTGGTAATAAATTGCAAAAACATGTCACCATCCCTTACTTTCAATTGTTGGGCGTGAGACCCAACTAAAGGGTCACCAAAGAAATAAATAGCATTCTTCACCCTTCTCTTGCCCGTGGTTATCGTAAAAGACGACTAAGGGATATAATTTTCATATAATATCTATGCAAAACAAGGAAAACTCGACACAAAACCGACACGCTAACACGTCTGACCAGCGCCCACTGACGACCGTGCATGTAGGTAAATGTCCCTCCCATAGTGGAAGAGGTCCGAGCTCAACAGTGTGAAGTGTATAGGCTGAGATGATGATGATGATGATTGATGTCTAAATGGTAGCAATTTATTAATGCACTTTGTTCGGTGAGCGAGAGAGCCGTAGCTCAACTTTCTGAGGGTGTTTATGTGTGGTGGGTTTTGATGATGCATTTAGTATCACCGAACTTTACTGCACGCATTCACGTTCCCTTCATTTTCTTTGCGGTAGGAAGCGGAATATCAAGCAATAGCTAGAGCGACAGTATCACTTCCATCGGGTGTGCTGTTTGCTCGTTTGCCACCACAGTAATTAAGCAAATATGTTCCGAAAAGACATCGCGACTCTAAAATTATAAAAAATACACTTCATATAGAGATTATTTTTAAGTCATACTTTCTTTGCTTTCTAATCTCGTATACATATTTTGGTACAAAACACCTGCACAACTGGAGGTGAATGGGTCAATACAGAGATAAAATGGTCTTACTATTATAATTTTGCCGATATTTAGTGTATGGCTTGGCATATTCCCTCTCTCTTTTCTAACAGTGATCTTAAATGTTTACATCCCTTAGTTGTCTCTAAGACACTTACTAAATCAGAGAGATAAGTGATGAGGTTTTTTATTCTTAATTTAATACCATAGCCCGTATGATGGTGAATTAAGAGGAAGCGTCAACTTTTATGATTTTATCTTGATAACACGCTTTCTTAACTCTTATATTTATTACATGACTAGCAACCCGCCCTCGCTTCGCTTCGGTTATAGGTTATAGTCGTTTTACCCGCGTAGTTCCTGTTCCCGTGGGAATACCGGGATAAAATATAGCCTAGTTTACGCCCTGATATTATAGCTTTCCATTGGTGAAAGAATTTTTGAAATCGGTCCAGCCGTTTTGAAGACAGACAGACAGACAGACAAACATTTTTTAATTGCTATTATAGGCGTAGGTGTCGTGCAAATAACCGCGTGAGCATGAAAAAAGCCTATTATTTTGACATTACAAACAGACACTCCAATTTTATTTATTGGTATAGATAAATAAATAAATAATAAAAATAATTGACGTAGAGCAAGTGCAACAACAAATAAACTAACTTAAAACAATTATTTTTATTATACACTCATTTTGTACGAATGAACTTTGTCATTTCACGCAACCAATTGATAACGGAGCCACGTAATTAACCGCATCATTAAATTGCCGATAAAATGTCGCTGGCATGCCATACATTTTCTTATCTAGAAATACTTTCCCTTGCTAATTAATTAAGTAAGCAGACATAAGTGAGATTGATATAATCTTATTTATTATTTGTATACAACTAGCAATTATTACAGTTTATATCAGTAAGTTTGAAATGAATGCTTATATACATAATAAAGATTTATTTAAAACTAACTGATCCGACAGACGTTGCCATGTCCTAACTATGAATATGAATTGGAATAATAAATATAAAATACCCTATAGCACCAATTTAGTATCAAATGTAATAGATTTCCACGTTATAATTAAATGCAATTCGATAAGGGTTAAAAGCAACATTTCCATGCTGTTGATTACCATCGGTTGACATCAGCATCCGGGCCCATATGAGGTACTTGGGCCTGGTGCTCAACGGGCAATGGTGGTTCCGGGAGCATTTCCGCAGGCTCGCTCCACGGCTCGTCGGCGCGGCGTCCGCTCTATCGTGGCTTATACCGAACGTGGGCGGACCGAGCGCCACGTGCCGACGGCTGTACGGGGGGGTCATCCGGTCGATGGCCCTGTACGGCGCACCGGTGTGGGCGGGGTCCTTGACCGTCCGACTTAGGGCCCTTCTGTGGCGACCACAGAGGGTCATGGCGGTCAGGACCATCCGCGGATACCGCACGGTGGCAACGGAGGCAGCGTGCCTATTGGCCGGGACTCCCCCGTGGGACCTGGAGGCGGAAATGCTCGCCGAGTTGTATCGGCGGGTGTGGGGGGTGCGCGGGGAGGGCGGTGTTATTTCCTTGAGGGAGCTCACCGCCTGGCGCGTCGACGCCCGCCGAGACGTCATTGCCCGTTGGGCAGTGCAGCTGGAGAGGCCTCGGTTCGGGGTGCGAATCGTGGAGGCCTTCCGGCCGGTGCTGATGCAGTGGTTGGAAAGGCGGCACGGGGTGCTCTCCTTCCGACTAGTGCAGGTGTTGACGGGGCATGGGAGCTTCGCCAAATACCTGCACAAGGTCGTAAGGAGGGAGAGTACACCGTCCTGCCCCCACTGCGATTGCGACGAGGACACGGCGCAGCATACGCTCGAGGCCTGCGCCGCTTGGGCCACGCAGCGCCGTGAACTCGTCGCAATCATCGGTGCCGACCTGACGCTGCCGGCCATCGCTAGGGCGATGGTCGACAGCGTCGGGAATTGGGACGCGGTCGCAGCCTTCTGCGAGACAGTGATCTCGCAGAAGGAGGCGGCGGATCGTCTGCGCCAGGAGCGCAGCCTCGATGAGGAGATCCGCCGCCAGCGAATGGGGCGGCGCAGGCGCAACTACCTGCGCCTCATGCCGCCCTAGCCGAGGCCGCGGGTGACGTGACCGGGGATTAGTCCGTCACCCGCCGAGAGGCCCACCGCGTGAGGAAAGACCGACGTCCTCCCCGAGGGGAAGACGTCGGTCGATGGGAGGGTACCCCACGTAGGGGGTATTCCGTCGCGCCGACCACTGACGACAAGTAAACCTGCTCCGGTGGTCGGCCCAACGACAAAGGCGATGTGGTTTTCGGGTGGGTTGCGGGAGTTGCGTGCTTAAGCCCCTCTGTCGCCCCGGACGGAGTGGTGCGGAGGCGCACCAACCGCAGCCCACCCACAAAAAAAAAAAAAATGCTGTTGATTACAATTTCATCGATTCCTTTTAACTTCATGCTGCGTTTGACGTGCTTTTGAATGCCTTTGTTGCAGCATTGCGAGTTCTGCGTATTATGTTTGTACGTGTATCAATTGCTGGCACTTTTAAAAACAATCTACTAAAATTAAAAAATATATTTTATTCTTTTTTATGTGAAATCAATGAAAATAATATATTAAAACCTACCAAAATTTCTATATTAAATTTAACTTTTAATATAAGCGTAATGAATAATTTCTCTAGAACTTCCTCCAACAATATAGGGGAAATGAAATTACACGAAATGATCAATTAACTATATATCAACACAGAAAAAGAAATAGATGGATCCATCTATGTTAAACGATATTTGCAGCGTGCATTCTGTCAATATTTTTTCTTTTGGGTGGGCCATTGTCAGCGCACCCGCCGCCGCCGTCCAGCTCCGTCCCAGGCAACGAAGGGGCGGCGCGCGGCCCTAGAATCCACCGTAGCTCCTCGCCTTAATTGTTGAGTAGACCACCGGTACCGCGTTTCTTGTCTTCAGTAGTCGGCCCAATTTTATCAATAGCTGATATTTATTTCAAATGACTGGCTATTATGTCAAACCACAAATAATCATGTAAAATTAATATTGTTGTTGTTTTCTTAAATTTTCTAATATTCTGTTCGACTTTCTTATTGTTTTCTTTCATAAGAACCTTCTCCTGACAATAATAAAGACAATGAACAAAGTATTAACGAAATTGTTCCACCCGTGTACGCGTGATGCGATTACCAACGGAAATGGAGATTCATTTTTACACATATAGATGTATTTTTTAAGTGAAAACTTCTATAGGTAGTTTTGGGTGGCTAATAAATTCATGTAAGTGATCATGGGCATGAGACGTGTTACCACTAACACTATATCTGTAGCTATGTTAATGTCACTATTGATATACACGCTAGTGATAGATATCGAAGATATAATTATATCAAAATTGTACCCCTTTTTTAGGGTTCCGTACCCAAAAGGGTAAAAACGGGACCCTATTAATAAGACCTCGCTGTCTATCCGTATGTCTCCGTCCGTCTGTCTGTCATCAGGTTGTATCTCAAGAACCGCGATAGCTAGACAATTGAAATTTTTTACAAATTATGTAATTCTGTTGCTGCTATAACAACAAATACTAAAAACAAAATAAAATAAATATTTAAGGGGGGTTCCCATACTACAAACGCTACTTTTTGCCCTTGTTAAATGTGTCCCTTGTTAAGTGCGGAACCCTTCGTGCGCGACTCCGACTCGCACTTAGACGGTTTTATTATTTATTTTATTTTGTGGTAGGCCATGGTTAGCGCACTCGCTGACCTACTCTGTCCAGGCCGACAGAGGGGCGCCGCGCGGCTCCATGACCCACCCGTAGCACGTCGCCTTCGTCGTTGGGCCGACCACCCGATGCAGAGACCTTTCGGTGCGTGACGCACTAAAAATGTAAACGCTTCACGATTTTGCAAGTCATCCTTGCGCAGGGGCCATGTAAATCTACTCTGTATCGTTCCAATTTTAATATATATACTGCCGAAGCAAATACAAAATTATATCCCTTATCAGATGGATTGATGCGATAGCGCATAGGGTGGCCGTAAACAAGATGGAGGCCCTGGTATTCCATGAGTCCCGTAACGATTTTTTTATCAGCACTTCGATCACCGTTAATTCGGTTTCCATCAACATCCGCGCCAGATAAAATATCTGGATCTGGTACTCGATGGGTGACAGCGGTACCAGGAGCATTTCATGGTTGGTTCTTGGTTATCCGTTTGTTAAGAACATCGAGGGAGTAACTGGCAGTCCTTACCTAGTACCTTCTAGCGCTAACTGCGACCGCAAAATAGCGTTCCAATCGTCCTATTGACCTTATTAAAATAATTGAACTCTAAAAATATTTGCATTTGCCTTTTGATATTTACACGAGCATTGCACATTGCAAATAAAACTTTTTTTGCGGATTTTATCGCTTTTAATTTGGTTTGTACTTGAATAAAACTATTTTGCGGATTTTATCGCGTTTATTTTGGTTTATACTTGAATAAAACTATTTTTACGGATTTTATCGCGTTTGTATTTGGTATAGCGACCCTGGTCACAAGCGGGGTCAAAAATCACATACAAACACGATAAAATCCGTATTAATAGTTTTATTTACAATATTTTCCATTTGATATCTAAATTCCACTTAATTATAAATGCTTAATTATAAATGCATAGAATGTGATTTTAGAGAATATTCTGGTTTGAGATTTAGTTTACAATCAAGTGTCAGCGAACAGCATATAGTGTTATTTAGGACAATGTACAATGGATGATTAGTGATAAATACACACCACGGTCAAAGTCTCCTCCTTAAATGGAGGGTCGAGGACTTGCTCTTATTGTCACCTTCTACTAGAAAAGATACGTATAAAAACAGATTCTATCCTTATTACGTCATCGCTACCTACTATTTTTTATTTAATTTCCTCATAGCTTTTTGTTGAATCTAAATTTTACCAAGTATTTTGAAATGCGATATGGAATAAATCCTTGGATCTAGACGGATTTGAGCATAAAGTTAATATCATAAATTATAACCAGATTCAGGACAACCGTTTGCGAATAGCGTGATGGATTGTCTTACATATTAATCAAGCCCATCACATAGCACTGATCATCAGGCCTCAGTTCGTACGCCATTTGTTCTTTCGTTTTAAAGAAATAAATCATCGTTATCATGTCATATATATCCCACTATTGGGTATCAGCATTCTTCACAATAGGAAAGAAATTGACCTACTATACCACGTTCGTCAGGCGGGTTGGTATATACCAATCATATGGTTTTATAACGAATTTACCTTCTCTTGTATGAACGATATGCTCGTGTATAATTTAGTCGTCTTTTACGACACCCACAGGCAAGTAAAGGTGTGGTGAATTGTATTTTTACTCTGCCATCACACAGTGAAGTAATAAATATTCTTTATCAAAAAATAAAGTAATGATAAATTAACAAAAACAGCGAATTTAATGGGAACTTTATAAAAAACATAAAATTTCTTCCATAAAACTGACATGTTTATGGTGAAATGTTAACTTTACGAATCGATAATATGTATTGTTTAACATAAAAAATTTAACATCATCATCATTTATACATCAACTTTGTATCGCCCACACAAGCACCTGATGTAATAGAAAGCATTAATTCATTCATTCAATTATATTTATCGTCATCAAATTCGATTTGGCCTGATATTATGCGTGGGATATGTTCATTTGACACACTTTTATATTTCCATTAAAGTATTTGATGGCATTTCTACTCTACGGTTTGACATAAATCTTGTTCAATTAATAAATTCACCGTATATTTTTATAGTAACGGTAGTACGTATAAAGCTAATTTAGAATAATGTAAAAAATATATATGTCTTATGTAATACGAACTAGAAATTATAACTCAATAACTTGGATAAGGTAATCCCTATAAAAAGCGGTGATGGTATAGAATCAAAACATGTCTTGCCAAGTCTATGAACTCTAGAATAATTAAACAGTCATCATTTCATTTACGTCACACGTCTATTTGTAGTCGTTTTAATAGCAACATAAAACTATTTCACGCAGAATATTTCGCTGAATTTTTGAGACAACAATTCTGACGGGCAATGGTAATTTAATACTTGACTATATACAAGGTTTGAATGAAATTAAACGAAGTTACCAAGACCAAAGAGTGCAAAAATGGATTATTTCGATACGAGTTTCAATAATCTAACGCATATCTTTTAAATTGTCTCTAAGCAAAAGAAAGAAACTGCGTGATTCGCTAGATATATGTGAAACATTAAAGTTTACAAAAATATTACCCATAATTTGTGCTCATAACTAATTTTATGATAACATAAAAAATGTAAACATTTAAAATATGTACATTTAATAAAAGATTACCCACAGATAATGTTAAAACAAATCTGACATTATCTATAACGCTATATATAGCGTACGCTAATGAAATGAGTTTCCTAAGAAGTACTTTTGATAATCTTTTCTTTCGGAATTATGAAACGGTTAAATGTTTGATAATCGTATGGATACTATCTGCCACCTATTTTGCCCGTGGGTAGCAGAAATGATGACTAACATGGATAAAACACGCACATAATATGGCACGCACTCATATCGCAAAAGAAGGAAAACTCAAAATATAACCATATACCCGTATGACCAGCGTAGCATAGTAGATCAATTCCACTCCTATCCAGAAGGAGGATTGTGGCAAGCATCGAACGTATATTAGTAGTAGAAGTAAGACTGAAGTAATGGATGATGATAAATCTCTGGATGTGAGTTCGCATGCCTGTGATAAAAATGTATACTTATAAATATAGACCTGGAATTAAGCAGTCACTTGCAGGTAGCCGAACGTATGAGGTCGGCGGGGATGATACCCGAGAGAGTAAACCCCCGGGCTAGCCCCCGAGGTCAAGGAATCGGTAAAGGTCCCTGAAGTCACCCTGAATGGATTGGGTTATGTGGATCTAAGCCAAAGCCTTAAGCCACAAAAGAAAAAGGATTAGGAATGGCTAAACTTTCATTGTAAAATGTAAATAAAAGAGTTCAACAAAATAAGGAATAATTTTTATAGACATACTAGCCCGCCCTCGCTAGCCGAGGCCGCGGGTGACGTGACCGGGGAGTTAGGCCGTCACCCGCCGAGAGGCCGACCGCGTGAGGAAAAACCAACGTCCTCCACGAGGGGGGGACGTCGGTCGATGAGAGGGTACCCCAACTAGGGGGTATTCCGTCGGGCTGACCACTGATGACAAGTAAACCTGCTCCGGTGGTCGGCCCAACGACGAAGGCGACGTGGTGTTCGGGTGGGTTGCGGGTGTGCGTGCTTTCGCCCCTCTGTCGCCCCAGAAGGAGTGGTGCGAGGAGTGCGCCGACCGCAGCCCACCCAAAAAAAAAAGAAGCCCGCCCTCGCTTCACTTCGGTTTCAGTCACTTTATTCGCGAAGTGTCCGTTCCCGTGGGAATACCGGGATGAAATATAACCTATGTTACTCCCTGATATTATCGCTTCCTATTGGTGAAAGAAATTTCGAAATCGGTTCGGTGGTTTAAGCGTGAAAGAGTAACAAACAAACGAATAAATTATTTTCTAATTTATAATAATAATGAGGATGTATATGCTTTATTATACACTAGCAACCCGCCTTCGCTTCGCTTCGGTTTCAGACGCTTAAACCGGCGTAGTTCCCGTTCCCGTGGGAATACCGGGATAAAATATAGCCTATGTTACTCCCTAATATCATAGCTTTCTATTGGTGAAAGAATTTTTGAAATCGGTTCGGTGGTTTAAGCGTGAAAGCGTAACAAACACATAAACTTACTTTCGCATTTATAATATTAGTAAGGATTTAGATAGTATCATAAATATACTTGAATTCTTTTAGGGTAATACCTCATAAACTTATATTTTGTCAGGAATCTTTAATTCACACTGAATAGTCAATCAGTCCTTGTTTACAAGATTTAATCTCTTAATTGAAATATGGACATAAATTACCATCATGGAAATACGATGCATATTTCCCATAGATATATAGTTAAGCACCTGTGACTAAATTTAATGAAAGACATGAATAATTTGATAAAAAAAATACATCAGATACATGTAAACAACAACAAACACTACCAAAAATATACATAACTGAAAATTATACAAATCACGATAATTATAATGAGAAATCTGATTCATATCGAGAAATTATTACATCCTGTCGGTAAAAGGACTGTCTATCTATCTAAAGGTACGTGCTCGTTGGCGCGATGCGTCGTTTGTTAGCAAACCGATTCACATCGTTAACTTTGCTTGTTATAACTTTAGGTGTCTCGCGGGTGCACGGAATTTAAATTAACTGAATAGAATAACTAGGGATGAATATTACTTTAGATGAATATCTTAGAACTTTCTTAAGGATTATGTATCACTGTGTGAGAAGATTTCTATAGGGAGCTATTACAGTTATTTGCGAACTAATGCGAATTGATAACCGATTCCATTATAATACGTAGCATCATCATCATTTCAGCCTATCGCCGTCCACTGCTAGACGTAGGCCTCCCTCATGTTACGCCATAAAGTACGGTCCTGTGCCCCCTGCATCCAACGACGCCCAGCAACTTTCACCAGGTAGTCAGTCTACCTAGTGGAGGGCGTCCTACACTGCGTCGTCCAATACGTGGTCACCACTCGAGTAGCTTTCTTCCTCAGCGGTTGTTGGTTCGTATAATACGTATACGTATAGTTAATAAAAATAAGTACCTATCTGAATTTAAATAAGAATTTATAGATGTATCATTTGCATATTTAATAGTTTCTGCCCATCGTAGGAAATTTTACACCTTAACAGTAAATAAATAGGCGTAGCATTATCTTCTTATCTTTCTTCCTTTTTCATTACGGAGATTCAGTATGAATAGAATTTATTAGCCGTTCGTTTACTCTGGGTATCGTAAAAAAATGACCAAGATATATGTTCAGATAACGTCACTGAAGATAAGGAAATGTCGAAGTAAAATCCTATATCAAACCGTCTGACTACCGATCTGACCGTGAAATCTTAGCAAATTCTTACAATTGTTAGGTTCGATTTTGGTAAGAAAAATTAATCATCATTAGACTTCTCCATGAATTACCTCATATCAATTTATTATAAATACACAGGGCATATTTAGTGGAATATAAAAAAATGCCATGAATTTCTTTAAAATATATTTATAAATTAAATATGAGGCCTTCTGCTTTACTTAAAATTACACCTTTTGAGTTCAGAAAGTGACCACTTCTAATAGACCTATTATTTGCACTTTTTTTGAAAACAATATTAACTTTTCAATGAGTCTAAAGACTCATTTAAAAATTAAATAATAAAACTTATATGTTTTAAAAAATACGAGCTTATACAAAAAAAATCCCATTAATTATTATTAATTAAAAATCTAAACTAATTTTATATTAAATGACGGATTATCGTAACAAAACTTTCTAATACAATTGAGAAATAATACGTAAGATTTGATACGTTCTTAAAACTTTAACACGCAAGTCAATGCAACTGTAAGGGTGTATATCAAATTCTCAAACATTATCGGTGGGATAACAGGCATTCTTGTCACGTAGCCGCCAAACCGCTCGACTCATCCAAGAACTCGACATAGGATACATTTGAATTCTTAAGCGACATTAACTAGAAAATGAGGTACATAAACGTAGCAACTTAGCTATCCTTGCATGAATCATTGGTTGAAAGGGTAATACAGTGTCGATAAATGGAAGATAACCAATTCTTTCCATTATTTTGTTATGTGCAACGTTTTAAAATCAATAACCTACATTTTCTTCAAACTCCAAATAAATTTTATTATTGGTCGCTTTATTCTTAATGGAAAGGTAATAATTGACCTGCTATTCCAGGCGTTCAGAGAAATTGTTACAAGGTATTATTCCGAGTTTTCCTTCTCTTAATGCTTATTAAATTTTGTCTCTGTTGCTTTCTAATGAATTGGTCAACATTATCTTATTTTAATAATTAATTAAAAAACTTTTTTATCTCACAGAAAGTATTATAATGTTATTTGATAGCTTATATAGTTATAATCTTTATATAAAAAAAAAAAAAGAATACTCTATTTATGGCGTGATAATTGATAATTAAGGAACATAGAACAGATTTAAGGAAAATAATGAATAGATAAACTTCATCAACTTAAACTATTGTATCTCACGATTTATGAGTTTCTTTTTATTTTGTTAAGAAAGTATGATAATTGTTTTTATCATTTTATTATATAATTGAATTCATTATCATTATCTTAGCTCACACACACCCGGCTGCTGGACTCAAATGTCTCCAGAATGGGAGGCAATTTGACTTACTATACCTAACAAGTCTGGTGGTCGGAATGGTACGTACATATTACGTACGTACGTATATTCACGCCTTTTTCACATAGAGGTAGGCAGAGACCACTTGCCTCCACTTGCTACGATCTTGACATACCACTTTCGTCTCCTCCACATTCATTAATCTCTTCATGCATATTCTTCGGTTTAGGGTACTTCTAACCTGGCCTTTCTTAAGAACGTCCCCGATTTGATCGTGGAACGTCCGCTATGGTCTTCCCCCTTCTAACACTTCCGCTCAGATTCGCTTTATAAATTCTTCTTGTTAATCTCCTTTCATTCATTATCTCTACATGACCAAACGAACTTAACATACCTTTCTCAATCCTTGTCACTACCTCAACATTCATACCACAACGTTCCCTGATTACACTGTTTTTAATTCTATCACTCAGTTTCACACCAATCATGCTCCTCAGCGCTCTCATTTCCACAGCATTTATTCTACTTTCGTGTTTCTTCTGCCATACCCAGCTCTCACTTCCATATGTTAGGGTTGGTACAAGGACTCCCCTATGCACAGTCAAGGGAGCCTTCTTAGACAGGCTATTGCTGCCGATAAAGGTGCGCACATCACCATTCAGCATATTTCCCTTATACACTCTTCTTTCAATATCATTTTCACATTTATCATCTTTCGCAAAAGCAGATCCCAGATATACGAACTCTTGTACTTGTTCTAATATTTGCTCTTCTATACATATCTTGCACTCCGTCATACATTCTTCCCTTTCAAATAGTATTAGGCTTTATTTCGATTTTTTATTGTTTTGCAGTGATTATCTAATTGAACTCCTTCTAAACCGCTAGAACGATTTTAATGAATATTTTGTGTGTGTACAGGTGGGTTCGAGAATTGTTTAGATTAATATTTGGACCCGGTAAGTGGCGCTGCGATCGATTTCAAAGAGAATTCCTTTTTGATGTGAAACATGTATAGGCGAGGGTGAACCTAATTGTTGGCTTGACGTTAACGCCACGCTTCGATATATACATTTGTGTAACGAAACAATAACCTGTTTTAGAATTTTGTACAACGCCATCTATTGTTTAGTAAATGCATACTTATGGTGGTATACTAATGAAAATAAATGTTTATTGAATAAAAGTTATCATTTTCTGGAAAAAAATGCTACTATTTTATTAATACTTTATGCCATATTAGTTCCTGCCGTAATCTGTTCTTTTATGCTTATATACTTGTACAAAATAATTTCGATGTTTCACATCTGCCAGTCGTCCTAAGCGACATCTCTCTTTTTAAATTTAAACAGAACACTGTCTGTTGGGTCAGCTAATAATCTCTTAAAAGGATTCGTAAAAATCCCCTGATCGATTACCAAGAGAATGAGTGATATCACTGTTTTGGAAAACGAATAACTTATATTGTGAACCCGCTTGCCAAGAACAGTGATTATGGTAACAATACTATCAAAGAATCACTGCGTTTTATAAAATTCTGCGAGGGAAGCCTAAGTCCAGCATTGGACGGTGAAAAGTTGATGACGATTATCATTGCCGACTACCTATAAACGTGCCACTGGTGAGGTCAGGCGTCCTCTCATTATGGGAGGGAAATTGACACCATTATTATTTTTTTTTTGTGGGTGGGCTGCGGTCGGCGCGCCTCCGCACCACTCCGTCCGGGGCGACAGAGGGGCTTAAGCACACAACTCCCGCAACCCACCCGAAAATCACGTCGCCTTCGTCGTTGTGCCGACCACCGGAGCAGGGTTAATTGACATCAGTGGTCGGCCCGATGGAATACCCCCTATTGGGGTACCCTCCCATCGGGGAGGACGTCGGTCTTTCTTCACGCGGTCGGCCTCTCGGCGGGTGACGGACTAATCCCGGTCACGTCACCCGCAGCCTCGGCTAGGGCGGCATGAGGCTATCGGGTCGGAGTCCCTCACCGCCCGCAATAATAATAATAATAATGTCTTTATTTGCATTAAATGAGGTACATTTATGGGTGTAGGTGATCAAAATTATAAAATTTCAAGCCCATCTAGTCATTACAAATGACATGCAAATATAAAATATGTACTTACAAACTACTTATCATTTTAAAATTATTTAACGATTTATATAATGTTAATGCAACAATTCAAATAAACACATTAGTTATTTACAATTAATTATGAATCAATTCTATAGACAATTTATTAAATAATTACAATACACTATTTTACGTTAAAATTTTATTGTTGTTTCTAATAATCGTTGCATTTATTGTCAAAAAATTCTTTGAGGTCATAAAAATTTTTCTGCATCAGCCACCAACGCAGTTTTGCTATAAATTTATTTGGCGGAAGTATTTTAATTTCTTTCGGTATATGATTATAAATTTTTACACACATAGCATATGAATTATTCTGCATGCGACTACTTCTTGGTACCATATTAAGTACAAGTCTGTCAGGATTTCTTATGTTTTCCCGCCTAGTAATGTCTTTAGCTCGTCTAAATACTTCAGGGTGTTGTTTTACAAATTTACCCACTTCTAATATATAAAGACAGACCAGGGGTAGTATTTTTAAATCTATAAAATACGGACGACATGATACATCTGGTGCAATATCACATATAGACCATTATGCATCTTTTTTGAGCAATAAAAACGTTTTTATTTCTGAGCCATTTCCCCAAATTAGCAATCCATACCGAAGAACTGATTCAACATATGCAGAATAAGCTGTGCGTGCCGTTTTTCGGTTTGCAACTTTAGATAACTTATAGAGTGCAAATGAGAATCTGTTAATTTTGTTGACTACTTTTTCAATTTGTTCTTTCCAATTAAATTTGGAATTAATAATTAGACCAAGAAATGTTACATTATTCCTATTAATTAGTATATGTCCCTCGTAATTAATTTCAAAACCAATATTTTTAAAATTATTAAAATTCATTATATTTGTTTTCGATAGATTTATTTAAAGATTATTATCATTTAACCAATTAATAACTGATGTCAAAGTATTGTGAATGTCATTTTTATGTTGTGTATCTGTCATATTTTTATCAGTAGTTACTATTATAGCAACATCGTCTGCAAACAATATTGTTTTATGGTGTGTTACTTTAGGCAAATCATTAATATAGACTAGAAATAATAGTGGCCCTAGAACACTCCCTTGAGGAACACCATATTTATATTTTTTGTATTCAGATCTAAAAGTTTCTATGTAATCATTTGAATTTATTTGAGTTATGTCAACACACTGAAACCTATCCTCAATGTAACTCCGTAACCAATTTAGTGCAAGTCCTCTAATGCCATAATGTTCTAGTTTTGACAAGAGCTGTGCATGTGAGACATTGTCAAAAGCTTTGGCAACAGAGCCCTTCTGCGACGACCGCAGAGGTTCATGGCGGTAAGGGCTATTAGGGGCTACCGTACTGTGTCCTGGACTGCGGCGACACTACTGGCAGACGATCCGCCTTGGCCGCTGGTGGCAGAAGCGCTGACGGATGTATACCGGTACCGCGCCACAGCACGGGACAACGGCGAGCGGGTCTCCGCAGGGGGACTGGGCAGAGCTCGAGAAGTGGCTCAAACGGAAGTAATCCGGCGGTGGAGTGAAGATCTAGAGTCCCCCGTAGTAGGGCAGGGGACTGTGGAGGCGGTTGCGCCGCATCTCCACCGCTGGCTCAGGAGAAGGCACGGCAGCCTTACATTTAGGATGGTGCAGGTGCTTACCGGACATGGGGTCTTCGGTAAGTACCTGCACAGAATTGGAAGAGAAGAGGCCCCAGGGTGTCATGAGTGTGGCGCGCTAATCGACGATGTGCGCCACACACTGGAAGCTTACCGCTCTGAATGATGACAGGACGTGGCCAGACGGCCAAGCGTTGGGGTGTCGGGGATAGAATGTTATCAGACGATCTCTCCGGCACCTCGTAAAAACGCGGAAGGGGCCGCTGTGGTTTTAGTGGGTATTTCGGTCACCTCTGTGGCCGGCGAGTCCCACACACACTCCCCTGTCTGTAACCGGTGGGGGATAGTGCGTAAATGCATTTCCACAGCAGGGAAAAAAAAAAAAGACGGCGGCGGATCTCCTCATCGAGGCTGCGCTCCTCGCGCAGGCGATCCGCCGCCTCCTTCCGCGAGATAACTGTCTCGCAGAAAGCTGCGACCGCGTCCCAAGAAATTGACACCATGCTGGATAGTGGTGTTTGACTTTATGGTGTTTGAGTCGAATTTTCTCTAAAAATATGATTACAAAACAAATATGTATATATGTAGGTATTGGATATAGTAAACTTAACTAATATTTCTCTATAAATGTTGTTTTTGCTGTTACTGCAATGTTGTCATAACGACATTATTAATACTTAAACTAACGTCGTAATAATATATGTTGCTAAATCTCAAGCCAACTAGTTGGGCAATGGGAAACGAAATCAGGACAATGACTTTGTTGCCAAATATAAATTTTCGTGGTATTGTAATTCAATTTACCTCCCATAGTAGAAGAGGTCTGCGCCCAACATTGGCAACAACAACGTAGATATATATGTCCATAGGGACAGATAAACTGATAAGAAGATCATTAAAATTATTATTTTATTTAGATTTTACTCCGATTATAGTAGAGGCCGACGTCCAACGGTGAGGCTTAATTATATAGGGATTGATAAGGAAACATTATAATATAATTTTATCGAGATTATTCTTCTCAGCGATCATGATGATAATAATGATGATGATACTTTTCTAAGCGTAGGTAAGCATAATGATACTTTCAATTATTGGCAATGTGATATAACATACCATACTGATCTTGTTTTGGTATCGATTCATCTATACTAATACATAAAGCTGCCGATTTTGTTTGTTTGCTTAAACGCGCTAATCTCAGGAACTACCAGTCCGATTTGAAAAATTTATTCAGTGTTAATTTTTTCGAGGAAGACTATAGGCTATATATCATCACACTAAGACCACTAGGAGCGAAGTACCAATGAAGAATATTTCAAAATTGGGTTCTATTTTCCTTTTGAGAGCTTCCGCTGCGTGCGCTGCGTAAACGGTTAAAGTTTCGCAAAAATCATGTGTGACAGAATCGTATTATTTTAAAATTATTTCCCCTTCTACGTAAATAAAGTCACCGATTAAAGTTAGCGTTAGCCCAAAGTAACGATTCCACGCGGTCGCGGGCGCCGGCAGAAGCTAGTCTATAAATGGCACAATACTACGCTTAGTGTGCATGTCTGTGCATGTCTGTGCGTGTGTATTAATAAATATTTTCTGTTACGCAACAACGCTAAAGTAATACCTTATTACTAACCATCCCACGTTTACTCAATCACGTCTTAAATAAAATCGTGTAACATGAATTTAAAGTGTATAACAGTAAAGTTTTATAAATCTTGGGAAGACCGTAACTTCAAGTTCGATTTTGTAGTCAATGTTTATCATTTTATTTTCAAGTTGACCTTCTTCATACTCTATTCATTTTTCTTCTGTATACTCTATTCATTTTTCTTACATTTATACATTTTACTCCGTGTGGTGAACTGGTCACCAAGTAAGAAGATTTTTTTTAATTGCAAAAGGTGGCAAATCACAAAGTTGCTGCAGCTCATGGACCTTTTCTAGGCAGCGGCCTACCGCGAAGAAATTGAAGGGACTGTGAATGCGTGCAGTGAGGTTTGGTAATACCAAAGACATCATTAAAACTCATCAAACACAAACACCCTCAGAAAGTTGGACTTCTGGCTCTCTCGCTCACCGAACGAAGTGCAGTAACAAACTGCTACTACTCGGACGTCAATTTTCTGCAAGAGTGTGGTACTACCGCGGACGGAGCGTCCTGCGGCTGTAGACAGACAACTGTCAACAGTGTGGTCCTACCAGTTTTAATACAATTTACCGCCCCCTTTATTATTCGTTAGTATAGTAAAAGATGACTAAGGGACTATGTATATAATCTATGCAAGAGATCGAAAACTTGAAAGAAAACCCTATTCCAACCAACCAGACCAACGCGTCTGATCAGCGTTGTATAGTAGGTCAATTTCCCTTCCATTGTGGAGGAGGCTCGATCCCAGTATTGACACATACATATATGAGCTGTGGTGAAGATACATTTGATGGTTACAATGTATTCATGAAATAAAAATATCTGGTTGACCGAGCTTTGCTCGGTATATTTTTGTTGTATTTTTGCTGAACTTATTTAGATATATCTATATGAATAAAAACTAAAAATGAAATAATGAAAAAAATATCAAAAATTAAAAAAAAGAGAATAATAATAACACCGAGGTTCAATCCCACGCTGCTTGAATGCCAACACAAAAAAAAAACTGGACAACTTTCCAATTGAGCTATTGTCACTCTTGACGGCGACGGCGAAATTTGAATTTCTATTCTTTTAAAATTTAATGTCATTGTATTGTTTTGCTAAAAACACCGACAAAACAATAATTTCTATAAATAAAACCTAGCTAGATCGATTTTTTGGCACCGAAACCGAAATTAACAGCCTATAAAGTTTAGATATTATACTGCCCACGTATTTTATACTTACTAAATGTTATTTATTGTACAGTAGCTATCACTCGTGACTTGTGTCTGTAATATTTTGTAATTATTTACAAGAAGCTACATACATATTTATATTTCATGTTACTTTTAGCTGGGTATTGAATTAATTTGAGATACTACTAACCCGAACTTATTTTTTATTACCGGTGGCAAAGTAGCAAGCAGCACACTTGATGGTAAATGATACTGCCACACACCTTTGCAATACCGTCTTTCTACCGTGAAGAAAATGCTCTTCTTAAACCTCGTTTAAAGATGGACATGTCATAGCGCTCGGGCAACACAGCAGTAGGTAGTTCACTCCAGAGCCTGCACGTACGTGGGAAAAATGATCGCTGGAAACATACAGTTGAAGACCATTACGTTTCCAAGTGAAAGGGATAAACCCAGCTGCGGTATCGAATGGTACGTTAGTAAAACGGTGACGGTGGTACCAAGTCAAACAGTTCCTCAGAGTACTCCCCATGAAAGAGCCGATAGTGTAGATGAGTAATATCCACAAGACTTATTTTTTGTTATTTATTTTTATAATTTGATAATATTATCATTACACTAGCTGATGAATGATGCTGAAACAGACGTTACGTAATCTAAACAACTGTTGAAATCTAAAAAAAGAGTAAAAGGAACTCTTGACATCGATCGCAGCGCCACCTACCGGTTCCAATTATTAATCTCAACTATACTCAAGTCGATCGGAACAGCTACAAAAAAAAACATCAAAATCGGTCTAGCCCTTTAGAAGGAGTTTAATTATAAACACACGAACAGAAGATTTATATATATAAAAATGTGGGGTAGGTCCAGAAGGCCGACAGTCGTCTGTCTCCAGTAGTACCCATAGATAATTCACTATAAAATAAGATAGTACCACAACCTTGCAGAAAATCAATGCCTGAGTAGTAGTCATTTGTTTTTGCACTTCATTTGAGCCAGAGGCCCCGAAGCCTATCTTTCTGAGGCTGTTTGGGTGTGGTAGGTTTCGTTGATGCCTGTAGTATCACCGAACCTCATCGCAAACATTCACACTCCCTTCACTATCTTCACACTAAGCAGCGGCCTAGCGAAGGTCCATCAGTAAAAATATCGCTTCCAACAGATCTATTCTTTGCTCGTTTGCCACCAACACCAATAAAAAAAAACTATTTTGAAATAAAAAATTACTTTCACCCTGCTTCTGACTATACTTTTATAGAAAAATCTAATTACAACGGATATCTAACAAATGATAGATTACGTATTAACTTATGCTTGTTTTTATTATTTGTTGTCTGATTAAGAACATCAAATAAATATTAAAATGAAATAGATACCCGCACTAAATGGAAATAACAATCCTTTATGTTGGTACTAGTAATCAAGAAGTGCATTCATCGTCATCATCATCGCAGCCCACATACGCCCCACTCTTGGGCTCCTGCCTCCTCCACAATGGGAGGGAATTTAACCTACTATACCGTGCTGGTAAGATATGTTGCATAGGGTTTTATTTTGAGTTTTCCTTCTCTTGCACAGATGTTCTGTGCATATTATATTTCTTATGTTAATCGTCTTTTACGACATCCACGGGTAAGATAGGGAGTGGTGAATTGTATTCTTAATTCGTCACCACACGGAGAAAAAGTGCATTGGTGACTATTAATTATATTTAATTTATTGTTCGAAAGAAAAACCACCTTTTCTTTATTTAAATTTAAAATTATTTTCTAGTTTAACCTGTAGATGTTGCGTGTATAAATGGTTACAATACATAGTTCTTTTATTTTCACGTCGCTGCTCCATTCGTGACGCATATTGTAGGCGTAAATGATTAGCGAAGCTTTTATCAAAAATGCGCGGGCGCACAGAACGGAAAACCGTTAAATTTCAACTTAAGTACGTGCATTAAATCTTGCTGCCTACTGTAATGTTTAAAGTAGTTACATTATATTCCTACTAGTGGATTAAGCATGACTGGGTATACAAGTCGATGCCGAGGTAGTTGTGGTTGACTGACACTTTTATATTTGGATGCAATAAGATCTATTTTACTTTTATGGAATAATTATTGGAATCCTTTTATAATTATGTATGTACTTATTAGATCCGCGAATAAAGAAATTTTTAGCCGCGAATATAGAAATGCATTGTGATTTATTTTATAAACTGTTTAATAGGTTTTTTATATAAAATTTGTCTTCTTTTCTCGTTGTGAAACATCTATAGGTAAGGGTGAACCTGATCGTTTCGTGGGGTTATTAACGCCACGCTTGCCTATGTAAATTTGTGTAAAGAAGCCATAACCTGTTTTAGAAATTTATACAACGGCATCTAGTGAGCTCAAAATAAATTATTAACTTAAACACATACCTATAGTGTATACTAATGCAAATAAATGTTTATTGAATAAAAAACATCATTTTATGAGAAAATATCGTAATATTTTATTAATAATTTATTCCATATTAGTACCTGCCATAATCTGGTCTTTTATGCATATATACTTGTAATGAGTAATTTCGATGTTTCACATCTGCCAAGCGTCCTGAGCGACGGCTGCCTTTTCTTGTAAATAAATTTACATAATAAACAACTACGTAACAACCTTTTACGCGGTTTCGGAGGATATTTAAATACTACTTACATGCTGATTAAATATCATTATTTTATATCTATTGGCAGGACCAGTTCATATAATAAAAATTAAAACATAATATTATTAAAAGAAAAATAAAAATTATTAATGGAAACACGAAAAATGGTAAAGTGAAAAATAAAAGAAAAGGAATACCAAGAATCGAACACAAGCGGTCTCTTTCAACGGACTGATTAATTTCCCAACCGAGCTATTATTATTTTTGATGGCAGAGCATAGATACATTTAGCTTCATATTCTAATTACAGTTTTTCATTAGCTGAAAACACTAATAAACGATCGATTTGTTACACTCTCCACCCACCTCCTAGATATTAAGTTTCATAAAAATTGTTTTCTAACATTCTAAATATGTGTAGGGCATTTTAAGGTAAAAGAAAGATTAAAATAAATTATCATCATTAGGTATAATCACAACTCATATGTTGAGTTCGAGCTTCCTGCATAATAGGAGAGAAATTGACCTACTATGTATACCAATACCATGCTGGTCAAAGGATTTGGTATAAGGTTTTATTTTATACTAGCTGACGTGACGGACTTCGTGCCGTCTTTTTTTCGTAATTATTTAGTTTTAATATTTATTAGCTGCATACATACATTTCGGTGATTCATTTTTATATACATAGATTCTCTTGTAAATTTAGAGTATATGCATTATAAGCATATTTATATCTTTTAGTAGACATTTACGACATCCACGGGCAAGATATAGGGTGGTGGATTGTTATTCTTACTCGATTACCACACGGAAATAAAATGAACATCTTCTAAAATATCGACTAAATTAAAAGATTATTTGTATTACAATAAGAATAGACGTTGTTGTAACAACGTCTGAACAAGAAATTCCTAAAGTTATGTATAAAATTTCTCCTATTTCTCATGTCTATCCATTTTGGTGTGGCCAGAAAATAAAAACTACTTACTCATGTTTTGCCACAATTTTAGTTTCAAGTAACATAAGATGAGGCTATTTCACTCTACTAGGTGCTGTAATTGATAAGTGTCCAACAGGAAATTGTAATAAGTTTTTTTTTTACTGGAATGAATTATATTATTATTTAGAAACATTTATATATTAAAATTATTAAAGTCTGATGTTATTAATCGGAATCATTACAATTTGGCACACCAAATTGTAATTATGCCGATAATCTAATTTATATTTGAATAATTTGATGTACGTAAACCGAAAAATGAAATTACATTGTATGTGCAATAGTTAAGATAATTCAATAAATATGCGGCAGTAATATGTTAAATAGAAAAACGATCGAGTATCAATTTCATTTGTAACAAATTTTGGTAAAAAGATGTCTAACGCATATTTATTAGTAGGTTCACCTTGTTACAGACACGAACGTGACCTACATAATTAAAACTGAAATAAGATTTTCTAATGTGCTAAAGTAGAAGTAAAATATTTCTTATTAATATTTAAATTATTCTGAATGCGTAGATACGTTGTCCTTTGGCTATGTGATATGTTTATTTTATGCATAGACATAAGCTTTTGATTCATGGGTCGCTTTGACACTGGTGTAGTTTAAACAAGGCAAAGCTTTTATGAATTCCTAAGTAGAAATGCATTTGAAATTAATGTTTTTAATTTGAAATAATCAATGAATCAAATATTGGGGATACGATAAAGTCGACGAAGAGGCCTTGTTCTCTTTGTATATTGTCTTGTATATACAAACGCTCAAGAGAATCCCTTACTATGTAGTCGAAATTTATTTCTCCTACATAGGCTCCCATAGGCTCTGTAGGTATATTATCGACAAAATTGTTGTTCCAGTCTGCTAATGCAATATTAAGTGTATTTTTAGTAATAACTAGCAAGCCGCTCTCGCTTCGCTTCGGTTTCAGTCGTCTTTCCTGAATAGTTCCCGTTACCGCGGGAGTACTGGGATAAAATATAGCCTAGTTTACGCCCAGATATTATAGCTTTCCATTGGTGAAAGAATTTATGAAACTGGTCCAGCCGTTTTGAAGATTACCCGGAACAAACAGACAGACAGACAAAAAAAATCAAATAACCATGTGAGCATGAAAAAAGCCTATTATTTTGACATTACAAATAGACACTCCAATTTTATTTATTGGTATAGATGTTATTCAAAAAACACGTATATATGTTAACTAAATAATGTTTTGATACGAAGTTTATTATAATTTTAAACTATGGTACTGATGATATGAAATGACAAACACATGCTGTAATCTATAATAGCTTCACATTCTCAATCACAATTAGGTAAGAGCGCTTTATAGCTACCAACGATAACAGCTGGTACTCTAAACCCAGTTTTAGTTTATCAGTTGCTACAGAATGTGACTGATAAAACTGAACTGGTTGCAGTAAATAGGACAAGAGGAACTCACTTGTTCCACACGTTATATGTGCTTCCTAATTAGTAAATAAGTAATAAACGACTAAACAGACTTTAATGCGATACCCTACTTCCGCGTAGCTTTAAATGCAACATGATTTATAGCATTTGCGTAAGCTGAAATCCAAAATAAAGTAGCTGTCTTTTTTAAGTATGGAAGGCTACAGTCTACATAGTGTTTTTTTTTTCTGTGTGTTGGTTGGACAAAGTGTTTATTGATAAGACATGACATTTTAAAGTAAACAAATCGAAGCAGTCACTATAAATATAAAAGAATTCAGAAGATATTGGTGAGTGTATGTAGTGGCAATGACATTTCTATATTAAACTAGCTGACCCTACAGACGTTGTTCTGTTCAAATCTGTAAAAAAATAGAAAATTGAATTCTGCTTGAAATCGATCGCAGCGCCACCTAGCGGTTCCAGTTATTGATCTAAACCGAATGTTTTGGATATTCCGAATGGCTATTTGGATCGATATGAAAATTCATATCCATCAGAATGGCCACAAAAAATCATCAAAATTGATCCAGCCGTTTAGAAGGAGTTCAATTACAAACACACGAACAGAAGATTTATATATATAAAGACAGAAAAGTTTAAATAGTCGAAAAAAGGATACATTAGAAAAGTATATATAAACTTTAAGTATTCTTAAATTTTCTAATTTTCTGCGCAACTTTCTTATTTTTTTCCCGTAAAAGCCTTTTTTTAAATATTAGAAAACTTAAAAAAAAAGATGGACAAAATCGGTAAAGTCGTTCTCAAGTTATGTTATTGTCATGCTCGAACAGCGCCACCTACCGGTTCCAATTGTGAATCTAAACCATCCTCGGCTGCCCTTGAACACACACAAAAAATTTCCTCAACATCGATCCAGCCGTTTAGGAGGCGTTCAGTGACATACGCACGTACGCTAGAAATTTATATATAAGACTAGCTGACCCAACAGACGTTGATCTGCTCAGATCTAAAAAATATTAAAACGAATTCTCCTTAAAATTGATAGCAGCGCCACCTACAACTTCCAATTATTAATCTAAACCGTTTTCATATCCATCGGAAGACCACAAAAAATCATCAAAATCAGTCCAGCCGTTTAGAAAGAGTTCAATTACAAACATATGAGCGAGGGAGGGACTTTGGGTCAGTCTGTGTTTTCTATCGGCTCTTTCAGGGATTGCTTTAAGTAACTGTGTTTAAAATCTTTTTAATATTGTCCCACTTGAAGCCGTGGTTGCACTGGATTCATAAATTTCACTAGAAAACGTGATTTGTGTACACAAATATGTACGTAATTGAGGACCAACTAGAGAACTAAATGTTTAAATAAGGACCATGAAAATGTTTTCAAGGATCGTTTCTTTTATGTATATGAAGGATCAGCACTATCTACTATAGTGTTTCCCTGGCGCTGACATGTCCTTCTTTGAATGAAGTATAAGAAGAGCATTTTTCTCGGTAGGCAATGGTCTGGGTGTGCCCCTGGTACTGCTTATTGATCTTATGAGCGGCAAAATATCACCAGGAGTGCTGCTAGATTCTTTGCCGTCATAGACAATTACAAAAGTAATCATATAGAAGGGATTAAAAATTTACACCCTTTAAACATCTTAATACGTTGTGTTTGTGTCCTATAAAATGCCGTAATATGTTTATTATAAGACCACTATATATATACTAGCTGAACCGGCAAACATTGTTTTGCCATATATATTATTTCTAAGAAAAAGTTTTAAGTTTATAATTAACAAATGAAGAATAGGGGTTGATCGTAGAAGAGTGAAAATTTAAGGTTGTATTTTTGAATGATGTATCATAAAATAATAAAAACAAAAAAATGTCTAAAATAAATTTAAGGGGTACCCTTAACATTTAGGCGGATAAAAATAGATTTTGACCGATTCCCAGACCTATCCGATATGCACACGAAATTTCTTGAGAATTGGTCAATCCATTTCGGAGGAGTTTAATTACAAACATCGTGATACGAGAATTTTATATATTCTAATACACGCCTAAAATTTTCTTATTTCTATATATTATACAGTAATAAATACTTTCAAACTAATTATATATAACTTATTTCCTAGATATTAATTTTAAACTCTTAGTTTGGTGTTACATGTAGCTTTATTCTATAATCCATAAGACCGTCGTTCCACTGCGTAATTTTTCACCAAGCAATTTTTTAATATCTTTTTAATACATATTTAACATCCAAGTTACTCCTAATTATTTTAAATATATTATATCCTTTATAAATAATATTTGCTAAAAGTGGATGTTATTTGTATATTTAACAAATCCTGTTTAACCTCTTACACAGTCTGCACACTTAATAACATTCCGTGTACGAGTACTTGAGTCCATTGTGCATCAAGCTTGAACGTGTATGTATATCAGATAAAACAAAAATAGAAGGCAGTGAATGACCTTGTGCTTTTAATTCATGATACCAGCTGGCATATTTCCGTTGCGAGCTTTATCTCCATTGTGAATATTTTATCCTTATTTTATCCTTTCTGAATGAATATCCCATTGTTTTCCTTTTCGCATAAAAATGCTTTCATTTTTAATAGTGTTGTAAATATTGCTAAATATTATTCAACTAGATTTGCAAACAAGTTTCATCGCTAGCGTACTTAATTTAGAATACCCGTTTTATATACAGTATTTATTATAATACTTTCTACTGCAGAAATAATGAACTTGCTCGCGCAAGTCACTCATAAATAATGCTTTATTAGGAAACTTATTTGCAGCTTTTTGTTTTTAGAAATTAAATGCATATTTCGTTAGTAAATTGCTTTTAGACTTTAATCCGACGATAAAACTATAAATATGAAATTTTGAACTGTTACTCATAAACGTTGAAAATAACACTTTATAATTGGCACAGAATAATGTCCTTACTAATATTATAAATACGAAAGTAAGGATGTTTGTTTGTTTGCTTATTTGTTTGTTACGTTTTCAGGCTTAAACCACCCAACCGATTTCAAAAATTCTTTCATCAATGGAAAGCTATAATATCAGGGAGTAACATAGGCTATATTTTGTCTCGGTATTCTCACGGGAACAGAAAATACGCCGCGGGTAAGGCGACTGAAACTGAAGCGAAGCGAGGGCGGGTTGCTAGTCTTTTATAAAACCACTGCTGGGCTAGAGCCTCAAAATTAATCTACTATATCACGCTAGTAGCACTGGTTGGTATTTTTTTTTTCTTTTTACTATGGGTGGGCTATGATAAGCGTACACGCGGTCCACTCCGTCCGCGGCGACGAAAGGACGGCACGCGGGCCCATAACCCACCCGTACCCACGTCACCTTCATCGTTGGGCCAACTACCAGTGCCGAGTACTTGTCCTCGGTGGTCGGCCCGACGGAATACCCTTTCGGGTACCCTCACCTCTCGACGTCCCTATCCCGGGACGACGGTCGTCGTCGCGCGATCAGCCTCTCTGCGAGTGACGGACTAAAATCCCCAGTCCGTTCACCCGCGGCCTCGGCAAGGGCGGCATCAGGCGCAGGTACTCGCGCCTGCGCCGCCCCAGTCCCGGCGGCGGAACGTATCACCGAAGAGAAGTTCCTCTCGCGCACGATCCGCCGCCTCCTTCCGCGAGATGACGGCCTCACAGAAGGCGGCGACCGCGTCCACACTGGTTGGTATAGGGTTTTATTTCTCTATCATGCTCGTGGGTATTGTAAACAACGACTAAGAGATTAAATATGCATATAAAATAGCATATAACGTCTAAATGACGTCTATACAAAATTTAATTAAGCCTTTAATATTCATTTATGCATATAACATATATGAGAAGGAAAAGTCAAAATGAAATCCTATACCAATCCATCTGACTAGCGTGGTTATAGTTAGTAGGGCAATACCCCAACTGTTGTGAAGGGGCCTCGAGCCCAGCAGGGGACGTGTATAAGCTGAGGTGATGAATATGATGACATATGGGTAATTGAGTTCTGTACATATGTAGAGGCGCAATATGTATCATATTAAATAGTAAATTTGATTACGTTCTCTTAATGTTAAACTAATATGAGGTAATGGCAGCATCGACAATAAAATAACACCAGTGAATATATGATTGGATTGAAAAAGGAGTTCATTATTCACTATTAGTATGAGAATAAAACGCATAGTGATCCTGTGTCTCGCTTCGACCGAAATTTCAACTGATAACAAATGATAATATAATCATTGATGATAAATATATACTCGCTTTATCATAATATAGCCCTTTAAATCTGAGTTATCGTCATAGAGCAATGGTAACGCTGAAAAAATATTAAATTATTTGTGAAGGTTAGGCAAAATATTCAGTAAAGAAGTGAAAAGATTGAATGACAGACTTATCAGATGGGAATGAGCTCATTAATGTAATCAGCTAATGATAATAAGCAAAGAAGGAATCTAATTATGTACGCGCTCTGTAAAAGTTATCCTTATAATATTGAGAGACTAATACGTACTCGTATTTAGAGAATCATAGTTGAGGCGAAGCGCAACGTACATATCTAAATAGCGTAAATAACAAATTAATTCCGGCTGTTAATACTCTTATTCAATTTAAAACTGAGTAAAATTGAGTATCAGGTTTAATATGATACCTTTATAAAATTCTGTACCGTATAAATATTGAATAGTCTTGTAAGGATGTGAGATGATTCATTTTAATGATAGTAGGGGTAAACTATAAGGTTAAATACTGAGAAATATTATTGATAACAATACCAGTAAGTAGGTACTAGGAAATATTATATATATATATATCTTAATATATATAAATTACGTGTCACGTTGTTTGTCCGCGATGGGCTTCTAAACTACTTAACCGATTTTAATCAAATTTGCACATCGTGTGCAGTTTGATCCAACTTGAAAGATAGGATAGCTTACATCTTAATTTATACTCGCAATATTATTTTATTGCAAATTATTTGTCTATTATTTGACATTCATAATTATCTGTTAACTCCAAACGATTTTAACAGATGGCGATATCTGTTGACTGGATTGAGTAATTAATTAATAGATGGCGCTGCTATGTCAAATCTACAAACGTTTTACATAGAATTTGAAATTTTTTACATAGATTCCATTTGTAAAAAAATATGACGACCTCCATGACAGATGTTCTCCTACAGTTCCACTTAAATAGTTTAATAAAATGTAATATAACAAAAATATTAGCCACAGCAACGCGTGGCCGGGTCTGCTAGTATATATATACCGGGCGGCGCAAAAGTATGGAACCCTACGCGGAGTGATCTTGTTTTGACTCTGCCTGGTGTGTACATATCCATAACTAGGCTCTGAAGGAACCGAGGCTCTCTAGTACGGGTGAGAACCTCATGGCGACGTTAAGTAACGCGAGGCTATTGCCTTCATTTTTTCGCAGTTCCGCTAAGATTACGCGTATTTCTGTAATATTTATTATTGACGCGAATCTGGCCACTAGGTCTAGATCCGGGTCTAGACCGCTAGCGGCTGGCGCGTGTGTGTTGCTAGATTTGCCTTGAGGAGGCTTAGAAAGGCCCGCGGGTGGCTGTTTTTGCCCAACGGTTGGCGGTTTATATATATTATTATTAGTGGCCTTTGCCGACGGTGTCGCGTTCGCGGGTGCCGACGGGGAGGCTAAATTGGTGGGCAGGGGGGGGGGTATTCCGCCCTGCTTTGAGAATTGACCCACGGGTTGCGTGTGGGTTTAGGTGCCTGAAGGTACCTTTGTGGTGGGGGTGGTGGTGGCCTCTTCATAACCGGCCGTGGTGCGCGTGGGCAGCCACGGTAGTTTGCGGGGTGCCCCACTTGCCCGCAGAGTACACACGATGGTGGTGTGGTACTTTTATTCGGGTCGTTGGCTTTAGGCCTGGCATAATCCGCCGTTGCGTGGTCCTCCAGGCACTTTACGCACCTGGGCCGCGCGTAGCAGTTGCGCGCCGAGTGGCCGTATAGCTGGCACCGGTGGCATTGCGATAGCATGCCATTCCGGCGCGGGGGTTCTACCACGATGCCGGAGAGGCCGCACACCGTGGTGATATTAAAGATGTCCTTGCCCTTCTGTGAGAGGTCAAGGACCATTACTAGGTCAAAGGGTTGGCGAGTATGCCCTCGGATCATCCGGTGCACCTCGATCACCGGAAGTCCTTGTTTGAGGAGGTCCTCCTTGATGGTTTCACATCCCAGTTCCACGGGGACGTTGCGTATTACTACGCGAAGTTTACGTTCCTCGGGCAGGGTGAATGTGTGGTACGGAATATGTTGGCTATGTAACATAGCCGTCATTTTACGGTGGTCGTCCGAAGTGGACAACTGCACCTTGATACCCTCGGTGGTTGACTGAGCCGTGCGGTATTGAACTCGGTTGGTGTTGCACCAAGCCGAGATTGATAGCCACTTCTCCTTATTACGATTATTAATATTAACAGCAATTATTAACGCCGCATTAGTTAATTATATATTTCCTAAACAATGGAAAAAAGCCGTGGTAATAGGTATACCTAAACCCGGCAAGCGACGTACCGAACCGTCATCATATCGCCCGATTAGCTTATTAAACAGTTTAGGTAAAATTTATGAGCGCGTACTACTTAGTAGGCTAAGAAAGTGCGCTGAGGAAAACAACCTCATCCCGCCGATTCAGTTCGGCTTTCGCACGCAACACTCTTGCGTTCAGCAAGTACATCGAATAGTCGAGTATACAAGTTATAAACTGCAACGCGGTTTATGTACGGGTATGCTTCTATTTGATGTAAAAAAAGCGTTTGATAAAGTCTGGCATAACGGCCTTATTTTCAAGTTAATATAGCTTAAAATCCCCCACTACTTAGTTATGATAGTTAGGGACTTCCTACTCGAGCGTAGCTTTCGCTACAGAGTGGAAGGTACTTTATCAGCACCGCACAAACTAGAAGCCGGCGTCACCCAGGGATCGGTGCTCTCTCCAATTCTCTTCTCGCTGTTCACCAGCGACATACCCCAACATAGTAGAATTCAAACAGCATTATTCGCTGACGACACTGCCATCTTCTATGCAGGTCAATCTCCCTCAACAGTGACAACCGTTCTCCAAACTGCGGCTACCGCCCTAGCCAAATGGACTAGGAAATGGAGAATCGGTATAAACCCCACCAAAAGCCAGGCGATCATATTTCATAAGGGGATAGATCGCCGCTACCCAATGGCTGAATATCCACAGATAAAGATGTTCGACCAACCTATCCCCTGGACAAGGGAGGTCAAATATCTGGGTGTGACCTTGGACAGACGACTGACCTTCGGTCCTCACATAGGGCGAGTCCGCGCGCGCGCAGCCCTAGTGCTAGGATGGTTATACAGCTTAGTACACGCAAAGTCTAAGCTATCTCTCCGTAATAAAGTTAGATTATACACCGCTTGTATACGTCCTATCATGACGTATGCAAGTGTAGTGTTTACACAAGCGAAGCCACGCAGGCTACATCGGCTACAGGCATTACAGAATAGGTTCATGCGCCGAGCGACGGGAGCACCGTGGTACATGCGCAATGTGGATCTTCACATAGATCTTGGCTTGCCGACCATCAGGCAATTCATGAAACAAGGCTCCCGCCGCTACTTCGACTCTGCCGCGACACACCCGAACCCATTAGTGGTAAGGGTGGCTTCTTACATCCCCTCTAAAATGTCCGTGATTAAACAACCGCGACTAATACTCGACGAACCCGACGACACTATAACGCTCGCCCAGACTGAGGCATACACAGCCCGCGCGGCCTTGACAAATAGTAGTAAATATCCACGTTACGCCCCTGCCGACGGGGAAGGAAGACGTGTCGCGTTAAAATCATAAACGTGGGAGTGCCCACTTTGCCAGCGACCGCCCGAGCCGAGGTCCGTACCCCACAGGGGGTGCCCTCGGGATGGGTCGCTTAACTTTAAGCGGGTTGAGAGCCCTCAGCGCTCACCCACCAGTCCGGGTAAAGTTGTCACAGCCATCTGAGGCTAACAACTAAGTCACACAAAAAAAAAAAAAAAGTATGGAAACCCCTGATTATCTTGGAGGGCGATGATTTGATCGAAATATAAAAAAAACACATCAAACGAAATTTTTAATAATGTATGCGATGGTAACCTTGGATTTGACCTTGAACTTCGTTTTCAATGTTATTTCAAGGTCAACTTTGTTTTTTTAAATAGGAACCCCTATTTTTGATATCGGAATAATTTTTTTATATTTCGATCAAATCATCCCCCTCCAAGATAATCAGGGGTTTCCATACTTTTGCCCCGCCCTGTATAAAGAAAAGAAGTCGCAAATATAAAACTATCAACTATATAAGCTGGTTCTTTTATAAATAGAATATTTATAAAACAATCGCCTCCAAATTAAATTTATTACGTGACAATACTTCTGCGTATAGAAAAAACACTAAAAGGCTGTGTTATTTTCGTACTTTTTGATGTGTGGAAATTGCTATTGTGAGAATATTAACAGGTGGGTAAGTAATGTTTTCCATCAATGTTCTCAAATACATTGAGTTATTTTAGCTCTTACTACTAAATTGTTTTACTAGTAAATTCACATCTTATATTTAGATAACTTATGTTATATATACATCGTATGCAAACAGTTTACGTGTGTTGACGGGCTATTGGAACAACAGAAACATGGGCAACGGCACTCTCCTGGGAAACTTACCTAACAGCAAATGCGATTGACAAAGCTGCCAAGCGTGGCGATTATTGAACTATACTCTAGGAGGTTTATATCCAGCAGTAAACGTCGATAAGCTAGAAATTATGATGATGATAACACATATATCGTCCGTCAACTTCTGATACCTCCTATCTAATACACAAATTTTACAGGAGGAACAATAAACTGATTTAGTTTCTTTGAAATGTATTGAAGAAATAAATTATTTTTTTTTCAAACCCTTTGCTATTAATGTTGTAAAAAGTTTTATTTTATCATCTCAACCTATATCCCACTCCTGATCTTAAGTATCCTTCACAATGGGAGGGAAATTAACCTACTATTCCACACTGGTCAGACGTGTTGGAATAGGGTTTCGTATTAAGTTTATATCCCTTAGTCATCTTTTACGACACCCGCAGGCAGGAGAGGGGGGTGGTTAATTGTATTCTTACTCCGTAACCACACGAAAACGCTTTATTTTATAGAAGTTTACTAATTCTAAGCCAAATTATAGGACGACCAAACTTAAGGGATATTTAGCCTGTAGAATATCATCCCCATTAGTGAATATTTAATTTAAGAGGATAATACATTCGATTAGTTTTACGCGTTGTTAAATGTTGCTGTAAATTTTAATCCTTATGTTAGTTAGTTAGGAGGTATGATGTTGCTGCAATAGTCATAAAAATCGAGGGTTCAACAAGAAAATATATTATTATATATATTAATCATGATAATGATCGTCATAGCTTATATACTTCCCACTGCTGGTTTCAAGCATCCTCCACAACGGGACAGAAATTGACCTACTATACCACGCTGGTCAAACGGGTTAGTATAAGGTTTTATTTCGAATTATCCATGGGTGATCGTCAAGACAATTAAGGGACACAAGCAGTGATGTTTACTGCAAGAGAAGGAAAACTCAAAACAAATATCCTATTCCAACTCAGCTGACCTGCTGGTCAGATATAGTAGGTGAATTACTGGTATAGTACCTAGGTGAACACCCTGAACCCGTGAACTACTGGTGTAGTAGTTGAACTCCCATCTCACTGTGGAGAAGGCTTGCGACAAATAGTGTGACGTATAAAAGCCGAGATGATGATGAAGATTTTCTAAAAGCAGCAAGATGACACATTGCATTGCCTAGGTGGAACTGTAACTGATTCAAGAAATTTGATTTTTCTTATTTGCCCGACGTCTATTGTTTGAACTACTATTAAGTAAACAATCTAACTTGCCTATGTATATAGATATCTATAATGTAGTAAATCCATTTTAAATCGCGTAGTAATGAATCTTTTTAATTACAATACGAGAAAAACTAAAAAGAAAATTGAATAAACATCGAACTAAAGCAGACAACGACATAAATCAACGTCTTGTTTACGCAAAATGTTTTAAATTAAGTTCAAAAGCATATTGTAATAGAATATGCACTAGATATATTAATATTGACACAAATTACAGAAATAGTTTCTTAATATCCAGCTCAAAAGCTTAACAGTTTCATAAAATATTAATACGATCGCAGACATCCATTAATATTCAGTCAGTTCTATACCCAGTGTCTATGTGCGTATCTATACAGTTTGTTGACATAGTAACGAGCATGCGCAGAAGTGACGCTATACATAAACAATGAATTTAATTTATCGTACGCCAACCTATGCGTTCCCCCGAGTCCAAAGACCGGCATTTTTAGTAGTTATATATAACTAGAAACTTAGATTAGTTTAACTATAAGAGAAAAAATTAACATTCAAATTTCACAGGATTTAAAAATAATAACGACCTAGTCCTTGTCCTCTCGTTTGAACACATCCCCCATTGAGTGAGATGAACGTTACGGGTCGTTAACCATTCAAAGAAACCCTCGTCATTATTGCCATCAATCAAAATGACTCTGCCCTCACAAAACTTCGATTGCTCTTTACACAAAATAACGAATGAAATTTGTTGGCCCACTTTAAAATGAAACAATTTTATAGCTTAGCTTAACTGAATTAAAAATCTCATTAGGGACTTACCGAAAATTCTCCATAAACGAAGAAATTTGACTGAAGTAGTGTTTCACAAACATTCTTGATGTTTTACAGCATCTCTTTATATCTACAGGTAATTCATATAAACTCTCGACAAAACACTTTCTCCGTATCGTTAGTTTGCACACATTCCACTGTTTAGAATAAAAAAAAATAGCCGGCTCTTTTGAACGATTCGACTGTCAAAATCACGTGGAGCCACAGTACTCACACAGACATCACTATAGAGCGCAAGCGAAATACGCTTTTTCGCGACGGACACTTAGCGCATGACATTTAAGGAACATTGTACTCATGTAGCGGACTAACCTCCCACACAGTTTGTGAAGAACTAAGCGCAAGCAGTCGAGGTGCACGTGGCCCGTAGCTTACGCGACGGCCGCCCTTCCAAAGCGGCGTCCACACACTACGAAAATCGACTTTCGCTCGAACGCTAGACGACACCATTTCGCCCAAAATCGGCACGAGCCGAAGAGATGGGCTAGAATATGGGACGTTACATGTGGAGTATTTCCGTACTATCAGTTATAGTCTGCATACGTTGCGTAAAAGCTAGTTAAAATATCTAAATCGGAAACCTTTAAATTTTAATAGATACTGACTTAAAAAAAGGTTCCTTAAACACTTCACCAGAAATACCACATTACAAATTTCTGAGAGAAATTGTATATGGAAATTATTTCTCAGCATGGTAGTAAAAACGCTAAGCATTGTTGTCGAGGCAGATATTGAAAAAGTTTCTAGTCAGCGTAACGACGACTTTTTGTCTTGTTTTTAAAGGATATTCCAAGCTAGTGGGCAGTTCGTTTAATCTTTTCTTTTGTTAGGCCATGACTTGATATTTTTAATAATACAGCTTTATATTCCAGATGCTTTCCATTTTCGTTCTTTTATTGTAATGTGTCAGCGAATATACGTTTTAAAAGTAAATGTTTACACAACTTGTCAAGGTGTGAATAGGATGACAAACATACGAATAATATGAAACTGTGTGTTTGACCCAAGAGTCAGTAAACCAAGCGATCTTACATTTCAAAACAGGTCGAGGTAATGGTTGGTTACCCGCAATCAATAACTTTGGCACTTTGACGTTACTTAACCGGTATTTGAACATCAGCTGGCTAACCTTTTGGTAATTGTAAATTTTACAAGTATTGCGTATTTAGAAATCATAAGATGTTTAAATGATTACTTGCATCGGGAATTAGAATAAAAAAAAAGCCACTGTATATATTTCATCTTTTCTATTCCTTGCAGTATTTCTGCTCCACCCTAGGTCGACTGGTAGAGAATGCCTAAGGCATTAAGTCCGCCTTGTAACCTTTGTTTGTGCAAAGTTATAAATAAATAAATATTCAAAAAATATTATAGAATTGTTAGTTGCTTTATAGACTTATAGGTATTGAATTTTAAAATTGAAAATTCAATCAGAAATATTTATTTGATAATATAGTAACAAAAAATTCAATTTCAATGAGATTTTTTTCACTGAAGACTGTAAGAAGCAAGGAGAAAAATCGATGTAATAAAGTAAACTCATAATAAAATCAGTGATCAATTATCAGTGAACTCATAATACCAGATCTCATGGATAATGTGGTTAAAATCTAAATTTCTATTGTGGCGGTACTAAGTATAAATGTAGTCTGGTAATAAATTAAATTATTTGATTTAATACAAGAGACTTATTCAAGAGTTAGATCTCAATTCAAGAGCTAGATTTATTAGATCTCTGAAACGGTTGAATGGAACTTAGTACAGTTCAATCTCATGGCAACACATCGTTACTCGTTCACAGCAAAAAAGAAGAATTCCTCGTTACGCTTTAGTTCCAAGGAGTAAGTTTCCAAATCGCCGAGACTATTGGGATCCTTGGCGTTAAATTATGTAGCAAAGTCCAGTTTAGGTGTCGGTTGAAGGAGCAAAAAGCTCAGCACTTTGAACAAAGGCAAGTGGTACTTCACCCCGAGACAACGACTTGTTTTATAAAAAGTGCAACTTCGTCTATACATATAATATTCCTCATATCTCTTTATGGGTGCGCCAAATATTAACTTGACTCACTTGACTCCCTGAACAGACGTGCTGTTCTAATTTATCGATGAATTCAATCTTGGAGTCGTTGGGAGCAGAGTAAAGAGCTCAGGTCAGGTCAGTCTGTGTGTTATATCAATTCTTTAACGAGGAGGTCTCTGAGAAGCTGTTTCATTTGGTACGAAAGTCTCCCTTCTATCATCGTACCACTCAATGCTGCAGTATGATTTCTCCATACTATCCGGTAACGGTCAACTTCGACTGTACTTTTTTACCATTCATTTTTACCACGCACGTACTCAAAAGTGAACCAGTTGTTGTTGTGTTTCCCGAGCGCTATGACATGTCTAGCTTCAAATGATATTTAAGAAGAGCTCTTTTCTTATAGTAGGCAGTGACTTGACTATATCCCTGTTACTGCTGAAATCCATGAGAGCCAGTTGTCACTTACCAACAGATGTGTTGCTCACTTGTCTGCCATACACAATAAAAAGAGTTTATAAGAATGGAAATGGTCGCTTTCCTTTTTTACTATCGTAAAAAAAAGACAACTAAGAAACGTAAGATAACCTCACTAATTCTTATGTATGCAGGTTAGTTCGTCACCCGCCAAGAGGACGACCGCGTGAGGAAAGACCGACGTCCTCCCCGAGGGATGTCGGTCGAGGAGAGGGTACTCCTCAAGGGGTATTACGTCGGGCCGACTTCTAACGTCAAGTCAGCCTGCTCCGGTGGTCGGCCCAATGTCGAAGGCGACGTGTCGCGGGTGGGTTACGGGTGTACGTGCTTACGCCCCTCTGTCGCCCTGGACGGAGTAGAGCGAGGAGCGCGCCGACCGTAACCCAACCCAATAAAAAAAATGCAGATTAGTTATATGTTAATCTCATAAGCTTTTTTATTTTTTTCCAAACATCTTGTTCCTACCTGATCATAAATAAAATTGCTAAGATGTAAGTCTATGGTAAGTGATTGATTACTTTTGTTGTTTCAGCATTCACTATACTTAGTGGTTTTTTCTAAAAAAAAATGTTTTGGTAAAAAAAAAATGTTATGTGTATAAGGTTGAGATTTACTATCTATCGTATACGTGCATTACTTGCATAGATATCTATTAAAAATCTGTTCCAACTGTTTTTGTAAATAATTTGCTTGCTACTTTGCAATTTACTGTTCAGAATTACGTCTTTATAGCAAATACTTTACCATGCCATCTAAAACAAAATTATAAATTGTTCCGATTTAGTACAATAACTTATAATATACAGAGTGTATCAGGTTATGGGGCAACTGGTCAAAAGGGAGCTAGGCAATGGTGGTAGGAACCCATGAAAAAAATTTGAACGAAAAATATCGATTCGTTAAGGAATTAGAGACATGTAAAGTTTTCAATTTTGTCATCGCTTTTTCGTGTAAATCCGATTGAAATGTATAAAGTCAATGATACTTAATACGCAACATATTCATACTTTGTTAAATGTTCATTAGAAATTGAATAAATCAATGATTACGTTCGCATAAGCATGACAAACTTCGCTTTAAAACAGCTGATCGGCCGATGACCGTTGACGGCTCGCCGTTGTTACCTACGCTCATTGAAGCGTTTGCGCAATTCTAGGTAGGTATGTATGAAAGAAATTATACTGTCGAAGCTTTACATGCCTACATGTATTCTGTCTGTACATGTCTACATAATACGTAACATGTAAGGCATAGACTCATTTTTTTGAAATCACTATATCTTTTATGATATATTGTTTTTTGTGTAATGTACATTCTAATTACGATCTATGACCGTTAAACTACAACATACTCGAACAGTTGTCCCATAACCTGATACAGGGTGTATATCTGTAACTGTATGAAACAATGACACGACCCAACACTATAAAATTTTAGTTAATTCATATATTTCATTTTAGATATAAGCATTTTTACACAACAATTTAGTTTTTTAATTTGTACCAGAAATAGTTAAGTTTTCATTTATTATTTATATGGAGATATGCAAGTCTGAAATAAATGGATTTTTTATTATTTTTTTATTAACTATTGATAACCTTCATTTATATTAATTAGCAAATTTCGAAAGGGACCAGTTTCTTACAAATATTGCAGATTAAATAGAAACTTGCGAAGTTCATTGTAGTCGAAAATTCTTCAATAGCTTTTGTTTATTACCTATACAAACCCATGAAGTAATTAATCATCATTATTGTCATCATCTTAGCTCATATAAGTCCTACTTTTGGGCTCGCTAGGGCCTCCTCCTTTAAGAATGGGAATTTGACTCACTATCCTGGTTAAATATTTTGTCATAGGCTTTCATTTCCAGTTTTCCTTCTCTTGCTTTGACAATATTTTAATATTCAATCCCTTAGTTGCTTTCTACCATACCACAGGCAAGAAAGGGCGTGGGAAATTGTATTGGTGATGATAATTATATTAGAGGTTAAATTATGAAATTGACGTTTCGTACTGATAAATTAAAACCATTTTTTTTTTGTTCTTAAAACAAATTTCATTAATATAAAGTATTTACTCTCGTTATTTATAAATTTCTGTCATCTAATTAGAAGATCATTTAGACCACCTTTGCGATAGAACTCTGGGGTCCTGGACTTCACAAACTGTGTGAAGGTATTTTGTACTGCTACTCCGGAAGACAATTTTTTTTCCGTGCATAAAATTGTCCAAATCGCGGAAAAAACATTGTAGTAGGTTGGAGCGAGGTCTGACGAGTATGGAGGATGACGTATGGTTTCTTACTGCAGGTTTTGTAGTGTTAAAACAGTTTCTTGAGCAGTATGGAGTCTTGCATTATAATGGAGAAATAATGGTGGAGATCGATTGACAAGTCGGGGTTGTTTTACTGCGAGTTTCGCCGTAATTTTTTGACAAGTCGGGGTTGTTTTACTGCGAGTTTCACCATCATTATTCTCCGAACACTGCACAGTAGAAATCTGCGTTTATTGCTTGACCAGATCTGAGGAAGCTGTAGTGAATTGCACACCGAAGTGACCACCAAATAGTTACCATCACTTTTCTATGGGTAAGCTTCGCTTTAGGGCATTAATGTGGCGTTTGATCAGCGGTCAGACATTGCGTTATTCGCTTGCGATTATCATAAAGAATCCATTTTCCATCACACGTCACAATTCGATCCAAAATCATCATTTCTATACCGGTTTGACAGGATAAGCAAGCTTCAACGCGCGCTGCACTCTACAAATCAGTCATATGAAGTTATCGTTAGAGACTTACAACTATAGCGTTTACACACATTAAGACTGTGCCATACCATGGTCAAATCATAAGGCACCCATTTTTAAGTTTTTAATTTTACCGATTTGGTGCAAATGGGTCAATATTGAAGGTATGCTAACGTCAAACCATGCCACTAATTCTTTGGTAGTTTGACTCGGATCGGCTTCCACCATCACCTTCAATTCATTGTTATTTACCTTAGCGGCTGGTCTTCCTCGTGCTTCATTCTTCATGTCCCAGTTTCCACTACGAAAGCGCTTCAACAAAAACGCGCGCCCCATATGTTAGCCGTATTCTCTCCAAACACAGCATTCACATTAGGAGCCGTTTCTGTTGCGTTAGTCCCACGTCGGAACTTGTATTCGAAAATTATTCTGATTTTCGCCGTATCCATGTTCACTTGAAAAGCTGAATGTAAAAACAATTGAACGTCGAACGATCAAATGTCATACATTTTTTAAATTTAGAATGATATAAATTGTGTTTGAAAACAGTTTGACTTTCTTGTTTGACTTTTTGATATTAGTAAGGATTGACTAAAAATATATGAAGAAATCAGCTGATTTTGTTTTGTGCCAATGTATCTATCTATACTAATATTATAAAGCTGAAGAGTTTGTTTGTTTGTTTGTTTGTTTGTTTGAACGCGCTAATCTCAGGAACCGCTGGTCCGATTTGAAAAATTCTTTCAGCATTAGATAGCCCATTTATCAATAAAGGCTATAGGCTATATTATATTTTCAAAAAAATTAGGGATACGTACTAAAAGTCCAATAATGTAACCCGAGGTGTAAAAAAATTACTCGAAAAAATCTTTATATCGCGTTTGCTGCGAAAACTATTGATTATAGAACAAAACAATATACTACAACTTTGCAGAGCATATAATTTTCTACAAAAAATGTCGCAACACTGTATGTCTAACTATTGTAGTTATCTCACAATAAGTGTTTTTCTTTTATTTTTTTAAATAATTAAAATGCCGTCGCTTAAAAACTCTTTACTTTGTATCGTCGTATTAATCCTTATCAAAATAAATTACTTCGTATTCAAGATGGATTCAATACCTTTCTAGAACTTTTTGAATTATTAAATTCGGACATTTTATTCAAAAGATATCGCGATATTAAAAATGTAAGTATTAGTGATGTAGCCATGTAATTATTAAGTACTAGGTGACCCGGCAAACTTCGTACCGCCTTTTCTTCGTAATTAGTTTGTTTTAGTATTTATCAGTTTAGTTTTAGTATTGTCCGTACGGTGACGGAGTAAGAATACAGTTCACCACCCGTGTGTGTCGTAAAAGACGACTAAATTCAAATTCAAAACATTTATTATGCATAGACCCCGAAAGGGCACTTACATATTGTCAATTTTACAAAATAAAATTAAATTATCCAATAAAAATAAACTACCACCGGATCGGAACGCGACCGCTACTGAGAAGATCCGGCAAGAAACTCAGCGGTTCAGTTTGTATGGGAAAATAAATTTGTTATTTTTAGTATTTTACTCGCAATTTTGCCATATTTTCTCACCGTATAAACCTTCCCTGGACTTCCACAAATAATTCAAGACCAAAATTGGTCAAATCGGTCCAGCCGTTTTCGAGTTTTAGCGAGACTAACGAACAGCAATTCATTTTTATAGATAGAATACGCGCGCATGTATGATGTGGCGGGCGGACATGAGAGACGAGGGGGTAGTAGCCTCTACGAAACGCCTAGAAAAAGACCTCAACTTCCTCGACAGTCTGCCACTGCAAAACGACTACGAATTCTGCGCAGCAATGAGAGAAGTTTTAAAATAAATAAATAAATCCTGAAAGTCACTACTCCACGCGGACGAGGTCGCGGGCACTGCTAGTTTATTATATGATGACTGGCTGAACCGGACACGTTGTTTTGCCATATACATTATTTTTGAGAATGTTTTGGTAGTTAAATAAAAATAATTATCTTATTGTGTGTGGAGATGTGGTTTATGTTTAAGGAAGAATAGAACACTGTAAATTCAAATCTTTTATTATGTATAAACCCCGCGGGGGCACTTGCATATGGTAATTGTTTTACATTTTACTTAAATTACTACCGGATCGGAACGCGACCGCACTGAGAAGATCCGGCAAGAAACTTAGTGGGATTATCTTCTTTTTTATTCATTTACTATTTTTTTTTAACAAAATATATATCACAGCGTGTCTATTAATAGCTCCAGTGTGATGCCTTTTGAACCATCATACAATACAGTGCAGACGATGACAACCTATAAAAATAGCAAAACACCAACCATTATTTTTTAAAATTCAATGTACTTTATTAACTACGTCGTTCCAATCTTCACATACATCCCCAAAAGTTGTCAAAAGTTATTCCATCTATCACTATCCGTCACCACTCATCCTATTCACCACCATCTGTCATTACTCAACCCATCCATGGTGAAGGATATACACATCATATGTATCATCATCCGTCATCACTCATCCCCATCTGTAACCACTCATCTCATCCATCACTATTAGTCATCAGACAACCTGTCACCACTCAACCCATTCGTCATCACTCATCGCATCCATCACCATTCATCACCACGCATGCCATGCATCATTACTCATCACATCCATTACTACACAATACACATTCTATCCATCATCATCACTCACTACCCATTTCCATGACTATCCGTCATCACTTATTCCATTCATCACCATCCGGCATCCCACCCATCACCATTCAACCCATCTGTCACCACTGAACTGATCCATCATCACTTATTTCATTCATCATCATCCATCACCACTCAACCCAAACATCACCATCCGTCACCATTTTTTCCATTCGTCACTACTCTTCTCATCCGTTACCACTCAGCCCAATTCGTTTCACTTCACAAATTGCTTTTCTTACTGCCTATCCTCAAAACTCTCACGCACATACATTTCGTTAGATGACGATACGCACACATACATTATTTCATTAGGTGACTAGTTCTTCTCCCTTTCTTTCTTCTTCTTTACTTTCAAATCACTTAACCCTTTCCCCCCGCAAAGCGATTTTTAATGAATTGGCGCTTTTAAAGTTTATTATTATAATGAGGTAGGTAAAAGGAAACGCACAGATTTTTTTTTAGATTTTTATTATACCTAGAAGTACTATTTCCAAGACTTAAAAGTACCGTCAGGCACATCATGTTATTTCAATGTTGGAAACTTTGATAGAAACTACAAAAGTAATGAGATCCTATTTTGACTTAGTAATAATTAAATTAATCGGTTTTTAATTATAGATTAACCTCGTGGTATTCAACGAAACAATTTTTCTTTACATTTACACACAATAACACGTTGCAATGCGAACATTTACTACGAGGTTTCGACTGAATCTTCTTCAAACTACAAACCTCACACCTTCCTCTATTCTCTACAAACGTAGGCCAATGAATGCCTCTGTTACCCAAGCGTATATCTTTTATAGTGGAATAGTCAGATTTGCGCCTTTTCGAAGGGCCGCTTTTTGCGCTATTATCAGTAGAAGACTTTCTTTTCTGACTAGACTCTTATCTTTGCAGTCTCTAGACATTTGGTTGTTATCATTGCAATGCAGATGAGATAAAATAATAGCGAATTTGATCTTAATAATGCACTTATTTGTAAAACAGTTTTTGCAAATAAGTGCATTATTGAGACCAGGTGCCGAAGAGACCATAAGGTCTCTCCACGCCGGACGAGTATTGTATCCATAAAAAAATTCATATCAATAAATGTTAGGAGTTCCTCTTTTTTTAGGTTCAATACCTTGCCTTTCTGAGTAGCATAATGGTTTTTGGTACACAATGTTATCAATAATATCTCCAATTAATACTAAAAATATATCAGTCGGTGTTTTACAGTGAGCAAAACAGTCCTCTACTACTCCAGCATCTGCAATGTATTCCGGTAAAATTGTATCTAGGTCCCTCTTTTTCCATTAAGGTTTGGTTAAGGTAATCCCTGGTTAGTTCTGTGTGAAGATGTATTTGCAGACGGTAAAACAGTCTGAACACTAGATTCAGGTATTGGAGATGTGGGTACCTGATTTATAGGGCATTCCAATACATCTTCATTTGACGGCGACGATGGCGGTACTTCGGCAAAAACACTCTCTAGAGCTCTTTTAAAAACCTCATAGAAGCCTCTTGGTGAGGGTAGTTGAAGCTTTGCTACTTCGCCATCGGACACACCTGCATCAGACTCTTCGTGGCAGTCTGGAAGCTCTTCTAACAACAGGGCTTCAATTAGAGCAGTATTGTTTGTAATATCCATCTCAATGGCTAAAATAATAAGAAAATCAGAATAATAATAAAAATAAAAAACATTTGCTTATGATAAAATAAAATTTTATATCCCATAATTTTTGAGACTAAAATCACCTGATGGTACTTTTAAGACCGCATCAGTTTTTATCAAATATTCATATAAAATAAAGTGATAATACCTACATCATAACAGCTTTTAGAAATGTAGTCAGTAATATAAACAACGTAAATATTTAAAAAAAAATAACACTTACCTATGATATTCTATTTATAAAATAATATCTGGTTGACCGAGCTTCGCTCGGAATGTTTTTGTCGAATTTATTTAGATATATATTAATAAAAAATAAATAATGAAAAATATATAAAAAAATACAAAAAGAGAATAATAATAACACCGAGATTCGAACCAACGCTGTTTGAATGCCAAAAAACCCAAAATTAGAAGCGGTCACTTTTCCAACTGAGCTATCGTAACTCATGACGTTGACAACAAAATTTGAAACCATGTTCTTTTAAAATTTAATGGCATTGTATTGTTTTGCTAAAAACCGGACAAAACAACATTTTCTATAAATAAAACCTAGCTAGATCGATTTTTTGGACCCGAAACCTCTAGTATGCCAATTTTCAACAAAATCGTTGGAGCCGTTTCCGAGATCCTGAATATATATAGAATATATATATATATACAAGAATTGCTTATATATATGCAAGAATTGAATATATATAGGATATATATATATATATACAAGAATTGCTCGTTTAAAGATATAAGATTTCCAATTACACAACACAGCAAAGTGACTAAATGTTCGACAGGTTGTAACTTGATGTTCAAATTTTTCAGCAACATTACGCGGTAATTCAAATAACGCACTGTGATTAACTTACGAAAACTAGATTCTATAGGATCGTTAGTTGTAGTTAGCTTAAAGTGTTTTCGAATTTAAGTTATTAGATGAAAAATGTGGAGGTACTTTTAAGTACCGTAGGGAGGGAAAGGGTTAACTGAATGGGAGAACTACCTTCAGCAGTTATTAATAAAGTGGGAATAAATTTATGAGTTTTCTTGTAGCTGTCATAAAAGACGACTAAAGGATATAACACGAATATAACACCAAGAGAAGGAAAACTCGAAATAAAATCCTATCCTATCTGTGTGTACCAGCATAGTATAGTAAGGTCAACTTCCCTCCTATTGTGGAGAAGCTTCGAGCCCAGGAATTCTGTCATATATGAGCCGAGATGAAATGATGATATTGATGATAAATTTACTATGAGAATAACATGAGAGTTATACTAAGAAAGTAAAATAATAGGTAAGTTATAACTGCCAAGCTAGATGCACAAAGAGTAATAATGATGGAAAATTGCGTAAAGAGCGAGAGAAAGCTTATTGTGTGAGAAAAACAGGGGATTGGTTTCGTTCTCATCTTTACTCCGTTTTGTTTGCTGGGTGAGACTGACACCGGTAGAAGTCTGGCGGAATGGCTGATCGATTGATCAGTCATAGATAACCGAACGCTAAAAATTATTATAATACTAATACCGCTAAAAACATAGGGGCTGGTGGTGAAAATAGCGTTGTATGTATTTTTCAATGCTGAATCATAAAAAAACAAAACATTTTGATCAAAATAAAAATTATTGGGTTGAATCACCTTTAACATTTAGGAGTATAAAAATAGGCGTTGATCGATTCTCAGACATATCCGATACACATAAACAAATTACAATAAAATCGGTCGAGCCGTTTCGGAGGAATTTGGTAACAAACACCGCGCCACAGAAGAGATTAAACAGGAGAGAAGTTAAATTAGTCTCTGTGTCTAGCATTTGTAGACTATGACAAGCCTTTGATTTCGTTGAAATTTGGGCGGTGCTACAAGCCGTTCAGCGGTACCAAATCAACTATCGATACATCGAAATGCTAAAGTGTCTATATGCAAACGCTACTATGTATTTAAAACGTTACTATGTAATAAGAATATGAAACCGATCCAGATGCAGGGAGGAATGAGACAGGGAGACGTCATCTCTCCGAAACTGTTCACCACAGCGCTGGAAGATGTCTTCAAGCTTTCAGACTTGACCCGAATCGACATCAACATCAACGCCGAATATATCACTCACTTTCGATTCGCACATGATATCATAGTCATGTCAGAATCCCTGGAGGACCTTTGCGCTGTGTTCAATAACCTCAGCAAGTGGGTCTGCAAATGAGCATGGATATGACGAAATGTCTAATGCTCATTGTTATTCTTGTACAGGTCCTAGTTGGGAATGCGATTCTCGAAGTTGTTAATTTATACGTATATATATTGGATAAACAATTCAGTTAAGAAGATTTAATTTCGAGAATGTGATGTGCCGACTAATCCCACTTGGCTAATCATGTTTACTTTGAGCAGTTTCTATGTAGAGACATGCTAAGATGAAATCTGTCATTGTGAGTATTGAAAACATTTTGTTTTACTTCCCTCAATAAAAAATCCATAATTACAAAACAAAGTCAGTAGATCACTTTGTCTTTTTTTCCTCAATTCATAGAAAGCCTATTTTTGCACATGAGCTCCTTTATTATAAAGGAAACAATATTTAATAGTCGTTAATGTATTCAAAAATTATAATTGCCGATTACTGTTTGAAGTTCAATTAATCGTTAATTATTCAACCGCATGCCAATAAATTCAACACTATGAAATGGGGCGGTACTTTGCAATATCTGATTTTACGAACTAAATGCTATTTGACCACAATGCGATAACAATAATAAATATATTTTAGTGTTATAAAAAATCTACTTTTGAATACCTAGTGTCAAGCAATCCCAATTCATACTTTAAACATGACGATTGTTACCCAAATACATAGTTCTATCACGAGACCAATGAACGTATTAGTAATTAAAACATTTTAGAGTTACCAATTAATATTCGCCCGCACAGACAGTGTAGTGATTAAGATAATGATTTGTCGTATCAAATGTCGCGGGTTCGATTGACAGGCAAGCCATTACTTTGTTTGGACCACAAATTGTGGTACTAAGTCTGGATCTAATTTGTATGCATGAAATGTTTATAAAGTCTCTCATAATATAAGCATTACTTCCTAGTGCAGGGTGTTTGTTTTTATATAAAAATAAAAAAAATTAACAAGTTTTGTATTTTAGCTATTAAAAATTCTACCGCAATATAAAATTTAAAACCATCTTAACAATTTACGACAAACTGTAAGATAAAGCTCAAAGTCGCTCAGCGTGCTATGGAAAGGGCTATGCTCGGTATTTCTCTACGTGATAAAATCCGGAACACGGAAATCCGTAGAAGAACGGGTGTAGCCGACATAGCCCGCAGAATTAGCACGTTGAAATGGCAATGGGCAGGCCATATCGCTCGTTGAACCGACAGCCTTTGGGGAAGAAAGGTTCTTGAGTGGCGACCACGAATCGGACGGAGCAGCTTAGGACGACCCCCACTAGGTGGACTGACGACATTCTCAAAGTTGCAGGGAAACGTTGGATGCAAGTGGCGCAGGACCCTTCCGAGTGGCATTCTCGTGGGGAGGCCTATGTCCAGCAGTGGACGTCTGTAGGCTGATGGATGGATGGATGGTAAGAATTATTTTAATGGAGAGGTTTTTGACTATAATGGTTTTTCTAATTTGCAATCAACAACAACATCATAACTGAACATAAAAATCTACACTTTTCTATACACACATGCGAACTACAAATATTTTATGAGTAATTCAACATGTTTAATTTGAAGTAATTACTAAAAATGATGCTATATATTTCAGTTTCTTTGTCGGAACATCGTAGTCTTGAATCATCTTCTCAACCATGGGAATTAAATAAATGGGTTAAAATAGTGCTCTACTTTTATTTCTTTATTAATGGCATGCAGATGGCCAGTTCTTTTTAAGCAATAGGACAATTACACAATTTTTTATCTGAAAGAAATATAAACTACTATTACAAATGTCTTAAAATATTTTAGTAACAAATTTATTTATTAGATTTCACCTACAATATACATAATATTATTGTTCGCTCCTTACTACGGTCTGTCTCATCTATCTATACATATAATAAAACTATAGAGGTCGATTGTCTGTACATAGAAAAAAAAGGCTGAAATCGAGTCAAGGGGATGTGAAATAGAACACATCGAGATTTTTTAAAATTATTTGCTTCTCTGTCCTTTTGTTTGTTTATCTGTTTTTACTGGTTAATCTTCGAATTTATTCGACCGATTTTAAATGAAATGTTGCATGGTGGTACCTTACATCCCCGGTCACATTTAGGATATTTTTAATCACGGAAAATTAAAGAGTTCCCGTAGAATAGTAAAAAAAACTATAGTAACTTATACAACTTAGTAATCAACTTATTTAAGTGAAAATCGAAATAAAAAGACTAATTATAAAGCAATATTATTCTGAAAATCAACCCCTCAACGGATATATTCTTGTCTAAATAGGGGGGGAGGAAGGGAGATTATGTTTTGATATTTTTCACTTTAATACACAAGTAATTAATTCATAGAACGGCAATGATTAATTAACTGATAGCATAGCTGTTAAGATGTTGAAGACATCTTCCAATGCAGTGGTGAACAGTTTCAGCGAGATGACGTCTCCTCTATGCATCGCGTCACCTTTATGCATTTGGATCGATTTCGTACTCATATCTTGGATACGGATTAACATTGCGGTTTTCTTAAACAAACACATCAACACTATATAACGAAAGTCGATATGGCACTGCTGAGAGAACTGCAAGACCGCCAAAGTTTCGACTGAATCAAAAGCTTTCTCATAGTCTACAAATGCTATTTGTAGACTACGAATATCTGCCTATTTGTAGACTATGAATTCAAGGCCGATTCATAGTCTATAATTGTATCCCTTGTTATATTTGTATCCCTAGATAATCTGCCTAATTGTATGGATGTGATTTATATAACTTTTTCGAAAACCGGTTTGTTCAGGCGGTCTATTTACACGTGAATTGGTTCGTGACCCTTGAAAACAATTTGTGGACGTAGCTTAAGAGTGACATGTCATCCTTCTGGAAGAACAGCACTAACGCACTCCTATTTCACGACTCTGGAATCCCGCCCTAGAGAACCTCCTCCACTGTGAGAAGGATATTTACCAAATATATCACGATGGTCAGACGGATTGATATAGGGCTTTATATCGAGTTTTTCTTCTCTTGCTATATGTATGCCTCTTAGTCGTATTTTAGCATACCCATGGGTAAGAGAGGGGGTAGTGAATTGTATTCGTACTCCGCTACCATACGGAAATTTTTTTAGCACAACACTACAAAAATAACATCCCGGGACATAGCAATGGCGTCGCCAGGTCAATTCATTTATTTAAAACATAAAAGATCTTTAATATTTATATGGTCACTATAATTAGCTAACCTAACAACAGTTAGGTTAGCTAATTACGACTTAAGACAAAAGGTGCCTCGGTTTTTTTTACAAGTTACGAGTATGTTTTTGATAGCATTAATAATATTTAGCGCAAAATTTATAAGTTGGCATAGGTATATAGTTCTTAATGTTATCACTCGTTAGTAGGATAAATAAACGATATTAAATATTTAATGCAAAATTGTTTACTATTTCAAAATTACATCGCCCATTCGATCACGAACATCAGGAACACATTCTTTCAATGTACTAACGTATAATTCAATATGTTGAAAAATATTATGATTTTTAATACTTACTTCCATGAATAATTCATAAACATATAATAAAGTATAATCCACTATCTTTCATACATATACACGTATACTTGCGAATTCCAAATTAGAGTGACTAAGTAACACATATCTAACATTATAACAAATATACGCAAAATCAAATCAGAATTCGTTCACGTATCATATATTTAGCAACAGGACGGTCTGAGCTGGTCCTGACACATTTCACCACGACCGCGGCAATCAAAGTTGTAATTAGCAACTAGTGAAACAGCAAATTAAACGTCCTTTCATCTGACAAATTTACGGGTTACCTAACTGAATACGGATTTTCTGGTAATGGAAATACTTTATTGTGTCCGATTTCGAGAAAAACATATAATTTATTTGACTTTCTGAGAACTGATTGTATACAAGTATAATCCTTTTCTGTAGGATTGCAAATAGCAAATTAGAAACCAATAAGTGTCAGAAGTTAAAATTATAATAAATTGTTGCCGGTTCTATATATTTACGTACGTATGTACCGATTTTTAAAAGCTTTTATTTAACTTGCCCTGTTAGTATGGGACAAATCTTGCGAGTTAAATTAGAATCACTTCCTCTCGTTAGATTAGGTTGAAATTTGGTTTACTTACGTAACTTCGTTGATAATGCAATAATATGGTACCATGAAGCTGATCTCAAGATGGCATCGGAAGGTGGCCATAGGAACTCCTAAACTAAACAAGATAAAACCTTCGAGTTTGGACTCGTTTGAATAGTCTTGACAAGTACTCTTCTTCGTTTTAGAGCATTTAAATAAGAGCCTGTTTATATTTTTTTTAATTAATATTTTATTTTATTGCCCACCGCAATCAAGAAACGCCAATGTCCTGTCATTATTTTCAATATAATTGGAATAATAGATAGTTTGTCATATTTTTAGTATCAATCATTCACATATTACAACGTTTTAGCTAAACGATAGTTTAAAATAAAAAACTCACGAGCAGTTAGATGTAATTTATCTCCTTAAACCAAACCATCTTCGTAGTATAGAAAACTAAACTATTATAATAATTATAATCATCATCATTTCGGCTCATATATTATCCCCTGCTGTGCTCAGGCCTTTGCCACAATAGGAGGGACATTGACCTTATTTATCCCTATTTATCAACCCGTTTTATCAGCATACTATGAAACTAAACTAAACGGGTTGATAAATAATTTTAATTCCAGTTTTCTTCTCTTGTATTGATGTTATCTACATATTGTATCCTATTTTTTTATGTGTGGGCTATGGTAAGCGCACACGCGGTCCATTCCGTCCGGGGCGACGAAAGGGCCGACCACCAGTGCCGAGTTTCTTGTCCTCAGTTGTCGGCCCGACGGAATACCCTTTCGGGTAAGCTCACCTCTCGACGTCCCTGTCCCGGGACGTCAGTCGCCACCGCGCGGTCAGCCTCTCTGCGGGTGCCGGACTAAAGTAGCCGGTCCGGTCACCCGCGGCCTCGGCTAGGGATATTATATCCTATAGTAGTAGTTTTCCGTGAGATGGAGGAGTAAGAAAACAATTTACCACTCCCTCTTTTACCATTGGGTGTTGTTACCCGTAATTTTTACTGATATTATCGCAATGAAACCTCATATCAACCCGTTTGACCACTGTGGTATATAGTAGGTCAATTTCCTCACATTCTCGAACCCAGCAATGAGACGTACGTTAGTCTAGATGGTAAGTGCATTATCATCATCACAGCTCATATACGTCCCACCACTGGGCTCGAGCCTCCTCAACAATAGGAAAATTGATCTTACTATACCATGCTGGTCAGATAGGTTGGTGTAGAGTTTTGTTTCAAGTTTTCCTCCTCTTGCATAGATGATATATGCTTATTAAATCCCTTAGTCGTCTTTTACGACATCCATGGGCAAGATGAATGATGGAAGATGGTAGTGGTGAATTGTATTCTTATTCCTTCACCACACGGACAGTCAGTGCATGGAAAGTAAATATTCATTTCGCGTATAAGAAATCAGGCAGGATTCCCTTTTTACCTATAGAGGGCAAAATTGTTTTTGATAGTAATAGTGGAAAAGCAGTTCGTTATTTAAAAAAACCATTTTGAAATCTATATGTTAACTAGCTGACCCAACAAACGTCGTTCCGTTCAAATAAAATAAAATGATTTCAGCGTCACCTACCGGGTCCAATTGTGAATCTACACCCCCCTCGGGGAGGACGTCGGTCTTTCCTCACGCGGTCGGCCTCTCGGCGGGTGACGGACTAATCCCCGGTCACGTCACCCGCGGCCTCGGCTAGGGCGGCATGGGGCGCAGATAGTTGCGCCTACGCAGCCCCAGTCGCCGGCGGCGGATCTCCTCATCGAGGCTGCTCTCCACGCGCAGACGATCCGCCGCCTCCTTCTGCGAGATCACTGTCTCGCAGAAGGCTGCGACCGCGTCCCAATTCCCGACGCTGTCGACCATCGCCCTAGCGATGGCCGGCAGCGTCAGGTCGGCACCGATGATTGCGACGAGTTCACGTCGCTGCACTGCCCAAGCCGCGCAGGCCTCGAGCGTGTGGCGCGCCGTGTCCTCGTCGCAATCGCAGTGGTGGCAGGACGGTGTACTCTCCCTCCTTACGACCCTGTGCAGGTATTTGGCGAAGCTCCCATGCCCCGTCAACACCTGCACCAGTTGGAAGGAGAGCACCCCGTGCCGCCTTTCCAACCACTGCATCAGCACCGGCCGGAAGGCCTCCACGGTTTGCACCCCGAACCGAGGCCTCTCCAGCCGAACTGCCCAACGGGCAATGACGTCTCGGCGGGCGTCGACGCGCCAGGCGGTGAGCTCCCTTAACGAGATCTCACCGCCCTCCGCTCGCACCCCCGTCACCCGCCGATACAATCCGGCGAGCATCTCCGCCTCCAGGTCCTACGGGGGAGTCCCGGCCAATAGGCACGCTGCCTCCGTCGCCACCGTGCGGTATCCGCGGATGGCCCTGACCGCCATGACCTCTGTGGTCGCCACAGAAGGGCCCTAAGTCGGACTGTCAAGGACCCCCAAGGCCCACACCGGTGCGCCGTACAGGGCCATCGACCGGATTAATATAATACAGTTAAGGTGCTGAAGTGTGATGAATGTGATATAAGAGTGGTTACGTGTATTTTCATATTCTACCGAAATTCCCAGACAAAACATTTAATTAGGTGTTCAGCGGCTAATTAATGGTAACGACTTGACTTACTGACGGACAATGACTATAAAAAAGCTATTCTATATAAAGAAATGTTAAATAATATGAAGAAAATTATATCAGACTTGGCTGTATGGGCTTTGATCCCTTTGCCTGTCCGAAGGGACAAACTGAAACAAAAAAAAATCTATTTAACATTTTATGTCACGTCACACGGGAACGCGAACGAACGGAAAAAAGTAGCTCATTGCCATTAGGAAGAAGAAGAAAAAGAACGTGATAAAAAGTATCCTACGTCTATCTCCTGGTTCTAAGCTACCTCCCCACCAATTTAGAGCCAAATCTGTATAGCCGTTCTTGAGTTATAGATAGTGTAACTGACACGACTTTCTTTTATATATATATATATGTATATATATATATATGTATATATATATATATATATACTAGCTGACCCGGCGAACATCGCACCGCCTTTTTTCCTAATTATTTTATTTTAGTATTTATCAGTTTGGTTTTAGTATTATCCGTGCGGTGACGGAGTAAGAACACAATTCACCAACCGTGTGTGTCGTAAAGACGACTAAGGGATATAATATGCATATAATATCTATGCAAGATAAGGAAAACTCGGAACAAAATCCTATACCAACACGTCTCACCAGCGTGGTATAGTAGATCAATTTCCCTCCCATAGTGGAGGAGGCCCGAGCCCAACAGTGGGACATGTAGGGGTTGAGACGATGAAGATGATTTATCAGCCTCCTACAAATGGCGTGAAGTTGCCGAAGCTGGGGCGGTCTCGGGACTCGGCCTCAAACGTACCAATATAATGGAATTATTGATAATCCAACTGAATTGAATTTACGGAAAGTGTTACAAATCCTTAGTCCGCAACTTTACGCTATTTGTGGGAGGCTGATAAATCATCATCATCAATCATCTCAATACTATACACGTCCAACTGTTGGGCTCACATCTCCTCCACTATGGGAGGGAAATCGACCTACTATACCACGCTGGTCAGACGTGTTAATATAGGGTTTCTTCGAGTTTTTCCTCACTTGCATAGATATTATATGCATATTATATCCCTTAGTCGTCTTTTACGACATCCCCGTTTGTTTAATTGTATTCTAGCTATTTAATATACCGCCTTTTTTATCGATTCTAATATCTTTTTTAATCTAGATCTATATGTCATTATGCCAAAAATACCGATCCGATGGGACAAACATCAAATGTTTGACAGGTAAGAACAGTTTTTTATGGGCAAATAAAATTGTTGCTTTTAGTATTTTACTCGCAATTTTCCATATTTTATCACCGTATTTATTTGTGAAAGTCCAAGGAAGGTTTTCCCTGGACTTCCACAAATAATTCAAGACCAAAATTAGCCAAACCGGTCCAGCCGTTCTCGAGTTTTAGCGAGATTATATGTTATTACAGAAATTTGTATCTTGCTTTCATCATCATCTCGGCTCATAAACGTCCCACTGCCGGTCTTGAACCTCTTCCACAATAGAAGGCAAATTGACATTACCAACCATGCTAGTCAGACAGATTGGTATTCCTATACCACAACCCTTTTTTGTTTCGAGTTTCACAAAACCCTTTTTGTTTCGAGTTTTCTTTCTCTAGCATAGATGTTACATGCTTACTATATCCCTTAGTTGTGTTTTACAACATCCACGGGTAAGATAGGGAGTGGTGAATTGTATTCTTACTCCGTCACTACACGAAAAATCTATATCCATCACACGGAATATCTTAGTTTAAAAGTAATCAATAAATTTGGTTCTTTTTTATTTAAAGGGCAAAAGTGTTTAACAAAAAGGTATAAAGGGTTATGTTCACATAACCCTCTATACGATGAAATAATGAAAATAATATCAAAAGTTACAAAAACAGAATAATAATAGCACTGAGTTTCGACCTCAAGCTGTCTGATTTTGACTGGACAACTTCCCAACTGAGCTATTGTCACTCTTGACAGCAACGGCTAAATTTACAGTCCTAATCTAATGAAATTTTATTGATTAGTTAAAAACATCGATAAGACGATATTTTCTATAAATAAAACCTAGCTAGATTGATATTTTGCCCCCGAAACCGCTAGTATACTAAACATGAAAATCAGTGGTGCAATTTCAGAGATTCTGAAAATATAGAAATATAATATATTTCTATATTTTCAGAATCTCTGATATGTATATTATATATATATATACACAAGATTTGCTCGTTTAAAGATATATCTAAATAAACCTTTATATTTACATGTGAAATTGAAAGTAAATGGAGGCTATTCAAATTTTCTTTATAATAATAGTTAATATTAAATTTCAGAACATATTTGGCAATTCAAGGCTCAACAAAAACGAGTTTGAATAGAACTTCATATCTTAAATCTATAGCCGACGACTCGGTAATCAGAATATCTAAGAATAGTAAATTATCTCAGATTTACGTTATATTCAAGAGTTGATAAGATAGATTATGTAATTTAGAAGGTATTTTAATAGTATAGCTTTATCAACAATGAACTGAAATCATATATTTTTATATCATATATAAGTCAAAAATTATATTCTCAAATTATATAATATGTTAAAATAAGCTATTATGAAATTATCACCGAAAGTCATTATATATTGTTATGGCATATTTCAAATAACATTGCTTTTATTAATTCTACAATTGAACAAACGAATAGATAAATGTTATCCGGGAGTCGATTCAGTGTTCGTAACGTACGCGTCAAAAGAGTCATAGTCAAAAGATTGGTTACAGTTCTAAAATACAATTACCGCCCCTTCTATTACCTGTAAGTGTCGTCGTAGGGTGTCAAAAGATGAATAAAACAAATAATGTGCAAATGACATTACTACAAGACAAAGAAAACTCAACGTGTAACCTTATATCAACACGTTTGATCCGCAGATCAATTTCCCTCGCATATTGAATCAAATCAAATCATTAAATCTGCATAAACCCCTTAAGGGCACTTATATATAGTCAAGTTTAAACATTGTTTGAACACAATACAATCATCTACCACCGGATCGGAAAGCGGCCACAAGCTGAGAAGATCCGACAAGAAACTCAGCGGGCTGTCACTTTTTTTTAATCTTTTAAATATATATAATTTTATACTTCGTACAACATATAGTATTAGCTCCAGTGTGATGCCCTTCGAAATTGTATACATCTTTTTTGGTATTATGGGACTAATCCCACCACACATTCCCACCATTGTAACTCCTGTAAGCCAGGATCCACAATGGTCTCCATAAATGACACCGAGGTTTGACCCTCAGGCAGTCCCGGGATATGATTTTAATTGTCTCGGGACCCGCAACAAATTTAATTAGAAAAGATTAAAGAGGAGGAGTTGGAAAGAGAGATTCCACTTCCCTCCTAGGCAAAGCGGGAGACAGGAAAACAAAATGACTAGTCAGCCAATAAGTAAAAAGGTGTACAGCTACGATAGCGCAGCAGTACGGCACCATGGATACGGAAGAGCTTAACGGGGCCTATATGTGAGTGTTAAGATTGATTGCTACAGTAGGTATGGCAGAAACGCATGAACGCACGGCAATTTTCTCGAGTTGCTACAAGGTCCGTATACCCCACAGGTGACTTGCAAACTGTTTAACATAAGGTTACGCTCGTTTCGCCAAATTGTATACATGTATAAATTTTCAAATATTAGTACGAAATAAAAAAAAATAAAGAAAAGAGAAAATATTGCTGGACCAGATCCCACAAGCAGCACCCGATCACGAGTTAACTAATAGAGCAGCCATCACTCCCTCAACCACATTAGAGGGAAAGGAGCGACCCGCCCAACGTAGCTACCGCAAGCAGAATCATTCGGTGAGCATGACCAAACCATAAATAAAGATATAACACGAACTACAACTACTACTATAATACACTATAAAATAAACTACGAACTGTAGTGGGAATGCTACAAAAAGACCAAAACCAAAATTCGTCAGACAAAACACGCTACGCTGTATAATCACAAGAGTATTAATAAAAAAAGACCTGTGAATTCATACAACAAATTAGGAATACCATAAAGCTGTAACAATTACAATAACATAAATTGCTAAATGAAGATCTGTTCATAACCAATCTGTAGGAATCCCGAACCCAATAGTGGGTATTATATCGCCTGATATGACGAGGCATTTTAAGGAACTAAACGAATATTCCATAGTAGATAACCAAACAGGAAAGTGTGATGCAGAAAACAGGGATAGTGACATCTAGCGGGCCATGCCAAAATCTCAGTCAGGAATGTAAAAAAATCACTAATGTAGTAAGAATAATGAGACAAATTGTATAATTTTTTGCAGTGTCCATTAATCCTGAATAAATGTGCAGTTTCAAATTAATCGGCGTGTAGAAGGAGATAAAATCTTGTTCAAAGATACGCATGTTATCGAATAATTTTAAAAATGTTCAAGGACTAGAATTTTATCTACATACTTGCCCATTAATCACTTTCCTATTTATTATGTAATCATGTCTCTAGATCAATTATTATGATACTTTTATTATAGATAAAGTGCGCAACACTATATTTTCGTGTACGGAATGGAAAACAAAGTAAGTTACGCATATTACAAACTAAAATCTAATAACAATAATTAATTATTGACGACATAATATAAATAATCATTTATTTACTTTATCTACATTTTATTGCTGTGTGGTAGCGGCTTCGAATTGCTGTGTGGTAGCGGCTTCGAATACTACCAACCCTTGCTTTGCTCGTGGATGTCGTAAAAGACGACTAAGAGCGCTAGATTGACCCGGACCAACTCCATCTGGTACCATTTGGGTCAACGATTACATTCCCAAGGAGGGTTGACGTCAGGCAGGCAGCCGGTCATAAAAGTCATTGCCGAAACTTTTTGCAATATGTCAAAACAGATGACATATTGCGTCGACCCCAAGTAATTGGGATAAGAGCAAGATGATGATGATCTACATTTTATTGATGTCCTATCTTTAAATTACTTAAATAAAACTGCGAGTAGATATATCGCAGTATTAGTTAATTAATTTTAAGTAAACAATGAAATTAGTTTTAACAATACAAAATATATTGACTCGATCATCCCTATAGGGATGACCGAGTCAAACCCCTTTTTTTTTGTAAATTGTGATTTTTGAAAATTATTTGGATATTAAAGGGTTGTTTTCAGTGTCATCATTTAGCCCTTCGCTGTCAACTACTGGAAATAAGTCTCTCTCATATTGCGCTAGAAAGTGTATCGCCAACCATCCCAGAAAACCGAAATATAACATTGAATGACTTTAAAAAAATTCACAATGAAATACAAAAGCAAAAGATTGTTTAATATTAAATACAAAATCTTATTGTGCATTATTTTTTTAAATATAAATTGTAATAATTCGTCCGTGTGGTGACGGAGTTAGAATACAAATCACCACTCCCTATCCCATGGATGTATGTAAAAGATGACTAAGGGATATAACACGCACATAACATCTGTGTAAGAGAAGGAAAACTCGAAATGAAACTCTATACCAACATGTCTGACCAGTACGGTATGGTGATGATGTAATAATTTACAAACAAAATGATTACATTTCTTAGAAAAAAAACATTTATAATCAAATCAGGTAATTCTTACATACTTTTGATTTATTTCTCTCAAAAATACATAAAACAATAATTTCAGAGCATGAAAATGATCAAATGTACGTCACATAATACGTTAAAGTTTCGAATACTACATTCGAAATTCGAAACTTTTGTACCGCCATCTTCCTGGGCCTTTCAGGAGGAAGGGTGTCGGAAAGGGTATCTCGCCGGGCTGGCCGCGGACGTCACGGATTAGGTACCAGTGGTCATCCTGGATGAGATAGACGTCGTGCGGCCGAACCATAGCCTACCACAAAAAAAAAAAGAAAAATCCGCCATCTTGCTGCACTATGAAAATTGTCGATTATGCAATAAAAAAAATCTGAATAAAAACTGTCCCATCTCTCACGTTGCAAAAAAGACATGTTTTAAAAAAGAAAAGGTAAAAATGGTATTGTTAGTTTCGGAGTTCATCTATTACCCGTGTGTTGACGGAGTAAGAATAAAATTCACCACCCCTTCTCTCCCCGTGAGTGTCGTAAAGTCGACTAAGGGATATGATATGCATATTACATTTATACAAGAGAAGGAAATCTCGATATAAAACCCTATTCCAACACGTCTGTCTAGCGTGGAATAGTAGGTAATTTACCTTCCATTATGGAGAAGGCTCGAGCAAACAAATCAAATCAAAATCAATGGAACGTATATGGTATGACATGACATATATAACATCTGTACAAAAAAAAACTCACTTCCCATATTTAAGAAACAACGTTTTTTTCAGAGGACATATGTTAGATGATTCGCTCTTTATGAGTTATTGCTTTCTCTTACCCGGTGATGACACAATAATATTTGTATTTCCGTTTATTTTTTGTGTCTACGTGAGATATTCGTCTTACCTATTTATTGTATGAGAATAATAATGAGTCACGTAAGATAGATATTAGGCACTAGTATTTCAGTCTATTTTTAGATTTGTATCATACTACAAGAGCGTTTGTTAATCAAAATAGCATCAGCGTCAACGACGATTATACAGTTGGTTATTCATTACACTTTTAAATAAATCAACCGTCTTTAATCTGGTGCTAAATCTATAATTTATAATCTACAAAGTGACAATATTCTATATAAATATCTTAAGCTTTAGAAAAAGGTATTATTTGAGAAAGTATTTACTAAGTAATTACTGTAGTATTTCGTTCCTAATCTGGTCAGATAAAGAATGTAATATCCTTGTCCACTAATGTTATAGGAGAGGGTTAAATGACCTAAGCTGATAAAGTTACTGCAAAAAAAGTTAAAACTCAATATAAAATCTTATTCTAATCAGTCTGATTACATGGTCTATGGATCTCATTACTCTCTTTCTATGAAGGAGGTTCATGCCCAACGGATAAGAAAAAGAAGTAACTTAGATAATCAGTAAATTACACAAACATAACATTCAGAATTACCTTTTTTAACACTATTATATTAAATTGGATTCTCAGACGAAACTCATAAACCCGTAGATTGAATCTATAAATAACTTAATTGACTGGAAACTATGTAGGGAGCAATCTGTAAAGCGATCAAGATAACCACTAGAAATTGAAATCGATCCCAATCTGCCGCTATATTTGCAACTGATACATTGTCCTGAGACATGCTGCGCCTCCATGATACTGTGTATAAGAGGAAATTTAACACCAAACGCCTCATACCTTTGTGTTATCATAGTTTATTTCACACGCTGTTACCAAACGCTACACCGTACACTGTCTAATTTAACATAACCCTCTTTCTGACTAACATCTACTTTATATTAAGGCCACAAGCTTTGAATTGGTTATAGTGGAAGGTTTTGTTATACTGGTCCATTTATAACCCCTGCTAAGGAAGCGCAGCTTTATGACCACTACTGTGACCACATAGTCGGTAGGTACATACTCGTTGGCCGATTTTACGTTAACTTCACAACTATGTTGTATATTAGTTTATTTATTGTATGTATACAAAATAACTTAATAACCAAAAAGTATAATATATTGCGCTACAAAGGTAATTATGAGTAAAATATTCCAAAAAGACTCCTAACTATGAGTCGTTTTGTTTACAAAAGATTCCATATTATCATCATCGTACGAGGTTTAACACTTCAAAAAATATTATTATTCATTTCAAAAGTTAGTTATCAGTCATATGTTTTCATATCGTATTATCGATAGATATACCGCAACATCCTTTATATAAGACCATAAAAGATTGGGGCAGCCGTATGCTATTAAAAATAAAAATATAAGGATATATACTCCTTTTGCCCGAAATCGCAATGTCACATTAAAAATATCCTTTTTTTCTTCCCTGTGGTGACGGCGTAAGAATACAATTCACCATCTTGTATGTAGCCTGTGGATGTCGAAAAAGACGATTAAGGGATATAACGCGCAAAAAACATTTATGCAAGAAAAGGAAAATTCGAAATAAAACCTAAAAAGGTTGGTTTTATCATTTGGCCAGCGTGGTATAGTAGGTCAGTTTCACACACAGGAGGCCCCCGACCAGGATGCCTGCGAGCCCCTGTTTTGTGTGACAGATGTAAGTTTGCCCGGGTATCGGTATCCTTGTTGTTATTTCTCCTATACCCGTGAGAACAGGTAAGAAATGCGCACAAAATTTAGACAGGAAGCTCAAGTTTCTGAGGGTGTTTGCGTGTGGGTGGATTTTGGTGACGCCTTTATTATCACCCAACCTTATTGCATGCATTCACACTCCCCTCACTTTCTTCATGGTAAACTGCGGCGTAGCATCACTTACCATCAGTAATAATGTTTGCTCCTTTGCTACTGTGTGCAATAAAGGGAAAAAAAAGGAAGGTCGCCCAATACCACCACCACCACTAAGAATCGGGATTGAGCTGGTTCTTATGTGAAAGCCTTGGCAATCTACAGAAAACTTGCAAAGACGATAGGCCTGCCTCGTTGCTGCCTTCTATGAGGTAATCTCCTCTACAATGACATGAATCGTGATCACACGATCACACGATCCGCCAGCGGTGACTTACGTGGGGCTAGCGCGAATACCTACGCCTGATTGCTATCAACCTATATATAGGATGGTCTCTAGCCGAGGCCGAGGGTAACCGAGAAATAGTCCGTAACTCGTAGGAAAGCTGACCGTGTCAGGATGAGGCCCCTAGAGGGGCGTCGGGGATGGTCGTTACTCGAAAGGGTACCTTGCTGGCCGTCCAAAAAAAGGAAAAACGCCCTTAGTTGGATATTCACGGCGGCCGCGAAAGCAGCGTGCCTATTAAACGGCATTCCCCATTAGACCTGAAGGTGGGAATGCTCGTCGTCGCAGATTATTCAGATTCATAAATTCAACAAGAAATGGATGATCACATCTAAGCGAGAAAAATCACTCGGCAGGCCAAGTGCCTATTTGTAGATGCTGTTATGTCTTGTATGTTATTGTCTTTAGTAAACATATTTAATAAAACCTCTGTGATCTCGATTCCTATAATATGTTTACCATTTAATATTTTATACGTAAACAAAGTTGAGTTTACGGTAGCCCGTTCAAAAGGCAGACGCGGTTACAAGGTGGGTTATGGATGCCTACGCTATCCTTTTATTAAATAGGCTGCGTGGGCAACTGGGTCAGAGCCAATTGATAAAATAATATAATCTTATCATAATATGATACAACTGCAAAACTTTTTTATTGGATAGAGTAATGTCTATGTAATTTGAACAATTTGCTGTGTCAAGGACACTTAGGAGTAAGTAGGTACTTATTTAATGCCAAGGAACAAAGTTAAAGGCCCATGTATTAAGCTTTGTTAAAGCTGCTATTTTTCTGGGCTAAGGAAAGTTCTTGCTAAAATTATATTTGAATAACATGGACGGTAAAATGAATTTATGATAATATGAGAAATGAATGCTTGACACAATTACTGACGGACATGCGTTGTTGCGTCAACTGGATTAATTCTGCTCGTAAAGTTTGTATTGTGAACTTCGCTTGTTAAGCATCGTTTTAACGCATGACGCCAGTTTAAATTATGCTGTCCTCTAATTTAATAAAGCTTTTACTGGAAGGCATAAAATTCATACATTAATTATTTTCATGCTCGTTAATTTCAGTAATACATCTATCCTTCTAATCAGATTATCGACGTCTACGGATTCACCTGCTGTGTATAGGTTTTCCTATAGACATAATGGCATAATTGTTATGCTTGATAGGTACAGTGCCGATCATAGTTAGCGTTAGTATGAGTACTGCTATTAATTTTTTTGGTGATATTCAAGTAATTTTTACCAGTACCTATGATATTCGTAAAAGTCAGCCCGGGAATGTAATAAGGTTTCACACGCATAATATATTTGACCCGTCACGGTATGGGAAAGTCACACTAAATTGTCATTTGATATTGAAATTATATAATATTGAGGAATAAATTATTCCATATTCGGACACATTATCTATTGAGAGAAAATTTAATATAAAATTTAAAACTATTCTTCAGGAAGTGTTAAGTTTTATAAAATATGACTCGCGAGGAAATTCGTTATCGTTTTTTTAACACATCGACGTTTACCATTTGTAGTGAAAATTGATTAACGCGAAACGCTTATAAAGCAATGGTTTTATGGACGTAAAGTAGTTCTTTATCTATTAGATGGTACTACGACACTATAAATTGCTTTTGAGAAGATAGTATATGATCTCTGCACCTTAAGACCTATCGTCTTAAATTTGTACCAGATAAGAAATATGGCTAATGATGTAATGCATTTTGCTTAATTTTATACCCCAATTAGTTTTCTCATTAGCTTGAATAAATTTGAAAGAAGCGACCAAGAAGTCATTTCTATTGCAGAATAGTCCGGTAGTTATTTATAGAACAAAGCCAAATTGGCAAGCAAAAAGTTGGGCATCCTGCATAGAGCCAGACGGTACTTCACACCGAGACAGCGTCTTGTGTTATACAAAGCACAAGTTCGTCCCCATGTGGAGTACACACTTCTGGGCAGGCGCACCCAAATATCAGCTAGACCCACATGAGTCCCTGCAAAGGAGTGCTATTCGAATCGTCGGGGATCACAATCTTACGGACAGATTGGAGACACTAGAGCGGCGGAGTGACTTTGGGTCATTCTGTGTACTCTACCATCTCTTTCATGGGGAGTGCTCTGAGGTACTGTTTGACTTGTTACCAACGTCACCGTTTTACCAACGTACGTACCGCTCGACACCGCAGTAGGGTTCACCCATTTCATCTGGCAATGTTAGAGTCTTCAACTGTACGTTTCAAGCTATCATTTCTCCCATGTACCTGCTGATGTGTCTCCCGAGCGCTATAACACCTATAACATGTCCTTCTTTAAACGAGACTTAAGAAGAGCATTTTATTCACGGTAGGCAACGGCCTAGCTGTGCCCCTGGTATTGCAAAGGTCCATGTGTGGCAGTATCACTTACCACGGGGAGTACAAGCAGCACTCCTCGTGGTAAGTGCTCGATTGCCACCATCGACAATAAAAAAATTATAAATAAATCAGTCATGCCCAAAAAAGAATATCCGATTACCCATTCTCCATTTTTTTATTTCCTCATAAACTAAACATTTAATGAGAGTTATTATCCTCACGAATGCAGAAAATGTAGTGATGGCTTTCAAAAAGCAATTTCAAACAGTGGTATGATTTAGAGAATTTTATTTTTATTGTTTATTAATTTCAATAGGAAATACTTTTAAAAACAATAAAAATAAGATTTCATTATTATGATACGCAAAACTTTTAATGTGACCAACGTTAAAGAATTTATCGTTTGTAAGGACAACTGTATCAATTTAATTTTTATTAAATTTGTGTTCAGTTAACGTCAATTGACCTCCTTCTAACATAACATTAGTGTTACAATGTACTAGTACAATATTTAAGTTACAGCAAATGATAGTTGTATTACTTTACTACTATTATTAAATATTTCACATATTGTCATTGTTTTATTACTTCTGAAACTATGATGTTCATTTTATAGCTCTCCATAGTGGTAAGTTTAAAGCCCTCCGCAGCTTAGCAACAAAATTTGTGTATTCTAGTGACATTGCAAGTATGCGCCATTGCTATTGAATTATTGCCACTACTAATAAAATGTATATGTAACGTATATATCTTAATATATATAAATTACATGTCACGTTGTTTGTCCGCGATGGACTCCTAAACTACTTAACCGATTTTAATCAAATTTGCACACCATGTGCAGTTTGATTCAACTTGAAAGATAGGATAGCTTACATGTTAATTTATAGTCGCAATATTATTTTATTGCAAATTATTTGTATTACCTATATATACCTATTATTTTGCGCCTCATGCCGCCCTAGCCGAGGCCGCGGGTGACGTGACCGGGGATTAGTCCATCACCCGCCGAGAGGCCGACCGCGTGAGGAAAGACCGACGTCCTCCCCGAGGGGGGGGGACGTCGGTCGATGAGAGGGTACCCCAAGTAGGGGGTATTCCGTCGGGCCGACCACTGACGACAAGTTAACTCTGCTCCGGTGGTCGGCCCAACGACGAAGGCGACGTGGTTTTCGGGTGGGTTGCAGGAGTTGCGTGCTTAAGCTCCTCTGTCGCCCCGGACGGAGTGGTGCGGAGGCGCGCCGACCGCAGCCCACCCACAAAAAAAAATAATAAATATACCTATTATTTGACATTCACAATTATCTGTTAACTCCAAACGATTTTAACAGGTAGCGATATCTGTTGACTGGATTGAGTAATTAATAGATGGCGCTGCTATGTCAAACCTACAAACGTGTCATAAATGTACGATTTTAACTTGCTTTTTTACATTTGTAAAAAATTACGACGACCTCCATGACAGATGTTCTCCTACAGTTCAACTTAAATAGTTTAATAAAATGTAATATAACAAAAACATTAGCTACAGCAACGCGTGGCCGGGTCTGCTAGTACGTATATATAACTTTATTTTAGGTTCGATAACGCTACCTATTAGTTATGAATCGTTTGTTTTATATACTTGTCAACAATTTATAAAATACTATTAACCCGCCCTCGCTTCGCTTCGGTTTCAGTCGCCTTACTCGCACAGTTCCTGTTCCGTGGGAATAAGGAGATAGAATATAGCCTAAGTTATTCCTTACCAGCTACCTGGTAGTAAAATATTATCAAAATCAGGCAAGTCGTTTTGAAGATTCATCATCATCATCATCATCATTTCAGCCTATTGCCGTCCACTGCTGGACGTAGGCCTCCCTCATATTGCGCCACAATGTGCGGTCCTGTGCCGCCTGCATCCAACGACGCCCAGCAACTTTCACTAGGTCGTCGGTCCACCTAGTGGGGGGGCGTCCTACACTGCGTCGTCCGATGCGTGGTCGCCACTCGAGAACCTTTCTTCCCCAGCGGTTGTCGGTTCGTCGAGCGATGTGGCCTGCCCATTGCCACTTCAGCGTGCTAATTCTTCGTGCTATGTCGGTTACACCCGTTCTTCGTTCGGTTTGAAGATTACCTCAAACAAACAGACAGACAAAAAATATCAAACTGTATTTTAGGCATATAACCGTGTGAGCATGAAAAAAGTCCAGTATTTTGACATTACAAACAGATACTTCAATTTTATTTATTTGTATAGATATATCAGTATTGTGCTATTGCATAATGCATAAATAAGAGAAAAATTAGTGTAAAAATAAATTACGTTGATTAAATTAGTAAAACCGATTGAAGTTTACGTGAGCATTTACAGAATATAAATGAAACTGCTTTTACTTATTAATATACATATATAATTTTAAACTGCATATATGAGTTTCAAACAATTTTCAGCGTTCAGTTACCTAACTGAACGCTGAAAATTGTTTGAAATGTCCGCCACCTGACTAAGATGTCTTACGTCCAACAAGTCTTGGCTGGCTAGCTTTTAAATGAAAAAAAAACCGCATCGAAATCGGTCTATTCGTTTGAGAGCTATAATGCCACGCATAGACACACACACACACACAGACAAACAGAAATCAACTTATAACACCCCTCTTTTCGCGTTGGGGGTTAAAAAACGAATATCCTTATCGTTATTCATCAATTTTATATACACACTAGCTGACCTAACAATCGATGTTCTGTTCAAATAAAATTAAAGGACTTCTCCTTGAAATCGACAGCAGTGCCACCTATCGGGTTCAATTGTGAATTTAAACCATTTTTGAATCCCCTTGAATACACAAAAAAAAATTCATCAGCAGCGGTCCAGCCGTTTAGGAGGAGTTCAGTGACATATATCACAATATAATGGATGTTAGTGACCGTTTCAAATTGCAAAATGATTTAGATATTCTTCAACAATGGTGTCATAAGAATAGTATGTCACTCAACTTAAAAAAATGACAATTTATTTCATTTACCAATAAAGTAAACTATATACAATTTAAATATCATATAGAAGGTACTGATCTAAACCGCGTCTCCGTGATTGGCGGTCTGGGAGTATTATTTGACACATCACTATCATTTCGTGAACATATAGACAGTATAGTCAGTAAGGCTAGAAAAATACTTGGATTTATAATCCGAATATCGAAAGATTTTAGTAGTATTGATAGTATCATAATACTCTACAATACATTGGTACGAAGTCTCTTAGAATATTGTTCTGTAATATGGTCTCCGTATTACTCACCTCATATAGATAGAGTGGAACCGATCCAGGCCCATTTCCTGCGATACTTATGTATTAAAAAAGGCATACGTAAGGCTCTTCCAGAGTATAGTACTAGACTAGATTACTTTCACATGCTTAGTCTAAAAAAACGAAGAAACAACTCTGATCTATTAACTCTTCACAAGATCATAAATGGTCCGATAGACGCTCCGCTAATCAACTGTCTGAAATTCAGAGTCAGCACGCGAACTCTGCAGCCTCGTATATTTCATATCCCAGCATCTACCTTAAATACTTCCTTTAACAGTCCACTTACACGCATGGCAAGGTCATATAATATAAAGTCTGTTGAAATGGATAATATCACATATTTTCAATGACATATGCAACATACAGACACTGCCTTTTAAAGGGCGAGTAATTGCTTCTTTGTTATACTTTGTTTTTCTTTTTTACTAATAATTAGTAACAAATAATTATATTCATATACAAAATTAGTATCTCGAATTTAATGTGTTAATGAATGTCATGCATGAATGTCATGTCTATCATCTGTGCAATTACTATTAAGCTAAAATTGTTAAATTTGTAGTATTAGCGCTTCTGCTGTAATTGTGCTGTTGGTGTGCTGAATAAAATAAAATAAATACACACGTACACAAGAAATCTTTATATATAAAAATAAATTGCTGTTCGTTAGTCTCGCTAAAACTCGAGAACGGCTGGACCGATTTAGCCAATTTTGGTCTTGCCTGAATTATTTGTGGATGTCCAGGAAAGGTCTACACGGTGAGAAAATATGGCAAAATTGTGAGTAAAATACTAAAACAATAATTTTATTTTCCCATACAAACTGTTCTTACCTGTCAAACATTTAATGTCCGTCCCGTCGGTTTGGCAATTTTGGCATGATTACATGTAGATCTGGATTAAAAAGGTTTTGGAATCGATAAGAATAGGCGGTATATTAAATAGCTAGAATACAATTCACAACCCGTGGGTGTCGTAACGCTTGAATAGCGTTTGGCCAGTTCCCTGGATGTTGAAAGGAGGAGACGCTGGTGCTCCTGCCGAAGGTGGGAGCCTCTCTACGGGTGACGGCTTAAAATCCCCGGTTCGGTCACCCACGACCTTGGTTAGGGTGGCATCAGGCGCAGATATTCGCACCTGCGCCGCCCAAGTCGCCGACGTCGGGCCACGTTGTCGTGAAGCCGTTCCTCCCGCGCGCGCCCCGCCGCTTCTTTCCGCGAGATGGCGGCCGCACAGAGGGTGGAGACCGCGTCAGCTCGCACTCCTTCCTTTCTTTTGTATTTTCATGGCATGGCTCTGGTACAATCAGTGAAAAGTTCAATTATCATCATCATCATCATCATTTAGGCCTATTGCCGTCCACAGAAGGTGCGGTCCAATGCTGCCTGCATCCAACGACGCCCAGCAACTTTCACCAGGTCGTCAGTCTACCTACTGGGGGGGCGTCCTACACTACGTCGTCGATACGTGGTCGCTACTCGAGAACCTTTCTTCCTTTCACTTCAGCGTGCTAATTCTTCGTGCTATGTCGGTTACACCCGTTCTACTGTGGGTTTCCGTATTCCGGATTCTATCTCGCAGAGAAATCCCGAGCATAGCCCGCTCCAGCACGTTGAGCGACTTGAAGCCTTGCTATAGGCCTATATTTATTTCTGTGAGAGTAATAAGAATCGTATAAATTATCACACCAAAGTAGTGGTGCTCTAATATAATAACACCTGGCTTTTTATGAATTCGAAATATACTGGATCCATAATTTAAAAGTAAATTTTATTCAACACATGCAAACACTCGGCATTAAACTTTTCTCATTACGTCAAATTATATGTTGGCATATTTTATAGTTCATAATATTATTGTGGCATATTCGTGTAATAAGAGCTTGAAGGAATCTATCAACTTTGAAGTCGAATTAATATCCTATATCACTTATAACTTGGCTTTTGGAGACAACAGGTACTCAAATTTCAGTATTTAGTTCTATCAAAATTATCTACCTTTGTAGATAAAATTAAATTTACGTATATAGTAGACAAATCTTTGACTACTTTGAATATCAGTTTAGTCACTCCTAAAGTTTGACCTCGGTTTAAATAAACCTCGTATACATTAGAATTCGAAATTTTGGCTTCCAATGATGATGGCAGTTTAGGAATGCACCGTTTTGAGATATTTTAACGTGGATTACCATGTGGTAGTGTTCTATTAAATTCAGTTAATTTAAAGTCTTATGCATGCTATATTAAATATCATCATTCTAACATCATAACCAATCAGTATCTTCTGATAGAAATTTCTTCTAGGAGTAAGACCGCCTATTCTAAATACGTGTATTATTTTAGCTAAAAGAGAACTTTTGAACAATTGACGTAATAATTTAAGGCAGTATATGAGTTTTGCTCCCAAATCTTTTTTCTTCGAGAACTTTCTCAGAGAATCTACACAGAGCATTAATTCAATTTATTACTACTTTATATGTTCTATTTAAAGGTCAGCGTTATCTATTAAAGTTAATTTATCATATCTTGACACGAGAATTCTTTTTAAATTTGATTGATTGCTAGTGTACGTAAATATTCTTATGTAAGATCTTCAAATCAAGAATGGATAAGGTTGGTTATTTGAGATAAACATATGTACCTGCACAACTCTGAAATTAATTCAAAATAATTATGATTGCGTTTCAACGGAGATTAAACATATTTCAGTCATTCATCACAGCTCATATAAGTCCCACTGCTGGGCTTGACCCTCATGCACAAAGATAGGGAAATAGACACTCTATACTTCGCTAGTGGGACGGGTTGGTATAGGGTTTTATTTCGAGCTTTTCTTCGCTACCATAGATATTAAATGCATATTATATCCCTTAGTTATCATTTACGACACACACTGGTAAGATAGTGGATGGTGAATTCTATTCTTACTGGATTATCATACGGAATTACACACATAGTGTATAATTATATCTATCTCGCTCTTCCGCATGTATGTCTTACTGTTTGACATGAACTGCCTCCAGATGAGGAAATTAGCTTCTACACAATGTCCAGGTGGGTTGGCACTTATCACCACCTCAGCCCATATACGTCTCACCGTTGGGTTCAGGCCTCCTCCGTTTTAGGAGGGAAATTTTTCTACTTTACCACGCTGGTCAGATGTGTTGGCGTAAGGTTTTGTTTCAAGTTGTCCATCTCTTGATCTCTCTAACGAGACGTCATTGCCCGTCGGGCAGTCTGACTGGAGAGGCCTCGGTTCGGTGTCCGGACCATCGACGCCTTCCGGTCGGTCCTGATGCAGTGGTTAGAGCGGCGGCGCGGGGTGCTCTCCTTCCAACTGGTGCAGGTTTTGACAGGGCATGGTAGATAGGCCGAATACCTACACACGGTCGTTAGGAGGGAGACTACACCGTCCTGCCACCACTGCGATTGCGACGAGGACACGCCCGAGGTTTATGTCGCTTGGGCAGAGCAGCGTCGTGAACTCGTCGCAATCATCGGTGCCTCGGAACAATCAGAACTGGGACGCGGTCGCAGCCTTCTGCGAGGCGGTAGTCTGGCAGTAGTTGGCGGCGGGGCGCGTGCGCGAGAAGCGTCTCCTCGACAAAGCGAACCGCCGCCAGCGACTGGGGCGGCGCAGGCTTGATTACCTGCGCCTAATGCCGCCCTAGCCGAGGCCACGGGGAGAACCCCCCGGTCCAGTCACTCCCCGAGAGGCCGACCGCGCGAAGAAGACTGTCGTCCTCTCCGAGGGGGGAAGTTGGTCGAGAAGAGAGTATTCCTCAAGGGGTATTCCGTCGGGCCGACCACTGACGACAAGTCACCCTGCACCGGTGGTCGATCCAACGACAAAGGCGACGTGTCACGGGTGGGTTACGGGTGCGCGTGCCTACGCCCCTCTGTCGCCCCGGATGGAGCCGGGCGACGGATACGCCGACCGTAGCCCACCCCAAAAGAAAAAGCGTGCGTAATGCCTATTTTAATAAATTTAAAGTGTTTATCATTATAATATCAAATTTTAGTTTTCTGCACTTCTCCTCAATATGTTCTTCAACTGTGCCAAATTTCATATTTGTTCATCTGCATGATTTTCGTAAACAGGGATATAAAGTTTTTGCTTCACTTATTAATATATAGATAACTTCCGTTAGGGTGGTATTAGTAGGTTAATATCTCTTCTATTATGAAGGAGGCTCGAGCCCAAGTGGAACTTGTATGAGCCGAAATGACGAAAATGATGATTGAAATCAAGCAAAGAAGATGAATTTAAATTATCTAGCACCTGTGATTCCTCTTTTCACAAATAAATTGCGTCCGACCGTCAGTATTACTTGACACCGCCAGTATTACGTTTCGTGATCAAGATCGAGACGATATTGATACCAGTAATAATGATTACAGTGATACGATCGCTCGTAATAATTGCTTTAGATGTCCAGCCCATATTTGTATTTATTAATAGGGTACACATATACTTACTAGGGTACACCTAGTGTTGTGACAATAAAAAGTACTTCAGTCAAAATATTTACATATTCAATGATCTGTGGTTAAGGGTGGTTTCGAAACTGCTTAACAAACATTAATGAAATTCTGAACTAAATTAATTTAAGGGAAATGTTTTTAGGATATGAAGTTTTAGACTTATGATTAATTCAAATTTCAAGTAGTGTAGTGTGTTTAGGTTTGAAATTTGGTTTCATTGAAGCAGTTACCAATTAATTCAGCTTGAATTTCATTATATTGGTTTCTTATGTGAAACATTATTTATTTAGTTGTGTGTGGGTTTTGGTGATTTTTGGAGAGTTTTAAGTGATCGATAATCAATCGAAAAAAAACTATATTTTAGCTAAATTATTGTAGAATATGTTAAAAATGATGTGCTGTTAAAAGGAAAGCTCGAAACTTTAGCGTCTCAAAGTCTACGACCGAATTTTAACAAAGTTTATTTTTAAATGTAAATGGTACATACCAAAGACGTACGCACAAGTAGCAATCATCATTCATCATTTCAGCTCATCCCACTATTGGGCTCGAGTCCCCCCACAATAGGAGGGCAATTGACCTTAGTATGTATATAGCATACATATGCATAGATGTTATGTGCATATTATATCCGTAAACGACTGAGTAAAGACGGAGTAAGAATACAATTCACCAACCCCTATCTTACCCGTGGGTGATCGTACGAGACGACTAAGGGATATAAAACGCATATAACATCTATGCAAGAGAAGGAAAACTCGAAATAAAACCCTACACCAACACGTCTAGGCTGACGAGGGCGGCAGTACTGCCGCAGAGCCGTCGGACATTGAGAGCGGCAGCACATCAGCTGCAGAGACCGTCGCTGGATCATCCCAGTCTCCAGCGTCGGCCTTGACGGCGGCCCTAGCGGGCAGGGAGGAGGACCTCCCCTCGCAGGTACGCAAGCGCCCCCTTAGCGAGGGTGACAGCTCGGAGTCTGCCTCCGAGGGGAGTGGCATCATCATGTCTCCTCCCAAAGTTCCAGCCTCTCGCAGGGGACGAGGGGGCGCAGTAGTGGCGGCAAGGTCGGCGACGCCGTCGCTGGCCGGCGCAGTACGGGGGACTGAGGCCCAGAAGCGGGCAAATGAGGCGGCTGCCGCGAGGATGATGAGGGTGTTGTCAGACATCCCTCCCACCGACACGGCGGCTGCTGAGCCCGCTATAGGTGGCGACCCCCGAGCTGCCAATATGGCCACCCTGCAGGCCGAAAACACCCGCCTTAGTGGTGAGGTCTCAGGCCTGCAGGAGAAAAACGAGGCGCTTCGAAAAGAGCTGTCGGCGGTGCAGAAGGCGAACCGCGAGTTGGCCAAACAAATGGCCGACTTGCGGAGCCAGATCGCGCAGCTGGCGAAGACTGCGCCGCCGACAAGCGCCGGCCCTGCCGCTGCACCCGCCGTTCCCGTTGCATCAACTCACGCTGCGGTGAGTCGCCAGAGGGCCCAGCCGGCTGAAGCGGTCCCGCCCGCAGTGGATGGCGTGCCGGACCAGACCATGCGCGCCGTAATGGAGGTTGTCGGCAAAATGCTCGACGCGCGAATGGTGGCTCTGGAGGAAAGACTGTCTCTGCCTCCAGAGCCCCGTCTCCGGCCGCCGCTTGCTGCGGACAGGCCGAAGGCCGTGGCGTTAGCCCCTGCCGCGCTACCCTGCCAGGGCGGGCGCATAGGGAGCTACGCTGCGGCCGTTGCTGGACCGAAGCCGAAGAGGCCCGCTGCCAAGAAGAAGGCGGCACCGGCTCCTGCCAAGACCGGACCTGAGCCGCCGCCGGCAGCTGCACCGTCGGCGGCGGCCAATGCAGGCGCAACCGCGACTGCTGCGCCTAGCGACCCCGCTACGCCCAAAGAGGGCTGGCAGACGGCTGAGCGCAGCCGGAAGAGTCGTGGTCAGAAGAGGAGAGCGGAGGCCAAAAGCGCCGCCAAAGCCTCCGCTCCCAAGTCAGGAGCCGGTTACAAGAGGTCGTGCAGGAGGCTCCGGCCGCCAAAGTCGGCCGCGGTGGTGCCCTGCCCTCACCGAGACTCTACAGCCCAGCTTCCTCACCAGAGTTGTTGAGGACCTCGTTCCACGGCGGGCGGAGCACACGCCCCCGGTCATGGCTTCGCCGGACAGCGACCGGGAGGCCGACGATGAAAGTGCTCCGCCCATCACGGAGCCGGAAATGGGGGCGGCGGTGGCGCGTATGCGAGTCAAATCCACCGCCCCCGGGCCCGACGGTATTCCGAACCGTGTGCTGGCCCTGGTCCTCGAACACCTGGGACCACGCCTCAGGGGACTGTTCGACGCTTGTTTGACGTCCGGGCAGTTCCCTGGGTGCTGGAAAGAGGGGAGGCTGGTTCTCCTGCCGAAGCCGGCACGGTCTTCCGAGTCGGCCTCGGCCTATAGGCCCATCGTGCTGCTCGATGATGCGGGCAAGCTGCTGGAGAGGGTGTTGGCTGCCCGCATCGATTGGCACCTCGTCGGGGTCGGGCCCGATTTGTTGGACGCCTAGTTTGGTTTTCGGAGAGGGCGTTCGACGATCGCGGCCCTGCTGCGCCTGAAGGCCGTGGTAGCGGAGGCCGTCACCGGCGGAGGAGTCCTGTTGGCGGTGTCCCTGGACATCGCCAACGCCTTCAACAGTCTGCCATTCAGCTGCATCAGGGAGGGGCTGAGGTATCACGGGGTGCCCGTGTACATCAGGCGGCTGGTGGCAGACTACTTGGAGGGGCGCAGCGTCCTCTACGTTAACCGTAGGGGACGTTGTGCGAACGCCCATGACGTGCGGTGTCCCGCAGGGGTCGGTTCTGGATCCGACCCTGTGGAACATCGGCTACGACTGGGCGTTGAGAGGAAGCCTCCCACCCGGGCTGGGCGTAATTTGCTACGCCGACGATACACTCGTCACAGCCCGGGGTGGGACGCTAGAGGAGGCGGCACGCCTGGCAACTCTCGGCATCGAGGAGATTGTCAGGCGGATCGAAACGCTGGGGTTGAGGGTAGCCCTGGAAAAGACGGAGGCCCTTTTGTTCCATGGCCTCCGTACCGCCGGGCCTCCCGCCGGCGCTTCGATCACCGTGAAGTCGGTCACCATCAGCATCCAGGCCCACATGAAGTACTTGGGCCTGGTGCTCGACGGGCATTTTTGGTTCCGGGAGCATCTCCATCGACTTGTTCCCCGGCTTGTCGGCGCAGCGTCCGCTTTTTCGCGGCTAATGCAGAATGTGGGCGGACCCAGTGCTACGTGCCGACAGCTGTACGTGGGGGTGATCCGGTCGATGGCCCTGTTGGCGCACCGGTGTGGGCGGGGTCCCTGACTGTCCCTCTTAGGGCCCTCCTGTGGCGACCACAGAGGGTCATGGCGATCAGGGCCATACGGGGTTACCGCACGGAGGCGATGGAGTCAGCGTGCCTCCTGGCCGGAACTCCCCCGTGGGACCTGGAGGCGGAGATGCTCGCCGACATTTATCGGCGGGTGTCGGAGACGCGCGCCCGCGGCGGCATGCTCTCCATCAAAGAGATCACCGCCTGGCGGGTCGACACCCGCCGAGAAGTCATTGCCCGTTGGGCAGTCCGGCTGGAGAGTCCTCGGTACGGTGTCAGGACCGTCGAGGCCCTCCAGCCGGTGCTGATGGAGTGGTTGGAGCGGACGCACGGGGTGCTTTCCTTCCGACTGGTGCAGGTGCTGACGGGGCACGGTTGCTTCGGGAAGTACCTGCACAAGATTGTCAGAGCACACCGTCCTGCCAACACTGCAGTTGCGACGAGGACACGGCGCAGCACACGCTCGAGGAGTGTGCTGCATGGGAGAGTGATCGCCGTGAACTCGTCGCAATTATCGGTGCCGACCTGGCGCTGCCGACCATCGCCAGGGAGATGCTCGTCAGCGTCAGGAACTGGGACGCGGTCGCCGCCTTCTGTGAGGCCGTAATCTCACGGAAGGAGGCGGCGGATCGTGTGCGAGTAGAGCTCCTATTCGGCGACACGTTTCGCCGCCGGCGACTCGGGCGGCGCAGGCGCGAGTATCTGCGCCTAATGCCGCCCTAGCCGAGGCCGCGGGTGATCGGATCGGGGAATTGTCCGTCACCCGCAGAGAGGCTGACCGCGCGACGGCGACCGACGTTCCAGGACGTCGAGAGGTGAGGTTACCCGAAAGGGTATTCCGTCAGGCCGACCACTGACGAAAAGTCACATCTGCTCCGGTGGTCGGCCCAACAACGAGGTGACGTGGGTACGGGTGGGTTATGGGCCCGCGCGCCGTTCTTTCATCGCCCCGGACGGACTGGACCGCGCGTGTGCTTACCATAGCCCACCCATAAAAAAAAAAAAAATACCAACACGTCTGACCAGCGTGGTATAGTAGGTCAATTACCCTTCCATTATGGAGGAGGCCCGAGCCCCAACAGTGGGACGTATATGGGCTGAGATGATGATGATGATGATGACAAATTGATAACTACTTATTGCGGCAGAGAGATTTTCGAATGTTTTCTGATGAAATAATGTGGGATACCATACTGTAAGTATACTAACAACATATTCGAAGCAGCAAGCATTCCTTGGGTTCAGACGATACAGAAATTCACTTTAAAAACTCTATGTTCGATGGAAAATTCAAAATTCAAATCATTTATTATGTATAAACCCCGCGGGCGCACTTAAATATTATCATTTTTTTACAATATTGCATAAAATTACCGCCGGATCGGAATGCGACCGCAGACCGGAGAAGATCCGGCAAGAAACAGTTCAATTGCCAATTTTTTATTTATTTACTAATTTAATTACATGCAACAACATGCCTATTAATAGCTCCAGTATGATGCCTTTCGAAATATGATATGATATAATTCATAAACATAATGAAAATATTATGGCTGGACCAGATCCCGCAAGCGGCACCCGATTACGAGTTAACCACTGGAGTAGCCATCGCTCCCCTCAACCATAATGGAGTGAAGTGAGTGACCCGCTCCTTGTAGCTACCGTAAGCAGACGTTTCAATGAGCATAACCAATACTATTTGCCACAAAAATAAAACACAGATAAAGTAAAAAAGAAATAAAAAAGAAATGCTGCTTTACTATTTATTATAGTAGCAACAATAAAATAAGCATGTGCGTAATACCTTTCATTGAAATAATGATGATATTCCTGAATGAGGAGCTGCTCATAACCAGTCTGTGTCAAGATAGTCCGAGATTTTGTAATAACCTTTTTTACAGAATCTATTCTCGATTGCTTTTTTGAAGTTATTCACTGGCATATATCGGATATTATTAGGTAATTTGTTTTAGAAGCATATACATTGCCTCATGAAAGCCTGTTAGCTCATTGACATCAATTGCAATACAATAATCAAAAGTTTTAAATTATTTCTTGTTGTCTAATATTTTAATATATTCTTAACATATATATATAAATTACGTGTCACGTTGTTTGCCCGCGATGGACTCCTAAACCACTTAACCGATTTTAATCAAATTTACACACCGTATGCAGTTTGATTCAACTTGAAAGATAGGATAGCTTACATCTTAATTTATAGTCGCAATATTATTTTATTGCAAATTATTTGTATTGCCTATATATACCTATTATTTGACATTCACAATTATCTGGTAACTCCAAACGATTTTAACAGATGGCGATTTCTGTTGACTGGATTGAGTAATTAATTTATAGATGGCGCTGCTATGTCAAACCTACAAACGTGTCATATACGATTTTAACTTGTTTTTTTTACATAGATGCCATTTGTAAAAAAAATATGACTTCCTCCATGACAGATGTTCTCCTACAGTTCCACTTAAATAGTTTAATAAAATGTAATATAACAAAAACATTACCACAGCAACGCGTGGCCGGGTCTGCTAGTATGAATATAAATATAAATATAAATCGTAATATTTTATTTATACATTATGCCATATTAGTTCTTGTCGTAATCTGTTCTTTTATGAATATGTATATATTTGTATAAAATAATTTTAATGTTTCACATCTGCCAGGCGTCCGGCAATATATTGCCTTGGAATATGAGTTAAATTTTCGCAAAGTCAATTTTCACGCGATCGTATCCGCCGGCACAAGTTAGTATAAAATAAATACTCTCTAAATAAACATGTAATATATGTAAATATATTATAACTTTACATCACCTTCCGTTTCTATATGCTATAAAATATTATTATGTTGTAGGGAAGTCGAAACGGATAACTACAAAGAGGATTATTGAGCGAAACAGGCTTTCAAAGTGGCAGACTTTATGGTGACCGTACGAGCGTTGGTTACATTTACCAACGCTCTATACGACCACTCCGGCGGAGACAAATAAGAGCTGATGGCTACTAGGAAATGAGATATAGATACTTACAGGAGCAGTAAGCATGTCAGTCTGTGCATGTTATCCTAAAAAAGTACGTTGGTTAAATTTCACAAGTATAAGGAGATTAACTAAGACAACTATTTACATGTAACATACATTCGCTATCTAGAAAAGTAATCAAAGAAGCAAGAGCAGTATTACAATTTAAATTTGACCATGTTAAAGAATATGCAATACTAATTCAAAAGTTTAAGCTCGTAGCTGAAGTGTGAAATGGTTTGCGGTCGACTTATGTGAATTTGAAAGGTCCCGTTTTAGATTGAGTGCAACCTTCTCCATCTAATTTTCTTGGACCATTTCTAAATTTACGGACTATCTATTCAGGAAGCGTGCCCCCTCCAAGTCGAGCAAAATGCAACACTGCCATAACTTGCTTTTCTCGAAACAATTCCACCATTTTTGACCCTCTATAATTTCGTTGTGAATAAACCTAGAAGCTTGAATTTTTAGTAACCAAGCAGACATTGTCTTGTCTAACTTTCATAATTTTGTCACTCATTCACTGACTCACTGACCGATCATCAATATTATTGATGCACTTCTAGCAGACATAGAAGCTTCAAATTTAGAATACAATCATGAGTAGGTATATAAATGAAGAAAAAATCAAAAAGACATTCAATTTCGGTCTAGTTTCCTAGATACACTAACTGCATAAATAATCCCATAAAAATAACCGCCTCTTTTTACGTCACCGACACGTACAGGTAGAGTCTGGTGAGCAGCTTCGGCATACAGGTTCCACGGAGTAGTTCAGGTCAACCAGTACTATACCTTGGTATCAGACATGCGACATCCTATGGCACTATTACAGATGGTTGTGGATCTCGCTTATATTACCGACAGGTAACGCTGGGTATGTAATTCGGGATAAAGCGAGTGCCACGTCAGCGAGTCATGGATAAGCCATGGAAATTGTGATGCTAACTTGGACAAAATTTAAATATAGATGGTTATTCAAGTATTAGATTAAACGCAAAACTATCGCAAGTATGAAACTGCAACACTTTAGTATTATTTGTTAGAAAGATAACAACCAAGTCAAGGTACAAGTTAGTGCGATGTACAAGTTAGTCCATAATAATGAGATTGTATTGGATTTCTGTGCAGTGTATGTATTATGATATTTTCAGGAATTGTAAAATATTGCGAAGTACCTATATAAATATTATATTAGTGATTTATAAAAAATTGAGATGATCAAAACAAAAATATACAATACGAAATTGTGAAAACTGTCCCTAGTTAAGTCATATTGAACAAAATTTCATACTCTGATATTTATAATAATTTGAAGCTCATCCATCCAATCCAGCTATCTATATGTCTATGGATGACTACTGTTGACACTTGATTTCTTCAAAGAGAGTAAGGAAATATTTGCTTACGCTTAGCAGATAGGTTTGGTGATCGCAGTTGTTGCCGCTATTTATCTGGTGATTTCTCAATCGTTTCTTACGAACCACAATAATGTGAGGCGTGCGATATACATATTATATTCTTAACCCGTCACAATACTGTATTAAAATATCTGAAACAAATAACAGGGACAAACTTTCCAATAAAAAAATTTGTCTCCACATCAATAACAAGCCACAAGAAGCCCTGCAGTAATAACTGTTTTGCAGTAATAAATGTAATGTTCATTTACTATGTATAAAAGGTCAGAGATGAACATTGTCAATTTTAACTTATTAATATGACAAACTACTACTGTAAGAAAGCGACAACCATTAACAAGATCCGGCATAAATCATAGCGGGTTTGTATATTTTCTTTATTTATTTTACAAATTTATGTAAAACTAGCAACCCGCCCTCGCTTCGGTTATAGTCGTTTTACCCTCGTAATGCCCGTTTCCGTGGGAATACCGGGATAAAATATAGCTTAGTTTAGGCCCTGATATTATAGCTTTCCACTGGTGAAAGTATTTTTGAGATCGGTCTAGCCGTTTTGAAGATTACCCGGAACAAACAGACAGACAGACAAAAATTTTTTAAATGCTGTTTTAGGCATAGGTGTCGTGCAAATAACCGTGTGAGCATGAAAAAAGCCTATTATTTTGACATTACAAACAGACACTCCAATTTTATTTATTGGTATAGATTATGGTCTTTGTGGTGACGGAGTAAGAATACAATTCATCTTACACGTGGATGTCGTAAAAGACGACTAAGGGGTATAATAAGCATATAACAGCTATACAAGAGAAGGAAAACGCCAAACAAAACCCTATTCCAACACGTCTGACCAGCATGGAATAGTAGGTCAATTCCCCTCCCATTATGGAGGAGGCCTGAGCTCAACAGTGGGACATATATAGGCTGAGATGATGATTATATAAAACAAAACATGTTTAGAAGGTATTAACTCCCATGTGGTGGCTATAAATTCACGCTATAATGTAATTCTCATATACACATATATAGTGCAATTCCAATAATGTGCAATAGTCAAATACCTTGGAGGAAACAGAGAGATATTAATATTAAAAAAAAACTGTGTTTTTCTTATTGTAAACAAAATTTACGGCAAGACTATGCATATTCCCTAGCTCAGGCCGCGGGTGACCGGACCGGGGATTTTAGTCCTTCACCCGTAATAAGGATGACCGCGCGACGGCGACTGACGTTCTGGGACAGGGATGTTGAGAGGTGAGAGTACCCGAAAGGGTATGTCGTCGGGCCAAACACTGACGACAAGTCACCCTGCTCCAGTGGTCAGCCCAACGATAAAGGCGACGTGAGTAGGGGTGGGTTATGGGCCCGCGCGCCGTCTTTTTATCGCCCCGGACAGAATGGACCGCATGTGCGCTTACCATAGCCCACCCATAAAAAAAGAAGACTATGTACATTAAGTAAGACGTTTCTTATGAATAAACTGGTTGTTTAGGTGGAGAGGAAGTGAGAAAAGCCAAAGCAAATAACATTATAGCCAGATAAGAAAATCTCGTAATAAAACTAAATCAACTTATACCATCAGCTAGCATAATAAGTTAATTTTACTGCCGTATTGGAGGAGGTCCTTGCCCAATAACAGAGTATAGAGTCTATAAAACAAGAAAAAAAAACCCGTGAGCATCACGTCTAAGACACTCAGTAGGCTATGATAGTTGTATTATTCACGGAAGTTATAATGTCATATTCGCCATAAAAAGATTTCTTTTGAAATGTTACGAACGTCTAAACTAAGTCAGTTTAATTATTTATTATGACGTTATTACAAATATCTCGAAAACATACATCATGATATATTTTTAAACACTTTTATCCAACTGGTAACGATAACTGAGTTCGTTACACAAATCCACTACACTGTTGTCCCAAATTTGAAATCCAAATTGACCCCTTTGAAAACAAACAGTTCTGAAGCAATGTTATTAAAAATATTATCTTCATTGATTATAATTATGAAATATTGCTTTTTATTATTAGTCGGCGCCCTTATAAATTAATTCTAGACGCTATCGCTGTAAAGTTTTTAGAGTACCGCATTTGAATTGAAATTCGTTGATGCTCGTTATATTAAAATCTAACCTTAATAATTCTGCACAATAATAATTCAAAAAGGTTATTATTTTTAAACTTTGACTTCTTTGGGTAAGTTAAGATAATTTATGAATATTTGTTGGCTTTATAATATTATTCTCTTCTATAGCTTCTTCTAGGATATCGTATGAAGTACCCATAAACTTGCTAGAATAAGCTTGCTGATAAATATAATAATTTTATCATTTTACCAGAGTCATCATCATTTCAGCCTATTGCCGTCCACTGCTGGACGTAGGCCTCCCTCATATTGCGCCACAATGTGCGGTCCTGTGCCGCCTGCATCCAACGACGCCCAGCAACTTTCACTAGGTCGTCGGTCCACCTAGTGGGGGGGCGTCCTACACTGCGTCGTCCGATGCGTGGTCGCCACTCGAGAACCTTTCTTCCCCAGCGGTTGTCGGTTCGTCGAGCGATGTGGCCTGCCCATTGCCACTTCAGCGTGCTAATTCTTCGTGCTATGTCGGTTACACCCGTTCTTCTGCGGATTTCTGTATTCCGGATTCTATCTCGCAGAGAAATCCCGAGCATAGCCCGTTCCATAGCACGCTGAGCGACTTTGAGCCTTGATATGAGGCCTACATTTAGGGACCACGTTTCCGTGCCGTAAGTCATCACTGGTAACACACACTGGTCGTAGACCTGTGTTTTCAGACACTGAGGTATGTTGGACGAGAAGATCCTCTTAAGTTTCCCGAACGCTGCCCAACCGAGTTGGATTCGTCGGCTGATCTCTTTCTCGAAATTGGATCTACCTAACTGGACTGTTTGTCCTAGGTAAACATAGTGATTGACAACTTCGAGAATCGCATTGCCAACTAGGACCGGTACAGGAATGACATGGGTATTTGACATGACTTTCGTCTTGTCCATGTTCATTCGTAGACCCACTAGTTGGGATACCCTGCTGAGATCATTGAGCATAGTGCCAAGGTCCTCCATGGATTCTGCCATAACGACGATATCGTCTGCGAATCGAAGGTGAGTGATGTATTCGCCGTTAATGTTGATGCCGAGTCCAGTCCAGTCTAAGAGCGTTTTACCAGAGTAGTGATGGGTTAATAATAGAATGTATGAACACTCCTTAGTTTCTCATGGAAGTCGTGAATACGTCAAACGGAACTATCCGGCCTTTCTTTTTTATGTGTGGGCTATGGAAACGCACACGCGGTTCATTCCATCCGGGGCGACGAAAGGACGGCGTGCGGGCCCATAACCCACCCGTACCCCCGTCGCTTTCGTCGTTGGGCCGACCACCGGCGCAGGGTGAATTGTCGTCAGTGGTCGGCCCGACGGAATACCTTTTCGGGTACCCTCACCTCTCGACGTCCTTGTCCCGGGACGTCGGTCGCCGTCGCGCGGTCAGTCTCTCTGTGGGTGACGAACTAAAACCCCGGTCCGGTCACCCGCGGTCTCGGCTAGGGAACTATCCGGCCTAGCGTTGATTTGTCGGGGATTAAATATCATCATATGATCTCACCGGAAGCCAGTAAAAGCACGAAAGCTCCTCAGAAGCTAATAACGCTAACTGCATTTGCTAAGCTGCTTGCATGCATGATGATTATGGAATCATTGCCTCCTTGTCATAAATGCTGTACAGGGATTTTTTCTTTTATCACACAAGCGTTTTATGCATATGCTTTTAGTCTTCTTTTCTAACACCCACGGGCAAGAAAGCGGTAGGTAAACTATATTATTACTCTGTCAAATAAATACAATTTGTTAATTTCCACAATTCGAAATTATAAAATCCTTTATAAATATTAAACTGCCCGTTGGTGCTTCTAATTCTCCATCATTTTTTCCTACTCTCCTTTCGTCGATATGACATCATCACAGCTGATCACAAATAGTGTGTTCATGTTATCATATGAATGGCCGACTCCTGACTTAATTTGTGCTTTAAAGTTAGTTTTAGAATAAAACTTATTAAATTGGCAATATTATTATAATTCTATTCCTCCTATCATGTAATCTAAGGAATCAAATAAGTCATTACGAAGCGGGATTAAACCCGCATTTAGCAACATGAGCTCCCCTGCTATATGCCTTGACTGGTGGTATTCTTTAATTAATGTTACTTTCGCCATCATGCTTAGCTTTCCGCTCTAAAGTATTCGGCTACTCCTTAGCGAATAAAGCCTAAAGAAGTTGTAGTAAACAATAAGGAAATATATTGAATTTTGCCAAGTAGACTTAATTATTTATGCACAAATACATACGTGGCACTGATTTTTTATTTTTAGAATAGGCCACTAGGAAACGTAGGCGATGATTGATTTATTTAAATTCCATATTAAGAACTCACTGGAAATCTGTAGATGTGTAATGAATTCATAAGTTCATTATTTGCATTTACAAATTGGTGACAATTTGAAAAGTGTCTGTTGTGCATCGAAATAGATTTGTTTATGGAAAAGTCGTAAAAAAAATTCACTGACGATTCACGAGCAGGACGTCCTTTTACGGCGCCTACTGAGGATAACAAGAAAGTCTTAGTCATTAGTAGTCAGAAAAGTTTGTACTAGGTTAATACCTCGTAACGAAATTTCTCCTCCACTACGCCAACGCTCCAGTTCTGTCAGAGGGACTATTTTCTATTTAGCTATCAAATGTGTGGAGTTAGTGAGTCATCTACCTTACAGTCTCAATTTCACACATTGGGTATTCATTTATTTCGAAAAATAAAAGATACACTTAAAGGAATTAATTTATGGACTCTAAAGTTACTATGACTGCCTATTCCTGATTTCTTAAGAAAAGTAAATCCATTTCTTCAGTTAATGGTTGCATTTCATGTGAGAATGCTTAGAAATTTGTTCATTTCTTATTCATTTATCATGCTTATTTTTAATTTTCTTAAATTATAACGTGACCTATAACTATTATATATTCTTCATCACTCTTTTCAAATACCTTTATCAGAACCTAATTTTTTCTCGTCTTTAAAAAGGAAACGATGTAAGAGAAGTTTATTGTTCTGAAAAAGTTTTAAATCAGTTTTATAATGTTTATTTCTTATCTATTGGCTGTTGCTGTGGCTAATGTTTTTGTTATATTACATTTTATTAAACTATTTAAGTGGAACTGTAGGAGAACATCTGTCATGGAGGTCATCATATTTTTTTACAAATGACATCTATGTAAAAAAGCAAGTTAAACTCGTATATGGCACGTTTGTAGGTTTGACATAGCAGCGCCATCTATAAATTAATTACTCAATCCAGTCAACAGATATCGCCATCTGTTAAAATCGTGAATGTTAAAATTGTGAATGTCAAATAATAGACAAATAATTTGCAATAAAATAATATTGCGACTATAAATTAAGATGCATATATCTTATCTTTGAAATTGGATCAAACTGTGTGAAAATTTGATTAAAATCGGTTAAGTAGTTTAGGAGTCCATCGCGGACAAACAACGTGACACGTACTTTATATATATTAAGATTATGTCCTGAGTGATGGATCAACGCACAGCCTAAACCGCTGATCGCAGAGATCTGAAACTTTGAGGGTGTATTCTTTGTGGGTCGTAGGCATCCGAAAAGAAAGGATTTTTTTAAATTATACCTGGGGGGTGAAAAAATGGGCAAAGTTTGTATGGGACAATACGATTCCTTGGTCAGTCTATTTCAAATTTTGCATAAACATTCTTTAACAGAACTCATAAAAGACGTGTTTCATGTTTTATTGAAATTCATCCCCTAACAGAGTTAAAAAGGGGTCGAAAGTTATTTTGGAGGCGATTTACTTCAAAGTTGATATAAATACTCCTTAGTGTTTTTGATTTAAATAACATTTTATTTTGACATACATATGTTTGAAAACTCAATTCTATTTTATTCAAAAAATCGGGTAAGTGCGAGTCGGAGTCGCTCACGAAGGGTTCCGTAGCATTATCTATAAAAACAGTAAAAAATCGTGTTTGTTGAATAGACGGTTTCTATAAATATTTTTATATTTTCTTTTTTATTTATTTTAATTATTTGACGATATTAACACACGGCCAACAGCCCTCCTCCGATAGTAACTGCCTTCGTAGCCACAAGCTGCAGGCGTAGAAAGGCTGCGATCATCTTACAGAAACCTAACTGGGTATTGGACAGACCGCTAAGGCGTTGGGTGATGCAAGCAGTCAGGATTCTCTTCACTAGCTTGCCTACATCATCCAGCAACACGATGGGCGTGTAGACGGGCCCGAACATACTACACAATTATCTGTGATTGCCTCTGCCACACATATTTATATTATATTGATATATTCAAATCAAATATCATCTTTCACTTTATTTTTGCTCGTTAATATTTTATTTTGTTGGTAAATTGAAGTTTGAACGCTATACGGAATCTCTAACAATTGCAAGCATTTATACGCTCACAAGCTTAAAAAACTGCTGAGATATTGAGAGCACCGGCTTTTATTACTTCCGTTGGAGTATTATGTCGTCGAGTAATCTGAAATCCTTTCTGTAAAGAGTTATATTAAACTTTAGGAAGCAGAAGCACTCAAATATAGTAATTTAATCTTAGCCACTTGTTCCAGATAAATTAAATTAAATTGTTACCTTCGCTGTGGGTGTACTCGTTACAGTTCTCTAACTTAGATTGAGTTGATGTAAATATTATTTTGTACAAGCCTTGGGATTTATGTTAGTTCTGTTACAGTTGTTTCTAAACTACATAAAGTTTCTTGTACCTTTATCATTCAATAGGTGTTAAAAATATATTTCATGTTAATATTTTATGTAAATTATTAGACGTCTCTCTGCTCGCTTCAAGTAGCATATTGTATAGTATTCTGTTGTTTGCATGTAAAAATATAAATCCTTAAATATGCTCAATTAATCAATCAATCAATTGAAATGACACGAACATACACATAGCACGCAATGATTGCCGATGTTTACGCAAATATTACACATTAAATTATTTTTACGTATTTAATCGCTTTTTTATTTGATTTTTGATTGCACGACGTTTCAAATACTTTCCAGCGTTCATGGTCACGGGCGGACCAAAATGTATCACGTGCAATAAGTCATTACATTATATCTACCCGCTACAGAATTAGTTTTGAAATATGTATTGACCCACATTTTGATACAAATATATAGTACAAAAAGAAAATTATTCTATATGAGAAAATTATATTGTTTTTGGTCACTAATCATTAAATATTAAATTTGTAGTAATTATTATATTATGGTAATTTACTAACTTAAACCTAACATATCTAATATACTACCCCGGATCGGACCGGAACCACTCTGAGAAAGAAGCCATGATTATTTATTTTTAAAACGCGGCTTAACTTTTAGCTTTTTATAATAATATTTAAATATTATTGTGAGTCAAATCTATACAATAAGTGCTCACTGTATCTTGCAATCTTATGATGGCTTTAGCTGAATTAGCTTAATTTTCGTTAATCGCGAATGTAATCGTATGCTAAAATATAGATAAATGAATGATGGTGAAGAATGACTATATTTGAATATTCAATTAGTTTAGTGAATGAATTTCTTTTACTAAGGACTAGATTATCGCGGGTGACCGGACCGGGGATTTAGTCCGGCATCCTCGGGGAGGTTAGCATCGCGATGGTGATCGGCGTCCCGGTAGGGGACGTCAACAGGAGAGGGTACTCCCTCGGGGTATTCCGTCGAGTCGACCACGAAGTCAAGGAATTCTGCACCGGTGGTCGGCCCAAGGAAGAAGGCGACGTGCTATACGGATGGATTGCGGGTATACATGCTTACGCCCCTCTGTCACCCCGGACGGAGCCGGACGACGAGTGCGCCGACTATAACCTACCCAAAAAAAAGGACCAGATTATCACATGCTACAAGGCAATTACAGTTTATTATGTTTCGCAGGCTTTAGAGAAATTATGATCATAGACAAACTGAAATATCATCAGAATGTTTCGGAGGCTTTACAGTGACCAGGATCACAGAACAACTTAGATAACTAGCATGAAAAATATATTCTATACTTTGGATTATATAAGTCATCATCGACTCGCCTCATAAACGTCCCACTGCTGGGCTCGAGCCTCCTCCACAATAGGAGGGAAATTTACCTTACTATACCATGTTGGTCAGACACGTTGGTATTAAGTTTTATTTCGAGTTTTCCTTCTCTTACATAGATGTTATATGCTTACTATATCCCTTAGTCGTCTTTTAGGACATCCACGGGTAAGATAGGGAGTGGTGAATTGTATTCTTATTCTGTCACCACAAGTCTATACAAGTACTTTGAAAAAAAAAATACGTTGTATAAATTGAGTTGACACCAAGAGTTAGAGATAATAGCAGGTTAATGATGATGATGATGACTTTGGTTTGCACCAATGAAAAAAGTAAAAGAATGGACGTCGGCCATGGTGTGGACGTGTAATGAGATGGAATGAAAGTATTGTTATCAGAAAAAGTTTAAGTGTGTATAGCGACAGCTGCAGGAATAAGTAAGGACAGAGAACAAAATAATGCAGATATGAAATCTGACAGAATTATCTAGAAAAAGAGATGTAGCATCTATCTCACGTAATTGGGACAGAAGCAGTTCGTATGCATATTCAGTCTGAATAGCACCTAATTGACTGTTATTACAGAACATAGCGGATGTAATAAGCCATTATGTGATTACATCTAAGGCTGATGATATATATAAAATGAAAATGTAAACTATCTTCAACGGTTTCCTCATGGATGCCATTTTCAGAACTGAACAAAATTGACGTTGGAACCACAGGAAAAGCACCAGCACTCAGCAACCAGCCGAAAGTTCTGAGATAACAATCATGAAAATTACTATCTCCTTTTTTGAAATCGGTTAATGAAATACATATGCTAAATATAAATAACGAATAATAAGTTAACGTTAACAGTGTTATAGTAACGCAAGTCCAGTGGTGTATTTAACACACTTCAAAATTATCCCTAATGGCGCCAAAATAATTGGGTCACTCAAAGCCCACGAGTCGTTTAGAATCCATTAATCATGGGCATTATATTGTCAATACCTACGTATCGGCATAATATATGAGCGTTTGTTGGTTTATAAGTCTATTTTAAAAATAAGTTTGAACTCTTGAGCTAATATTGATTAATATTTTTGAATATTAATCAATATTAGCTCAAGCCGCGGGTGACGTGACCGGGGATTAGGCCGTCACCCGCCGAGAGGCCGAGGAAAGACCGACGTCCTTCCCTAGGGGAGGACGTCGGTCTTGATGGGAGGGTACTCCAAATAGGGGGTATTCCGTCAGGCCGACCACTGATGACAAGTAACCCTGCTCCGATGGTCGGCCCAACGACGAAGACGACGTGCACGCGGGTGGGTTGCGGGTGTGCGTGCTTACGCCCCTCTGTCGCCCCGGATGGAGTGGTGCGAGGAGCGCGTCGACCGCAACGCACCCCCAAAAATAAAAAGGAAAAAACACTGAATTATTATTGTTTTGCATAATACAAAAATCGGCCACGTGCGAGTCGGACTCGCGTACGAAGGGTTCCGTACCATTAGGCAAAAGAGGCAAAAAAAATCGCGTTAGTTGTATGGGAGCCCCCTTTAAATATTTATTTTATATTATTTTTAGTATTTGTTGTTATAGCGGCAACAGAAATACATAATTTGTAAAAAATTCAACTGTCTAGCCATTGCGGTTCTTAAGATACAGACTGGTGATAAACAGACGGACGGATAGACAGCGAAGTGTTAGTAATAGGGTCCCGTTTTTACCCGTACCCATAGTACGGAACCCAAAAAAGGAGTTAATTGAAAATTACATTTTTCCATAAATTAACATTTATTTGCACTCGTTGATTCAAATATTTTTTTTTATAAAGAGATAGATGCATTATAAGCTGAATACTAAGGCCTATCGATAGAGACGAACGGGGTCTCTATCGCTTATGTGCACTCTCGCTTGCACGCTCGGCTCAGGCGGAACGTGACAATGAGTTATTATGCTTTTTCGTGGATGCAGCTGGCGTTCAACGATTTATAAGACGTTATCGCGTCAAAATTTGGCACAGATTTTGATGAAACTTTACAGTAATAGATCACAATAATACAAAATAATATCAGTTTTTAAAGATTTTATGTAATTTGGCCAAAATATTACGATAAATATCAAGTAAGTCGAAACAATTCCTACCATCTGAAAGCAATCTTGGCATGTGTTGCCCAAATACTTGCAGTAACACAAAGTCCGTGAGATTATTTATCTTTATAGGTCAAAATAAAAGTCCCCTACAATATCTACCTTTTGAGTAGAAGCCTATATAATCCAAACTATGTTCCAGAAATACATTTAAATTTGTTATTTATCTACAATGTTTATTTTTCTACAAGTTTTTTTTTAGAGTTGGCTTTTAGCACATTCTTATTAAAATCGATATAATTTTTGCTTTCAGTATGTAATTTAGATGATCTTTATCTCTTCACTAAGAAATTTGGGCTAATAGATTAAAAAATATCACCATTAAATTTACTAGAAAGATGCGTCATTAAGCGCCTACAGTAAGTAAGCGCGCAGAGCGCAGGGGAGAAATTTAAACCTGGGAAGGGATATAGGCTACTTTCTTATCAACAAACCACGCGGGTGGAACATACTGCTCACATATTTGGGACACAAATTGATGAGTTAATGATGACCGACCATCAATCCTAATAGCAGGAATATTACAGTCTACATTATAATCACTTAAATTTCATGTAAAATCAATAAATTGGACCTTAAATTTCATTTATAAGATTATAATTTAATTTTAAAGATTAAAGTGAAGTAAGCGAGAAAGTAATATATTTTTTGAAGTCCATCGTTATTTAGGAAAGGATATTGATGTCTGCCACTACTGTTTCAGATTTCATACATTACTGAGAGTTTTTTAATGTAAAACCTCGATTACATTTAATACTAAATTTAAGATCAGAATCACTTAGCAGGCACGGCACCTGTATTAATCACCAAGACTGAACTGAATCACTGAATCAACAAGACAGTTTTATTCGAGTTCAAAAATTAAAATAGGTCAGGTGTGAATATTAATTTTGATTAAGGCTTACTACCGTTTATCTATTTAACTATTAGATGAAAGTAAATTAATAATCAAAATTTGAGCGTCTGCTGAGATTAACGTAGCACTAAATCTTGCTTGTCATTAAGTTAAAATAGAGTCTGATTTGGTTAACTACTTTATTACTATCAACGCTTTATAAAACGTCCAAAACTAGTTTGTCTATTTCGAATATTCTGTGAAATATAACCATTTCAAAAATAGCTTATCGGTATAAGTATCTCATCGCAATCATTGGTGCCCCCCTGACGCTGCCGACTATCGCTGAGAAGATGCTCGGCAGCGTCAGGAAACGGGACGTGGTCGCCGCTTTTTGCGAGGAAGTAATCTCGCGGAAGAATACAGCGGAGGGGCGCGAGGGGCGCCTCTACGACGACACGATGTGCCGCCGGCGACTTGGGCGGCGCAGGCGCTAGTATCTGCATCTGATGCCGCCCTAGGCGACGCCGCTGGTGACCGGACCGGGGATTTTAGTCCGTTACCCGCAGAGAGGCTGACCGCGCGACGGCGACCGACGTCCCGGGAGAGGGACGTCGAGAGGAGGGGGTACCCTCTCAGGGTTTTCCGTTGGGTCGACCACTGAAGACAGAAACTCGGCTCTGGTGGTCGGCCTAACGACGAAGGCGACGTGCTGTGGGTGGGTTAGGGCCCGCACGCTGCCCCTCTGTAGCTCCAAAGGAGCTGGGCGGCGGGTGCGCTTGCCTTAGCTCGCCTCCAAAAAAAAAAACGGTGTAATTATATTAAGGAACCCTATATTCTGAAAGGTAAGCCCTATTAGATAGTAGGTACTAGCATTGAACAAGTCAAAAGTCAACACCAGGGCGTCGTAAACTTGGGCGCCACCTGCAGAGAGACAGACCATGTGAGGGCCATATCTAGGCAATACCTACTGTATTGTTGCCGGGGTGTCGAATGGAACGGTACCTGAAAAAGTAATCTGCCGGGTCAGCCACGGATATCAAAGCATCATCAGTCGTAGGTCCTATGGTGATGGGGAGGCGAGGGAGGCTGCATGCTCGTCGGGGGCGGCGCCCCGGAGAAATTGGGTGTGTTCAGACCATAGACTACAATAAGAAAAGGATTGTCGTGAATGGCCTGCGAAAGTTTGTGTATTAACATGTGTGTAATAAACAATCCTATCTGGGGGCACGGTAGTGCCCCCGCCAAGTCGAGCAAAAAAAAAGTCGGGCAAAACGCAACACTGCCGTAACATACTTTTCTCGAAGCCATTCAGGCCATTTTCGACCCCCTATAACTTCGTTGTTAATAAAGCTGAAAAGCTGAATTTTTAGTAACCTAGCTGGCATTGTATACACAGTGTGTATTTCAAATTTCATTCAATTTGAACCAATAGTTTAAGAATTATAACTAGTCAAAATTTCGTAATTTTGTCACTCACTGACTGACTGACCGATCATCAATATTAAAGTGGCACTTCTAGCAGACATAGAAGCTTCAAATTTAGAATTTAATTAGTGTTTAGTGTATAAATGAAGGAAAAATTATGAAACATTATAATTTGCCTTCAGTTTCCGAGATACACTAACTGCATAAATAATTTTGTAAACTCATATAAATATATAGGATTACGAAGTTACATTTGCAGTTAATGAAATGTAACTTTGTAAAAAATAAGAATACATTCGTGGCCATTATTGCTTCTCTATGGGAATCGTAACAACCGGCTAAAGACTACACAGATGACGTAGTGGTTAAAATACCAACGTACCGTGCTAGTGTCGCGGGTTCGAATCCCATGCAAGACAACACCTTTTACGATCCACAAATTGTTGTTATGAGTCTGAATGTAATTTGTGTCGGTTAATTATATGTTCTTTCCGTATGGTGACGAAGTAAGAATACAATTCACCACTCTCTATCTTGCCCGTGGATATCGTATAAGACGACTCTGGGATATAATATGTACATACCATCTGTGCAAGAGAAGGAAAACTCGAAATAAAACCCTATATCAACATGTCTGACCAGCATGGTATAGTAGGTTAAATTCCCTCCCATTGTGGGGAAGGCCCGATTCTAACAGTGGGACATATGAGGGCTGCGATGTTGATGTGAAGTTGAATTATATGTTTGTAAAGTCCCCCACAATATAAGGATTATTATTTCCTTAGTGCGAGGCGCTGTCATTTAAAAAAAAGATTCAACAGGAAGGAGAGTGGGGCAGCAGCTCTCGCCGGGGAAATGTATGATATCTCACTGCGAAACTAACCCGCCTAACAAACTTGGTGACCACGTCATTATTCCTCATAAGGCGAAGAGAAATGAGCTCTAGTCATGGCATCTCTTACCCTTGAGCGTCGTTGAATGCAGATGTCACAGTACCGCATTTTATGGTGAAGCATGAGGGGGTTCTATGTTCTACAGTAGACAGCAATAGGCTGAATGATGATTGACATAATAGGTGTAGACAGATACCTAGATATAGTTATTGTGCCCGGTGGAGTCGGCCAAGCAATTGGCTGACTCAGGCAGGCTCCTCGTGGGCTGGAGCTCGGCGCGGGTGTCCGTGCTGGAGTCCCGGCCTGCGAGGTGCTACAAGTGCATGGCGGTCGGACACACTCGGCCGACATGCACTAACTGCTTTGACTGCAGCGACCTTTGTTTCCGCTGCGGTCAACCCGGGCATAAGGCGGCATCGTGCGCCGCCACTCCCCACTGCCCCGCGTGTGCGGCGGGCAATAGGCCCGCCAAACACCGCATGGGGGGCAGGGAGTGCAGACCCCCGGCTTCGGCCCCAAAGGGGCGGAGCGGCCCGACGTCCCCGGCCGCTCCCGCCCCTAGCGCGACCCAATCGCCCGCCAGCGTGGAGGAGGTGATGGATACGGCCCACTAATGGCGGCCGAATCTTACCACCTCCTGCAGGCCAACCTCAACCACGCCGCCGAGGCACAGGACGTTTTCCTGCAAGCCATGGCGGAGTGGTTGATTGGTGCAGCCGTAGCCGCGGAGCCGTACGTGGTGCCTGACCGGCCCAATTGGCTGGGCAGCAGTGACGGCTCTGTGGCAATCGTCGCCTCCACGTCGTGGCATTCCCCGCCCTTGTTGCTCAAGGACAGAGGCGATGGGTATACCGCGGCGGAATGGGGAGAGGTTATGCTATTTGGTGTTTACTTCTCCCCTAACAGGAGCGCGACGGATTTCGGGGCCTTCCTCACCATCCTGGGGGCCTCGATACGGCGACTGGCACCGCGCCAAGTCTTCGTTCTGGGGGACTACAACGCCAAGTCTACGGCGTGGGGGTCCCCCAGGACGAATGACCGCGGGCGGGCGGTCGAAGAGTGGGCGGCGGCACTGGGACTCTGTTTGCTGAACGGGGGCTCGGTGCAAACGTGCGTGCGGCAGCAGGGCGGGTCGATAGTGGACTTGTCGTTCGCTAGCCCTAATGTCGCAGCACGTGTGAGGAGCTGGTGAGTCCAGGAGGAGGTTGAGACCCTATCCGACCACAGATACATCCGGATAGAGGTCTCCCGGACCCTCCTGCAGCCCAGCAGGGGTCACACGGCGGACGGAGCTCCCGCGTTTCCGCGGTGGGCTGTGGGTCGATTGGATCGGGACCTGTTGGCGGAGGCAGCCATCGTTCAGTCGTGGCTGTCCTCACCGCTCCAGGCGGACGGGGTGGATGCCGAGGCTGGCCGCATCCGCTGTGCGTTAACGCAGATCTGCGATGCGGCCATGCCCCGTGTGCGGCGTCTGCCCCCGAAGAATGTGGTCCCCTGGTGGTCCCGAGAATTGGCGGACCTTCGGGCCGCGTGCATACGTGCCCGGAGGGATTACACCCGCAGCCGAGCACGCCACCGCGATGCTGAGCGGGAGGGCCAGCTGTACGAGGCTTACCGCAGTGCGCGGTCTGCCTTCAGGCTGGCCGTCCGTACCGCCAAGGACGTTAGTCGGCGGGAGATGCTGGACAGTCTCGAGCGTGACCCCTGGGGTCGCCCCTACCTCGCGGCGCTGAACAAGCTCCGCAGGCGGGCCCCCCCCCCCCCCCCTCGAGGACCTCTTTCCACAGCGGGCGGAGCACACGCCCCCGGTCATGGCTTCGCCGGAGAGTGACCGGAAGGCCGACGATGAAAGTGCTCCGCCCATCACGGAGCCGGAAATGGGGGTTGCGGTGGCGCGTATGCGAGTCAAATCCACCGCCCCCGGGCCTGACGGTATTCCAAACCGTGTGCTGGCCCTGGTCCTCGAGCACCTGGGACCACGCCTCAGGGGACTGTTCGACGCTTGTTTGACGTCCGGGCAGTTCCCTGGGTGCTGGAAAGAGGGGAGGCTGGTTCTCCTGCCGAAGCCGGGACGGTCTCCCGAGTCGGCCTCGGCCTATAGGCCCATCGTGCTGCTCGATGATGCGGACAAGCTGCTGGAGAGGGTGTTGGCTGCCCGCATCGAGCGGCACCTCGTCGGGGTCGGGGCCGATTTGTCGGACGCCCAGTTTGGTTTTCGGCGAGGGCGTTCGACGATCTCGGCCCTGCTGCGCCTGAAGGCCGTGGTAGCGGAGGCCGTCACCGGCGGAGGAGTCCTGTTGGCGGAGTCCCTGGACATCGCCAACGCCTTCAACAGTCTGCCATTCAGCTGCATCAGGGAGGGGCTGAGATATCACGGGGTGCCCGTGTACCTCAGGCGGCTGGTGGCAGACTACTTGGAGGGGCGCAGCGTCCTCTACGTTGACCGAGTAGGGGACGTTGTGCGAACGCCCATGACGTGCGGTGTCCCGCAGGGGTCGGTTCTGGGTCCAACCCTGTGGAACATCGGCTACGACTGGGCGTTGAGAGGAAGGCTCCCACCCGGGCTGGGCGTAATTTGCTACGCCGACGATACACTCGTCACAGCCCGGGGTGGGACGCTAGAGGAGGCGGCACCCCTGGCAACTCTCGGCACCGAGGAGATTGTCAGGCGGATCGAAGCGCTGGGGTTGAGTGTAGCCCTGGAAAAGACGGAGGCCCTTTTGTTCCATGGCCTCCGTACCGCCGGGCCTCTCGCCGGCTCTTCAATCACCGTGAAGTCGGTCACCATCAGCATCGAGGCCCACATGAAGTACTTGGGCCTGGTGCTCGACGGGCTTTTTGGTTCCGGGAGCATCTCCATCGACTTGTTCCCCGGCTTGTCGGCGCGGCGTCCGCCCTTTCGCGGCTGATGCCGAATGTGGGCGGACCCAGCTCTACGTGCCGACAGCTGTACACGGGGGTGATCCGGTCGATGGCTCTGTACGGCGCACCGGTGTGGGCGGGGTCCCTGACCGTCCGGCTGAGGGCCCTCTTGAGGCGACCACAGAGGGTCATGGCGGTCAGGGCCATACGCGGTTACTGCACGGTGTCGACGGAGGCAGCGTGCCTCCTGGCCGGAACTCCCCCGTGGGACCTGGAGGCGGAGATGCTCGCCGACATTTATCGGCGGGTGTCGGAGACGCGCGCCCGCGGCGGCATGGTCTCCCTGCAGGAGATCACCGCCTGGCGGGTCGACGCCCGCCAAGGAGTCATTGCCCGTTGGGCAGTACGGCTGGAGAGTCCTCGGTACGGTATCAGGACCGTCGAGGCCTTCCGGCCGGTGCTGATGGAGTGGTTGGAGCGGACACACGGGGTGCTTTCCTTCCGACTGGTGCAGGTGCTTACGGGGCACGGGTGTTTTGGGAAGTACCTGCACAAGATTGTCAGGAGGGAGAGCACACCGTCTTGCCACCACTGCAGTTGTGACGAGGACACGGCGCAGCACACGCTCGAGGAGTGTGCTGCATGGGAGGGGGAGCGCCGTGAACTCGTCGCGATTATCAGTGCCGACCTGGCGCTGCCGACCATCGCCAGGGAGATGCTCGACAGCGTCAGGAACTGGGACGCGGTCGCCGCCTTCTGTGAGGCCGTAATCTCACGGAAGGAGGCGGCGGATCGTGTGCGAGTAGAGCTCCTATTCGGCGACACGTTCCGCCGCCGGCGACTCCGGCAGCGCAGGCGCGAGTATCTGCGCCTAATGCCGCCCTAGCCGAGGCCGCGGGTGATCGGACCGGGGAATTGTCCGTCACCCGAGGCCGACCGCGCGATGGCGACCGACGTCCCAGTATGTCGAGAGGTGAGGTTACCCGAAAGGGTATTCCGTCGGGCCGACCACTGATGACAAGTCACATCTGCTCCGGTGGTCGGCCCAACAACAAGGTGAAGTGAGTACGGGTGGGTTATGGGCCCCCGCGCCGTCCTTTCATCGCCCCGGACGGACAGGACCGCGCGTGCGCTTACCATAGCCCACCCATAAAAAAAAAAAGATATAATTATGTTCAAAGATAACTTGTAAAATGTTCAATCAACTTAATGAAAAAGCAAGAGTGGAACGTGTCTTATGAAATTGTACCAAAATGTTCCAAAGTATTAAGCAAACTAAATTGCCTCAAATTTATCTGAAAGAAAGAACGTCATCATTAGGCTCGATTGCCATCAAAGCGGAGAGGAGACTAGAGGAGATGTGTTTCGGAAAACCAATCAAATTTCTTTATTTCCACATCTCTCCGCTTAGTTTAGGTAGAATTTACTCAAGCGGAAAGGAGAGATGTCTCATTTTTCAGAGAGTGTGCTCTAAGAAAATCCTTTGTTGGTATTCAAGTAGTAGAAGGTACCAGAAAGGCAAATAAGTAGGTCTATCTACAAAAAGAAATGAGATACCATCAAAAACAAGACTTGTAAAAAAAGCCAAGCCTCGCAGCTGAGTTCTTCTACCATAAAAATTTGTGAGATCCATGTTATTCCAAGTCCGTTAACTCATTCAGTCCCTGCTTAAGGGACCTTTCTTCTTAAGTTATTACGTAAATAGCTAACCTAACAACTTCTTATAGTAGCCATATCAATATTAAAGATCTTTTATGTTTTAAATAGATTGACTTGGCAATTGCACTATGTTTAGTACAATTTAATATAATATGTATTACTTGTGAGGTGTGTTTTCATGCGATATTGTTTGTTTCCGTAATTGTCATTTATATTGTTCTGTTCTATTCTCCTTAGATAATAAATAATTTTTGTTTTCTGTTTAATATTTTAAAGCAGTGGGACCTTTAAGTAATATTAATAATCCGTATTGAAAAATAAAAATGAGAAAATGAAAAATATATCAGAAATCATGTAGATATTTTTCACTCGTGTCGGCATCTCTCATGACTGTTTTGTGTTCTTTTTATAAGGCAATGGGGTGATGCCATATTGTAATTTTAGATCATCGTGTCGTTATATTACGGCACTTTACACAGATGTGCCGTAATGTGTGAACATATCATTAACATTAGTGGAAGGGAATGAGAGATAACATTTTGACGTGATAAAGTCTTAGAAATTGATAAACGCCGGTTGCACGCACGAATTATTGTCACGTGCCGCTTAAGCCGAGCGTACAAGCGAGAGTGCTTAACAAGCTATAGAAAGGCACGATCAGCCTAAATGTGACACAGATAGGGATGCAAATATCGAAACCAATACATGGATGTATCGAAACATCGGTATTGTTTAACAATCGTGCAAACCACTTTACTTTAAAATGCAAGATATATTTATTATCTGTAACAAAATTATCATTGTATAGGTGAGTCTTGAGAACAAGGAAGATGTAGATTTGAGGAAATAAAGTTATATTTAACGGATATTTCTCTATTTATTAAAGTTACTACAGGCTTAACTTCAGCAAGTTATTTAGAAACGGAGTGTAAAAATAACAGTTTCGACGAAAACGTATATGTAATTAATCTACTCTGGTAACAAACTGTCACGAAGGTTTTGCTAAAATAACCATGAATTTCAAACAGATATTAGGCAAAACATCGATGTTAAATCATCGTAGAAGGTAACATCGATACATCGTAGTTTCGCAATAATGAACAACAATGATGTTTTTTTATTGAAACATCGATGTTTCTGAAACATCGATGTATCGTTTGCATTCCTAAATACAACCGGTTTGCCACCGTACTCGAGTCTAGCAGCTAAAATGATGCTAATAAATTTTGCGGTTAAATAATAACTTTAACGTTTTTACGATTTAATCATAATTTTTGTTTACTATTTATTGCATGGAAAATGAAAATTAATAAAGTGTGTAAATTCTAATTTTCTATTCTTTCTAGCTAGGGAATAAAAAGTACCGTTTAAACTTGTGTTGTTAGTTGTAGAGCAAATCATATTTGGTGGCATTACTGATAGCAGCGCCAACTACCGGGACCTATTGTCAATCTAAAACATTCTTGAATCCACTTAAATACACACAAAGCATCTCATTGAAATCAGTCCATCCGTTTATGAGGAGCTCAATCATATAGACATGTATAGAAGATATATATAATAAACCAGCTGATCCAACAGACGTTGTTCTGTTTGAATCTAAAAAAATTGTAAAAGGAATTCTCCTTAAATCGATTATAGCGTCACCTAGCGGGTCCAATTATGATTACAAACCATTCTCGAATCCCTTTGAACACACAAAAAATTTCGTCAACATCGGTCCAGCCGTTTAGGAGGAGTACAGTGACACACACACGTACACAACAAATTTATATATAAAGATATACATGTACCAACTGACGCTGACTTGCACCAATTAAAATAATGCTTTGGAATCGATTGTATCACTACCTACCGGGTACAATAATTAATGTAAACCGTTCTTGAATTCACCTGATTACACACAAAAAAATCATCAAAATCGATCCAACCCTTTAGGAGAAGTAGTCACGTACATAGTACAAAAAAGTTATATTCATAAGGATATGGAGAAATTAATTAATAGCTAATTTACTAATTTTCTCTTTGGTCTGCTTGTATACTTAAGAATAGACCTAATATTAACTTCTACAGTTTAATGAACTTTGGTTGCCACAGACTTATTCTATTTTCAACAGTTTTATGATTTACGTATAAATTTTCTTTAAGACTGCTTTATTGCTTATTGTGCATTACTGAAACTATCGGCAGTGTTCAACATTTTACGTTCATGTTAGCTTTATTTTCAGAAAACAGCTGTCCCCTACCACATGTTAAAATATATGCCGATATTTAATACAACTTTATTAAAAAGAATATGCATTTACTGCAAAATGTCATCATCATCGCAGCCCACATACGTCCCACTGTTGGGCTCGGGCCTCCTCCACAATGAGAGGGAATTTGGCCTACTCTACCATGCTGGTCAGACATGTTCGTATAGGGTTTCATTTCACGTTTTCCTCCCATAGTCGATTCATAGTCGACTTATACGACATCCACGGGCAAGGTAGGGAGTGGTGAATTGTATTGTTACTCCGTCCCCACACGGAAAACACTGCAGAATCTATTGTACGTAAATTTCTTCAAATTATATATACATTAGAAAGAAAGAAGAAGAAAGAAAGAAAGACATTTTATTTTGTAAACCTCACACAATATAGACACCAACGAAAAAAATAAGAACTACTAACTAAAAACAAGGAGTCGAATATGTGAGGCCAAAATATGGTGCCCGTCTCAGCTTATGGTACAGTAAATATGATATTACACCGCTGATATTCTGATGGGCCCGTACAATCAAGTCGCGGCAGCAACAATATATCCAAAACAAATATATTTAAAAAAAGTTAAACAGTAATATTTTAAATAGTAACATTATATTAAGAAACAAATAAATTAATACTTATACCATATCATATTCTAGTTTGTAAAAAATATCATTATTATCACATAGAATAGCTTAAGTAAAAGAAACCAATTATTTAATAAAGACATATAGAATACAAAATAAAATAAACATTAATAGTATAAAGAAGAAATCGAAAGTACATACATCTTGTGGTTAGTTAGAAGGAGTCCTTGATGAAATGGAACGAGAAATAAATACAGTAAATTTGTAGTCTGTATACAGAATATTAAGGTATCAATTTTTGATTTTGAAGTAGAATTAGCTTAAGTCTTTACACAAATGTACACACATGTCATTACACATATGTATATATATTGCCAAATTGACTATCGATATAGTTCTGGCGTGTTTATATAAGAACGCTAATAGTAGCGTTCTTATATAAACATAGGACTAGGACTGACATAGGTCAGTCCACATCTGGGATAAAAGTACGAAACCGATCCGATTGCAGGTGTAAGACAGGGAGACGTTATCTCTCCGAAACTGTTTAACACTGCGCGGAAAGATGTCTTCGAGCTTTTAGACTCGACCGAACTCGGTATGGATATCAACGGTGAAGACATCACTCACCGTTAATTTGCTAGCAATATCGTAGTTAAGGCAGAAACCCTAAAGGATCTTGGCGCTATGCTCAATGACCTCCAGAAGGTTTTACTAACTAGTGGCTCTACAAATGAACATGGACAAGACGAAAGTCATGTCTACTGCCCATGTTATTATAGTCCCAGTACTAGTTAGGAATGCAATTTTTGAAATTGTCGATCATTATGTTTATATAGGGCAAACAGTAGAGTTAGGTAGATCCAATTTCGTGAAAGACGTCAACTGGCGAATCTAACTCGGCTCAGCGGTATTCGGGAAATTTATGAAGATCTTCTCGTCCAATATGCCGCAGTTTCAGAAAACAAGGGTTTATAACCGGTGTGTATTACCAGCGATAACATACAGAACAAAAACGTGGTGTTTAAATTTCGACCTCATAAAGAGGCTCAAAAGCGCTCAACTCGATATTATTCTACGTGTTAAACCCAAAATACTGCAATAAATCCATAGAAGAGCGTGTAACTGATATAGTTCAAAGAATTAGCGTTGTAATGGCGATGGACAAGCCACATCCCTTATCGAACCAACAATTGTTGGGAAAGGAGAGTTCTCGAGTGGCTACTACGAATCAGACGACGATGCGTCATACCTTCTAATAGTTGGAATGATAACATTTTGAAAGTCGGAGGGAATTGTTTCGAGTAGCATTATCGTGGGGAGACATTTGTCCAACAGTGGACGTATATGGGCTGATGGGTAGATGGATAAATGGAAGTATATATCTATCTATGAGCTCTTGCAACAAAATTAACTTAAACTTAATTAACATGAGTGGTAGGACCACATTGTCGACAGTTATCTGTCTACAGCCGCGGGCCGGTCCGTCCGGGGTAGTACCACACTCTCGCAGAAAATCGTCGTCTGAGTAGTAGCAAGTAGTTACTGCGTTTCGTTCGGTGAGCGAGAGAGCCGGCAGCCCAACTTTTTGAGGGTGTTTGCATGTGAAGGGTTTTGGTGGTGCCCTTGGTATCACCGAGCCTCAATTCACGCATTCACACTCCCTTCACTTTTTCGCGGTAGGCAGCGGCCTTGAAAAATTCCATGAGCGGCAGTAACACTTACCATCAGATGTACTGTTTGCTCGTTTGCCACCGTTGGTAATAAAAAAAAAAATCATACGTCACAAACACGAACGCTGAAACTGAATTACGTTTTGTAACATTAATCTCTATTTTTAAGTTATTTATTTATACTAGCTGACCCAACAGACGTTGTTCTGTTCAAATAAAATAAAAGGAATTCTCCTTGAAATCGACAGCAGCACCACCTACCGGGTCCAATTGTGAATAGACCGACTGCAACGCCATCTGCCGGGCTGATTTGTGAATCTAAATCACCCAGGCCCCCCTTTTGAATATATTCAGAAAAATTCATTTAAATCCATCCAGCCGTTTAGTTGCAGTATAGATAAATATCCTAGATATCGACTGCAGCGCCATCGGCCGGGCTGATTTGTGAATCTAAATTTACCAGGCCCCCACTTGAAAACATTCAGAAAAATTTATTGAAATCCATTCAGACGTTTAGTTGCAGCATGGATAAATAACCTAGATACCTAGTCGTTAAGTTTTCTTAAATTTTCAAATTTTCTGCGCAACTTTCTTATTTTTTTTTTTCGTAAAAGTCATTTTCAAAGTATTAGAAAACTTTTAAAAAATAGATGGGCGAAATCGGTAAAGTCGTTCTCAAGACATGTTATTGTCCTGCCCGAACAGCGCCACCTACCGGGTCCCATTGTATATCTAAGCCATCCTCAAATCCCCTTGAATACACACAAAAAATTTCGTCAACATCTCTCCAGGCGTTTAGGAGGAGTTCAGTGACATACACACGTACGCTAGAAATTTATATATAAGACTAGCTGACCCAACAGACGTTGTTCTGTTCAAATAAAATAAAAGCAGCGCCACCTTCCGGGTCCAATTGTGAATCTAAACCATCCTCGAATCTCCTTGAACACACACAAAAAAATTCATCAACATCGGTCCAGGCGTTTAGGGGGAGTTCAGTGACATACAAACGTGCAGAAGAAATTTATATTTAAAGATTATTATCAGTCTCGATCGAAACTCCTAGCTTGTTTATGTGAAACACAAATGATAGGTACCAAAACGCTTCGATTAAGTAGTATCCGACTATGTAAGATTTTATCTTTTGATTAAGGTGCTTGAAATAGTAGCGAGCTATTATTATTTATGGAAGCTCGTGATATTACACAGGAGTCGCTTTAACCTATGATCTAATAATCTCTTTAAATATTTATGTGTGTACGCTTGAAATCAGTTAAAATACGATATTAATGTACCCATCTAATTATTATCTATCATTGAAATGTTTCAATTTCATGATGGAATTTACAAATATTCAATTAATGACAAAAATTGACCAAAAATATTTTTTTTACGTCACAAGAATAATGTTTAGGTAAGTCCATGACACTCAGTATAGCTATCTATACCAATAAATAAAATTGGAGTGTCTGTTTGTAATGTCAAAATAATAGACTTTTTTCATGCTCACACGGTTACTTACTCGACACCTATGCCTAAAATAGATTAAAAAATTTTTGTCTGTCTGTCTGTTTGTTCCGGGTAATTTTCAAAACGGCTGGACCGATTTCAAAAATTCTTTCACCAATGGAAAGCTATAATATCAGGTCGTAAACTAGGCTATATTTTATTCCGGTATTCCCACGGGAACCGGAACTACGCAGGAAAGACGACTGAAACCGAAGCGAAGCGAGAGAGGGTAGGTAGTCTATACCAATAAATAAAATGGGAGTGTCTGTTTGTAATGTCAAAATAATAGGCTTTTTTCATGCTCACACGGTTATTTGCACGACACCTATGCCTAAAATAGCAATTAAAATATTTTTGTCTGTCTGTCTGTCTGTCTGTCTGTTTGTTCCGGGTAATCTTCAAAACGGCTGGACCGATTTCAAAAATTCTTTCACCAATGGAAAGCTATAATATCAGGGCGTAAACTAGGCTATATTTTATCCCGGTATTCCCACGGGAACCGGAACTACGCCGGTAAAACGACTATAACCTATAACCGAAGCGAAGCGAGGGCGGGTTGCTAGTATATCATATAATCGAAGTGTTGTCGTGTAATAATAATATACAGGGCTGGGCAAAATACATGGTTTGATTTAACTCGGTGCCGCCTATCGCCAGGGTGATAATCGGCAGCGTCAGGAACTGGGACGTTGTCTGAAGACCGACGGCCTCTCGGTGGGTGACGAACTAATTCCCCGGTCCAGTAACCCGCGGCCTCGGCTAGGAAAATACAAATGCCTGGCAACAACCACAAGATTTTCAATTCTTTGCCTCTCATGTGTTCACTACACACATTCTTTTAACATTATTTTTGCTGAGAGAGTGCCTCCCACTCGGGTAATTACGCCGACGACACGCTCGTCACAGCACGGGGGACGCTGGAGGAGGCGGCAAGATTGGTAACTCTCGGCACCGAGGAGATGTCAGGTGGATCGAGGCGCTAGGGTTGAGGATGGCTCTGAACAAAATAGAGGCCCTCTTGTGCCACGGGCCCCGTATCAGTCCTCCTATGGGCGTCTCGATCACCGTCAAGTCGGTTGACATCAGCATTCGGGCCCATATGAAGTACTTGGAGCTGGTGCTCAATGGGCATTGGTGGTTCCGGGAGCATTTCCGCCGACTTGCTCCGCGACTTGTCGGCGTAGCGTCCTTCGGCCATCTTTAGCTCATGGCTAACGTGGGCACTACGTGTTGATGGCCGTACGCGGGGATTCATCCGGTCGATGGCTCTGCACGGCGCACCTATGTGGGCGGCGTCCCTGACCATCCGCACTAGATACTAGATACTGCACGGTGGCGACGGAGGCAGCGTGCCTGTTGACCGGGACTCCCGCGTGGGGCCTGGAGGCGGAGATGCTCGCCGGGTTGTACCGGCGGGTGTCGGAGATGTGAGCCGAAGGCGACATCGTCTCGTTAAGGAAATTGCCGCCTGCCGGTGCTGATAGAGTGATTGCATCGATGTCACGGTGTGCTTTTCTTCCATCTGGTGCAGGTGTTGACGGGACATGGTTGCTTTCTCCAAGTATCTGTACACGGTCGTAAGGAGGGACAGCACAACGTCCTGCCTCCACTGCGATTGCGAACGAGAACACGGCGCAGTACCTACTCGAGGTGTGTATCGCGTAGGCCGAGCAGTGCCGTGAACTCGTCGCAATCATCGGTGCCGACCTGACGCTGTCGACGATCGCTAGAAAGATGCTCGACAGCGTCACGAACTGGACGCGGTCGCCGCCTTCTGCGAGGCAGTCATCTCGCGGAAGGAGGCGGCGGATCGTGTTGCGTGAGGAACGCCTCCACGATGACACAGTCCGCCGTCGCCGACTCCTGATGCCGCCCTAGCCAAGGCCGCGGGTGACAGGACCGGCGATTTTAGTCCGTTACCCGCGGAGAGGCTAACCGCGCAACAGCAATCGACGCCCCGGCAAAGGGACGTCGAGAGGATACTAGGGTATCCTCTCGACGGCGGAGGGTAAGAAACTCGGTACTGGTGGTCGGCCCAACGAGGAAGACGACGTGCTACGGGTGTGTTATGAAGCCGCGCGCCGACCCTTTATCGCCTCGGATGAAGCCAGGCGGCGGGTGCGTTAACCATAGCCCAACCCAAAAAACAACCGTTCTTTTTGGTAAACAACACAGCATTGATACCGATTTGACTCTGTTTATTTCCAAGGATAGTTTAAATAACTAAAGTTTTTTGTGTAAAGACAACACCCTGCACGAAGTAAATATTCCTTCTATTGCGGGGCATTTCACAAACATATTTAACTGACACAAATTGTATCCAAAACAAGAACAACTATCTTAGAACAACAATTTATGGATCATATAAAGTTTCGTCCTGCGTGGGATTCGTACCCGCTGAACTGTATTCTAGGTCGGTATCTTAACCACTACGCCATCTGTCACATCTGTGCGTTCAAAATCTATTCATTGTGATAGAATCGGAGTAAAAGGCACTAAATTGTAATCCTGCAGCCTGTCTAATTTTGTTCGTACATACGTTAACGTAGGCTGAAGATTGCCATAGTAACAAATAACAATTGTCGCCCTGAATGCAACCAAAAGCTGTAGCAACTGGTTTTCATACTCCAATTAATTCCTACAAGTATTTATGTAAACATGTATTTTCAAGCCCTAAGTATTTAAATTTAATTTCCGTGTGGTGACGGAGTAAGAATACAATTCACCACCCCCTATCTTACCCGTGGGTGATCGTACGAGACGACTAAGGGATATAAAACGCATATAACATCTATGCGAGAGAAGGAAAACTCGAAACAAAACCCTATACCAACACGTCTGACCAGCGTGGTATCGTAGGTCAATTACCCTTCCATTATGGAGGAGGCCCGAGCCCAACAGTGGGACGTATGTGGGCTGAGATGATGATGATGATGATGAAGTATTTAAAATACAAACTACAAAATACCCCAACGTTAGGTATTTGAAATACCAATTACAAATTACATTTTTTAAGAAGTAATTGAATTACAAATACAAAGTACGTATTTGTATTTCAATTACGTATTTTAATTACAAGTAATTTATAACTACCCAACCCTCAATATATATCATCATCATCACTGCCTATATATGTTCCACTGCTCGGGTCGAACCTCCTCCTCCAAAATGGGAGGAAAATCCATCTAATATCCCACGCTTGTCAGGAGGGCTGGCATAGGGTTTTATTTCGAATGTCCAAGGAGGCTCGAGCCCAATAGTGGGACCTGTATGAGCTGAAATGATGAATGATGATGAAAGAGGCTCCAGCCTAACGTAGGATCTACATGGGCTGAAGTGTATCATCAATATGATGATGATCACGCGAGCAGTTTCAATTATTTATCCTCAAATTGCGATATTTTCCATAATTACAATTTCACAAACATACAAGAGAAATAATATTGTTTTATTAATTGAAAGTTAATTTATTGTCTTTCAAGATTTTAATACCACTTAATTTCACTGGAACGCAAGGTTAAACGGCTTATTGTAGGTATACATTTAGCCGCTAAATGTACTGTGCCAGTTCCTTATGTGTAAGATAGATGGCATTGTTAGGTACGTGACTAATAAATGTAATGCATATTTTATGTGCATACTCCGTACTAATAATTCAAACCATTAATCTACTAGTAAATAATTAGATATTCATTTAGCTCACTAACATTTCTAGCATTAAATTTACCTTAGAAGTAGTTGAGGGCTTTATAAAATGTATACGGTGATGAATAAAATTTAATACCATAAGTCCCCCGAGTTCCGTGTGGTGACGGGGTTAGAATATAATTCACCACTCCCTCTCTTGCTAGTGGGTATCGCAAAAGACGACTAAGGAATTAAATATGCATATAACATATGCAAGATAGGGAAAATTTGAAATGAAACTCTATGCCAACACGTTGGACCAGAGAGGAATTTTTTTTTCGAATCCAATGGTGAGCTGAAATGATAATGATGCCGCTAATCCCCCCTGTGGTGACGGAATAAGAATACAATTAACCTACCCGTGGGTGTCATAAAAGACGACTAAGGCATCTGGTATGCATATATTCTATGTAAAGAATTTTTTTCAGTTTTTTGCAAGCACTCGAAAACGCTAAAAGTTAGACAAATTAGTTGAAATGAAAATACGTATGTAGCGGTTTAAATTGTACATAAAAAAGGTCCTGCCTCTTGTTTAATTAATCGCGTTAGGGAGGTTTTAAGGTTAAGGGTTGAAGGCAAATTTTGAAAAATCGCATGTTGCGCCAGGAAACTGCCTCAACAGTTCTTGACGCTATCGAGTATTATCTTAGCTATGGTCAGCAGCTTCAGGTCGACACTGATGATTGCGATGAGTTTATGGTGCTGATGTGCCCACCGTATCATCGTCGTAATCATAGTGGTGGTAGGATGGTGGGCTCTCCATCTTTACAACCAGGTACTTGGCTAAGCAACCGTGCACTGTCAACACCTGCACCAGTCGGAAGGAAAGCACCCCGTCCATCAACTCAACCACTCTATCAACACCGGTCGAAATGACTCAACGGTCCAAACTCTGTATCAGTCTCCAGCCGGATGGCTAGGGATCCCGGCTACATTAGTACGCCGTACAACGCCATCACCCGGACTACCCTGTAGACGTACAATTATCAGCATGCAGCGCTGGGTTCCGCTCATATTCGGCATCATCCAGGACAGGTGGATGCCGCACCGACAAGCCGCGGAGAAAGTCGACGGAAATGCTCCCAGATCCATTATCGCGGGTCAAGCACCAGACACAGATATTGATCAAAGCGCCGCAAGTGATCCGTTGCGGGGGCCATGGAATAATCAGGCCTCCGTCTTGTTTAGGGCCTCCCTTAGCTCCAGCGCTCGGTTCATATTAAAAATACATTCTTTGAGGCCCGCGTCGTGACGAGATAAGAATACAATTGTCGCCACCTATCGTTTACCTGTGGAAGTCGTAAGAATCGGCTAAAGGTTAGCCAGAAGTGCAGACAACAGCTCTCTCCTGGGAAATCTATAACACCTCCCTGCGGTTGCCAACCCGCCTGCCAAGCATAGCGAGTATGGCATTATCCCCACAAATGATGGGTAGAGAAGAAATAACCCCTAGTTACGGCAGCTGCACTCATTTTAGTGGCGGGCCTAGTAGCGGTGGAGCAGCATAACATAAGGTACAGCACAGCATAACATAGCAAGAAACAACAAATGCAGCAACATTTTATTAAATTGAACCTCAAATGGAAAGTACTCCTTAACATTTGTGGCCCACACGGAGGTTATCATCCCTTATAGACGGCGCGGCAATATTGTTTGCTGCTCGGGTATCGCTCGTATTAATTGTGTGGCCTTTGTACGCATGGCGAAGAGGGCTGTAACCAGTCCAGCGCCAGCAACCTAGTTGAAGGCGACATCAAGTACTATAGCTTGCGTGTTCACCGCCTGACGATGGTCGGCACCGATTATTGACGATTTATAGTATCGCTTTGCCCAGGTCTCATAGAGCTATAACCTATGTTGCATCGCTATAACTGCAATAGAGGCAGAACCGAGGTATTTCTCTCTTTGCGATCTTGTTATCATCATGTTTTCTAAAACACTTTATTAGAAATTAATGGTACACGTCGATGTGGTTTAATTAAATAGGTATTTTAACTTATTGCTAATAATAATGAAGTATTCATCTGTGTAGTGATGAAGTAAGAATATACTACCAATATCTTACCCATGTCTGACGTGGAAGGCGACTAAATAATTAATTTTAACATAAATAACCCTTTAGAGTAACCAATACAAGAAACTTCACAATGTGTTCACAGCAATAACGGCACCAGTTTATAAGATTGACATTGGCCGCAATATCGGCAAATAAAATTCATCTTTTCACATGGATCATTTAATTAGATTCATCGATTCAAATGAGAGATATAATATGTGTTAATCCGCTAGTCTAAATATAAGCAGTTTGAGTAGTTATCCGTTATTTTTATATGTTACTAGCAACCTGCCCTCGCTTCGCTTCGGTTTCAGTCTTTCCTGCGTAGTTCCCGTTCCCGTGGGAATACCGGGATAACATATAGCCTAGTTTACTCCCTGATATTATAGCTTACCATTGATGAAAGAATTTTTGAAATCGGTCTAGCCGTTTTGAAGATTACCCGGAACAAACAGATAGACAGACAAACAAAAAAAATATAAAGTATATTTTAGGAATATGTATAGTGCAAATAACCGTATGAGCATGAAAAAAGCCTATTATTTTGACATTACAAACAGATACTCCATTTTTATTTATTGGTATAGACAAGATGCATTGCTTTTTGATCGTTATTTTTTTTGTTAAAGTATTTTCCTCTAAAGAAGTCCCAAACTGGAGATCGCTGCACGTTTTTATGTCGAAAATTCTAATACTGTCATAGATGTAAAAAAATACTGTTTGAAACTGAGCATAATAAATAAACTCTTTATATAAATGAAGTTTCCTCCATCTCGTTTCTAGCTTCGCTTCATAGAACTCTTGATTTCAGACTCTAATTGTTATGCCCTCTAACAAGTTCAGTCAATATATCCCACATTCATTTTCATCATCACAGTTCATATATATCCCATTGCTAGGCTTGAGTTCATATATGCCCCATTGCCAGGATTGAGGTTCTACTTGCGGTAGCTATGTGGGGCGGGTCACTCCCTTCTCTCCAATGTGGTTGAGGGGAGTGATGGCTGCTCTAGTAGTTAACTCGTGATCGGGTGTTGCTTGAGGGATCTGGTCCAACCATGTTTTTTTTCCCTTTTTTATTTGAAACTAGCAACCCGCCCTCGCTTCGCTTCGGTTATAGGTTATAGTCGTTTTACCCACGTAGTTCCCGTTCCCGTGAGAATATCGGGATAAAATATAGCCTAGTTTACGCCCTGATATTATAGCTTTCCATTGGTGAAAGAATTTTTGAAATCGGTCCAGCCATTTTGAAGATTACCCGGAACAAACAGACAGACAGACAAAAATTTTTTAATTGCTATTTTAGGCATAGGTGTCGTGCAAATAACCGTGTGAGCATCAATAAAGCCTATTATTTTGACATTACAAACAGACACTCCAATTTTATTTATTGGTATAGATAAACTAAAAAAAATAATTTAATAGTTATATCCTATCTCGAAGGGCATCACACTGGAGCTAAGATTATATGTTGTATACGTAATTGTATTCAAAAGATGGAAAAAAAATGACAGCCCGCCGAGTTTCTTGCCGGATCTTCTCAGCTTGTGGCCGCGTTCCGATCCGGTGGTAGATATTGTATTATATTCAAACGATTATAAATTTGACAATATGTAAGTGCCCACACTTCCGTGTGGTGACGGAGTAAGAATACAATTCACCACCCCTTATCTTACCCGTGGGTGATCGTACGAGACGACTAAGGGATATAAAACGCATATAACATCTATGCGAGAGAAGGAAAACTCGAAATAAAACCCTATACCAACACGTCTGACCAGCGTGGTATAGTAGGTCAATTACCCATCCATTATGGAGGAGGCCCGAGCCCAACAGTGGGACGTATATGGGCTGAGATGATGAGATGATGAAGTGCCCTCAAGGGGCCTATGCAGAATAAATGATTTGATTTGAGCCTCCTCCACAATAAAGAAAAATTGACACGTTATATCACTCTGATCAGAGTGATTGGAGGCTTTTATTTCAAGTTTCCCTTCATTTGCTCAGATGTAGTAGTGATAGTAGTGATAATAATGCAGATACATTATTATCTCATAGTCGTCCTTTATGACAACCACTCTGTCACCACACGCATATATTTTATATCCAACGTTATTCATATTTTATCTGTATTATTTCTATTCAACTCAAATCCATTTTGCATAGATCCATCCATGAAGTTATCTATATCTACTTTTGGCCATACACCTCCCAAAAATGGAATGATTTTAACTTATTTCACATGACGCGCCATTACTGTATACCTATCTGGTTAAAAAGTAAAATTTTATTTCGTTACTATGTAGAGAAAAATATTTATTTTTATGTGAATATCTTTTTATATTTTCAATATTATTACATATATCTCTATAAAATTAACATTGAGCAACATTCTGCAACGATGCTGCCTTTAAAATATTGTTAGATTTTTAAATATATTTTTATTTTAAAGTTTGTCGTCGATCCTTTTGTTTAACACTTGACAGTTGTTTTATAAAAAATTAACGTGGGGTTAGAAGGTCGAATTCCAGGCGAGGAAATAAATAGTTAACTTGTGGGGCACCCCATAAACCTACAATTAATCAACATAAATAAACCTAGATCTTGTTTCGAATCACACAAACACTATTCTGCGTAGAGATCGAAGCCACTTAATGCGGCATGATAATTCAATACACGCACTACAAATTTGTCTAACACCACTACGCTCTTTAGGCAACCAATCAATGGAAATGTATGTCAAAATATACAAAAGTCGTGTGTCACTATTACATGCTATCATAAAATTCAACTCGGGCTGAGTATAAAACTAAGACCATTTGTGTCATCTCTCATCATTAAACTCACAAAAACATAACTTTATCAGTGTGGCACGAGTCGCAAGCTCACATTTACATTGCCTATACAAAGCCAACGATTAAATATGATTTATAAGCCATGACGTCATACTACCCTAACTCCTCGCCAAAGCGGAGAAAGCCCATACAAATATCGCCCGAGGGAGCTACAACGAGCGTAAAATTAGTGATTAAAAGTCACGTGTAACAGAGCCAAGCTTTTACTTGGTGAATCTTTGCTCCCTAACGGCGTCTTGAGAAAAGTTATGACTCTCATTTCAAGGACTATTATTGGGTAATATTTTGAAAATTTGTAGAAGGTAAGCGAGTCGTTGGTATTCCGTTTTATATGCCAAAATGCGGTTGAATAAATTTTTACAAAAACTTTAAAAGTACAGAGTTATTAGACGTGACTTTCTCGCAATATTGATCTAGTCTTACGAAGATTTTTTGTAGATAGCTTTTTTTTAAAACCATTCATATAAAATGTTTACGAGCTGAATATTGTAACTTAATTATGTTCTAAAAGTAACTCATTCTGCCGCTTCTTCTCAGCCCCGATATTGCTATGAACGTACCAGTGCTGGCCATAGGCCTCCATGAGATAGGAGAACTTACTCTACTTTCTACACTAGCCAAAGTGTTAGAATAGAGATTTACATTAATTTATTAATTTTTCGATGGATCTAAGAAAGAAAAGGATAATGATCATCGTATTTTTACTCCATGTATACGTCATCGTATTTTTTTGCCACCACATGAATCCAAAATAAATGAAAAATTGATGTAGTTATGTATACATATATGTAGAAGTTATGATTAGTTAGCAATGATTTAGAATTTTAATTATGAGAAAAATCTCGCTGAATTTGAATGTTTTACAAAACATTTAGAAATTAGTGATTGAATGAAGATTCTCTTGCCGATTTATGACGGCGTAAGAATACAATTAACCACCCTAACTTGTGCGTGGTTGTCGTAAAGACGAGTAAGGAATATCCTATGCATATAACAACAATGCAAGTGAGGGTAAACTCGAAATAAAAGCCTATACCAACCCACCTCACCAGCGTGGTAAATCAATTTCTCTGCGATTGTTGAGGAGCCTCGAGCAGAAGCACGTCTATGATCTGTGATGATAATAACGATGATTAAGCGAAGAGTGAGAGCTCATAAGTGGTAGAGCCATACTGCTGACAGTTTTTTATCTGTAATCTATAGTTTGATTCGTCCGAGATAGTTTTTTTAAAAAATCGACGTCTGAGTAGTAATAATTTGTTACTACGTCTCGTTCGATAGAGCCAGAACCTCAAAGCCATTGATTGGTATGCAGTAGTTGACAAGATCTATGCTGGACTCCTAGTATGGCAGAGATCTATGAGCGAGAGTTACCATTTACATCGAGTGAGCTGCTAGCACATCTGCCACAAACGGTAGTAAAAACACGAATATTAAAATTGCCGATATAAAGTTATAACCAAGAAAATGACTTATAGGCGGCAACGTGAAAATGTTTTATATTGTTATATCAAATTATTCTGATAGCATTTTATGTAATATGTTTTATGTAATATTTATAGTATGTTATATCTCTTAATCATATTTTAGAATATGAAGGAAGGGATGTGAATAATATTGTTAGTTTAAGGTTATGATTATGACATAAAAAGTGTTTGTAATGTATCAAATAAGATTCAGTATGTGGCGCTGCAATCGACTTCAAAGAATTCTATTTTTTTTTATTTGTCTACTATTAATGTCTGTTGGGTCAACCAATATAAATTAAAACAGCAATGCTAAGCTTAATATATAAAATTTCCTCCTAAACAGCTAGATTGATTTGGATAAAATTTTGTATGTATATTTTAATAGACTGGATGGTTTGAAAACACAATTTTATTGGGCAGATGGCAGTCTCAAGCCAGCTGGTCTCATTTAATAAATATTTCATGTTCCAAATCATATTTTCATCACAAACAGACCGTATAATTGATCATTTCTACATATAATTAACAAAAAATATAATTGATCATTTCAGTTCCCAAGAGTGACGTAAAAGACGATTAGAAAATAAAAAAAAACCATCGCTAGAAAGTAAGGAAAAGGTAACATAAAATTCCATACCAAATTGTTCGACCAGTGTGATGAGTAGGATATGAAAGAGCCTGCACCCAGGAACATGTCTGATCTAAAACAAAATAAGTTGAACTGTTCTACTCAATATGTGATTCATAGACTTTTTAGCTCTGCAGTTGCCAAACTTCACTTAAAACTGTACTATGCAAGTACAGTTTTAAGTGATGTATTAATATTGGCAATGAAGACGAGCAAGTGTAGATACGTATTTGTCAAAGCAAGCATATCGTAATAACTTCATTACTAGTTGGAAAAGACGAATCGTGTATTACTATATTCTTGACTCTTAGGATGGACGGATAGGGAAAACACGGTGGGTTATGAAACCTCATGCCACTCTTTCCTTCATCCTCTGGTTGCTTGGGCGAAATGTGGTCAGACCACAGTGGGTCCAAAAAAGAGAGCTTGGTGTATGACTAGCAGTTGTTTTATTAATTACTATCTGACCCGGCGAACTTTGTACCGTCTTTTTTCGTATTTATTTTGTTTTAGTATTTATCAGTTTGGTTTTAGTATTATCCGTGCGGTGACGGAGTAAGAATACCTTCACCACCCGTGTATGTCGTAAAAGACGACTAAGTGATATAGTATGCATATAATATCTATGCAAGAAAGGAAAACTCGTAACAAAACCCTATACCAACACGTCTTACCAGCGTGGTATTGGTCGATTTCCCTCCCATGGTGGAGGAGGCCCGAGCCCAACAGTGGGACGTGTATGGGTTGAGACGATGATGATGATTTATCAGCCTCCTACAAATGGCGTAAAATTGCGGATTAACGAAATATAACACTTTCCGTAAATTCAATCCAGTTAGGTTATCCATAATACCATTATATTGCCATGTTTGTGGTTGAGGCCGAAGACCGTCCCACCTTCGGCAGGAGCACCAGCCTCCTTCCAACATCCAGGGAATTGGCCAAACGCTACTCGAGCGTTGTACAGACTCGTGAGATGTGGTACCAGGTGCTCAAGGACCAGTGGCCAGTATATATATATATATTTTATTTTATTTTTTCAAATCAAATTCAAATTCTAATCCAAGCCAATCTCAAATTTTAGACTTACCACTTGCAAGAGAAAAAAAATCATAAAATTTAAATAGTGCACTCTTATGGATATATACTTGCTTTATTTTAAAATGTTCAAAATAATGATCGGTAGAGTTTCCATCAAGGATAGCATTTCGCCAAATAAATTACATTTTAGCGATAGTTTCTGCCGATCAATCTCTTATTTACGAGGCACTAACTATACATTGTCAGCTAACAAGGGTCTCGAGCATGTTCACAGCTACAGAAGATTAATAAGGAGCTTAACGAAAGTGAAGCGTTAAACCCTCATGGATAATCAACGGCTCCCCGAAGGCGAGCGCTGGGAGCAATTAATTTTAATCTATCTTTACCTAATCGTCAAACTTCGACGATTAACAGTCAATTTCAAACAATGAAAGGATGATACTGATAACAGAGGAATACAAATTTATGTATTAGATTCTTGTTACTTTTTAATTTTGTATATAATAGCGCCCTTTGTCGTATTTATTAATTAAAATCCACACTATTCTGAGACGTAATCTACAAAAAATTGTATGTAAACTTATTCGTGATACAAAATTACTGATTGGTAAGATGTCGTAGTTTAACATTCAACTATCGACGGAACCAAGGAACGTAAATGTGCTTCGGACAAACGCAAACATTATTACCATATGTACACAAATTACTAAATTAATTATCATAAACTTTACGCCATTATTAGAATCCAGTAATTGCAAAATGCAATGCATGCTCAGCATGAATGTAATTTGTGGACATTAAATAAAATACTCTCTGTTTCTGAGATATAATCTACAAAAAACTGTATGTAAACATTTTGGTGAAACAAAATTACTGATTTTTAATCAAGGAACAAACAGACAAAGAAAACTATTATTGTAATGCACAAATTAATAAATTAATGATCATAAACTTTACGGCCTTATTATAATCCAGTAACAGCAAAACCTGAGCGTGAATGTAATTTATGAATATTAAATAAAACTACACTTCCTTCAAAGTATGCTAAGTAAATACAGATCCAATGATTGATTTGAAAATTCTTAATATCTCAGATATCTTGAAATAGATCTATCTACCTCGAGTATTTTCTTAAATATCAGTCATCATCAATAATTTCGAGAACCACATTAAATTTAATTTGTTCTTGCCAATATTCTATTATCAGACTTTGATAATATCGTATAGACACATACCTATTAACAACGAAAACGATAGCAGGAAACGATTATTATGAAGGGCTGCACCGAAATTAGAAATTTTTGTGGAATCTCAACGATCAATACAAACTTAAAGAGCCTTATAACTTAGAAGCAAAATTTAATAAAGTAACCTAAAATTTATGACGATATCTACTTTTACTGGTTGATGTTAATTAAATAATCACACAAGTTATATGGCATGTTCGCTGGTACAAATTCTATGAAAGTGCTCTTCAAATAAATAGTTACCATAGGCAGACTAGCTGGAGATGCCTCGATTCTAATGGATTGGATGGAGTAACACCATAGAACATATGATTAGAATCTTTGTAATCTTCAGTAGTGACCTTTTGTTGTCACTGTCATTAGACCGTTAGATGATCGGTTGCGTCAATAGCTGAGCTGCAGCCGCCATTTTCTATGAAACAACTATTACGCACAAGGAGATAGCAGAGCACGTCAAAGTAAATACCCTGACTTGTTTTGCTGTCATTGCGTATGGATGCGAGCACCTGAACCTAATGCCGCCCCAGCTGAGGTTACGGATATTCGATCCGGGGTGTGGTTGATTACCTGTAGTGGAGCTGACCTCATGAGGCCTCATGACGTGGGGTTGTAGCTTAGTGGTGGAGGATGTCGAAGACGCGAGCGGAAGGCGGCATAGTTACCTCGGCATAGTCCGACAATGAGGTGGAAGCCTTTAACGAGGACAGCTCGAAAGCCATACGTCTAAAACCCATTCCACGGTGGTTATAGAACGTGTACCAAAATCTCCTAAAGTATAAAAATATAAAAATTAAGATCATTTACATTTTAAATAAATAATATCAGGTTGACCGAGCTTCGCTCGGAGTATTTTTGTAGTATTTATTCAGATATAGGTATATTAATAAAAAATAAAAAAATAAATAATGAAAATTATATAAAAAATTACAAAAAGAGAATAATAATAACACCGAGATTCGATCCGATGCCGTTTGTCGCCGATGTCAAAAATAAAATGAAACCTGACTACTTCGCCACTGAGCTATCGTAACTCATGACATTGATGGCAAAATTTGAATTCATATTCTTTTACAATTTAATGTATTATATTGTCTGCAAAAAACACTGACAAAACTATATTTTCTATAAATAAAATCTAGCTAGATCGATTTTTTGGGCCCGTATACTAGAAGTAGTATGCATACTAGAAGTAGTATGCCAAGTTTCAACAAAATCGTAGGAGCCGTTTCCGAGATCCTGAATATATATATATATATATATATATATATATATATATATATATATATATATATATATATAGTTTAAAGATATAATATATTGACTTGGCAATCGCACTAAACAATCTAATTCAATATAAATTATGTATTACTTGTGAGGGCCATTGTATTTTCATGCGATGGCCAAGTCAATCTGTTTATTTAAAACACAAACGACCTTATTGATGTAGTCACTACAAAAAGTTGTTAGGTTAGCTAATTAGGTACATAATAACTTAAGACAAAAGGACCCTTATTACATGGATTACATGGTATTACATGGATCTAATAACTTTTTATGATAGAAGAACTGAGTTGCAAGACTTGGGCTTTTTTACAAGTTATGTTTTTGATGGCATCAATTTTCAGCCTCAAAAATTATTTCAAAATCGTAAATTTGTTAAACAAAATGGTGCAATCATAGGAATTTACTCGTTTTTATAATATGTTAGGAATACAAATAATACATTTTTGAATAAAGCAAAACAGCCATCCATCTTTGAATTAATAAATTACATTATGACTTAGTAATGCCATCATTATTAGTTTAGATTCGGGATGTACGCAATCCGTCAAAAACTTCCGATTAACAAGTTATAATACGATAAATCCTTAAAATACCGACAACAACAATAAACTTTACAGTCCCGAACATTTTCTAAGACAAGAAAATGTAACAAATTGCTTACGTGAAAACCCTGCGGTGTCGTAAAATTCCAAGCTTAGTTTCACTCGTGGTACTTCGAAAATGTGTTACTCCTGGGGACTTGTATTCTTGCGTCGGTACAAGGATCGGTAACAAGGTCCTTGATATAATCTTTTGGACGAAAGGTTTGATTTATAGTGACATTACGTGATAATACAAGTTTTCTTGCAATTTTGTAATTATTTGGACAAATGTAATTTAACTATTACCTTTATAATGTAATAACTGTAGATTGTCTAAAAGATATATGGATGATTTTTATACTGTCTAAATATTTATAAATTGTACTGCATAAATAGCTTAAGCAATTCAGAAATTGCTGCACTGAGAAGTGTAATTTGCGTCCATTAAAAGTGTTTATGAAGTCCTTCCTGGTAAATGCATTTGTTCCTTAATGCAACTTGTTGTTGTTAGAATAAATGTGTTATGCATTTATAGACATCATATTTATAATGTTCTTCCGTTAGATGACGGAGTAGGCATACAATTTACCACGGGCAAGAGAGGGGCTCTTGTCCATGGGTGTTCTAAAAGACGACTAAAACTCGAAACCAAACCATACACTAACACGTCTGACCAGCGTGGTATAGTAGGTTAAATTCCTATTGTGAAGAAGGATCGAATCCAACAGTAGGACGTATATGAGCTGAAATGAGGATGAATAAAATAGCCCAAATAATTTATATTAATTTATAATATAATATTTTATTATTAAACAATAAAACTGTACAAAAGAAGTCTAGATGACATATTACATTAAAAGTGATTTAATACAAAAAAAAAAACTGTAAAACAGAAGAAATATATTCTAAAATAATAGAAAATTATAGTTTAAAAAACTAAAAAACAGGCTTACAAGCTGACAGCCCGAATCATAGAAGTGTTGAATTTCGCGCACTAATTAGCTCCATCTCTCTTGCTCTTATGCAAAGGATACCATTAGAAATCTAATCAGGATATTCACCTATTTTGATGGAATTATTGCATTGTCAGGGGCTTTTGACGCGTGTGCAAAGTTTAAATAAAATCTGTTCGTTCAAAGTGAGGCAAAATGACGTTCAAAGATTTCGTTGCATACATAGATACGCAATACATTCATACATGTGAAAGAAACTAATATAAGCGTGTTAAAAATAGATATAATTTGGCAGTCCTTAGTCTCTAATTTCGTATTGTCTATAAATTGTTCCTATTATGTAACAAAATCCTAGTATTATTAATAAAGGTACCTTTCATAAAAAAATTACTGTACCACAGGTAAAAAAACATATATTAGAGGCGGTCTAAAAATAAAAAAAAAATCTATTGATAATAATAAATTTTATCTGGATATTTTGTGTAAAAGTAGGTATCTATAGAAAAGAGAAAGGACTCTTGTGCTAGCTTGAAGCAATAGTGATATTTTAATTATTATATATTGTTATTATAATCTAGAAATAGATTGCTTACTCAATACAGAACGATAGTAGTAGTAGTTTTCCGTAAAGTTGCACATTTTGCTATTAATTTAATGATAGGCGTTTTCACTGAGAGGATATAATAGTTAATGTTTTCGCGTTCAATACTCGCAAATTATTATTTAATAGAAATTTATGTAATACTAAAATATAAGTACTAATTTAGGGATGTGAACAAAATTTGGCTCAACTCTATATTTTAGTGGGAAGCCCGTTTGGCAAATGTACTAATGAGGCCTGTACGAGTTATATGACATTAACCCCAATTAGTTTCACAGATTTATCGTATATTGGGTTGGTTTTAATATTATGCTTTTGAATCCTTTGAGTTGTACGCGCGTTTATTTTTGTGGAAACATAAAGGTCTTTGTAATACGCGATCGAAGCAAGAGAATTCGTTAGTCATCGTCAGAAAATGTGGTTTAGCTGCTATTACTCTATTATAAAATGTTTGTTAAAGAATATATAACTATATTAGTGTAGGTATATAATATTTACGGAAATCCTGTAGTAATATTACCTACAAAGGCCCTAGAGAAATCAAATTCGGGCTTCCTGTAAGTGGAGTTAAAATGTCAGTGTTTTTCATTTGACGGTTATCACTTAGGAAATAATAGCATGATACTGAAAAGTTATGTAATTAAAACCGTTGTAAATTGTGTAACAAGAGATAAAAAAAGTTTGTTTATTCTTTGCCAATGAGCCAGATATCATCAACCAGTCATCGTCAGAAAATGTGGTTTAGCTGCTATTACTCTATTATAAAATGTTTGTTAAAGAATATATAACTATATTAGTGTAGGTATATAATATTTACGGAAATCCTGTAGTAATATTACCTACAAAGGCCCTAGAGAAATCAAATTCGGGCTTCCTGTAAGTGGAGTTAAAATGTCAGTGTTTTTCATTTGACGGTTATCACTTAGGAAATAATAGCATGATACTGAAAAGTTATGTAATTAAAACCGTTGTAAATTGTGTAACAAGAGATAAAAAAAGTTTGTTTATTCTTTGCCAATGAGCCAGATATTACTGTTTTGATTAATCCATATATATTTATTATCCATGTATCAATGTTTTGAATGACTTGGAATTTTACGTCTATTAGCCGGTACATTGACTTAGGTTTTGTATGTTGACGGGTTGAAAATACAATGTTTCCCTCTTCAAAGGTTAGCAGTGGTCACCGGCGTTTCCTTCCTAGGAGGGCTAAGATTAATGGTAGACGTCGACAGACTAATAGGTGGATGGAATATAGTCGTTGTATTCTTTTAATTACATCATGTAAAAGTTTCAAAATGGATTTTATTAAAGCTTTTGCTCTAGTAATTAGCTCGTATTTGAAGCGGCACCTGTTTGTGGGATCTAGTTCAGCCATAATGCATCAACTTGAGTTTTTCATTATATTGTGGTTAGAGGAGGATGCGTGTCCGCGGTGGACCGTGGGTTGAATGGATCGGCACAGGATAGGTAGATGCAGGTGTATGTACGTGCGCCTGATGGTGCCCTAGCCGAGGCCGCGGGTGACTGGACCAGGGATTAGTCCGTCACCCGCAGATAGGTTGACCGCGCGAGACTGATCGAGGTTCCGGAAGGGATGTTGGAAAGGGAGGGATGTTGGAAAGGGAGGGTTTCCCACCGGGCTGGCCACGGACGATAAGGAACTCGGTACCGGTGGTCAGCCCAATGGCGAAGGAGAGAAAATACGGTGGTTTATGGGGTCTCGCGCGGTCCTTATGTCATCCTGGACGGCATTATAAATAACATTAATTATTATTTATCGTGATATAAACGTCAATTAATAGTATAATTAATATTAGCAGTTTGTAGCAAAATAACCAACCATCGCTTAGTCATGACAATAAAATTAATTTATGACAAAACGGAATCTAGTTCTCAATTAAGCGCCTATCTAGGATAAATTGAGAAACTGTTAACGTACCTAGAGAAGTATCAACGTTGAAAACTGCTTCTGCGGAAAGAACGGATAGACTGTATAAGTATTTAAATATAGAATGTGCATAAAGAATGTGCATAAAGAATGCATTACTAGGTACTTATGAAAAAAAAAACACTTTCAAGATACTAATTTTCAGGCTATATACTGAAATCCGTAGAAAACCTATGTAATCGTACACCAATTTTCTACGGATTTTCGTATTTCGAATTTTATCGCATAGCCCTCTCCATAGCACGTTGAGCAACGTTGAGCCGTGCTGATGACTGATGACGACATAAAACTATAAATATTGTCTGGAAACCGCTTATTTATTGTATTACATATTTTTAAACCATATTTATCTCTGTTTCGCAAGAAACTTAGTTACAATGTCAGGCAAATTGACAATACGTATTTATTCAGACAAATCCATATTTACAATCCATTTTATGTGCCTTGCCTGTAGAGAGAGCATTGCAGCATATGCCTATAAATCACCACATGATTGCTCTCTTCTTGAGTGGACTATTGGTACTAAACCATAAGCAGCGAAATTCCGTTAAGGACGTCATCTCTATGCGGTAAGTCTTATTGTGTAACGACAACTTTTCATAATGATTGTATTGTTACCGCAAGTATCACGATTTATCTACCTGTAGTCTCAGCTTAAACCTAAACTATGACAGCGAATTACTTATTATACCTATAAGATGGTGGAGGCGTGTCGCGATCGATATTTTTTATAAAATGAACCTCAGGGGAAACAGCTCGGTTCTTTGAGCATTGCCGTCGACTTGCTCCACGGCTTTTCGGCGCGGCGAACGCCCATTCTTGGCTAATCCCGAATGTGGGTGGACCCAGCGCTACGTACCGACGGCTGTACACGGGGGTGATTCGATCGATGGCCCTGTATAGCGCACCGGTGTGGGCGGGGTGTCTGACCGTCCGTCTGAGGACCCTTTTGCGGCATCCACAGAAGGCCATTGCGATTAGAGCCATACGGGAATGTGCCAACGTAGGCAGCGTGTCTCTTGGCCAGGTCTCCCCCGTGGGACCTGAAGGCGGAGAAGAAACTGGGACGCGGTCGCCGCCTTCTGTGAGGCCGTCATCTCACGGAAGGAGGTGGCGGAGCGTACGCGAGAGGAACTCCTCTACGGCAACAGGGTCCGCGCGGATCAGGGATTAGTCCGTCACCCGCAGAGAGGCTGATCCGAGATGGGGCGTTGGAAAGGGAGGGTACTTGAAAAGGTATCCCGCCAGGCCATCCACTAACGATAAGGAACGTAGCACCGGTGGTCAGTCCAACAGCGAAGGACAGGAATTGCAGTGCGTTATGGGCCCGTGTGCCGCGCTTTCGTCGCTCCGGACGGAATGGGCGGCGTATGCGCTGACCATAACTCACCAATAAAAAAAAGAGGGAAAACAGTTCAGTTTATCTAAAAAGCGTCTATCTTACAATATTTTATCATTCATCACAGCTCATAAACGTCCTACTAGTAGGCTCGAGCCTTCTCCACAAAGGGAGGGAAATTCACTTACCACCACGCTATTCAGACGGGTTGGCATAGAGTTTTATTTCGAGTTTTCCTTTACTTGCTTAGATAGTATATGCGTATTATATCCCTTAGTCGCCGTATAGTCGTATACATACCCACGGGGATGATAGGGGGTGGTAAATTGTATTCTTACTCCGTTACCACATGAAAATATACAACATTTACGTAAAAGCAACCTTCATAAACGGTGCTCCGATATTAGATATTGTATACAATATGGCGACAAACTTCGTATGTGACGCGCATGTAATGCACAAAAACTGTTATAGCACTAAGGGCTATGCAAGCTGCGGAACTCGTATTTCGTATCCAACCGTCCAGCAACTTCGTATCAACTAACGAGAAAACTTTCCTTATAAAATCTTCGTATTGAATATTAACATGTTCTTTATTGGCCATAAAAAGACGTTGGACTTTTATGAGCATAATAATCGAGTTTCCGGAATGTTTGGGAGCTTTAATGAAGTTATGGATTTTGTGTGCTCCAACTCAATTAGTTGAGAAACTACGGGTATATAATGGAAGATGACATCTTATTAAACAATTTTATTAGTGTTGGTATTTTAATTAAAACCTTCGATATTTGTATATTGGTAGGTATATTGTTAATGTAAAACTGTGTTCAGATACATTCCATATTTACAAATAACGCCGAGTTCAGAAACATTTTGCTGATATAATAAATATGTAATCATCATCATCATCATTTCAGCTCATAAATGTCCCTCTATTTGACTCCAGCCTCCTTCACAATAAGAGGGAAATTGACCTTACTATACCATACTGGCCAGACAAGTTGGAATAGGGTTTTATTTCGAGTTTGCCTTCTCTTGCATAGTTCTTATATGCGTTTTGTATCCCTTAGTCGTCTTTTACGACATCCAGGTGGGAAGTGATGAATTGTATTCTTATTCCGTCATCACACAGATAATTCATAGCAACGATAGTATAAAAGTTATACATAAGTGTATAAGTTATATTAAGTTCATACCAATGATAGTATAAAATTTATACTATAAATGATATTTAGAAATACTAATTATAATCAATTAAGACTGGTATCATTGTTTTTATAGTTTCAGTACAATAATATATCACTCTGTAGCATTATTTTCACTCACTAGTAATAAGCATTGAAGATTTCCACTAGGTATTTTTCGAAAGCCCAGAATCGCTTTTTGAACTTTTTGACTTAATTATCGCAATCGAATTACCTTAGACATACCACTATCCAATGTGATAGTGCATTTCTCATTATCATCTCATCTTAGCCTATATACGTCAGACCACTGTGCGCCAGCTTCCTCAATTGTGGAAGAGAATTTGAACTACACTGGTAAGATGTGTTAGTGTACGGTTTTATTTCGAGTTTCCTTCTCTTGCGTCGATGTTTTCTGCATATTATATCTCTTAGTCGTCTTTTACGACACCCATGGGGAAGAAGTGGTGGAGGTCACCACTACATGAACGATGGTTTACGAGAATATTGTAAATAAAACTACTTTTACGGATTTTATCAGGTTTGTATTTGACTCAGGATTATCCGACGTTTCAAACAATTTACAGCATTCATGGTCGCAAGTGGCCTAACATGTCTGATATCTAAACAAGTCGACGTTTTTACCGATTTTTGTAATTATCTACCCGCTACAGAAAATTAGTTATTAAGTTTTGACCCACATTTTTGGTACAAATTTATTGCCAGTGCAAGAAGAAAATGATTCTATATGAAAAATTATATTGTTTATTTTAAATAAAACTACATTACGGATTTTATCGCGTTTCTATTTGATTTTTGATTGCCTGACGTTTCGAACACTTTGCAGCATTCATGGTCACGGGCGGACTAAGGTGTCTCATGTCCAATAAGTCATCGTTATTGCAGAAAATTTATAATTATCTACCCGATACAGAAAATAGTTATTAAATATTGACCCACATTTTGATACAAATTAATTGCCAGTGTAAGAAGAAAATGGTTCTATATGAAAAAATTAAATTGTTTATGGTTAGTAATTATTTAACATTAAAATTAATAGTAATTATATTTAAAAAACCTGATAATCTAGTATACTACCACCGGATCGGAACGCGGCCACACTGAGAAAGATCTGGCAAGAAAACTTGGAGGATATAATAGCATTATGTATAATGATTTCTGATGTTTACACGAGTATTACTCATTTTAAATAAAACTACTTTACGGATTTTATCGCGTTTGTATTTGATTTTTGATTGCCCGACGTTTCGAACACTTTGCAGCGTTCATGGTCACGGGCAGACTCCGCCCGTAAAGTGGTTTTATATAAAAAGCATTATGTATTTTTATTAATATTGATTTTTATTTTTAAAGGCGGCTTACTTGGCAATAAATTTGTACCAAAAATGTGGGTCAAAACAAAATAACTAATATCTGTAGCGGGTAGATAATTATAAAAATCTGTAATAACGTTGACTTGTTTGGACTTCAGACATCTTAGTCCGTCCGTGACCATGAATGCTGTAAAGTGTTCGAAACGTTGGGCAATCATAAATCAAATACAAACGCGATTAAAGCCGTAAAAGTAGTTTTATTTACAATGTATAGTGTTCACGTAAACATCAGAAATCATTAATTAAAGAATAGTTTAGATTAATAATTTGACCCAGTAGGTCGCGGTGCGATCGATTTCAATTTAGTTTAAAATATGCAGAACAAGATTTGTTAGGTCTGTTAGTTATATATAATCTTAATATCTGGTTCACCGAGCTTCGCTCGGAATATTTTTATAGAATTTATTTAGATATATGAATAAAAACTAAAAATTATATAAAAAAATTACAAAAAGAGAATAATAATAACACCGAGATTCGAACCGACGCTGTTTGGATGCTACAAAACTCAAAATTAAAACCGGCCGTCCCCCAACTGAGCTACCGGAACTCTTGACATTTACAGCGAAATTTGAATTCATATTCTTTTAAAATTTAATGTCATTTATTGTTATGCTAAAAACACCGACAAAAGAACATTTTTTATAAATAAAACCTAGCTAGATCGATTTTTTGGACCCGAATCCTCTAGTATGCCAAGTTTCAACAAAATCGTTGGAGCCGTTTCCGAGATCCTGAATATATATATATATATATATATACAAGAATTGCTCGTTTAAAGATATAAGATTATATGTAACTTCTATTCACGAAGACATTTAAACGTAGAAGCTAGGAAACATAAAAAAGCAATAAATATTCTACAATCGGAAATGTATTACAGTTACGTTTTCTTTTCATGATCAGTATTTTGGATTTGCTATCAGTAGCCTCGACTTATTCTTACTCTCCCTTTTAGGCTTTCTAAAGGACTATTCTATAAGGCAAACACAGTTGATTGCCGAGTAGTAGTCCAACTACCAGTAATGAAATTCTGCCTCTATTAAAAATCTTTTAATTCTAGTTTTCTTATAATTATTAATTATAGCGTATCTGTAAGTATTTGCTAGAATATAAGTTTAAGAGAATATCTAGAATATAAGTTTAAGAGAATACTATCGATTTTATTTTGTTAAAATCTTAAACCTGTAATGATTATTTTAGTTTATATATTCTTAAAATAACATATATCCATCCATTTATGAATTTTGTATTACTATACACTTACCATCAATTAATAAATATCAACTTATAAGAGAAGGTATATAATAACTGTCTCGCCCGTGGATGTCGTAAAAGACAACTATGGGATATAATATGAACAAAAAAGATCTGCGCAAGAGAAGGAAAACTCAAAATGAAATATACCAACATGCCTGACCAGCATGGTCAGGCATGTTGTCAGTAGGTCAAATTCCCTCCCATTGTGGAGGACGCCCGGGCCCAACAGTGGGACGTATGTGGGCTGCGACGATGATGATGATTTAACTTGAGAATCAAATCGTTTAAATAAGTTATCCACCAGCACTTGCCTTTTTTTGGTAGGCTATGGTCTGGGCAGACCTCATTCAATCTGTCCGGGGCGACGGGGGGACGGAGCGTGGACGACCTGCGTGGACGTGAGAGTGGACGACCGCATAGCCTAACCTATTCCCTCACCATCACCATTGGGCTGACTACTGGTACTGATTCTTTGACATCCATAGCCGGCCTGACTGGTAACCCTTTCGGGTATCGTCACCTTTGACACCCGCAGCTGAAGCGTCGCCTTCCTGCGGTCAACCGCACCCACACGGCCCAACGCACCTGCGGCGGTGTGTGTCGTGGTAAAAGAATTCCCTCCGGACCCGCTCCGCCGCCTTCTTTTACGAGACAGCTGCCGCGCAGAAGGCGTTAACCTCGTCCCAATTCTTGACGCTATCAAGCATCGCTCTAGCAATGGCTGGCAGTATCAGGTCGGTATCGATGACTGTGACAAGTTCCTGTCCAGTTCACGGACACCTCGAACGTTTGCCGTGTCCTCGTCGCTATCACAATGGCGGCAGGATGGCGTTCTCTTCTTCCTCGCGACCTTGTGCAGGTACTTGCCAAAACAACCATGCCTCAGACAAGGGCTGGCCTACGCAAAGGAGTACGTAATCACGGTCCTTAAGCGGAGCAAGACTGCTATCAAACGCCCCTTTCGGAAACTGAACTGAGCGTCCGATACATCTAAACCTACCCTGCGTACTTGCTGACCGATGCGGGCAGCCAGCATTCTATCCAACAGCTTGTCTGCATCGTCGACACCACCCAAGGAACTGCCCAGACTCCAATCAAGCATCCCCTGAAGCGTGGTATCAGGTGTTCGAAGATTAGGGCTCCACCAGTACTTGTCTAAAATAAATCATAATTTATAAGAAGGATGCAATCTTATTTTGAACCAAAAGGTGACTATAGGAAGTCCTAATCAAATACGTACTGCAACGTAACTGCATTAGTTACGTTGCAGTACGTATTTGCAACTAATGTATTACGTATTTGCAACTATTGTATTTGTAACTAATGTAGTTACGTTAACCATTTTACTGAAGAACCCCAATATGACACACCAAGGAGAAAAAGGGAAAAATACGTCCTGAATAGCTGCTTTTTAGCTAAATATTAAAACGGAGTAAGCACAAAGCACAGTAATCCATTTACGTAATTTTATTTTGAGTTCGCATAACCAAACTGTCATTCCTTGTGACGTTGTATAAATGAACTGAAGGTGACTTGCGTTACCCTATGATGGATTTTTAAATGTTAGCGACAGAGTAATGGGGTTAACGTAATTTATGAACGAGCAATGTGCTTATTTTTATATAAATATCAGAATCTATTGAAATATTATGGGATAGTAGGAAAATATTGACATATTGTAATAAACAAGATTGTAAAAAATAGTTATGCAAATTTTAATTATAGGGAAAGGATTATCTTTGCTTATTTAAATATACACCATGTAAGAAGTTATATTTCCTTGGCGTAATAAAATAAAAATCTATCTAAAAATGTTATCTTTCACGTTATTCTACGTTTGTAGAAACAACTACACTAAAGATAAAGAGGTGTTTAATACATTGAAATTTTTATTATAACGCAATCTCTAGTTGATATTCATGTGCGTTCTGCACCCTAAATAATGTTGACTAGCTAACATCAGGGTATCGATTTTTCGTGATGACGTGCGCGCATAGTAAAAATTAACCGTCATCATTTTATCCTAACGAGCCAGAAGAAGCACAACTTCAATAAAGTAAAACATGAAACTGCGAATTACGCATTTATTATTTTAATTTATAGCTTTACAACAATAAAAAATCATCATCATCTTGCTCTTATCCCAATTACTTGGGGTCGACGCAATATGTCATCTATTTTGACATATTACAAAAAGTTTCGGCAATGACTTTTATGACCGGCCACCTGCCTGACATCAACCCTCCTTGGGAATGTAATCGTTGACCCAAATGGTGGAGTTGGTCCGGGTCAATCTAGGGCTTTTAGTCGTCTTTTACGACACCCACGAGCAAAGCAAGGGTTGGTAGTATTCGAAGCCGCTACCACACAGCAATAAAAAATAATGTTATAAAACAAATTCTACAAGGTACGTTCATTTCACATTTCCATAACAAAATAAAATTGCTTTCTTTTTCGTTATTCACGTTTTTTTTTTTTTCAATCAACTCAATAAGCCAGCAATGTAGAACGAATATCATATCAAAAAATCACTTAAGAACAATCTACCTATTTCCTTGAAGGGTAGTTAATATTCTAATAGTTATTACATTAACTCTGCCAAAATGGCTTCTAAAAATGCCCCTTAACTAGTTTAGAATGATTACAATATTTACTAGCGTGAACTTTATAAGCTTTAATTTTACTGCTTTTACTTTTGCTTTACTTTCTTTCTAACTTTATAACTTTATGTATACCAAAATTTTCTTACTTTTGTATTCTTATTCAGTACATGTTCAGTTTTCTCGCAAGTTTTTAAATTTTCGTACTTTTGATACTAGAATCTTTTTTAGAAATAAAACTAATATATTTTCGAAAAACGAAAACAACTAATTCGTTTTCTTTTGACAGGATTTCGCCAACAACTTTAGGAGTGGTAGGACCACACTGTCGACAGTTATCTGTCTACAGCCGCGGGCCGGTCCGTCCGGGGCAGTACCATGCTCTCGCAGAAAATCGACGTCTGAGTAGTAGCAATTTGTTACTGCGCTTCGTTCGGTGAGCGAGAGAGCCGGAAGCCCAACTTTCTGAGGGTGATTGCGTGTGGACGGTTTTGGTGGTGCCCTTGGTATCACCGAGCCTCAATACCGCATTCACACTCCCTTCGCTTTCTTCGCGGTAGGCAACGGCCTTGTAAAGGTCCATGAGCGGCAGCAACACTTACCATCAGGTGTACTGTTTGCTTGTTTGCCACCGTTTGCAATAAAAAAAAAGAACTTATTTAGATTAACATTTTCAAGAACTTGGAATCTAAATTCTAGGAAGATAGACTAAACTTTTGGTTTTAACCTTTTAAATTTTAATTTATATTTGTATATTTTTAAAAACTATTATAACCTCTAAAACTCATTTGTTAAACATTATAATATTCAGATTTTGTATTTTTTGGGCCCATACAAAAGTTACTATTCTGTACGATTTTCTTGTACAATAAATAATTTCATACTATGCAAATAATTTTGCTTCGAAATTCACTTTTTAGTTGTGCAGTGATGTTATTTGCTTCAGTCACATGTATACTACGATACACGCGAGAAAGGAAGGAGAGAGGTACGTGTTCTTCTTACTACATTTATAAAAGACCTTTTATCGTAAAAAAATTCACGTGTTTACTGATAGAGTATATTAGGTCCTTACATATGAAATTAGCGTTTTGTCGTACTGACCACTTTGATCTGAAATATTTCATCTTTGGTTAAGAATTCCAAATTCAAATTTATAAATTCATTTAGTTGGTACATCTTAGTTTTGAAAACAGTAATTCATTTGTTTTTGCCTCATATTTTTTTTCTTTGGCGTCACTTATTATCGCACAATGGAAAACATGAAATATCCGGTATATTTACGAGTACGAGTTCTACCGTGGCACCAGTGTTGCAGAAACAGCTTGAAGGATTAATGATGTGTACGGCGCTGGTGCCGCAAAAGAAAGCACGGTACGTTTTTGGTTTCTGCGTTTTCATTCTGGAAATTTTGACTTTCAGAACCAACCCCGTGGACGGCCGCAGATCAAAGGGTAAAAAGAAAAGTTAAAGGCTATTTTGGAAGCAGACCATCACAAAGTACTTCAGAGATAGCTGCATGCTTCAGGGTAAGTGACAAAACTATATTAATCCACTTGAAGCAAATCGGGAAAGTAAAAAAAACTTGAACGATGGGTAGCTCATGAATTGAATGAATCGACCTTGCAAACACGCATCGACTACTGTGTTACTTGCTCAACCGACACAATAATGAAGGGATTTTAAATAGAATCATTACTTGTGATGAAAAGTGAATACTGTACGATAATCGGAAGCGCTCGTCGCAATGGCTGAACCCTGGAGACCCAGCCAAATCCTGTCCTAAACGAAAATTGACTCAGAAAAAGTTACTTGTGAGTGTTTAGTGGATTAGCACTGGTGTCGTTCACTACAACTTTCTAAAATCTGGCCAAACGATTACGGCAGATATCTATTGTCAGAAACTGCAAACCATGAAGGAAGATCTAGCTGCTAAACTGCTGCTTCACGACAACGCAAGACCACATACTTCACAACAAACAATCACTAAGTTAGATGAGCTACAATTGGAATGTCTGCGACATCCATCGTACTCCCCGGACCTGGCTCCAACAGATTACAATTTCTTCCGGAATTTGGACAACTTCTTACAAGGAAAAAAATTCAACTCCGATGCGGTAGTCCAAACGGCCTTCAAAGAGTTTATTGATTCTCGCCCCCATGGGTTTTTTTAGTAAAAGGATCAATGGGAAAGGGACAAATAGACAATCCCGCTGAGTTTCTTGCCGGATCTTCTCAGTGCGGTCGCGTTCCGATCCGGCGGTAATTATAACTTTAAGAAAATTGTAAAAAAAAATGACAATATGTAAGTGCCCCCGCGGGGTTTATACATAATAAATGATTTGAATTTGAATGAACTACCTATGAGATGTCAAAAGTGCATATATAAAAACGATGCATTATTTGACTAATTAATTGTATTAAAAAAAAATAGCAAATGGCATGACCATTTGCTATTTTTTACTGTACTGAGGGTATTTATGTCATGCCCACTGAAAAGTCTACCTTCAGCTTACGAAAACGATCCTCACACGACTTATGTATAATAAATGATTTAAATTTGAATTTATTTCAAATTTTAATTGGTTAAAAAAGGATATTAAAGTATTTTTTAATTACATAGTCTAATTTAAATGTAATTATTTTATTTTTACATAAGTTAAATATGTAAGATAGAATATGCATTGCATTTACTGTCATTCCAATATGTACATATGTGTACTACTAGCTACTGATATATCATACATTTGTTCATTACTTACAAATATTAACTACTGACGTAAGTGGAAAGGTTTTAACTATTAATAGATTATATGTAAAAATTTTATCTTGTAAAATTTTATGAACTTGCTGTTAGAAATTCGACATTTAAATTTATAGAATAAAGATGTTTATTTAGTAGGATAGAGAAAATATACACCATGCTTTGTATTTTAACTCTTTTATTGGCATTAAAAAACAGTACATTTATAAAATATACTCATACAAAATTTTGTTCCCAAATCCACACGGTAACAATTTTGTCCTCTTAAAGGCTAAGCTGTGAATTTCGTAGAGGAAAATCGATCTAAGGGGTTTCAACAAACTTGAGATGGAAACGCCAAAATTAATGTTAAACTCGCAAGCACGTAATCTCGTGCAAGGGCAAAATGTGCGTAACACCTCTAACAATAGCCTGTCCCTTCATATTAGGACGGCCTTTTACCCATCGAGATTATATAGCCGTAGTAACTAAGGTCTTAAGCACTTCTCATCGCAGGTTTGAAGTAGAACGTCATTTAATGATTAAATAAGCTGGTTATTTGGTAACATTGCTCATAAATTAGGTGTTATTAGAGTTTTTAGCAGCGAATGAATTAATATTAAATCTTAAATTTTTAGTTAGAAGATTATTAGTAAAATATTGTTACGTAAATTACTACGTAATACACTCCTTTGCAAAAATAAACAGGCAGTTTTGATTTTCTAAATTTATGGTAATAATTTGGATTTAAAGTGGTTTTAATATCCAAACTATATTACTACTATTTAATAAAGATTTTGGGTATGAAAAAAGTTGATTTTATATTTGGAAGTTTCGCTTTTAAAAATAATAATCCCTTTTTCAATTTGTAACTTTTTACTTACTTTTGGCGGGATTGCGATTAAAAGATTATCAGGTAACTAAACCTAACTTCGCGTTATTTTTTGTAGAATAATTTATGCTTGTCATATAATCCTACCTTATTGTGACACAAAACAGATATCTTTGTATATATTACAATGACAGAAAAAGCAATAAGAGCTAGTAAAATGATAGCGCTGCTGGAAGAGGGGTGTTGCCAATATGTCTCACAGCGTCTAAAGGTGAGTCGTTTCACCGTCCAAAGAACCTTCACTCGATACCAAGAGACTGAATCCCTTCCCCACCAGATTGCTCCATTGGTTCACTACAAATTAGCTATCTTAGAGGTATATAAGTAACTGGAGTAGTGTTCTTTTCTCCGATGAGGCTCGAATTTGTTTGAATGCTGAACACCCATGTTGGTGAGTATTAGAAAGACCAGGAAAACGCTATGCAGATGTGTGTTTTGAGGAATTACCTCCTATGGTGGAGAATCCGTTATGTTTTGGGCAGCCGTAACTGCCAGCTATCGTACCGAGATAGTATTAATTAAAAATAGCTCACTAAATAGGAAAAGGTGCATAACAGCAATCCTTTGTCAACATGTACTGCCCGCACTGAGCCTCAGGGAGCCTGAAAGTGTGATCTCGGGTGTAGTGGGAACACATTCCACAGGATACCATTAAAAGCAGCATGCCAACACGATTACATGGCGTAATCGCTGCAAGGGGTGGTCATACCCATTATTAATTTTTATTTCTTTTGTATCTTTTTTATTAAAATACCATAAAATTACTCGTAGTTATTTCAACTACTCAATTCCAAATTTAACCTATAACTCAAATTAAGATAATATACTGATTCATATTCTGAGGCTGTTCCATTTATCTACTTTACAAACCTTATTCATTTATTAGCTTATTGCCGCCTCTTCTTCTCCGTGTGGTGACGAAATAAGAATACAATTCATCACTCCCTATTTTGTCCGAGGGTGTTGTTTAAACCACTAAGGGCTATATAACATAATTGGCATATAACCTCTGTGCAAGAGAAGGAGAAGCAGAAACAAGACTTGTCTAATCAGCATGATATAGTAAGGTCAATCTCTCTCCCATTATGGAGGAGGCTCGAGCCCAGTCGTGGGATGTATATGAGCTGAGATGAATTAATTAATTTCTTTTTTTTTAAACAAGCTATTATTAAAATGCTCTAAAATGAAGACACAGTGTTTGGAAAGACTATTCAAACGAATCCAACCTCGATGGCGTTATCTTGTTTAGTTTAGGAATTCCTATGACCACCTTCCGATGCCATCTTGAGACCAGCTTCATGGTACCATAATATTGCATTGTCACCGAAGTTACATAAGTAAACCAAATTTCAACCTAATCTAACCACAGAAAGTGGTCCTAATTTAACTCGCAAGATTTGTCCTATACTAACATATTAGGTCCTTACATATATGAAATTGCCGTTTTGTACGGGAGGAATATAAAAACAATTTTTTTTTTTGTAAAATATGGACTGCCGCATCGGAGTTGAATTTTTTTTCCTTGTAAAATTTTGTCAAAATTCCGGGCAAGATGGTAATCTGTTGGAGCATTTCCGGAGAGTACGGTGGATGTCGCAGACATTCCAATTGCAAATCTAACTTAGTGGTTGTTTGTTGTGCAGTGTGTGGTCTTGCGTTGTCGTGAAGCAGCAGTGGCCTAGAGCGATTGACCAATCTCGGTTGTTTAGCAGCTAGTTCTTCCTTCATGGTTTGCAGCTGCTAACAGTAGATATCTGCTGTAATCATTTGGCCAGATTTTAGAAAGCTGTAGTGATCGACACCAGCGCTAGTCCACCAAACACTCACAAGTAACTATTTCTGAGTCAATTTTCGTTTAGGGCAGGATTTGGCTGGGTCTCCAAAGTTCAGCCATTACGACGAGCGCTACCGATTATCGTACAGTATCCACTTTTCATCACAAGTTTAAAATCTCTTCATTATTGTGTCGGTTGAGCAAAGTAACACAACAAGTTCGATTCACTCAATTCATGAGGTACCCGTTCCCGATTTGCTTCAAGTGGATTAATACAGTTTTGTCACTTACCCCCAAGCATGCAGCTATCTCTGAAGTGCTTTGTGATGGATCTGCTTCTAAAATAGCCTTTAATTCTTCATTTTCCACTTTGGTCTGCGGCCGTCCACGGAGAGAGAGCTCACTGTTGGGATAGGCATATTGTTGTCGTTATTTATATTCGATCGCGACAAAGTGGTACGACTAGCCACTTCCGAATTACAAATGCACGTAACAATAGCTAAATAGTTTCCACTTATGTATAACACAATGTGAAGACAAATAAAAAAAAATCATAACTGGCAAAACTATAGAAACTAAAATTATAGTAATATAATATAATGTACCGTACTGTAGAAATCAATCTAAAGCGTTAGTGATGACTTCGAGTGGCCCAAAGGCTCCCAAAGTAGTCTGTGTAGTTTGTCAAGGTAGTTATCGCATATATGATTGTTCAAATTTTAAATCAAAGTCCCATAAGGACAGGATGTCTTTAGTTTCATCTCTCAATTTATGTACTAACTGTTTACGAGTGTGTGTGTGGTGTCACGTTGTCGATTATCTGGCTCGTGTAAGCTTTGCAAACAACGTCACAACACCATGCTACATGACTCTTCACAGAATGAGGCAACAGAAATGTCTGACTCAATAGCCTTGTCATCCATTTCTACCTCAGAGGTATTATTATGTACCGCTGAAATTCAAATTCAAAACCCTACCACGGGTAAAACTTTGACTATTTGTGCCTTACTCGTCAGTGAAAGTCAAACTTCATTTATCACCGAGGAAATTAAAAATAAATTAAATATAAAATCACATTCATGTAACACTTCTGTATCTGGCATTGGTGATCACCCATAAAATACAGTGCTGAAATCTGCAAGGTTCATATAAGTTCAAGGTGTCAATTATTCCAAGCAGATGTATCTTGCTTAGTGTTGCCTAGTATCACATCCAATATTCCTAAAACTAGTTTTGATATTACTAAACTAAACCTATTAGGATTTACTCTAGCTGACCCAGGGTTTAACCAGTCGGCTTCCATACAAATGCTTATTGGTGCTGAACTATTCTGGCAAATAATAGGTTTCGAGCAGCACCACTTAGGTGACCGAGGGCTAATATTACAAAGCTCCAAGTTAGGATCGCTTATAGGAGGGCCTCTGCCAAATAAGCTTTGTTTCCCATCACCACAACAAATCAATAAATCATCACTATTTTGTAACTTTCTTCTTTAAGAAAATCATATGTCTAATCTTCATGAATTAAAACAATGTCGGCAATTAGTAGGTTTTCCGTGTGAAAAACCACTTAGCGACGAGGAAAGACTATGTGAAAAATATTTTATAGCAAATACAATGCTTAAGCACAAGCAAGTAGATTTGCCAGAACTGAAAGCACATTCTGATTTGGTTGCAGAGCTTTCACCATCACTACTTAGTGAAGACATATTAAACATGCAAAACTTTTCTAAGTTTAATACTCTACTAAGAGTAGTTGCTACATTACTTAGATTTGTTCATAATTGCAAAAATCCCAACAATAAAATGCTTGGTCCCTTTCAAACTACGGAGCTTGATAATTCTTTAAAAATATTAATTAATATTTCACAAAATGAAAACTTTTCCACGGAAATTCGTTTATTAAAAGAAAATAAATCCTTAAAACCTAAATCATCAATTTTATCTTTAAATCCGTTTATTGATACTATGGGAATTCTTCGTGTTGGTGGACGTATTAAATCTTCCTTTCACTCTTACGAAAAAAGACACCCTATTCTCTTAAATTCTAATAATCATTTTACAAAACTATTATTTAAATACGAACATGAACGTCTTTTCCATGCTGGGTCACAACTACTTCTTGCCTCTATTAGGGAACA